>OV277349.1:14471102-15154697 GCA_922984085.1 Sicus ferrugineus
GATATTTCTCGCCATTACTTTTGAATTTTCCTTATGTAATATATGATCTAGTTCTCCTCTTGAACGCATAACTAGCGTCTCAATATGTTTCTTATTCTCGTCCATATATGTTACTCAGTTACCGCTAGGTTTGATCACTACGGAACCCTTCGTAGTTTCGCATCTACCAAAAGCTCCATTAAGGGTTCTTACGTCTTTAATATTTACCGTCAATGATCCACTCAACGCGCTCTCCTTTACCAGGCTCCTGTCTGCTCCAGTATCTACTAATAGGATGAGTTTTCCACTTTTTGCACCTTCACATGATACTTCAATGAACACGTTATCTATAGTGTCTGGGCGACCCTTCTGCCAGTTCAATCCTGAATTAATTTGCCCTCTTTTTCCCGTTGTATTCCGTTTCATATTAACGCTTTTACTTATCCCACTTTCTACCCTTGAGAAAAAGTTTTCTAACATCTTTGTTGCGTCTCTTTGCCATGAAATCAAGTTTGTTTTATTATTATTTAAAAAATGCTTAGTATAATTAAAAACTTTTAATTTCTTTTCTTTTACTACATCTTTTATTATACCCAGAGACAATATGATTAAAACGAAAATTTGTGCAATGCTTGCACTCAAGCATGAAGTCAAAACTCCAAACGTATCCACTGACTCAGCGGCAGTCGGCTTTACTGTTTGTTTGTTATCAACTGCTTGCTTAACTCCAATTTCGCTTACCTCCTCACAGCCGTCAAGTCCTTCTGGGAATGATTCAACACTTTCAACGCTCCCGCCTGCACTATTGATTCGCCCGTGATCGACTTCGCCGCAACGATCATAGGAGGACGGTTCAACAATAATCGTTTTCCATGTATGACACGTCACCCCCATGATGTGTGGCCTCGAGTTACTTATCTTTTCGGGTTCCCAGCTTAGTGGCCCTGGCTGGGCCCTCGATAGTCCCTGCGTTGTTCCTTGATATCTCTTGACGGGGCTTCCTTGATATCTCTTGACGGGGCAATTTACTGCTATGTGTCCTGTTTTTTTACAAGGGAAACACTTGATATCTTGTGAAAAAAACTTGTGGCTGATGTCTGCCACTACTCATGGGGTCGTTACTTTCCTCTCTGAGTACCTACCTGACGTTCGGCTAAATTTCCTCTCATCGGCTGCCCCCGTGACTGACATCTCCAATTTAGTTCATGCCCAAACAGCATGCATTTCTCACACAATGGATTATTTTTCCTTACGAGACAGTCGTCCCTAGTATGGTCTTTCCTTCCGCAGAAACTACATACTATTCGCGTTTTGGCACTGGCTTCGCCACCTTGTGGACGTCCAATCCTTTTGCCGTCCCGCGTGACACTCGGGTTTTGCATGGAGTTATCGCCATGCAGTGTATTTAGTTTCCCTGGGGCATGTATGGGTGTATGGCTTGCAGTCCTTTGGTTCATTTCTACCATCCAGACCGGCTTCATGCTCGCTAAAATGTTCGGCTGGGCTCCGAGAGATCTACTGATGATCTCGTTTAGCTGTGCTGCTTCTGCGATCAGACTCTCCATGTCGATCACGTTGGTGCCCAACATATTCATCCTTATCGTTAGGTCTCTTAACCGTAACACGAATGTCCTCGCTAATGATTTGTTAATCTCAATTCGCAGTCCATGATCCTGGGCCTCAGTATATTAAGATTTCGTAATATCTTCCGCCTGTGTCCTAAGATTTAATAATCTTTCTCCGAACTCCACTATTTCTTCCTCTGGGAGTTGGGACACTGTCTGTATTACCGAGATTATTGTATCTAGCGATCTACTCTTCAGATAGGACAGCTTTAAGGTACTGTATAACTCTTCTACGCTCGTTTTTTTCTTTCCATAATTAACCCGTAAGCGTTCCCATGAAACCTTTGCCTTACACACGCTAAGAAGTCACCTATTTCAGAATCCGATATACCCCTCCTTGCGAGTTCACATCCCTCAATTAATTTATACACTTCATTCCTCAAATCAGGCGAACGGGTACCTGAGAAAAATGGTACTAATCTGTTTACATTTTTTGCAATTCCTTCTATACTCATTTTTAAGCTTGTATTATTCCTGATGATCTTTAAACCTGTTGCAGGTAGTGAAGGACGTCCAATCGAATCTTTGTGCGGCAGGGTCTTATCTGCTAACAATTCTTCCAGTTGTAGGAGCCTATTTTCTTCTTTTAACTCCTTTATTCTCTTATGAGCCCCTTCTAAAAAGTCAAAACTTTCTCTGCTTTTTTGGTTTAAAACTGTCGAGAGCAAATTTCCCGAAACTCCTTTTTTATCAATCAACTTTCTCAATCTAATGTTTTCCTCTTCCACTTCCTTCATTAAAATCGCCTCTAATTCTCTGTCCGTCAAATAGTTGTCGTATCTGTTTTTTAAGGCGTGAAATTCAGCTTTCGACCTTTCTAATTCCTTCAGCGCACTTTTATTTGATATAAAATTGAGCAGCTCCACTAAAATTGCATCCGCCTTCTTTCCTTGGAGAGACTACCTAAATCTTTAATCTTTTCCTTTATTAACACTAAATTCTCCTTATTGTTTACAGTGGACGAAAGATTATCCAAAATTTTTTCAATAAACCTGTCTAACTGTCCCACCAAATCTTTATAATACCTTCCTAAATCCCTTAATCGTGCCTACAAATCGAGCGAAATATCCATAAAGTAACAAAAAACAACAAAAACAAAAAGACAACGCTTGCAATTCTGCCAACACTTTGGGTCTGACGAGCAAATGAGGAAAAACAATCAAAACCTCAGCAACGTTTTGCGCTGAAATCCGACTTCAAGCAAGCGTAAGCTCCACCGCCCCTCTTGCGTTCCGCGTCACGTTTTAATTATAGTCACACTTCACGTATTTTCTTTAAACTTTTTTCTCGTAGCATTCGCAAAACTGCTAAATCTACTGTTCAGAAATTATCAGAAATTATTCGTTTTACAATTCTTCATTTGTCTCACAATTTTTAAATTTGCACAACAAATTATTATAATAGTCCCCCTATAGCCAGACTCAGCCACAGGATTACGGGTAAAGTAGTCTTGCCCCGGATTATTTATGTGTGTTAGAATTAATTTCTATTTCTTCAGTAGTAGGGATATGTACGTTCTGGACCAAATGCATCCGCCTGTGTATTTCGGCGGAGCATCCTCCGAAGGGTACGCTGTGTGTGTGTGTAAGAGTGAGAAAGAAGATTGAAGGCTAGCGGCTGGCGGCTAGCAGCTGGCGGACGGACAGACGATCAGTTGGTCGGTTGGTGAGATGGTGAGTAAGAAGGGGGAGAGGGAGGGGAGAGACGTGTGTTATGGTATGTGAGTATTGGGAGAGCAGCAGCGGCAAGATGTTTGATGATGTGAGAGGGAGGGGAGAGACGTGCTTTGTAAAGTATTGGGGAGACCAGCAGCGGCAAGATGCTTGCCTTTGGAATTGTTGTTGTAGGATATCATATTAAGATTTTTTTATTGCTGAGGTGTGAATGGATGAGGGTAGGATTTTTATGAGTCAAGCGACTGTGTGAATGCGTGCAGCTTGCTAAGCAGAGACTGCGTAAGCAGAGGCTGCCTAAGCAGAGGCTGCCTAAGCAGAAGTAGTGTTGTAGTTGTTGTTGTTTATTTAATTGCTTGAGACCGAACTGCGGCTTGACTCGAATTTGCTGGAATTAAAGTCATGTAAACATTTCCGAAGAATGCAATGAAATTAGGCGGAACTGAGCCGAACATGATTGAACATATTCAGATTTTTTATTTCAATTTCGTTTTTGTTGGCGTGCTTCTTCTCCTTTTTTTAATTTAGAATGGTTCAGCTGGGAGTATAAAGTACTGAAAATTTATAATCAGACTTCATTCAGTATTTGGATATTGAAGTGCTGAAGTCGCTTGTGTTTTACTTGTGTCTAATACAATTGTGCAGTAATAAAAAAAGAAAATATTTTATCTTTATCAAAAATTAAAGTAAGAATAAAAGATTTTAAAAAAAAGTAAAAAATTTTTAAAATTAACAAGTGCACACAACATTTTGAAAGTCAGGACAATATTTTGAAAATGAAAAACTTGGAAAAGATTTTGGAAAGTGCACACAACATTTTGAAAGTCTGACAACATTTTGAAAGTGAAAAACTTGGAAAAGATTTTGGAAAGTGCACACAACATTTTGAAAGTCAAGACAACATTTTGAAAGTGAAAAACTTGGAAAACATTTTAAAAAAGTTAAAAACATTTTGAAAGTCAAAACAATATTTTGAAAGTAAAAAACTTGGAAAAGATTTTGGAAAGTGCACGCAACATTTTGAAAGTCAAGACAACATTTTGAAAGTGAAAAACTTGGAAAACATTTTAATAAAGTTAAAAACATTTTGAAAGTCAAGACAATATTTAGAAAGTGAAAAACTTAAATAAAAGTCTTCAACAACAACTACAACACTAAAAACACAACTACAACACCAGCAACAACAACTACAACATCAATAACAACTACAGATAAGGAAAACCACATTATTTACAAGGTAAGTAAATTTATATATGAAATAAATACCTACAATAAAATAGTCTCTAAAAAAATATTAATTAATATTTGAAAGTATTTACAAGTATTTACAAAAGTATTTACAAATTTACAATTTTTAAAATATAAAATAATATAATACGAATATATTTAATATTTTCTTTTTCTGTAGTCTTAATATATTCCTTTAATTTACAGAATCTAAAGCAAGAACAACATAAACAACAGCAGAAACAACAACAACAACAACATCAATAAAACTAACAACAACAACATCAACATCGCCTCCACCGTCACCGCCACCACCACCGTCACCTCCACTACTACCATGGCTGCCAACAACAACATCAACAACACCACCATTTCCAATATTATGAAAGGCTCTATTTGTAGCGAGTGTGGTCAGATATTTTCTGAAAAGCACAACCTTAAACGACACATTGTGTCGAAACACGAGAAGCATCGTCAGTAGTAACAGCAGCGTATTCATTCAATCCTCAGCCTTCAACATCAACAGCATCATCATCATTACCAACTCATATTCGTTGCCCCAACTGCAACGAAAACGTCTTACAAAAAGATTGGGCCCATCATGTTCGGACCAATAAACATAAAAAGAATTGTTGGGTCCCAATAAACGGATATCTAAAATTAATAAAGTCTGCCTTTAATGGCAGAATTGAGACATATGTGTTGGAGAATGATGATGAGAGTTTGCTAATACCGGAGCTGTTTTTTAAAAAAGCTGAGGAGGCAGTTTTGGCTGCTCTGCGAAAGTTATCAACGAAACACTCAGCATATAAATTCAATATGGAGAGCATATATCTCCATATTGAATTTATATGCTGAGTGTTTCGTTGATAACTTTCGCAGAGCAGCCAAAACTGCCTCCTCAGCCTTTTTAAAAAACAGCTCCGGTATTAGCAAACTCTCATCATCATTCTCCAACACATATGTCTCAATTCTGCCATTAAAGGCAGACTTTATTAATTTAAAGAGTATGTTAAAATAACTAATGATGATGAAATGATTATTGAAATTAAATCATTTCAATCGAAAATGATAGTGGTTAACCGGGCCGAAGAGTTGGCAAACATATATAATGATATGTACGACCAGCTACGGAAGAAAATGTCCGAGTTCCAGGAAAGGGACAGTGGCTGGTCCTTGGTTAAAATATGCCACTTGGAGGTTAATGTTAACCAATATCGGCCTCTGAAGGGATCGTCGTACATCCCACTCCCGAAGAAGCTGCAGGAGAAACATGCGTGTGTCAATGTCAAAAACGACGACGCATTCTGCTTCAAGTGGACAATAATATCGGCCATATGTCCCTCAACACATCACACGGATAGATGCTCCAGCTATCATATTAATAATATTGAAGAGCCTGTAGTAGTATTGGAGAATGGTGTGTCGTTAAATTTCAACGCATTAACGTTCCCACTGCCGTTAAATCAAGTCTCCTGATTCGAAGCAATAAATCCAAACATCAGTATAAATGTGTTTGATTGCGATTCAAATGAGTAGGATTCGCACCGTTTACAACAAGCCCATTTATTTAGGATTTTCGGTGCTTGAATTGTCAAAGTGGAAGATGTATAACTTCCACTATGACTTCATGCTACCGAAATTCCAACAGAGTCTTGCGTTGAATTATATGAATACAGATTCATTCATATATTCAATCAAGACTTTAGATTTTTATAGGGATATTCGAGATGATATCGAATCACAATTCGATACATCCGAATATCCGGAGGACAATGCATATGGTGGCATGATGAAGGATGAGTGTAAGGGGAAAATAATGAGGGAGTTCATAGGCCTCCGCTCAAAAATATACTCCATAGCCATTGAAAATAGCAAAGAAATCAAAAAGGCTAAGGGAGTAAAAAAATTAGTAGTAAATAGGCTGTCTTAGCGATTATAGAAATTGTCTAGTTAATAAGAATATTGTATATGGAGAAATGTATATTTTTAGACGTAAGATGCATAATATATATACTCAGTTAGTTCATAAGATAGCTTTAAGTTCTAGTGATGATAAGCGGTATATTAGAAGTGATGGCATCCACACTTATGCGTGGCGCCATCATATAATAGAATTAAAAATGGAATTAGATATAGACGATGATATATTTGATAATTTAAACTATTGATAATTAAATTTAATTTTATTAAAAATATATTGTAATTTCAAATATAAACAAAATAATTTAATGTTATAAATAAATTTTTTATTAACGTATATATTGTAAATATTGTAAATATAGACATTAAGTGTAAAATTGTTCGGTTAAGAAATTTATAAATAAAAAAAAGTGTAAATATGAACTTGTAAACATTTTCTTCTTTATTTATTGATGGAATTTAGGAATTTTCTTAATAGCAGAGCATTTTGAAGCGCACAACAGCCATTATGGGAATGGCACATCCTCTGTAGTAAGTATGTAATTCGAAGAGTTTCAAAGTTGCTGCATCCGAATTCTTCAATGTTAAATACGGGCGCGTCTAAAAGTTCTTCAACCCATTTAGATTTTTCAGCTCCCTTAACGTACACGGGTATATTTTTAAGATTTTGCTTCACGAAATGTTTTACACTACAATAGTCGATGAAGCCATCATTCCATGTGAAACCATGATGATTACGATATAACCACTTGTAAGGAAGCATAACTTCCTTACAAATACGGGTGTAGAACCTGGACCACACTCCACCTGAGCTGATACCGCGAAAATCGCTTCAAGGGATGCAGTAACCTCGAGTTGTGGGGACCCAACTTGAGGTGGACTTAATTCTATCAATACGGCCAACCAACTTCAACCAAGTTGGACAAACTTGTTGAAGGAGAACGAATCGAACATCAAACAGAAAACTCGACTCCGGGGAAGAAAACAAAATTCTCACCGCACTCCACAAAAAGAAATCTGCACACAATAAGCACAACAACAATAACATGTACAAAACCGGGATTGCAATAAAGAGCAAATAGAAAAATCAGTCACATAGAAATTAGCAACAACAAATACAGGAAAATTACATGCATCAAGCTAACTAGCAAAAACTGGTTTAGAACAACATCAACAACATGCAAAGCCAATTCTGAGCAGAAATAATTACAAGAATAACTTCAAAAGTTATTTTACACTCCGCTACTGCAACAACAAAAAAACAGGAGAACACAAGTAAAAATTAACGTGGGGAAAATATACGACAACAACAAACGTAGGCATATTATATGAGCACAAAAAATTTTAAACAAACAACAACCCCAGTCGGAAGCAAAAGAAGCGATTAACAGAAATTTTCGATGGTCAAACTAAAACAACAAAATAACCAAATGCCGTTAGGTGAGGCATATAAAAGCAGCCTCCGAATTGTAAATCGTCTCTCTTGGAAATCAACCATCTAAGCGGTAAGTCCTCGTCAATTTACTTCCCGTCTGTCTGAATTTGGTGGAGTGCTTCTAGTGGAAGCCAAATTCAGAATCTTGAAAACTTGATTAATTCGAACTGTCTGAATTTGGTGGAGTGCTCCTAGTGGAAGCCAAATTCAGAATCTTGAAAACTTGATTAATTCTGACTGTCTGAATTTGGTGGAGTGCTTCTAGTGGAAGCCAAATTCAGAATCTTGAAAACTTGATTAATTCCGACTGTCTGAATTTGGTAGAGTGCTTCTAGTGGAAGCCAAATTCAGAATCTTGAAAACTTGATTAATTCCGTCTGTCTGAATTTGGTGGAGTGCTTCTAGTGGAAGCCAAATTCAGAATCTTGAAAACTTGATTAATTCCGTCTGTCTGAATTTGGTGGAGTGCTTCTAGTGGAAGCCAAATTCAGAATCTCGAGTGCCTCGCTATCATGCGAGCAGGTCCTGAATCCAAATAAGAGTCCCGTAGTCACCCTCCTCGTAGTAGCTAAATATCCACGTGTATATAAGCAAAATTAGCCCTGACTTACTTACGGATGGACTGACATATAGTATGCGATTAGCAATAAGATTGAAGAAAGTATAACACAGAAATGAAAAAAAAAAATAAAAGCTAGAAATAACATTAGACTGTAACTAGTTATAATGAAGGATTGTACTAATGTATGTGGAGAAAAATAAAGATAAGTATTAGACTAATTAAGAATAAATTGTGGGCTTGTCTTTTTTATTAAAATGAACGCTGGACAGCCGTGAGCATAGCCTGGCGAGAAGACATTCGTTACAAATAGCGCCCGAGCAGGGACACGAAAAGAAAAACGGAGAAAGACCGCAAGAAAAATCGTGTATCTCGTAAACCGAAAGCGAATTATAGGAAAAGGAAGACCACGGGGGGGAAAAATCGTGTATCTCGAAAACCGAAAGTGACTTATAGAAAAGGGAGAAAGACCGCCGGGGAATGAAAATCGTGTAACTCGCAAACCACAAGTAAATCATAGGAAAGGGAAAAAACCCGAAAAAATCATTGTATCTTGAAAACCGTGCAGCTGAAGAATACGGAAAAATTAAGCCAGTGGGGAAAAAATATAAATATTATAACTACATAAAACCAGGTAGAATACATTGTGAAATTGAAAAGGCACAATTAGGGAAAATTTATTCAGGAAAATATAATAGAATTAACAAATTATAAACTTTCGGAAACAAAGTGTGCAATGGGTAAAAGCTGGATATACAACGCTTCGAAGGAGAAGTTACAAGACATTTTACGCGAATTTGGGATAGAGCCGAATGGCGGGGTTGAAGAACTACGCAGGCTAATGTCCGGATTTGTGTCATCGTCCGACTTGTTAACCGAAGTCATAGATCGATTGGATAAGTTAGAGGCGCAATGGAGCCGTAGTGTTTCTCCAGGGGCGAGAGCGTTGTCGCCGATGCGTCAGACACCCCCTACGAAACAGGATACAAGCAAGGGAGGTCGAGGTGCCATGCCCAAGGTGCTACTGACAACGATGCCAAGTCAAAAACCCATGTACAACGACCAAACAGCCGCAAGGGACCCAAGAACCACAGGAACTGAACGGGAATATGCGGACCAACGAAGAGGCGTCTTTAGCTATTCGGAGGTAATAGATAAAGTACGTAAGTGGGCTTGTAAGTATGATGGCGGGAAGGACCCTATTGCCTTCATAGAAAGGGTCGAAGAACTCACAGAAGTATACGAGCTACCCAAGGATTTATTACCCCGAACCATGCCTGAGCTGTTGAAGGACAAAGCCCTCTGTTGGTTCAGAAATAATAATAAAGGTTGGCTCACGTGGGAATCCTTCAAAGTGGATTTCATGAAATTCTTTTTGTCGTCGAGATATTTCGAAGAACTGGAAGACAATATTAGAAAAAGAACCCAAGCCACAAGGGATTATGTGTTAGCCATGCAAACGTTAATGCGTCTTGTCGGCTACACGGAAGAACACCAGCTACAGGAAATTACCGGAATTGCCATCGAGACTATCTGCTTTACATAAGACGAACAGACTTCTCGTTACTAGAAGAACTACTATCCATGGCAGAAAATTTCGAGGGTATACCGGAACACCATCGAATGATGACAGCCGCACCATCGGGACACCGAATGGACCCGCGGACCGTCTGTCTGTTGACGTTGAGATGGCAGATGGTACGCCGCGTACAATTGACCAAGCAATGGAGATGGTTATCCGGCTAGGAGCGGCGGAATATAGAATGCCGTTGCTCATACTCAAGGATCATACCCATCGATCACGTAATCCTGGGGATAGACTTCCTCACGAATATAGGAGCATCGATCAGCTGTGGAGGTGAAACCATAACTTTAGGTGCTCCGGTGACAACAGCTCCAAATTGTCGACAAGCCGGCGGTTCTACACTTCGGACAATGAGGATAAAGACGAAAACAGCTTCGCACGGATGCACAACGCAAGAGAGGGCTACAACAACCAACGGCCAAACAGCAGAAGGCACGCAAGGAAGAGAAGAAGATAAGACGAGAGAAGAACAAGTTATAAAAACATACTTGGAAGCATAACTACCGAAGTTCGAGGCTTTGAAGGGCCCTTCTAACATTACCACCCATCAGATCGTGATGAAATATGACCGACCCATCAAGCAGAGATATTACCCGAAAAACCCTGCCATGCAAGCGATCAGAAACAAGGAAATAGACGAACTGTTAGAAAAGGACTGTATTGAACCCTCGCATAGCCCGTACAGTCCCCCTATCGTCTTGGTGAAGAAGAAAAACGGAAAGTGGCGCCTATGTATTGATTACCGGCAGTTGAATGCACGATCAGTTCCCGATGCATACCCACTTCCTAGGACACATCTTGGATCGGTTACGCGACGTTCAGTACATCAGTAGCCTGGATCTGAAGAATGGTTACTGGCAGATTCCCATGAACCCGGGCAGCAAGCAGTATACGGCTTTTACTGTTCCCGGGAGAGGACTCTTTCAGTGGCGTGTCATGCCGTTTGGCCTGCATTCGGCTCCAGCAACTTTCCAAAGGGCATTGGACCAGGTGATCGGACCAGAAATGGAACCACACGCATTCGCGTAACTTGACGACATAATTGTGACTGGGGAAAACTCTAGAGGAACACAAGAAGAATTTACAAGAAGTATTTCAACGTCTGCGGGCAGCTAACCTAAAACTAAACAGCGAAAAATGTGAGTTTTTCAAAGAAGACTTGAAATATTTAGGTCACGTGGTAAGCCGTCAGGGATTAGGAATTAAGGAATGCATCAAGGAATTAGAGACACCAACAAGCGGAAGAGGTGTTCGCCGCTTTCTGGGAGTGGCATCATGGTATCGCCGGTTCGTACCGGACTTCGCTGATTTAGTCATTCCACTCACAAGCCTCTTGAAGAAGGGTAAACGGTGGAAATGGACTTAGGAACAACAACAAGCCTTCGAGACGATGAAGAAGAAGCTCACGAAACACCGGTACTGGCATGTCCCGATTTTTCCAAGAAATTCACGCTGCAGACGGACGCCAGTAACTACGGTTTAGGAGCAGTGCTGACCCAAGAAAGTCAAGAAGGAGAGCGAGTGATCGCATATGCTAGTCGTAATTTAACAGGCTGGTTAGCCGGATGGGCACTCGAACTACAGCAATACACTTTCGACGTAAAATACAGGCGAGGTAAGTGGAACGTAGTCGCGGATGCACTCTCGATGCAGCCGTTCGAAAAACTAGGAAAGGTTACGACGATGGAAGGAAAAGGCAGCTGGACCGAAACGAGAATGACAGACATTAGAAATGACATTAGAAATATCCCAGAGAACTTTGCGGACTACGTAATCGAGAACGGGCAACTATACCGACATATCCCAGGTGAGTCAAATTATGAAGATTGCGCAGCGTGGAAACTCTGCGTACCTGACAACATCCGAAACCGAGTGATGAAAGAAAACCACGACGACCCGAGCGCCGGACACTCTGGAATTCGCAAGACAGTGACAAGGATCGCCAACAGAAACTATTGGCCAGGTGTGTTCAGAGACATCAGGAAGTTCGTGCGGTGTTGCGAGTCATGTCAACGGTACAAACCAGTACAAGACAAGGTGGCAGGGAAGATGCTGACACAGATACCCGAGGAGCCCTGGTCCATCGTCTGTGCTGACTTCATAGGGCCGTTACCACGATCAAAACATGGTAATACAATGATACTAGTTTTCTTAGACAAATTCTCGAAATGGACAGAAATAGTACCACTGTGGCAAGCAACTGCGGATAGTTTGAAGAGAGCTTTTCGGGAAAGAATATAGGCGAGATATGGAGCTCCGAAGGTACTCGTCACCGACAACGGTGTGCAGTTCTACAGCCGACACTTCCAACGGTTCCTCCAGGATTTAGGTATTCGTCAGCAGTTTACCGCCCCATATACACCCCAAGAAAATCCCGCCGAAAGAGCAAACAGGAACGTGAAGAGGATTGTGGCACAGATGATAAAAAACGATCAGACGAGTTGGGACGAAATCATTCCGGAAATCTCCTTGGGCATCAACACGATGACATCAGACACAACTGGATTTAGTCCAGCATTCCTCACACAGGGTCGAGAACCGCGGTTGCCGAAGACACTCTTCGACGAAGTCACTTTAGGAACCGGAACCGCGGCACAAAGTCCAGAACAGAGGGGTAATCGCCTTCGAGAAGTTTTCCAAATCGTGAAGAGAAATCTTGAAAGGGCGGCAAAGGACCAGGCTCGAAACTACAATCTTCGACGAAGACACTGGAACCCCCCAATCGGAACACATGTCCTGGTAAAAACACACCACCTTCAAAAGCAGTGGATAAATTCAACGTCAAGCTGGCACCAAAATACGAGGGACCTTACCGAATCGACAGATATACATCACCAGTCATCGTGCAGCTAACCAACATGGAAAATTCAAGTAGTCGCACGGCCCACATCCGAGATCTTAAGGAGTATTATCGTGGGCGACGAACTTACAGAACATCAGTAGTTAAATTTCATATGTCATGTGGCGTCGTAGGTTGTGTTGTCCGTTAGTGTAATAGACCAACCCGTTACTTATTTACCCCCCTCTTAGAAAACCACCAAAACCCAACAACAAGTCGACAATAATGGCGACAACCGCAGAAAAGAAACAATGGTTCGATCGGCTGGACGAGCTAATCAAGTCAAGTAAAGTAGCCGGAATGACAACACCCGTCTTTGCTCCCCTCCGTCGTGTGAGCAGTGACAGCGCAAAGACGGAGAGAAAGCGGAAACACGAGGGTCAGAGGATGAAGCCCTTGACAGAACTAGCGGACGCGGATGGTAACGAGGAGGAACCCTTCGTTATTTATCCGCCTGGCCGCGGTGGAATACCGATCCGGACCGAGGACCGAGGAACATTGGTTCCTAATGGTCGTGTGCTTCGTGGGTAGCACCAGCGTCAGGATGATGGAGAAGCCGAAGCAGGACGGTACATGGGGTGCACAGCTACCCTGTATCCTCCAATTCTACTCCCTAAGCCCGGGCCCACGGACGGAGGTATCCCAACGGATACGGGCGTATCTCGAGTGCGAGTACCACTCACGTAAGCCCGATGGGGTTCCCCGGACATTCAGCGACGTGAACCTACCCCTATTCGAGCCCAGGGTGTTGCAGACGGATTGCGGCGTATTTCTGCTACAATACGCAGAACAACTATTCGTTCGTCCACTCGAAGACTACCGCGACGAGTTCTTGAACAAGGAGGAGTGGTTCTCCAGAGAAGAGGTAGGCAGGAAGCGGCAGGACATCGCCAACACCATCCGGAAGCTGGCAGCCGACCTAGGTAAGACACACCGGAAGTTCCCCGCTCTCGACTTCGGGAACCCACCCCAGAAGCGCCAAAAACGGCAGAACTAGTAGGAGGGCCGATACCCACAGACACCGGACACCCGAACTATTTCGACCCTCTGAGCGGCACATTCTACGATGACCTATGCTCCGAAGCCGATGAACATTTGGGGCTAGAAGCAGTGACAGAACTGCCATCACCAAAACCGGTCAGCGAGGAAGTTTCACCACCAACCGAGTCCAGCGGGGTAGTCGAGCGGAACGACATCCCAATGCCGCTACAGTTCCGCGACCTGGACGAGCTCGAGGGCCCAGCAGGCACACGCGTTAACCGAGAGGTGGTAGAAGGTATACGCAGGGGATACCCGCGGTTGGCACAACAGCCACGGAAACGCCAGCGCATCCAGTTCCGCTGTGCCGGCCACAGGGTGACCATCAGGTCAAGCGCGATCACTATTCTTCCTCCACCGGAAAGAAAGGAGGGAGTAGGAAGCATAACTTCCTTACAAATACCTTGACCACACTCCACCTGAGCTGATCCCGCGAAAATCGCTTCAAGGGATGCAGTAACCTCGAGTTGTGCGGATCCAACTTGAGACTTAATTCTATCAATAAGGCCAACGAACTTCAACCAAGCTGGGGAAACTTGTTGAAGGAGAACGAATCGAACATCAAACAGAAAGCTCGACTCCGGGGAAGAAAACAAAATTCTCACCGCACTCAACAAGAAGAAATCTGCACACAATAAGCACAACAACAATAACATAAGTGATGTGACCGCGGACGGAGGCGGATGGTGTGCCCGCCAGTACTTGTTGTTAATCAGTGTTCGCGCAAATAAAACCGAAAACAATAGTGCAAACAATTACCCACGCCGCGAAACACTTTTAACACAATAATAAACTTCACCAAACAACAGTTTTCCATAAACAAACAATAGTGCACTTATTAGCAACTCAACTTAACAACAAAATAAATAAAAATTCTATCAATTACAACAAATAATACACAATCAAACGGAACGCAGAGAACCATGCGAGGGGCTTTTTTATGCTCTCCGTAGTAAAGCTCAGCATTTCGTTTGCTTTCACTCCTCCTCCTTCTTCCTGGTCCCGTTAGGTGTGCATGCGGCTGTGAGTGCTGCGTGGGCTGAAGCGCGGCAAGATAAAGGCATAACACTTGTCTTGTCGCGTTTTGCTTTGCTTGCGTCGTACGCGTGGCTGCTTGTACGGCTGACCTTACACTTCGCTACAGTGGGCGGCGATGACAAAATCCGCATAGACTCCACTAATGTACGTGGCTTGAGGGCGAATTTCTTCGCGGTCTATGCGCATATTTGTACTCACCAACCGCATATAGTGGCACTGGGTGAGACCCAGGTGTCTGAGGGTGCAGATCCACTGGACTTTCATATGCCGGGGTACCATCTACTGCCATTATTTTTACCTCACAGAGGCCTCGCCTTATACATTCGCAGTGATGTTGCGTACCAATGTCAGCAACACCTTTGCACGTCGGATGCCGAATTTAGCTGCATGTGGGTTAAGTTCAAAATCCAGTCGCACATCCTGCATTTCTGCTTCATTTATAGAAGCCCGGGTCTAGGGAGGCTGCCAACTTTTGATAAACTGACAGTCTCTCAGATTCGATCTCTAAAATTCTGGAATCGTATCCGAACAGTGAAATTGCTGTTGCTGGTGATTACAATGTTCATAATTCCAATTGGCTACGTCATTCGAGTCACACGACACCCGAGGGTTTGTATGTTGAGTTATTTGCTGAGTCTAATAATTTGACTCAATTAGTGAAGGAACCAACGCACTTTCCCTGCGTTGATGGGCAAAACCAAAATATTCTGGACCTTTTTCTAACTTCACATCACAGCAAGTATGATGTGAATGTTCTTGCACCTCTTGGTAATTCGGACCACGCTACAATTTCTGCTACCTTTCCATATTATAGTCTTCAATCCGCTCACCAGACAGCTCCGAAGCGGAAAGTGTGGCTTTATGAGAAGGCTAATTGGGATGCGCTGAACTGTTTTTTCAGCCGTTTCAATTGGCAATTGTGTTTCAGAGATAGAAACATAAATGCTGCAGCAAAATAGGTAGAAAATATAATTTTATTTGGTATGAGGTCTTTCATACCCTATAAAAGAATTTCCATTAAACCAAAAGACCATTCCTGGTTTAATGCGACTTGCAGACAAGCAGTCAGGTCTAAAGAGGAAGCATTTAGGAATTGGCGTTTAAATAAAACTGCTGATACTAAACTGCTGCGCAATCAGGCCAGAAATAGGTGCAATGCCACTCTAAGGCGCGAAAAAGTTCTTTACGAGCAGCGCCTTAGACGCAGAGTTCTTGAATACCATAAGGGTAGCAAGAACTCTTGGTCGTTTGTGGGGAGGGTGAAAAATCAGACGAAATCGTCTATTCCAACTCTCCTCAAGGACGATCAGATCTTCACTCACTCGGTTGATAAGGCAAACTTATTAGCCAAAATGTTTGCTGAAAACTGCTCTCTTCCTGAGAGTAGCCAACCACTGCCCGCGGTCGATGGTGTATCTCATGCTATGTCTGAGATGCACTTTCGAACGCGAGCTGTTAAAAGAGTGCTTGCAGACCTCAATGTCAGTAAGTCCTCGGGACCGGATGGCATTTCAGCCCATGTGTTGAGAAAGTGCGCCTCAACACTGGCTCGCCCATTGCGCAATCTCTTTAATTTATCTTTTACTTCAGGAGTTTTTCCCTCTTCCTGGAAGATTGCCAATGTGCAGCCAGTTCCCAAAAAAGGTGAGGCTACGAATCCTGCAAATTACCGGCCTATAGCAATCTTCTCAGTGCTCTCTAAAGTCATGGAGAGCATTGTAAATTTTAAATTGATGAGGTATCTAGAGAGCAACGAGTTGATCAGCGATCGCCCGTACGGCTTCCGTGCTCACCGTTCCACCGGCGACCTGATGGCGTTTCTCACTGAACGGTGGAGCAGTTGTATTCACCGGTTCGGTGAGAGCAAGGTTGTTGCTCTGGATATCTCCAAGGCATTTGACCGGGTGTGGCATAAAGCACTCGTGTCTAAACTGGCTACTTATGGTGTCGGTAATACTTTCACTCGATGGATATCGAGTTTCCTCAGCGGCCGTTCTATTCGGGTTGTGATAGACGGCTTTTCTTCCGAAGAGCACTCCATTAATGCTGGAGTTCCGCAGGGTTCGGTCCTGTCTCCGACACTTTTTCTTATTTTCATCAATGACCTTCTGTCATTGACATCAAACCCCGTCTACTCGTTTGCTGATGACAGCAGCATTTGTCATTCATATTCATTTTCCAGGCGTCCTTCCATTCTGGAGATCACTAGAAGACGCAGAATTATGAATGACACACTCCAATCCGACCTCAATAAAATCCAGGAGTGGGGTCGTGCGAATCGGGTCGATTTTAATGCGCGGAAGACCCAATGCTGTTTGTTAACCCACAAGCGTTTGGCGGGTGACAACTTCCCACCTCTAAATATGGGTGGTGTGGATATTAATGAGTCGGAGGCTCTTGATGTTCTGGGCATGTCAATCCAATGCGATCTTCGCTGGAACGATCACATCTTTGACGTGTCGAAAGAAGCAGCCAAGTGCTTATGCTTTCTTAAGCGGTGTAAGAAGTACTTCACTCCAACCGATCTTCGTTGTATCTACACCACTTATATCCATCCGAAAATGGAGTACAATTTGCATATATGGTCGGGAGCTTCGCGGGCATATCTTCAGCTTCTCGACCGTGTCCAATGTCGTGCGTTAAAACTTATAGGGGACAGTAGGGTATCCAGCTCTATTGAAACCTTGGAGCGTCGTCGTGATGTAGGGTGTGTAGCACTATTTTACCGCTACTTTCACGGTAAATGTTCCTCTGAAGTAGCCAGCCTGATTCCTCCGGTTCAGGTATTTAGCAGAACTACTCGGCTTTCCAGAGCGGTGCACCCCTTTTATGTCGCGATTCCGTTCCAATGAACCACGCATTACCGTGAGGTTTCGTTTTTCGGTCGCGTCGTTAGATTGTGGAATAATCTCCCTGCGAATGTCTTCCCACCCACTTACAGCGTCGAAACATTTAAGCGAAGTGTAAACCGTCACTACTCCCTCTTTCCCCCTTTCCACTAACCTGTCATCCCTTCGGAACCAACAAATGCTGCGCATGGATAGGGGCCATCCCCTGAGCTTGGTTTCATCTGTCATTAAAAAAAAAAAAACATGTACAAAACCAGGAATGCAATAAAGAGCAAATTGTAAAATCAAAGTCACATAGAAATTAGCACATTAACAACAAACACAGGCAAATTACATGCATCAAGCTAACTAGCTAAAACTGGTTTAGAACAACATGCAAAGCCGATTCTGAGCAAAAATAATTACAAGAATAACTTCAAAAGTTATTTTACACTTCGCTACTGCAACAACAAAAAAACAGGAGAACACAAGTAAAAATTAACGTGGGGAAAATATACGACAACAACACACGTAGGCATATTATATGAGCACAAAAAATTTTAAACAAACAACAACCCCAGTCGGAAGCAATAGAAGCGATTAACAGAAATTTTCGAAGGTCAAACTAAAACAACAAAATGACCAAATGGCGTTAGGTGAGGCATATAAAAGCAGCCTCCGGATTGTAAATCGAGGCTCTTGGAAATCAACCATCGAAGCGGTAAGTCCTTGTCAATTCTTGTCTGTCTGAATTTGGCGGAGTGCTTCTAGTGGAAGCCAAATTCAGAATCTTGAAAACTTGATAAATTCTGACTGTCTGAATTTGGTGGAGCGCTTCTAGTGGAAGCCGAATTCAGAATCTTGAAAACTTGATTAATTCCGACTGTCTGAATTTGGTGGAGTGCTTCTAGTGGAAGCCAAATTCAGAATATTGAAAACTTGATTAATTCCGTCTGTCTGAATTTGGTGGAGTGCTTCTAGTGGAAGCCACCTTCAGAATCTTGAAAACTTGTTTAATTCCGTCTGTCTGAATTTGGTGGAGGGCTTCTAGTGGAAGCCAAATTCAGAATCTCGAGAGCCTGGCTATCATGCGAGCAGGTCCTGAATCCAAATAAGAGTCCCGTAGTCACCCTCCTCGTAGTAGCTAAATATCCACGTGTATATAAGCAAAATTAGCCCTGACTTACTTACGGATGGACTGACATATAGTATGCGATTAGCAATAAGATTGAAGAAAGTATAACACAGAAATGAAAAAAAAAAAATAAAAACTAGAAATAACATTAGACTGTAACTAGTTATAACGAAGGATTGTACTAATGTATGTGGAGAAAAATAAAGATAAGTATTAGACTAATTAAGAATAAATTGTGGGCTTGTCTTTTTTATTAAAATGAACGCTGGACAGCCGTGAGCATAGCCTGGCGAGAAGACATTCGTTACAAATAGCGCCCGAGCAGGGACACGAAAAGAAAAACGGAGAAAGACCGCAAGAAAAATCGTGTATCTCGTAAACCGAAGGCGAATTATAGGAAAAGGAAGACCACGGGGGGGAAAAATCGTGTATCTCGAAAACCGAAAGTGACTTATAGAAAAGGGAGAAAGACCGCCGGGGAATGAAAATCGTGTAACTCGTAAACCACAAGTAAATCATAGGAAAGGGAAAAAACCCGAAAAAATCATTGTATCTTGAAAACCGTGCAGCTGAAGAATACGGAAAAATTAAGCCAGTGGGGAAAAAATATAAATATTATAACTACATAAAACCAGGTAGAATACATTGTGAAATTGAAAAGGCACAATTAGGGAAAATTTATTCAGGAAAATATAATAGAATTAACAAATTATAAACTTTCGGAAACAAAGTGTGCAATGGGTAAAAGCTGGATATACAACGTTTCGAAGGAGAAGTTACAAGACATTTTACGCGAATTTGGGATAGAGCCGAATGGCGGGGTTGAAGAACTACGCAGGCTAATGTCCGGATTTGTGTCATCGTCCGACTTGTTAACCGAAGTCATAGATCGATTGGATAAGTTAGAGGCGCAATGGAGCCGTAGTGTTTCTCTAGGGGCGAGAGCGTTGTCGCCGATGCGTCAGACTCCCCCTACGAAACAGGATACAAGCAAGGGAGGTCGAGGTGCCATGCCCAAGGTGCTACTGACAACGATGCCAAGTCAAAAACCCATGTACAACGACCAAACAGCCGCAAGGGACCCAAGAACCACAGGAACTGAACGGGAATATGCGGACCAACGAAGAGGCGTCTTTAGCTATTCGGAGGTAATAGATAAAGTACGTAAGTGGGCTTGTAAGTATGATGGCGGGAAGGACCCTATTGCCTTCATAGAAAGGGTCGAAGAACTCACAGAAGTATACGAGCTACCCAAGGATTTATTACCCCGAACCATGCCTGAGCTGTTGAAGGACAAAGCCCTCTGTTGGTTCAGAAATAATAATAAAGGTTGGCTCACGTGGGAATCCTTCAAAGTGGATTTCATGAAATTCTTTTTGTCGTCGAGATATTTCGAAGAACTGGAAGACAATATTAGAAAAAGAACCCAAGCCACAAGGGATTATGTGTTAGCCATGCAAACGTTAATGCGTCTTGTCGGCTACACGGAAGAACACCAGCTACAGGAAATTACCGGAATTGCCATCGAGACTATCTGCTTTACATAAGACGGACAGACTTCTCGTCACTAGAAGAACTAGTATCCATGGCAGAAGATTTCGAGGGTATACCGGAACACCATCGAATGATGACAGCCGCACCATCGGGACACCGAATGGACCCGCGGACCGTCTGTCGGAGATGCGGTGAAAACGGCCATTTCCAGAGAGAATGCCATAACCCCCGAAAACTGTTCTGCTGGGAGTGTGGAAAACAAGGTCTACGAACAATCGATTGTTGCAAGAAAGCTCCGGAAAACGTGAAGGGCATCCAGCAGAGACGAGGACTGCTGGAGCCAGGGAACCAAAACTCTCCTCGTACCCCACCAAGTGCTTAAATTTCCGTCAGGACAGAATCTTCGCAAAAGTGGCGAGGGAACTTGTCACTGGCACTATCTACATAGGAGCCTCGAGAAGTTTCATCAGCGAATTACTAGCCAGAGAGATTGCCGCCGAAGGATGACAAGTATACGTAGACGTCGACGTTAAGATGGCAGATGGTACGCCGCGTACAATTGACCAAGCAATGGAGGTGGTTATCCGGCTAGGAGCGGCGGAATGTAGAATGCAGTTGCTCATACTCAAGGATGCCATCGATCACGTAATCCTGGGGATAGACTTCCTCACGAATATAGGAGCATCGATCAGCTGTGGAGGTGAAACCATAACTTTAGGTGGTCCGGTGACAACAGCTCCAAATTGTCGACAAGCCGGCGGTTCTACACTTCGGACAATGAGGATAGAGACGAAAACAGCTTCGCACGGATGCACAACGCAAGAGAGGGCTACAACAACCAACGGCCAAACAGCAGAAGGCACGCAAGGAAGAGAAGAAGATAAGACGAGAGAAAAACAAGTTATAAAAACATTCTTGGAAGCATAACTACCGAAGTTCGAGGCTTTGAAGGGCCCTTCTAACATTACCACCCATCAGATCGTGATGAAATATGACCGACCCATCAAGCAGAGATATTACCCGAAAAACCCTGCCATGCAAGCTATCATAAACAAAGAAATAGACGAACTGTTAGAAAAGGACTGTATTGAACCCTCGCATAGCCCGTACAGTGCCCCTATCGTCTTGGTGAAGAAGAAAAACGGAAAGTGGCGCCTATGTATTGATTACCGGCAGTTGAATGCACGATCAGTTCGCGATGCATACCCACTTCCTAGGACACATCTTGGACCGGTTACGCGACGTTCAGTACATCAGTAGCCTGGATCTGAAGAATGGTTACTGGCAGATTCCCATGAACCCGGGCAGCAAGCAGTATACGGCTTTTACTGTTCCCGGGAGAGGACTCTTTCAGTGGCGTGTCATGCCGTTTGGCCTGCATTCGGCTCCAGCAACTTTCCAAAGGGCATTCGACCAGGTGATCGGACCAGAAATGGAACCACACGCATTCGCGTATCTTGACGACATAATTGTGACTGGGAAAAACTCTAGAGGAACACAAGAAGAATTTACAAGAAGAATTTCAACGTCTGCGGGCAGCTAACCTAAAAATAAACAGCGAAAAATGTGAGTTTTTCAAAGAAGACTTGAAATATTTAGGTCACGTGGTAAGCCGTCAGGGAATCCATACCGATCCCGACAAGGTGGCAGCTATCAAGGAACTAGAGCCACCAACAAGCGTAAGAGGTGTTCACGCTGCAGACGGATGCCAGTAACTACGGTTTAGGAGCAGTGCTGACCCAAGAAAGTCAAGAAGGAGAGCGAGTGATCTCATATGCTAGTCGTCATTTAAATAGAGCCGAGCAGAACTACTCTGCTACGGAAAAGTAGTGTCTGGCAATCGTATGGGGCATTAGGAAAATGCGGCCATATTTAGAAGTTTACCACTTTAGTATTATCACGGATCATCTCTCACTGAAGTGGCTAAACTCACTGGAAAACCTTTCAAGCCGATTAGCCAGATAGGCACTCGAACTACAGCAATACACTTTCGACGTAAAATACAGGTAAGTGGAACGTAGTCGCAGATGCATTCTCGAGGCAGCCGTTCGAAAAACTAGGAAAGGTTACGACGATGGAAGGAAAAGGCAGCTGGACCGAAACGATATTGACAGACATTAGAAAGAACCCAGAGAAATTTGCGGACTACGTAATCGAGAACGGGCAACTATACCGACATATCCCACGTGACTCCAATGATGAAGATTGCGCAGCATGGAAACTCTGCGTACCTAACAACCTACGAAACCGAGTGATGAAAGAAAACCACGACGACCCGAGCGCCGGACACCCTGGAATTCGGAAGACAGTGACAAGGATCGCCAACAGATACTACTGGCCAGGTATGTTCAGAGACATCAGAAAGTTCGTGCGGTGTTGCGAGTCATGTTAACGGTACAAACCAGTACAAGACAAGGTGGCAGGGAAGATGCTGACACAGATACCCGAGGAGCCATGGTCAATCGTCTGTACTGACTTCATAGGGCCGTTACCACGATCAAAACACGGTAATACTAATGATACTAGTTTTCTTAGACAAATTCTCGAAATGGACAGAAATACTATAGTACCACTGCGGCAAGCAACTACGGATAGTTTGAAGAGAGCTTTTCGGGAAAGAATATTGGCGAGATATGGAGCTCCAAAGGTACTCGTCACAGACAACGGTGTGCAGTTCAACAGCCGACACTTCCAACGGTTCCTCCAGGATTTAGGTGTTCGTCAGCAGTTTAACGCCACATATACACCCCAAGAAAATCCCGCCGAAAGAGCAAACAGGAACGTGAAGAGGATTGTGGCACAGGTGATAACAAACGATCAGACGAGTTGGGACGAATTCATTCCGGAAATCTCCTTGGGCATCAACACGATGACATCAGACACAACTGTATTTAGTCCAGCATTCCTCACACAGGGTTGAGAACCGCGGTTGCCGAAGACACTCTTCGGCGAAGTCACTTTAGGAACCGGAACCGCCGCACAAAGTCCAGAACAGAGGGGTAATCGCCTTCGAGAAGTTTTCCAAATCGTGAAGAGAAATCTTGAAAGGGCGGCAAAGGACCTTCTCGAAACTACAATCTTCGACGAAGACACTGGAACCCCCCAATCGGAACACATGTCCTGGTAAAAACACACCACCTTCAAAAGCGGTGGATAAATTCAACGCCAAGCTGGCACCAAAATATGAGGGACCTTACCGAATCGACAGATATACATCACCAGTCATCGTGCAGCTAACCAACATGGAAAATTCAAGTAGTCGCACGGCCCACATCCGAGATCTTAAGGAGTATTAACGTGTTGAAGACAGATCAAATACGACCGTGGGCGACGAACTTACAGAACCTCAGTAGTTAAATTTCATATGTCATGTGGCGTCGTAGGTTGTGTTGTCCGTTAGTGTAATAGACCAACCCGTTACTTATTTACCCCCTCCTAGAAAACCACCAAAACCCAACAACAAATCGACAACAATGGCGACAACCGCAGAAAAGAAACAATGGTTCGATAGGCTGGACGAGCTAATCAAGTCAAGTAAAGTAGCCGGAATGACAACACCCGTCTTTGCTCCCCTCCGTCGTGTGAGCAGTGACAGCGCAAAGCCGGAGAGAAAGCGGAAACACGAGGGTCAGAGGATGAAGCCCTTGACAGAACTAGCGGACGCGGATGGTAAGGAGGAGGAACCCTTCGTTATTTATCCGCCTGGCCGCGGTGGAATACCGATCGCAGAATCAGAGAGGCAGCGGGTGCACATGTTCAGCACCCATTTCTTTGATCGCATCAACCAGGCCGGCACGATGTGGGAACGGCACGGCAGAGTGAGGCGTTGGACAAAGAATATGGATTTGTTCACGATGAACCACATCCTTGTCCCAGTGAACAGGGACCAACAATGGTTCCTAATGGTCGTGTGCTTCGTGGGTAGCACCAGAGTCAGGATGATGGAGAAGCCGAAGCAGGACGGTACATGGGGTGCACAGCTACCCTGTATCCTCCAATTCTACTCCCTAAGCCCGGGCCCACGGACGGAGGTATCCCAACGGATACGGGCGTATCTCGAGTGCGAATACCACTCACGCAAGCCCGACGGGGTTCCCCGGACATTCAGCGACGTGAACCTACCCCTATTCGGGCCCAGGGTGTTGCAGCAGGACAACGGGATGGATTGCGGCGTATTTCTGCTACAATACGCAGAACAACTACTCGTTCGGCCACTCGAAGACTACCGCGACGAGTTCTTGAAAAAGGAGGAGTTGTTCTCCAGAGAAGAGGTAGGCAGGAAGCGGCAGGACATCGCCAACACCATCCGGAAGTTGCCAGCCGACCTAGGTAAGACACACCGGAAGTTCCCCGCTCTCGACTTCGGGGAACCCACCCCAGAAGCGCCAAAAACGGCAGAACTAGTAGGAGGGCCGATAACCACAGACACCGGACACCCGAACTATTTCGACCCTCTGAACGGCACAGTCTACGATGACCAATGCTCCGAAGTCGATGAACATTTGGGGCTAGAAGCAGTGACAGAACTACCAGCACCAAAACCGGCCAGCGAGGAAGTTTCACCAACAACCGAGTCCAGCGAGGTAGTCGAGCGGAACGACATCCCAATGCCGCTACAGTTCCGCGACCTGGACGAGCTCGAGGGCCCAGCAGGCACACGCGTTAACCGAGAGGTGGTAGAAGGTATACGCAGGGGATACCCGCGGTTGGAACAACAGCCACAGAAACGCCAGCGCATCCAGTTCCGCTGTGCCGGCCACAGGGTGACCATCAGGTCAAGCGCGATCACTATTCTTCCTCCACCGGAAAGGAGGAGGGATGCAGTAACCTCGAGTTGTGCGCACCCAACTTGAGGTGGACTTAATTATATCAATACGGCCAACCAACTTCAACCAAGTTGGGGAAATTTGTTGAAGGAGAACGAATCGAACATCAAACAGAAAGCTCCACTCCGGGGAAGAAAACAAAATTCTCACCGCACTCAGCAAGAAGAAATCTGCACACAATAAGCACAACAACAATAACATGTACAAAACCGGGAATGCAATAAAGAGCAAATAGTAAAATCAAAGTCACATAGAAATTAGCAACAACAAACACAGGCAAATTACATGCATCAACCTAACTAGCAAAAACTGGTTTAGAACAACATCAACAACATGCAAAGCCGATACTGAGCAAAAATAATTACAAGAATAACTTCAAAAGTTATTTTACGCTACTACAACAACAAAAAAACAGGAGAACACAAGTAAAAATTAACGTGGGGAAAATATACGACAACAACAAACGTAGGCATATTATATGAGCACAAAAAATTTTAAACAAACAACAACCCCAGTCGGAAGCAATAGAAGCGATTAATACAAATTTTCGAAGGTCAAACTAAAACAACAAAATGACCAAATGGCGTTAGGTGAGGCATATAAAAGCAGCCTCCGAATTGTAAATCGGGGCTCTTGGAAATCAACCATCGAAGCGGTAAGTCCTCGTCAATTTAATTCCCGTCTGTGGAAGCCAAATTCAGAATCTTGAAAACTTGATTAATTCTGACTGTCTGAATTTGGTGGAGTACTTCTAGTGGAAGCCAAATTCAGAATCTTGAAAACTTGATTAATTCCGACTGTCTGAATTTGGTGGAGTGCTTCCAGTGGAAGCCAAATTCAGAATCTTGAAAACTTGATTAATTTTGACTGTCTGAATTTGGTGGAGTGCTTCTAGTGGAAGCCAAATTCAGAATCTTGAAAACTTGATTAATTCCGACTGTCTGAATTCGGTGGAGTGCTTCTAGTGGAAGCCAAATTCAGAATCTTGAAAACTTGATTAATTCCGTCAGTCTGAATTTAGTGGAGTGCTTCTAGTGGAAGCCAAATTCAGAATCTTGTAAACTTGATTAATTCCGTCTGTCTGAATTTGGTTGAGTGAAATTGGTGGAGAAAAATATAGATAAGTATTAGACTAATTAAGAATAAATTGTGGGCTTGTTTTTTTTATTAAAATGAACGCTGGACAGCCGTGAGCATATCCTGGCGAGAAGACATTCGTTACAAATAGCGTCCGAGCAGGGACACGAAAAGAAAAACGGAGAAAGACCGCAAGAAAAATCGTGTATCTCGTAAACCGAAAGCGAACTATAGGAAAAGGAAGACCACGGGGGGAAAAATCGTGTATCTCGAAAACCGAAAGTGACTTATAGAAAAGGGATAAAGACCGCCGGGTAATGAAAATCGTGTATCTCGTAAACCACAAGTAAATCATACGAAAGGGAAAAAACCTGAAAAAATCATTGTATCTTGAAAACAGTGCTGAATAATAGGGAGAAATTAAGCCAGTGGGGAAAAAATATAAATATTATAACTACATAAAACCAGGTAGAATACATTGTGAAATTGAAAAGGCACAATTAGGGAAAATTTATTGAGGAAAATATAATAGAATTAACAAATTATAAACTTTCGGAAACAAAGTGTGCAATCGGTAAAAGCTGGATATACAACGTTTCGAAGGAGAAGTTACAAGACATTTTACGCGAATTTGGGATAGAGCCGAATGGCGGGGTTGAAGAACTACGCAGGCTAATGTCTGGATTTGTGTCATCGTCCGACTTGTTAACCGAAGTCATAGATCGATTGGATAAGTTAGAGGCGTAGTGGATGCCGTAGTGTTTCTACAATGGAGCCGTAGTGTTTCTCCAGGAACGAGAGCGTTGTCGCCGATGCGTCAGACACCCCCTACGAAACAGAATACAAGCAAGGGAGGTCGAGGTGCCATGCCCAAGGTGCTACTGACAACGATGCCAAGTCAAAAGCCCATTTACAACGATCAAACAGCCGCAAGGGACCCAAGAACCACAGGAACTGAATGGGAATATGCGGACCAACGAAGAGGCGTCTTTAGCTATTCGGAGGTAATAGATAAAGTACGTAAGTGGGCTTTTAAGTATGATGGCGGGAAGGACCCTATTGCCTTCATAGAAAGGGTCGAAGAACTCACAGAAGTATACGAGCTACCCAAGGATTTAATACCCCGAACCATGCCTGAGCTGTTGAAGGACAAAGCCCTCTGTTGATTCAGAAATAATAATAAAGGTTGGCTCACGTGGGAATCCTTCAAAGTGGATTTCATGAAATTGTTTTTGTCGTCGAGATATTTCGAAGTACTGGAAGACAATATTAGAAAAAGAACTGGCTTAAGAGAACCCTTGCATAGCCCGTACAGTGCCCCTATCGTCTTGGTGAAGAAGAAAAATGGAAAGTGGCGCCTATGTATTGATTACCGGCAGTTGAATGCACGATCAGTTCCCGATGCATACCCACTTCCTAGAACACATCTTGGACCGATTACGCGACGTTCAGTACATCAGTAGCCTGGATCTGAAGAATGGTTACTGGCAGATTCCCATGAACCCGGGCAGCAAGCAGTATACGGCTTTTTCTGTTCCCGGGAGAGGACTCTTTCAGTGGCGTGTCATGCCGTTTGGCCTGCATTCGCCTCCAGCAACTTTCCAGAGGGCATTGGACCAGGTGATCGGACCAGAAATGGAACCACACGCATTCGCGTATCTTGACGACATAATTGTGACTGGGGAAAACTCTAGAGGAACACAAGAAGAATTTACAAGAAGTATTTCAACGTCTGCGGGCAGCTAACCTAAAAATAAACAGCGAAAAATATGAGTTTTTCAAAGAAGACTTGAAATATTTAGGTCACGTGGTAAGCCGTCAGGGATTAGGAATTAAGAAATGCATCAAGGAATTAGAGCCACCAACAATCGTAAGCGTAAGAGGTGTTCGCCGCTTTCTGGGAGTGGCATCATGGTATCGCCGGTTCGTACCGGACTTCGCTGATTTAGTCATTCCACTCACAAGCCTCTTGAAGAAGGGTAAACGGTGGAAATGGACTTAGGAACAACAACAAGCCTTCGAGACGATGAAGAAGAAGCTCACGGAAGCACCGGTACTGGCATGTGCCGATTTTTCCAAGAAGTTCACGGTGCAGACGGACGCCAGTAACTACGGTTTAGGAGCAGTGCTGACCCAAGAAAGTCAAGAAGGAGAGCGAGTGATCGCATATGCTAGTCGTCATTTAAACAGAGCCGAGCAGAACTACTCTGCTACGGAAAAGGAGTGTCTGGAAATCGTATGCGGCATTAGGAAAATGCGGTCATATTTAGAAGATTACCACTTGAGTATTATCACGGATCATCTCTCATTGAAGTGGCTAAACTCACTGGAAAACCCTTCAGGCCGGTTAGCCGGATGGGCACTCGAACTACAGCAATACACTTTCGACGTAAAATACAGGCGAGGTAAGTGGAACGTAGTCGCGGATGCACTCTCGAAGCAGCCGTTCGAAAAACTAGGAAAGGTTACGACGATGGAAGGAAAAGGCAGCTGGACCGAAACGAGAATGACAGACATTAGAAAGAACCCAGAGAAATTCGCGGACTACGTAATCGAGAACGGGCAACTATACCGACATATCCCAGGTGACTCAAATTATGAAGATTGCGCAGCGTGGAAACTCTGCGTACCTAACAACCTCCGAAACCGAGTGATGAAAGAACACCACGACGACCCGAGCGCCGGACACCCTGGAATTCGGAAGACAGTGACAAGGATCGCCAACAGATACTATTGGCCAGGTGTGTTCAGAGACATCAGAGAGTTCGCGCGGTGTTGCGAGTCATGTCAACGGTACAAAACAGTACAAGACAAGGTGACAGGGAAGATGCTGTCACAGATACCCGAGGAGCCCTGGTCCATCGTCTGTGCTGACTTCATAGGGCCGTTACCATGATCAAAACACGGTAATACAATGATACTAGTTTTCTTAGACAAATTCTCGAAATGGACAGAAATAGTACCACTGCGGCAAGCAACTACGGATAGTTTGAAGAGAGCTTTTCGGGAAAGAATATTGGCGAGATATGGAGCTCCAAAGGTACTCGTCACAGACAACGGTGTGCAGTTCAACAGCCGACACTTCCAACGGTTCCTCCAGGATTTAGGTGTTCGTCAGCAGTTTACCGCCACATATACACCCCAAGAAAATCCCGCCGAAAGAGCAAACAGGAACGTGAAGAGGATTGTGGCACAGGTGATAAAAAACGATCAGACGAGTTGGGACGAATTCATTCCGGAAATCTCCTTGGGCATCAACACGATGACATCAGACACAACTGTATTTAGTCCAGCATTCCTCACACAGGGTTGAGAACCGCGGTTGCCGAAGACACTCTTCGACGAAGTCACTTTAGGAACCGGAACCGCCGCACAAAGTCCAGAACAGAGGGGTAATCGCCTTCGAGAAGTTTTCCAAATCGTGAAGAGAAATCTTGAAAGTGCGGCAAAGGACCAGGCTCGAAACTACAATCTTCGACGAAGACACTGGAACCCCCCAATCGGAACACTTGTCCTGGTAAAAACACACCACCTATCAAAAGCGGTGGATAAATTCAACGCCAAGCTGGCACCAAAATATGAGGGACCTTACCGAATCGACAGATATACATCACCAGTCATCGTGCAGCTAACCAACATGGAAAATTTAAGTAGTCGCACGGCCCACATCCGAGATCTTAAGGAGTATCATCGTGTTGAAGACAGATCAAATACGACCGTGGGCGACGAACTTACAGAACCTTAGTAGTTAAATTTCATATGTCATGTGGCGTCGTAGGTTGTGTTGTCCGTCAGTGTAATAGACCAACCCGTTACTTATTTACCCCCCTCTTAGAAAACCACCAAAACCCAACAACAAATCGACAACAATGGCGATAACCGCAGAAAAGAAACAATGGTTTGATAGGCTGGACGAGCTAATCAAGTCAAGTAAAGTAGCCGGAACGACAACACCCGTGTTGCTCCCCTCCGTCGTGTGAGCAGTGACAGCGCAAAGCCGGAGAGAAAGCGGAAACACGAGGGTCAGAGGATGAAGCCCTTGACAGAACTAGCGGACGCGGATGGTAAGGAGGAGGAACCCTTCGTTATTTATCCGCCTGGCCGCGGTGGAATACCGATCGCAGAATCAGAGAGGCAGCGGGTGCACATGTTCAGCACCCATTTCTTTGATCGCATCAACCAGGCCGGCACGATGTGGGAACGGCACGGCAGAGTGAGGCGCTGGACAAAGAATATGGATTTGTTCACGATGAACCACATCCTTGTCCCAGTGAACAGAGACCAACATTGGTTCCTAATGGTCGTGTGCTTCGTGGGTAGCACCAGGGTCAGGATGATGGAGAAGCCGAAACAGGACGGTACATGGGGTGCACAGCTACCCTGTATCCTCCAATTCTACTCCCTAAGCCCGGGCCCACGAACGGAGGTATCCCAACGGATACGGGCGTATCTCGAGTGCGAATACCACTCACGCAAGCCCGACGGGGTTCCCCGAACATTCAGCGACGTGAACCTACCCCTATTCGGGCCCAGGGTGTTGCAGCAGGACAACGGGATGGATTGCGGCGTATTTCTGCTACAATACGCAGAACAACTACTCGTTCGGCCACTCGAAGACTACCGAGACGAGTTCTTGAAAAAGGAGGAGTTGTTCTCCAGAGAAGAGGTAGGCAGGAAGCGGCAGGACATCGCCAACACCATCCGGAAGTTGCCAGCCGACCTAGGTAAGACACACCGGAAGTTCCCCGCTCTCGACTTCGGGGAACCCACCCCAGAAGCGCCAAAAACGGCAGAACTAGTAGGAGGGCCGATAACCACAGACACCGGACACCCGAACTATTTCGACCCTCTGAACGGCACAGTCTACGATGACCAATGCTCCGAAGTCGATGAACATTTGGGGCTAGAAGCAGTGACAGAACTACCAGCACCAAAACCGGCCAGCGAGGAAGTTTCACCAACAACCGAGTCCAGCGAGGTAGTCGAGCGGAACGACATCCCAATGCCGCTACAGTTCCGCGACCTGGACGAGCTCGAGGGCCCAGCAGGCACACGCGTTAACCGAGAGGTGGTAGAAGGTATACGCAGGGGATACCCGCGGTTGGAACAACAGCCACAGAAACGCCAGCGCATCCAGTTCCGCTGTGCCGGCCACAGGGTGACCATCAGGTCAAGCGCGATCACTATTCTTCCTCCACCGGAAAGGAGGAGGGATGCAGTAACCTCGAGTTGTGCGCACCCAACTTGAGGTGGACTTAATTATATCAATACGGCCAACCAACTTCAACCAAGTTGGGGAAATTTGTTGAAGGAGAACGAATCGAACATCAAACAGAAAGCTCCACTCCGGGGAAGAAAACAAAATTCTCACCGCACTCAGCAAGAAGAAATCTGCACACAATAAGCACAACAACAATAACATGTACAAAACCGGGAATGCAATAAAGAGCAAATAGTAAAATCAAAGTCACATAGAAATTAGCAACAACAAACACAGGCAAATTACATGCATCAACCTAACTAGCAAAAACTGGTTTAGAACAACATCAACAACATGCAAAGCCGATACTGAGCAAAAATAATTACAAGAATAACTTCAAAAGTTATTTTACGCTACTACAACAACAAAAAAACAGGAGAACACAAGTAAAAATTAACGTGGGGAAAATATACGACAACAACAAACGTAGGCATATTATATGAGCACAAAAAATTTTAAACAAACAACAACCCCAGTCGGAAGCAATAGAAGCGATTAATACAAATTTTCGAAGGTCAAACTAAAACAACAAAATGACCAAATGGCGTTAGGTGAGGCATATAAAAGCAGCCTCCGAATTGTAAATCGGGGCTCTTGGAAATCAACCATCGAAGCGGTAAGTCCTCGTCAATTTAATTCCCGTCTGTGGAAGCCAAATTCAGAATCTTGAAAACTTGATTAATTCTGACTGTCTGAATTTGGTGGAGTGCTTCTAGTGGAAGCCAAATTCAGAATCTTGAAAACTTGATTAATTCCGACTGTCTGAATTCGGTGGAGTGCTTCTAGTGGAAGCCAAATTCAGAATCTTGAAAACTTGATTAATTCCGTCAGTCTGAATTCAGTGGAGTGCTTCTAGTGGAAGCCAAATTCAGAATCTTGAAAACTTGATTAATTCCGTCTGTCTGAATTTGGTGGAGTGCTTCTAGTGGAAGCCAAATTCAGAATCTCGAGAGCCTGGCTATCATGCGAGCAGGTCCTGAATCCAAATAAGAGTCCTGTAGTCACCCTCCTCGTAGTAGCTAAATATCCACGTGTATATAAGCAAAATTAGCCATGACTTACTTACGGATGGACTGACATATAGTATGCGATTAGCAATAAGATTGAAGAAAGTATAACACAGAAATGAAAAAAAAATAAAAACTAGAAATAACATTAGACTGTAACTAATTATAACGAAGGATTGTACTAATGTATGTGGAGAAAAATATAGATAAGTATTAGACTAATTGAGAATAAATTGTGGGCTTGTTTTTTTTATTAAAATGAACGCTGGACAGCCGTGAGCATATCCTGGCGAGAAGACATTCGTTACAAATAGCGTCCGAGCAGGGACACGAAAAGAAAAACGGAGAAAGACCGCAAGAAAAATCGTGTATCTCGTAAACCGAAAGCGAACTATAGGAAAAGGAAGACCACGGGGGGAAAAATCGTGTATCTCGAAAACCGAAAGTGACTTATAGAAAAGGGAGAAAGACCGCCGGGTAATGAAAATCGTGTATCTCGTAAACCACAAGTAAATCATACGAAAGGGAAAAAACCTGAAAAAATCATTGTATCTTGAAAACAGTGCTGAATAATAGGGAGAAATTAAGCCAGTGGGGAAAAAATATAAATATTATAACTGCATAAAACCAGGTAGAACACATTGTGAAATTGAAAAGGCACAATTAGGGAAAATTTATTGAGGAAAATATAATAGAATTAACAAATTATAAACTTTCGGAAACAAAGTGTGCAATCGGTAAAAGCTGGATATATAGCGTTTCGAAGGAGAAGTTACAAGACATTTTACGCGAATTTGGGATAGAGCCGAATGGCGGGGTTGAAGAACTACGCAGGCTAATGTCCGGATTTGTGTCATCGTCCGACTTGTTAACCGAAGTCATAGATCGATTGGATAAGTTAGAGGCGTAGTGGATGCCGTAGTGTTTCTACAATGGAGCCGTAGTGTTTCTCCAGGAACGAGAGCGTTGTCGCCGATGCGTCAGACACCCCCTACGAAACAGAATACAAGTAAGGGAGGTCGAGGTGCCATGCCCAAGGTGCTACTGACAACGATGCCAAGTCAAAAGCCCATTTACAACGATCAAACAGCCGCAAGGGACCCAAGAACCACAGGAACTGAATGGGAATATGCGGACCAACGAAGAGGCGTCTTTAGCTATTCGGAGGTAATAGATAAAGTACGTAAGTGGGCTTTTAAGTATGATGGCGGGAAGGACCCTATTGCCTTCATAGAAAGGGTCGAAGAACTCACAGAAGTATACGAGCTACCCAAGGATTTAATACCCCGAACCATGCCTGAGCTGTTGAAGGACAAAGCCCTCTGTTGATTCAGAAATAATAATAAAGGTTGGCTCACGTGGGAATCCTTCAAAGTGGATTTCATGAAATTGTTTTTGTCGTCGAGATATTTCGAAGTACTGGAAGACAATATTAGAAAAAGAACTGGCTTAAGAGAACCCTTGCATAGCCCGTACAGTGCCCCTATCGTCTTGGTGAAGAAGAAAAATGGAAAGTGGCGCCTATGTATTGATTACCGGCAGTTGAATGCACGATCAGTTCCCGATGCATACCCACTTCCTAGAACACATCTTGGACCGATTACGCGACGTTCAGTACATCAGTAGCCTGGATCTGAAGAATGGTTACTGGCAGATTCCCATGAACCCGGGCAGCAAGCAGTATACGGCTTTTTCTGTTCCCGGGAGAGGACTCTTTCAGTGGCGTGTCATGCCGTTTGGCCTGCATTCGGCTCCAGCAACTTTCCAGAGGGCATTGGACCAGGTGATCGGACCAGAAATGGAACCACACGCATTCGCGTATCTTGACGACATAATTGTGACTGGGGAAAACTCTAGAGGAACACAAGAAGAATTTACAAGAAGTATTTCAACGTCTGCGGGCAGCTAACCTAAAAATAAACAGCGAAAAATATGAGTTTTTCAAAGAAGACTTGAAATATTTAGGTCACGTGGTAAGCCGTCAGGGATTAGGAATTAAGGAATGCATCAAGGAATTAGAGCCACCAACAATCGTAAGCGTAAGAGGTGTTCGCCGCTTTCTGGGAGTGGCATCATGGTATCGCCGGTTCGTACCGGACTTCGCTGATTTAGTCATTCCACTCACAAGCCTCTTGAAGAAGGGTAAACGGTGGAAATGGACTTAGGAACAACAACAAGCCTTCGAGACGATGAAGAAGAAGCTCACGGAAACACCGGAAATGGCATGTGCCGATTTTTCCAAGAAGTTCACGCTGCAAACGGACGGCAGTAACTACGGTTTAGGAGCAGTGCTGACCCAAGAAAGTCAGGAAGGAGAGCGAGTGATCGCATATGCTAGTCGTCATTTAAATAGAGCCGAGCAGAACTACTCTGCTACGGAAAAGGAGTGTCTGGCAATCGTATGAGGCATTAGGAAAATGCGGCCATATTTAGAAGGTTACCACTTTAGTATTATCACTGATCATCTCTCACTGAAGTGGCTAAACTCACTGGAAAACCCTTCGCGCCGGTTAGCCGGATGGGCACTCGAACTACAGCAATACACTTTCGACGTAAAATACAGGCGAGGTAAGTGCAACGTAGTCGCGGATGCACTCTCGAAGCAGCCGTTCGAAAAACTAGGAAAGGTTACGACGATGGAAGGAAAAGGCAGCTGGACCGAAACGAGAATGACAGACATTAGAAAGAACCCAGAGAAATTCGCGGACTACGTAATCGAGAACGGGCAACTATACCGACATATCCCAGGTGACTCAAATTATGAAGATTGCGCAGCGTGGAAACTCTGCGTACCTAACAACCTCCGAAACCGAGTGATGAAAGAACACCACGACGACCCGAGCGCCGGACACCCTGGAATTCGGAAGACAGTGACAAGGATCGCCAACAGATACTATTGGCCAGGTGTGTTCAGAGACATCAGAAAGTTCGCGCGGTGTTGCGAGTCATGTCAACGGTACAAACCAGTACAAGACAAGGTGACAGGGAAGATGCTGACACAGATACCCGAGGAGCCCTGGTCCATCGTCTGTGCTGACTTCATAGGGCCGTTACCACGATCAAAACACGGTAATACAATGATACTAGTTTTCTTAGACAAATTCTCGAAATGGACAGAAATAGTACCACTGCGGCAAGCAACTACGGATAGTTTGAAGAGAGCTTTTCGGGAAAGAATATTGGCGAGATATGGAGCTCCAAAGGTACTCGTCACAGACAACGGTGTGCAGTTCAACAGCCGACACTTCCAACGGTTCCTCCAGGATTTAGGTGTTCGTCAGCAGTTTACCGCCACATATACACCCCAAGAAAATCCCGCCGAAAGAGCAAACAGGAACGTGAAGAGGATTGTGGCACAGGTGATAAAAAACGATCAGACGAGTTGGGACGAATTCATTCCGGAAATCTCCTTGGGCATCAACACGATGACATCAGACACAACTGTATTTAGTCCAGCATTCCTCACACAGGGTTGAGAACCGCGGTTGCCGAAGACACTCTTCGACGAAGTCACTTTAGGAACCGGAACCGCCGCACAAAGTCCAGAACAGAGGGGTAATCGCCTTCGAGAAGTTTTCCAAATCGTGAAGAGAAATCTTGAAAGTGCGGCAAAGGACCAGGCTCGAAACTACAATCTTCGACGAAGACACTGGAACCCCCCAATCGGAACACTTGTCCTGGTAAAAACACACCACCTATCAAAAGCGGTGGATAAATTCAACGCCAAGCTGGCACCAAAATATGAGGGACCTTACCGAATCGACAGATATACATCACCAGTCATCGTGCAGCTAACCAACATGGAAAATTTAAGTATTCGCACGGCCCACATCCGAGATCTTAAGGAGTATCATCGTGTTGAAGACAGATCAAATACGACCGTGGGCGACGAACTTACAGAACCTCAGTAGTTAAATTTCATATGTCATGTGGCGTCGTAGGTTGTGTTGTCCGTCAGTGTAATAGACCAACCCGTTACTTATTTACCCCCCTCTTAGAAAACCACCAAAACCCAACAACAAATCGACAACAATGGCGATAACCGCAGAAAAGAAACAATGGTTTGATAGGCTGGACGAGCTAATCAAGTCAAGTAAAGTAGCCGGAACGACAACACCCGTCGTTGCTCCCCTCCGTCGTGTGAGCAGTGACAGCGCAAAGCCGGAGAGAAAGCGGAAACACGAGGGTCAGAGGATGAAGCCCTTGACAGAACTAGCGGACGCGGATGGTAAGGAGGAGGAACCCTTCGTTATTTATTCGCCTGGCCGCGGTGGAATACCGATCGCAGAATCAGAGAGGCAGTGGGTGCACATGTTCAGCACCCATTTCTTTGATCGCATCAACCAGGCCGGCACGATGTGGGAACGGCACGGCAGAGTGAGGCGCTGGACAAAGAATATGGATTTGTTCACGATGAACCACATCCTTGTCCCAGTGAACAGAGACCAACATTGGTTCCTAATGGTCGTGTGCTTCGTGGGTAGCACCAGCGTCAGGATGATGGAGAAGCCGAAACAGGACGGTACATGGGGTGCACAGCTACCCTGTATCCTCCAATTCTACTCCCTAAGCCCGGGCCCACGAACGGAGGTATCCCAACGGATACGGGCGTATCTCGAGTGCGAATACCACTCACGCAAGCCCGACGGGGTTCCCCGAACATTCAGCGACGTGAACCTACCCCTATTCGGGCCCAGGGTGTTGCAGCAGGACAACGGGATGGATTGCGGCGTATTTCTGCTACAATACGCAGAACAACTACTCGTTCGGCCACTCGAAGACTACCGAGACGAGTTCTTGAAAAAGGAGGAGTTGTTCTCCAGAGAAGAGGTAGGCAGGAAGCGGCAGGACATCGCCAACACCATCCGGAAGTTGCCAGCCGACCTAGGTAAGACACACCGGAAGTTCCCCGCTCTCGACTTCGGGGAACTGATCCCAGAAGCGCCAAAAACGGCAGAACTAGTAGGAGGGCCGATAACCACAGACACCGGACACCCGAACTATTTCGACCCTCTGAGCGGCACAGTCTACGATGACCAATGCTCCGAAGTCGATGAACATTTGTGGCTAGAAGCAGTGACAGAACTACCAGCACCAAAACCGGCCAGCGAGGAAGTTTCACCAACAACCGAGTCCAGCGAGGTAGTCGAGCGGAACGACATCCCAATGTCGCTACAGTTCCGCGACCTAGACGAGCTCGAGGGCCCAGCAGGCACACGCGTTAACCGAGAGGTGGTAGAAGGTTTACGCAGGGGATACCCGCGGTTGGAACAACAGCCACAGAAACGCCAGCGCATCCAGTTCCGCTGTGCCGGCCACAGGGTGACCATCAGGTCAAGCGCGATCACTATTCTTCCTCCACCGGAAAGGAGGAGGGATGCAGTAACCTCGAGTTGTGCGCACCCAACTTGAGGTGGACTTAATTATATCAATACGGCCAACCAACTTCAACCAAGTTGGGGAAATTTGTTGAAGGAGAACGAATCGAACATCAAACAGAAAGCTCCACTCCGGGGAAGAAAACAAAATTCTCACCGCACTCAGCAAGAAGAAATCTGCACACAATAAGCACAACAACAACAACATGTACAAAACCGGGAATGCAATAAAGAGCAAATAGTAAAATCAAAGTCACATAGAAATTAGCAACAACAAACACAGGCAAATTACATGCATCAACCTAACTAGCAAAAACTGGTTTAGAACAACATCAACAACATGCAAAGCCGATACTGAGCAAAAATAATTACAAGAATAAGTTCAAAAGTTATTTTACGCTACTACAACAACAAAAAAACAGGAGAACACAAGTAAAAATTATTGAATTGAATTGAATTGAAATTTTATTGAGCCTTTTTTTCAACAACATTATAAGTTTACAAAAATTCAAATTACAATTGTGGATAAAAATTAAAGACTATAATGTATTATCTAAAAAACATATATGTACAGCAGTATCAAACTTATTAATAAGAAGAGAACATTGAAGAAAACAATAACATGAACATTAAACGCTCTTGCTCCCGGAGCTGACATGGATTGAGATATATAGATCACTTAACCTAGATTAGATCTTAATGCTAACTTAATGCTAACTTAGTGCTCTAAGAAAAGAAAAATAAAGAAAAAAAAAAAAAAAATAATAAAAAATTAATACAAAACCAAAAAAGAGAAAACAAACCTTTTAGACACATTTGAGTGCTAACCTCTATGAGAATCAGGAACTGTATTTTTATAAAAATTGTGACAAAGTGACACATTTAAATCAAAATTAGCGGGAGCTTCGTTAGCGAAGCCAATGGGTGATAAATACCTTAAATTTGACCAGCTAAAAACTCTTTGTTGGTTGAAGATATCAAGAATGCAATCGTTAACATGGCAAGAAATTCTATTGATAAATCTATGTAGAATATCTGACACGTAAAGGCCAATTGGGCAAACTTTAGCTTCCGAATAAACGAAACGATTCGAGAAACGTTTTGTAGGCGATTGGAAATACTTTCCAATGCAATGACGTAAGACCTTGCGTTCTAAAATTTCAAATTCTCTAATGACAGTTGGAGAAACGTTAAACCAAATAGGAAATCCATACAAGATAACAGGTCTAATACAGGTTTTATACAACAAAAGTTTTGTCCTCTTTGGTAAGTTTCTGTTCCAAAAAATACTTGAAAAAGTGCCCAAAATTCTGTAAGCTTTTTTCAGTACAATTCTTGCATGTTTGTTAAATTTCAGAAGACTGTAAAAATTAATGCCAAGATATTTAATGGAATCCTTGAAAGGAATCTCAGACCCATTCAGAGCGAATTGTAAAGTTTTGCTTTCAGGCACAACAAACGACTTACATTTCCCTGAAGCATTCCTGATGCAAATGGCTTCACTTTTAGATGCATTAACTTTAATACCCCATTTCTCGTAGAAACGTCGTACAATTTGCAGATGTTGCAAAGTCTGATCTAACGCCAACTTAGGGGACTCATGGTGAGAGTACAGAAGAGAGTCGTCAGCATACAAAAGACCCGTCGAATTAGGCCCAAAGTGTGGGAAATCGTACATTAAAATATTGAAAAGATGAGGAGCTAAGATGGAACCCTGAGGGACTCCACAACTTATGTCACCAATATCCGAAAGCAATCCATTAAAAAGAACGCAAAACTTTCTGTTTGCAAAGAAACTCTTGAATAATTTAATAATTGAGGGAGCGAAACCAATTTGAAACATTTTAAAAAGAATTCCGTTATGATATGCGCGATCAAAAGCCTTATCAATGTCTAAAGAAATTGCAACGGTGCAACGACGATTACGCAAGTTAGAAACTATATCATTTTGAAATTTCAATAAAGCATCAACTGTTGAGTGACCTTTTTTAAAACCAAACTGCAAATTTGGAATATAAGATGGATCCAGCCCGACGTCCATAATTCTGCGAATAACGTTTTCAAAAAGCTTTCCTAGATTAGACAACAAAGAAATTGGTCTCAGATTATTTACCTCAAAGTTGTTTGACTTTTTTTGAATAGGAATAATCTTAGAGACTTTCCACGCGTCAGGAAAATATGAATTATTTAAACAATTATTAAAAACAATTGCAATATATTCAAAAGCTTTCATAGGAAGTCTTTTAATTAAGAAATTAGAGACGTCATCTAGACCAGAAGACCTTTTGCTATTCAGTTTAACAGCACAAGAGAAAACTTCGTCCAAATAAGTCAACCTAGGAAGGTGGCATTCATTGAGTGCACTTAAAACATTACTAAAAATATGGATGCTTTGTGGAGATTGAGCAAAAATATTTGTTAGCGAATTTTCTATATAAGAAATGTCCCTGCCAGGAGGAGAACCCTTGTAAATATTGGAAAAATGAGCTAGCAGATGTTGCAGTTTTTCATCGTTATTTTCAATATCGACGCCGTTAACTGAAAGGTTTTTTGCTAATGATTTTTTTTTAGCTCCTATTAAACTATAGATTTGTTTATGAGCCCTTGGGCCTGGCACAATTTTGCTCAGTTTAACGCTAAAAATTTTGGACTGTTCAATTTCTACTTGTTTTTTAATAATAATGCTCAACAGTTGAATTTGCTTAGACAGGAGTAAGTAACTTGGACTTGAACGGTTGAAATTACAATGATAAATACGCTTCAAATCCCTCTGCCAACGATGCTTGATTTTAAACAAATATTTTATATTGTCAGAAATAATAATTTTTTTATTTTCTCTAACAATTCTTTCAGAATGAAGTGTAACCAATGAATTTAAAGAATTAGAAAACAGTGATATGAAAGCATCAATTTCGTGATTACTTAAATTTCTACAAGACGGAGGAAAATGATTTATTATTTCATTAACGAAATCATTTCTAAACGTATCCCAATTGGTTCTTCTGAAGGAGGTGAAAAAATGGGGGGAATGGAGAAGAAACTCAAAATCCGTGAATTTAATATGCAATTTAAGAGGGTAATGATCAGAAAAAGTAGGAAGACTGGAAATTTTAAAATTTGGATTTGTGGAGTTTAAAAGATTTGAGCTGATTAGGAAGTGGTCAAGAAAAGACGAACCGTTAGGATAAGAAGGTGTTGAGTCCGATAACCTTGTGAAGCTGAGAATATTGTGCTGTAACCAACTGAAGAGTGCATTACCATTGGTATTATTAATGGAATCACCCCAGTCAACGTTTTTTGCATTGAAGTCTCCTCCAACAATGGTTCCATCAAAATTTTGAGACAAGCGCGCTAAGATTGATAGCCCATCATAGACTAAAGAATGTGGAGAGTTACATGGAATATAAAACGACCCAAATAAATATTTCTTGGTGACACCATTAACTAGAGTGTCAATTGATATAAATAAATTAGGAAAACTTATTCCAACACCGTTAATTTTCGAAAATTTCAAAGACTTCCTTAATACTATGCCAACCCCAAGCTGACTATTATCACGAAGAAATGTAAAATCCTCCAGGTAAACTTTTTGATTAGCCCTCAAGTGAGTTTCCTGAACAAACGCAACGTCAATGTTATTTAAATTTAACAACTGTAGTAAATCTAGTCTTCGGCTCACTTCAATTAGTGACCTAACATTAAATGAAAGAACGTTAAGAGAATCACGGACCATAGGCATCGTTAACTTCTTGTAAAAGAGACATGCAACGTTTCCTAGCTTCCACTTTTGACAGTGATTTGTAATCTGATAAAAATAACACAATTTTGTCTTCTAAAGAAAGCTCCACAGGTTGACACAGTGAGTTTGCAATCTCTAAAAATTCCTTAATTAAAGCAGGCCTTGCGGATTTTTTCGGAACAGAATCTTTAAAAAGACTGGCAAAAGACCTGTTAGGAGATATGAAGTTAGAATTGTTAATTGAAGTGCGCACATTAGCTGAAGCCAACATTTTTCTATCAATAGATTCTTTTTTACGATTATTTTTGCCTTCAACGAATTTCTTGAACACTGGGCAACCTCTAAAACTTGACGGATGGCCAGACTGTTGGCAATTCACACAATAAGGCAAATTGTTCGCATTCGAAACAAACTTACAAGCCCCTGGTAGATGCTTTTGATCACACTTTACGCAACAGAAGGGTCTGTTGCAATTATTGGACATATGACCCCATTTCTGGCATCTCCAACACTGTACCTCCTTCTTAGAATTTCTGGGTGATTCCCAAGTGATCCTTTGGTTAAGAAGGAACCTTAGAGCTGTTACCTCATTTGCTGACTTTCCCAAATTCAACGTAATAAGAAATAAACCTGTGTCAATGTTGTTTTTTTTCGAATAAATGGTTGAAAACTTTGAAACGTTCGACACTATGTTTGGAACTAAGAAATCGATTGCACTCTTGATCTCGTCAGTTTCAGTATTATGATACAGTCCCCGTAAAACCAACTTCGTATGTTTTAGCTGTTTGGGAGTGTAGGAGTACGACTCCACATTTTTATCATTTAAGAGTTGCATCATTTCGGAATGAGCTGATGCACTTTTAAGATAAAGTTTACTCTTATTTTTGTTTTTGTTTACAATTTTAAAAACAATATTTTTCTCATTTAATTGCTTAACTAAATGTTTGATATCTACATGATATAGAAAAATTGGAGGACAAAAGGTATTATCAATACTTTTAACATTGGCTTTCTGATGTGCAGGTTGCCGAGGTCTAACGGTAGTCGGGTCAGATTCAATTTCCAGTTTACCTAGTATAGCAAAACGATTTTCTGAACTTATCTGTTTCGATTGAGAAAGCTGCACTTGACTCCTCATAGCGTAAGATGACAGATCAATTTCATGATTACTTCCTGTTCTGCGGCGTTTATTAACCACATTTTCAAATTCCTTAGTGTTGACATCTGTACATTCCATTAAAATAGTTGAAAATTCATTATGGCGATCAGAAGCCGGTTGAACGTTGACGGCAGACACAGCGCCAAATTGAAACATCTGAGACTCGCTTGAACCTCGACCATCTGTAGTAGGAGTAGCATCAAAACATGCATTCGCCAAATCCTGATCCAGTGACTTTTTTGATGACGGCAACAAAGACTTATCCGGTGGCACTTTTTTAACCTTGAGATTGGCTTGCGAAGCCATTTAAAAACCGTAAACCACTTTACACTCTTATGAGCGAACTTTTGTGGTCAAAATTATTTGCAAAATCAATGCAAAGGCAAAGAAATTAATATTTTTTATTTTTTTTTATATAAAAGTTTTATTTTTTTAGTAGGAAAGAAATCACGTCCGACTTTGACAGCTATCGCCCGTTTTTTTTCCAAGTAAAAATTAACGTGGGGAAAATATAAGACAACAACAAACGTAGGCATAGTATATGAGCACAAAAAATTTTAAACAAACTACAACCCCAGTCGGAAGCAATAGAAGCGATTAATACAAATTTTCGAAGGTCAAACTAAAACAACAAAATGACCAAATGGCGTTAGGTGAGGCATATAAAAGCAGCCTCCGAATTGTAAATCGGGGCTCTTGGAAATCAACCATCGAAGCGGTAAGTCCTCGTCAATTTAATTCCCGTCTGTGGAAGCCAAATTCAGAATCTTGAAAACTTGATTAATTCTGACTGTCTGAATTTGGTGGAGTGCTTCTAGTGGAAGCCAAATTCAGAATCTTGAAAACTTGATTAATTCCGACTGTCTGAATTTGGTGGAGTGCTTCTAGTGGAAGCCAAATTCAGAATCTTGAAAACTTGATTAATTCCGTCAGTCTGAATTTGGTGGAGTGCTTCTAGTGGAAGCCAAATTCAGAATCTTCAAAACTTGATTAATTCCGACTGTCTGAATTTGGTGGAGTGCTTCCAGTGGAAGCCATGAAAGAAATGAAAAAAAAAAAATAAAAACTAGAAATAACATTAGACTGTAACTAATTATAACGAAGGATTGTACTAATGTATGTGGAGAAAAATATAGATAAGTATTAGACTAATTAAGAATAAATTGTGGGCTTGTTTTTTTTATTAAAATGAACGCTGGACAGCCGTGAGCATATCTTGGCGAGAAGACATTCGTTACAAATAGCAACAAAGTGTGCAATCGGTAAAAGCTGGATATACAACGTTTCGAAGGAGAAGTTACAAGACATTTTACGCGAATTTGGGATAGAGGCGAATGGCGGGGTTGAAGAACTACGCAGGCTAATGTTCGGATTTGTGTCATCGTCCGACTTGTTAACCGAAGTCATAGATCGATTGGATAAGTTAGAGGCGTAGTGGATGCCGTAGTGTTTCTACAATGGAGCCGTAGTGTTTCTCCAGGGGCAAGAGCGTTGTCGCCGATGCGTCAGACAACCCCTACGAAACAGGATACAAGCAAGAGAGGTCGAGGTGCCATGACCAATGTGCTACTGACAACGATGCCAAGTCAAAAAGCCATGTACAACGATCAAACAGCCGCAAGGGACCCAAGAACCACAGGAACTGAACGGGAATATGCGGACCAGCGAAGAGGCGTCTTTAGCTATTAGGAGGTAATAGATAAAGTACGTAAGTGGGCTTTTAAGTATGATGGCGGGAAGGACCCTATTGCCTTCATAGAAAGGGTCGAAGAACTCACAGAAGTATACGAGCTACCCAAGGATTTAATACCCCGAACCATGCCTGAGCTGTTGAAGGACAAAGCCCTCTGTTGGTTCAGAAATAATAATAAAGGTTGGCTCACGTGGGAATCCTTCAAAGTGGATTTCATGAAATTGTTTTTGTCGTCGAGATATTTCGAAGAACTGGAAGACAACATTAGAAAAAGAACTGGCTTAAGAGAACCCTCGCATAGCCCGTACAGTGCCCCTATCGTCTTGGTGAAGAAGAAAAATGGAAAGTGGCGCCTATGTATTGATTACCGGCAGTTGAATGCACGATCAGTTCCCGATGCATACCCACTTCCTAGAACACATCTTGGACCGATTACGCGACGTTCAGTACATCAGTAGCCTGGATCTGAAAAATGGTTACTGGCAGATTCCCATGAACCCGGGCAGCAAGCAGTATACGGCTTTTTCTGTTCCCGGGAGTGGACTCTTTCAGTGGCGTGTCATGCCGTTTGGCCTGCATTCGGCTCCAGCAACTTTCCAAAGGGCATTGGACCAGGTGATCGGACCAGAAATGGAACCACACGCATTCGCGTATCTTGACGACATAATTGTGACTGGGGAAAACTCTAGAGGAACACAAGAAGAATTTACAAGAAGTATTTCAACGTCTGCGGGCAGCTAACCTAAAAATAAACAGCGAAAAATGTGAGTTTTTCAAAGAAGACTTGAAATATTTAGGTCACGTGGTAAGCCGTCAGGGATTAGGAATTAAGGAATGCATCAAGGAATTAGAGCCACCAACAAGCGTAAGAGGTGTTCGCCGCTTTCTGGGAGTGGCATCATGGTATCGCCGGTTCGTACCGGACTTCACTGATTTAGTCATTCCACTCACAAGCCTCTTGAAGAAGGGTAAACGGTGGAAATGGACTTAGGAACAACAACAAGCCTTCGAGACGATGAAGAAGAAGCTCACGGAAACACCGGTACTGGCATGTGCCGATTTTTCCAAGAAGTTCACGCTGCAAACGGACGGCAGTAACTACGGTTTAGGAGCAGTGCTGACCCAAGAAAGTCAGGAAGGAGAGCGAGTGATCGCATATGCTAGTCGTCATTTAAATAGAGCCGAGCAGAACTACTCTGCTACGGAAAAGGAGTGTCTGGCAATCGTATGAGGCATTAGGAAAATGCGGCCATATTTAGAAGGTTACCACTTTAGTATTATCACGGATCATCTCTCACTGAAGTGGCTAAACTCACTGGAAAACCCTTCAGGCCGGTTAGCCGGATGGGCACTCGAAATACAGCAATACACTTTCGACGTAAAATACAGGCGAGGTAAGTGCAACGTAGTCGCGGATGCACTCTCGAAGCAGCCGTTCGAAAAACTAGGAAAGGTTACGACGATGGAAGGAAAAGGCAGCTGGACCGAAACGAGAATGACAGACATTAGAAAGAACCCAGAGAAATTCGCGGACTACGTAATCGAGAACGGGCAACTATACCGACATATCCCAGGTGACTCAAATTATGAAGATTGCGCAGCGTGGAAACTCTGCGTACCTAACAACCTAAGAACACCACGACGACCCGAGCGCCGGACACCCTGGAATTCGGAAGACAGTGACAAGGATCGCCAACAGATACTATTGGCCAGGTGTGTTCAGAGACATCAGAAAGTTCGCGCGGTGTTGCGAGTCATGTCAACGGTACAAACCAGTACAAGACAAGGTGACAGGGAAGATGCTGACACAGATACCCGAGGAGCCCTGGTCCATCGTCTGTGCTGACTTCATAGGGCCGTTACCACGATCAAAACACGGTAATACAATGATACTAGTTTTCTTAGACAAATTCTCGAAATGGACAGAAATAGTACCACTGCGGCAAGCAACTACGGATAGTTTGAAGAGAGCTTTTCGGGAAAGAATATTGGCGAGATATGGAGCTCCAAAGGTACTCGTCACAGACAACGGTGTGCAGTTCAACAGCCGACACTTCCAACGGTTCCTCCAGGATTTAGGTGTTCGTCAGCAGTTTACCGCCACATATACACCCCAAGAAAATCCCGCCGAAAGAGCAAACAGGAACGTGAAGAGGATTGTGGCACAGGTGATAAAAAACGATCAGACGAGTTGGGACGAATTCATTCCGGAAATCTCCTTGGGCATCAACACGATGACATCAGACACAACTGTATTTAGTCCAGCATTCCTCACACAGGGTTGAGAACCGCGGTTGCCGAAGACACTCTTCGACGAAGTCACTTTAGGAACCGGAACCGCCGCACAATGTCCAGAACAGAGGGGTAATCGCCTTCGAGAAGTTTTCCAAATCGTGAGGAGAAATCTTGAAAGTGCGGCAAAGGACCAGGCTCGAAACTACAATCTTCGACGAAGACACTGGAACCCCCCAATCGGAACACTTGTCCTGGTAAAAACACACCACCTATCAAAAACGGTGGATAAATTCAACGCCAAGCTGGCACCAAAATATGAGGGACCTTACCGAATCGACAGATATACATCACCAGTCATCGTGCAGCTAACCAACATGGAAAATTCAAGTAGTCGCACGGCCCACATCCGAGATCTTAAGGAGTATCATCGTGTTGAAGACAGATGAAATACGACCGTGGGCGACGAACTTACAGAACCTCAGTAGTTAAATTTCATATGTCATGTGGCGTCGTAGGTTGTGTTGTCCGTCAGTGTAATAGACCAACCCGTTACTTATTTACCCCCCTCTTAGAAAACCACCAAAACCCAACAACAAATCGACAACAATGGCGATAACCGCAGAAAAGAAACAATGGTTTGATAGGCTGGACGAGCTAATCAAGTCAAGTAAAGTAGCCGGAACGACAACACCCGTCGTTGCTCCCCTCCGTCGTGTGAGCAGTGACAGCGCAAAGCCGGAGAGAAAGCGGAAACACGAGGGTCAGAGGATGAAGCCCTTGACAGAACTAGCGGACGCGGATGGTAAGGAGGAGGAACCCTTCGTTATTTATTCGCCTGGCCGCGGTGGAATACCGATCGCAGAATCAGAGAGGCAACGGGTGCACATGTTCAGCACCCATTTCTTTGATCGCATCAACCAGGCCGGCACGATGTGGGAACGGCACGGCAGAGTGAGGCGCTGGACAAAGAATATGGATTTGTTCACGATGAACCACATCCTTGTCCCAGTGAACAGAGACCAACATTGGTTCCTAATGGTCGTGTGCTTCGTGGGTAGCACCAGCGTCAGGATGATGGAGAAGCCGAAACAGGACGGTACATGGGTGCACAGCTACCCTGTATCCTCCAATTCTACTCCCTAAGCCCGGGCCCACGAACGGAGGTATCCCAACGGATACGGGCGTATCTCGAGTGCGAATACCACTCACGCAAGCCCGACGGGGTTCCCCGAACATTCAGCGACGTGAACCTACCCCTATTCGGGCCCAGGGTGTTGCAGCAGGACAACGGGATGGATTGCGGCGTATTTCTGCTACAATACGCAGAACAACTACTCGTTCGGCCACTCGAAGACTACCGAGACGAGTTCTTGAAAAAGGAGGAGTTGTTCTCCAGAGAAGAGGTAGGCAGGAAGCGGCAGGACATCTCCAACACCATCCGGAAGTTGCCAGCCGACCTAGGTAAGACACACCGGAAGTTCCCCGCTCTCGACTTCGGGGAACCGACCCCAGAAGCGCCAAAAACGGCAGAACTAGTAGGAGGGCCGATAACCACAGACACCGGACACCCGAACTATTTCGACCCTCTGAGCGGCACAGTCTACGATGACCAATGCTCCGAAGTCGATGAACATTTGGGGCTAGAAGCAGTGACAGAACTACCAGCACCAAAACCGGCCAGCGAGGAAGTTTCACCAACAACCGAGTCCAGCGAGGTAGTCGAGCGGAACGACATCCCAATGTCGCTACAGTTCCGCGACCTAGACGAGCTCGAGGGCCCAGCAGGCACACGCGTTAACCGAGAGGTGGTAGAAGGTTTACGCAGGGGATACCCGCGGTTGGAACAACAGCCACAGAAACGCCAGCGCATCCAGTTCCGCTGTGCCGGCCACAGGGTGACCATCAGGTCAAGCGCGATCACTATTCTTCCTCCACCGGAAAGGAGGAGGGATGCAGTAACCTCGAGTTGTGCGCACCCAACTTGAGGTGGACTTAATTATATCAATACGGCCAACCAACTTCAACCAAGTTGGGGAAATTTGTTGAAGGAGAACGAATCGAAAATCAAAGAGAAAGCTCCACTCCGGGGAAGAAAACAAAATTCTCACCGCACTCAGCAAGAAGAAATCTGCCCACAATAAGCACAACAACAACAACATGTACAAAACCGGGAATGCAATAAAGAGCAAATAGTAAAATCAAAGTCACATAGAAATTAGCAACAACAAACACAGGCAAATTACATGCATCAACCTAACTAGCAAAAACTGGTTTAGAACAACATCAACAACATGCAAAGCCGATACTGAGCAAAAATAATTACAAGAATAACTTCAAAAGTTATTTTACGCTACTACAACAACAAAAAAACAGGAGAACACAAGAAAAAATTAACGTGGGGAAAATATACGACAACAACAAACGTAGGCATATTATATGAGCACAAAAAATTTTAAACAAACTACAACCCCAGTCGGAAGCAATAGAAGCGATTAATACAAATTTTCGAAGGTCAAACTAAAACAACAAAATGACCAAATGGCGTTAGGTGAGGCATATAAAAGCAGCCTCCGAATTGTAAATCGGGGCTCTTGGAAATCAACCATCGAAGCGGTAAGTCCTCGTCAATTTAATTCCCGTCTGTGGAAGCCAAATTCAGAATCTTTAAAACTTGATTAATTCTGACTGTCTGAATTTGGTGGAGTGCTTCTAGTGGAAGCCAAATTCAGAATCTTGAAAACTTGATTAATTCCGACTGTCTGAATTTGGTGGAGTGCTTCCAGTGGAAGCCAAATTCAGAATCTTGAAAACTTGATTAATTCTGACTGTCTGAATTTGGTGGAGTGCTTCTAGTGGAAGCCAAATTCAGAATCTTGAAAACTTGATTAATTCCGACTGTCTGAATTTGGTGGAGTGCTTCTAGTGGAAGCCAAATTCAGAATCTTGAAAACTTGATTAATTCCGACTGTCTGAATTCGGTGGAGTGCTTCTAGTGGAAGCCAAATTCAGAATCTTGAAAACTTGATTAATTCCGACTGTCTGAATTTGGTGGAGTGCTTCTAGTGGAAGCCAAATTCAGAATCTTGAAAACTTGATTAATTCCGACTGTCTGAATTCGGTGGAGTGCTTCTAGTGGAAGCCAAATTCAGAATCTTGAAAACTTGATTAATTCCGACTGTCTCAATTTGGTGGAGTGCTTCTAGTGGAAGCCAAATTCAGAATCTTGAAAACTTGATTAATTCCGTCAGTCTGAATTTGGTGGAGTGCTTCTAGTGGAAGCCAAATTCAGAATCTTCAAAACTTGATTAATTCCGACTGTCTGAATTTGGTGGAGTGCTTCCAGTGGAAGCCAAATTCAGAATCTTGAAAACTTGATTAATTCTGACTGTCTGAATTTGGTGGAGTGCTTCTAGTGGAAGCCAAATTCAGAATCTTGAAAACTTGATTAATTCCGACTGTCTGAATTTGGTGGAGTGCTTCTAGTGGAAGCCAAATTCAGAATCTTGAAAACTTGATTAATTCCGACTGTCTGAATTCGGTGGAGTGCTTCTAGTGGAAGCCAAATTCAGAATCTTGAAAACTTGATTAATTCTGACTGTCTGAATTTGGTGGAGTGCTTCTAGTGGAAGCCAAATTCAGAATCTTGAAAACTTGATTAATTCCGACTGTCTGAATTCGGTGGAGTGCTTCTAGTGGAAGCCAAATTCAGAATCTTGAAAACTTGATTAATTCCGACTGTCTGAATTTGGTGGAGTGCTTCTAGTGGAAGCCAAATTCAGAATCTTGAAAACTTGATTAATTCCGTCAGTCTGAATTTGGTGGAGTGCTTCTAGTGGAAGCCAAATTCAGAATCTTCAAAACTTGATTAATTCCGACTGTCTGAATTTGGTGGAGTGCTTCCAGTGGAAGCCATGAAAGAAATGAAAAAAAAAAAATAAAAACTAGAAATAACATTAGACTGTAACTAATTATAACGAAGGATTGTACTAATGTATGTGGAGAAAAATATAGATAAGTATTAGACTAATTAAGAATAAATTGTGGGCTTGTTTTTTTTATTAAAATGAACGCTGGACAGCCGTGAGCATATCTTGGCGAGAAGACATTCGTTACAAATAGCAACAAAGTGTGCAATCGGTAAAAGCTGGATATACAACGTTTCGAAGGAGAAGTTACAAGACATTTTACGCGAATTTGGGATAGAGGCGAATGGCGGGGTTGAAGAACTACGCAGGCTAATGTTCGGATTTGTGTCATCGTCCGACTTGTTAACCGAAGTCATAGATCGATTGGATAAGTTAGAGGCGTAGTGGATGCCGTAGTGTTTCTACAATGGAGCCGTAGTGTTTCTCCAGGGGCAAGAGCGTTGTCGCCGATGCGTCAGACAACCCCTACGAAACAGGATACAAGCAAGAGAGGTCGAGGTGCCATGACCAATGTGCTACTGACAACGATGCCAAGTCAAAAAGCCATGTACAACGATCAAACAGCCGCAAGGGACCCAAGAACCACAGGAACTGAACGGGAATATGCGGACCAGCGAAGAGGCGTCTTTAGCTATTAGGAGGTAATAGATAAAGTACGTAAGTGGGCTTTTAAGTATGATGGCGGGAAGGACCCTATTGCCTTCATAGAAAGGGTCGAAGAACTCACAGAAGTATACGAGCTACCCAAGGATTTAATACCCCGAACCATGCCTGAGCTGTTGAAGGACAAAGCCCTCTGTTGGTTCAGAAATAATAATAAAGGTTGGCTCACGTGGGAATCCTTCAAAGTGGATTTCATGAAATTGTTTTTGTCGTCGAGATATTTCGAAGAACTGGAAGACAATATTAGAAAAAGAACTGGCTTAAGAGAACCCTCGCATAGCCCGTACAGTGCCCCTATCGTCTTGGTGAAGAAGAAAAATGGAAAGTGGCGCCTATGTATTGATTACCGGCAGTTGAATGCACGATCAGTTCCCGATGCATACCCACTTCCTAGAACACATCTTGGACCGATTACGCGACGTTCAGTACATCAGTAGCCTGGATCTGAAAAATGGTTACTGGCAGATTCCCATGAACCCGGGCAGCAAGCAGTATACGGCTTTTTCTGTTCCCGGGAGTGGACTCTTTCAGTGGCGTGTCATGCCGTTTGGCCTGCATTCGGCTCCAGCAACTTTCCAAAGGGCATTGGACCAGGTGATCGGACCAGAAATGGAACCACACGCATTCGCGTATCTTGACGACATAATTGTGACTGGGGAAAACTCTAGAGGAACACAAGAAGAATTTACAAGAAGTATTTCAACGTCTGCGGGCAGCTAACCTAAAAATAAACAGCGAAAAATGTGAGTTTTTCAAAGAAGACTTGAAATATTTAGGTCACGTGGTAAGCCGTCAGGGATTAGGAATTAAGGAATGCATCAAGGAATTAGAGCCACCAACAAGCGTAAGAGGTGTTCGCCGCTTTCTGGGAGTGGCATCATGGTATCGCCGGTTCGTACCGGACTTCACTGATTTAGTCATTCCACTCACAAGCCTCTTGAAGAAGGGTAAACGGTGGAAATGGACTTAGGAACAACAACAAGCCTTCGAGACGATGAAGAAGAAGCTCACGGAAACACCGGTACTGGCATGTGCCGATTTTTCCAAGAAGTTCACGCTGCAAACGGACGGCAGTAACTACGGTTTAGGAGCAGTGCTGACCCAAGAAAGTCAGGAAGGAGAGCGAGTGATCGCATATGCTAGTCGTCATTTAAATAGAGCCGAGCAGAACTACTCTGCTACGGAAAAGGAGTGTCTGGCAATCGTATGAGGCATTAGGAAAATGCGGCCATATTTAGAAGGTTACCACTTTAGTATTATCACGGATCATCTCTCACTGAAGTGGCTAAACTCACTGGAAAACCCTTCAGGCCGGTTAGCCGGATGGGCACTCGAAATACAGCAATACACTTTCGACGTAAAATACAGGCGAGGTAAGTGCAACGTAGTCGCGGATGCACTCTCGAAGCAGCCGTTCGAAAAACTAGGAAAGGTTACGACGATGGAAGGAAAAGGCAGCTGGACCGAAACGAGAATGACAGACATTAGAAAGAACCCAGAGAAATTCGCGGACTACGTAATCGAGAACGGGCAACTATACCGACATATCCCAGGTGACTCAAATTATGAAGATTGCGCAGCGTGGAAACTCTGCGTACCTAACAACCTAAGAACACCACGACGACCCGAGCGCCGGACACCCTGGAATTCGGAAGACAGTGACAAGGATCGCCAACAGATACTATTGGCCAGGTGTGTTCAGAGACATCAGAAAGTTCGCGCGGTGTTGCGAGTCATGTCAACGGTACAAACCAGTACAAGACAAGGTGACAGGGAAGATGCTGACACAGATACCCGAGGAGCCCTGGTCCATCGTCTGTGCTGACTTCATAGGGCCGTTACCACGATCAAAACACGGTAATACAATGATACTAGTTTTCTTAGACAAATTCTCGAAATGGACAGAAATAGTACCACTGCGGCAAGCAACTACGGATAGTTTGAAGAGAGCTTTTCGGGAAAGAATATTGGCGAGATATGGAGCTCCAAAGGTACTCGTCACAGACAACGGTGTGCAGTTCAACAGCCGACACTTCCAACGGTTCCTCCAGGATTTAGGTGTTCGTCAGCAGTTTACCGCCACATATACACCCCAAGAAAATCCCGCCGAAAGAGCAAACAGGAACGTGAAGAGGATTGTGGCACAGGTGATAAAAAACGATCAGACGAGTTGGGACGAATTCATTCCGGAAATCTCCTTGGGCATCAACACGATGACATCAGACACAACTGTATTTAGTCCAGCATTCCTCACACAGGGTTGAGAACCGCGGTTGCCGAAGACACTCTTCGACGAAGTCACTTTAGGAACCGGAACCGCCGCACAAAGTCCAGAACAGAGGGGTAATCGCCTTCGAGAAGTTTTCCAAATCGTGAAGAGAAATCTTGAAAGTGCGGCAAAGGACCAGGCTCGAAACTACAATCTTCGACGAAGACACTGGAACCCCCCAATCGGAACACTTGTCCTGGTAAAAACACACCACCTATCAAAAACGGTGGATAAATTCAACGCCAAGCTGGCACCAAAATATGAGGGACCTTACCGAATCGACAGATATACATCACCAGTCATCGTGCAGCTAACCAACATGGAAAATTCAAGTAGTCGCACGGCCCACATCCGAGATCTTAAGGAGTATCATCGTGTTGAAGACAGATGAAATACGACCGTGGGCGACGAACTTACAGAACCTCAGTAGTTAAATTTCATATGTCATGTGGCGTCGTAGGTTGTGTTGTCCGTCAGTGTAATAGACCAACCCGTTACTTATTTACCCCCCTCTTAGAAAACCACCAAAACCCAACAACAAATCGACAACAATGGCGATAACCGCAGAAAAGAAACAATGGTTTGATAGGCTGGACGAGCTAATCAAGTCAAGTAAAGTAGCCGGAACGACAACACCCGTCGTTGCTCCCCTCCGTCGTGTGAGCAGTGACAGCGCAAAGCCGGAGAGAAAGCGGAAACACGAGGGTCAGAGGATGAAGCCCTTGACAGAACTAGCGGACGCGGATGGTAAGGAGGAGGAACCCTTCGTTATTTATTCGCCTGGCCGCGGTGGAATACCGATCGCAGAATCAGAGAGGCAACGGGTGCACATGTTCAGCACCTATTTCTTTGATCGCATCAACCAGGCCGGCACGATGTGGGAACGGCACGGCAGAGTGAGGCGCTGGACAAAGAATATGGATTTGTTCACGATGAACCACATCCTTGTCCCAGTGAACAGAGACCAACATTGGTTCCTAATGGTCGTGTGCTTCGTGGGTAGCACCAGCGTCAGGATGATGGAGAAGCCGAAACAGGACGGTACATGGGTGCACAGCTACCCTGTATCCTCCAATTCTACTCCCTAAGCCCGGGCCCACGAACGGAGGTATCCCAACGGATACGGGCGTATCTCGAGTGCGAATACCACTCACGCAAGCCCGACGGGGTTCCCCGAACATTCAGCGACGTGAACCTACCCCTATTCGGGCCCAGGGTGTTGCAGCAGGACAACGGGATGGATTGCGGCGTATTTCTGCTACGCCGCAGAACAACTACTCGTTCGGCCACTCGAAGACTACCGAGACGAGTTCTTGAAAAAGGAGGAGTTGTTCTCCAGAGAAGAGGTAGGCAGGAAGCGGCAGGACATCTCCAACACCATCCGGAAGTTGCCAGCCGACCTAGGTAAGACACACCGGAAGTTCCCCGCTCTCGACTTCGGGGAACCGACCCCAGAAGCGCCAAAAACGGCAGAACTAGTAGGAGGGCCGATAACCACAGACACCGGACACCCGAACTATTTCGACCCTCTGAGCGGCACAGTCTACGATGACCAATGCTCCGAAGTCGATGAACATTTGGGGCTAGAAGCAGTGACAGAACTACCAGCACCAAAACCGGCCAGCGAGGAAGTTTCACCAACAACCGAGTCCAGCGAGGTAGTCGAGCGGAACGACATCCCAATGTCGCTACAGTTCCGCGACCTAGACGAGCTCGAGGGCCCAGCAGGCACACGCGTTAACCGAGAGGTGGTAGAAGGTTTACGCAGGGGATACCCGCGGTTGGAACAACAGCCACAGAAACGCCAGCGCATCCAGTTCCGCTGTGCCGGCCACAGGGTGACCATCAGGTCAAGCGCGATCACTATTCTTCCTCCACCGGAAAGGAGGAGGGATGCAGTAACCTCGAGTTGTGCGCACCCAACTTGAGGTGGACTTAATTATATCAATACGGCCAACCAACTTCAACCAAGTTGGGGAAATTTGTTGAAGGAGAACGAATCGAAAATCAAAGAGAAAGCTCCACTCCGGGGAAGAAAACAAAATTCTCACCGCACTCAGCAAGAAGAAATCTGCCCACAATAAGCACAACAACAACAACATGTACAAAACCGGGAATGCAATAAAGAGCAAATAGTAAAATCAAAGTCACATAGAAATTAGCAACAACAAACACAGGCAAATTACATGCATCAACCTAACTAGCAAAAACTGGTTTAGAACAACATCAACAACATGCAAAGCCGATACTGAGCAAAAATAATTACAAGAATAACTTCAAAAGTTATTTTACGCTACTACAACAACAAAAAAACAGGAGAACACAAGAAAAAATTAACGTGGGGAAAATATACGACAACAACAAACGTAGGCATATTATATGAGCACAAAAAATTTTAAACAAACTACAACCCCAGTCGGAAGCAATAGAAGCGATTAATACAAATTTTCGAAGGTCAAACTAAAACAACAAAATGACCAAATGGCGTTAGGTGAGGCATATAAAAGCAGCCTCCGAATTGTAAATCGGGGCTCTTGGAAATCAACCATCGAAGCGGTAAGTCCTCGTCAATTTAATTCCCGTCTGTGGAAGCCAAATTCAGAATCTTTAAAACTTGATTAATTCTGACTGTCTGAATTTGGTGGAGTGCTTCTAGTGGAAGCCAAATTCAGAATCTTGAAAACTTGATTAATTCCGACTGTCTGAATTTGGTGGAGTGCTTCCAGTGGAAGCCAAATTCAGAATCTTGAAAACTTGATTAATTCTGACTGTCTGAATTTGGTGGAGTGCTTCTAGTGGAAGCCAAATTCAGAATCTTGAAAACTTGATTAATTCCGACTGTCTGAATTTGGTGGAGTGCTTCTAGTGGAAGCCAAATTCAGAATCTTGAAAACTTGATTAATTCCGTCAGTCTGAATTTGGTGGAGTGCTTCTAGTGGAAGCCAAATTCAGAATCTTGAAAACTTGATTAATTCCGACTGTCTGAATTTGGTGGAGTGCTTCCAGTGGAAGCCATGAAAGAAATGAAAAAAAAAATAAAAACTAGAAATAACATTAGACTGTAACTAATTATAACGAAGGATTGTACTAATGTATGTGGAGAAAAATATAGATAAGTATTAGACTAATTAAGAATAAATTGTGGGCTTGTTTTTTTATTAAAATGAACGCTGGACAGCCGTGAGCATATCTTGGCGAGAAGACATTCGTTACAAATAGCAACAAAGTGTGCAATCGGTAAAAGCTGGATATACAACGTTTCGAAGGAGAAGTTACAAGACATTTTACGCGAATTTGGGATAGAGGCGAATGGCGGGGTTGAAGAACTACGCAGGCTAATGTTCGGATTTGTGTCATCGTCCGACTTGTTAACCGAAGTCATAGATCGATTGGATAAGTTAGAGGCGTAGTGGATGCCGTAGTGTTTCTACAATGGAGCCGTAGTGTTTCTCCAGGGGCAAGAGCGTTGTCGCCGATGCGTCAGACAACCCCTACGAAACAGGATACAAGCAAGAGAGGTCGAGGTGCCATGACCAATGTGCTACTGACAACGATGCCAAGTCAAAAACCCATGTACAACGATCAAACAGCCGCAAGGGACCCAAGAACCACAGGAACTGAACGGGAATATGCGGACCAACGAAGAGGCGTCTTTAGCTATTCGGAGGTAATAGATAAAGTACGTAAGTGGGCTTTTAAGTATGATGGCGGGAAGGACCCTATTGCCTTCATAGAAAGGGTCGAAGAACTCACAGAAGTATACGAGCTACCCAAGGATTTAATACCCCGAACCATGCCTGAGCTGTTGAAGGACAAAGCCCTCTGTTGGTTCAGAAATAATAATACAGGTTGGCTCACGTGGGAATCCTTCAAAGTGGATTTCATGAAATTGTTTTTGTCGCCGAGATATTTCGAAGAACTGAAAGACAATATTAGAAAAAGAACTGGCTTAAGAGAACCCTCGCATAGCCCGTACAGTGCCCCTATCGTCTTGGTGAAGAAGAAAAATGGAAAGTGGCGCCTATGTATTGATTACCGGCAGTTGAATGCACGATCAGTTCCCGATGCATACCCACTTCCTAGAACACATCTTGGACCGATTACGCGACGTTCAGTACATCAGTAGCCTGGATCTGAAGAATGGTTACTGGCAGATTCCCATGAACCCGGGCAGCAAGCAGTATACGGCTTTTTCTGTTCCCGGGAGAGGACTCTTTCAGTGGCGTGTCATGCCGTTTGGCCTGCATTCGGCTCCAGCAACTTTCCAAAGGGCATTGGACCAGGTGATCGGACCAGAAATGGAACCACACGCATTCGCGTATCTTGACGACATAATTGTGACTGGGGAAAACTCTAGAGGAACACAAGAAGAATTTACAAGAAGTATTTCAACGTCTGCGGGCGGCTAACCTAAAAATAAACAGCGAAAAATGTGAGTTTTTCAAAGAAGACTTGAAATATTTAGGTCACGTGGTAAGCCGTCAGGGATTAGGAATTAAGGAATGCACCAAGGAATTAGAGCCACCAACAAGCGTAAGAGGTGTTCGCCGCTTTCTGGGAGTGGCATCATGGTATCGCCGGTTCGTACCGGACTTCGCTGATTTAGTCATTCCACTCACAAGCCTCTTGAAGAAGGGTAAACGGTGGAAATGGACTTAGGAACAACAACAAGCCTTCGAGACGATGAAGAAGAAGCTCACGGAAACACCGGTACTGGCATGTGCCGATTTTTCCAAGAAGTTCACGCTGCAAACGGACGGCAGTAACTACGGTTTAGGAGCAGTGCTGACCCAAGAAAGTCAGGAAGGAGAGCGAGTGATCGCATATGCTAGTCGTCATTTAAATAGAGCCGAGCAGAACTACTCTGCTACGGAAAAGGAGTGTCTGGCAATCGTATGAGGCATTAGGAAAATGCGGCCATATTTAGAAGGTTACCACTTTAGTATTATCACGGATCATCTCTCACTGAAGTGGCTAAACTCACTGGAAAACCCTTCAGGCCGGTTAGCCGGATGGGCACTCGAACTACAGCAATACACTTTCGACGTAAAATACAGGCGAGGTAAGTGCAACGTAGTCGCGGATGCACTCTCGAAGCAGCCGTTCGAAAAACTAGGAAAGGTTACGACGATGGAAGGAAAAGGCAGCTGGACCGAAACGAGAATGACAGACATTAGAAAGAACCCAGAGAAATTCGCGGACTACGTAATCGAGAACGGGCAACTATACCGACATATCCCAGGTGACTCAAATTATGAAGATTGCGCAGCGTGGAAACTCTGCGTACCTAACAACCTCCGAAACCGAGTGATGAAAGAACACCACGACGACCCGAGCGCCGGACACCCTGGAATTCGGAAGACAGTGACAAGGATCGCCAACAGATACTATTGGCCAGGTGTGTTCAGAGACATCAGAAAGTTCGCGCGGTGTTGCGAGTCGTGTCAACGGTACAAACCAGTACAAGACAAGGTGACAGGGAAGATGCTGACACAGATACCCGAGGAGCCCTGGTCCATCGTCTGTGCTGACTTCATAGGGCCGTTACCACGATCAAAACACGGTAATACAATGATACTAGTTTTCTTAGACAAATTCTCGAAATGGACAGAAATAGTACCACTGCGGCAAGCAACTACGGATAGTTTGAAGAGAGCTTTTCGGGAAAGAATATTGGCGAGATATGGATATTGGCGAGCTCCAAAGGTACTCGTCACAGACAACGGTGTGCAGTTCAACAGCCGACACTTCCAACGGTTCCTCCAGGATTTAGGTGTTCGTCAGCAGTTTACCGCCACATATACACCCCAAGAAAATCCCGCCGAAAGAGCAAACAGGAACGTGAAGAGGATTGTGGCACAGGTGATAAAAAACGATCAGACGAGTTGGGACGAATTCATTCCGGAAATCTCCTTGGGCATCAACACGATGACATCAGAGACAACTGTATTTAGTCCAGCATTCCTCACACAGGGTTGAGAACCGCGGTTGCCGAAGACACTCTTCGACGAAGTCACTTTAGGAACCGGAACCGCTGCACAAAGTCCAGAACAGAGGGGTAATCGCCTTCGAGAAGTTTTCCAAACCGTGAAGAGAAATCTTGAAAGGGCGGCAAAGGACTAGGCTCGAAACTACAATCTTCGACGAAGACACTGGAACCCCCCAATCGGAACACTTGTCCTGGTAAAAACACACCACCTATCAAAAGCGGTGGATAAATTCAACGCCAAGCTGGCACCAAAATATGAGGGACCTTACCGAATCGACAGATATACATCACCAGTCATCGTGCAGCTAACCAACATGGAAAATTCAAGTAGTCGCACGGCCCACATCCGAGATCTTAAGGAGTATCATCGTGTTGAAGACAGATCAAATACGACCGTGGGCGACGAACTTACAGAACCTCAGTAGTTAAATTTCATATGTCATGTGGCGTCGTAGGTTGTGTTGTCCGTCAGTGTAATAGACCAACCCGTTACTTATTTACCCCCCTCTTAGAAAACTTACAAAACCCAACAACAAATCGACAACAATGGCGACAACCGCAGAAAAGAAACAATGGTTCGATAGGCTGGACGAGCTAATCAAGTCAAGTAAAGTAGCCGGAACGACAACACCCGTCGTTGCTCCCCTCCGTCGTGTGAGCAGTGACAGCGCAAAGCCGGAGAGAAAGCGGAAACACGAGGGTCAGAGGATGAAGCCCTTGACAGAACTAGCGGACGCGGATGGTAAGGAGGAGGAACCCTTCGTTATTTATCCGCCTGGCCGCGGTGGAATACCGATCGCCTGTATCCTCCAATGCCGCTACAGTTCCGCGACCTGGACGAGCTCGAGGGCCCAGCAGGCACACGCGTTAACCGAGAGGTGGTAGAAGGTATACGCAGGGGATACCCGCGGTTGGAACAACAGCCACAGAAACGCCAGCGCATCCAGTTCCGCTGTGCCGGCCACAGGGTGACCATCAGGTCAAGCGCGATCACTATTCTTCCTCCACCGGAAAGGAGGAGGGATGCAGTAACCTCGAGTTGTGCGCACCCAACTTGAGGTGGACTTAATTATATCAATACGGCCAACCAACTTCAACCAATTTGGGGAAATTTGTTGAAGGAGAACGAATCGAACATCAAACAGAAAGCTCCACTCCGGGGAAGAAAACAAAATTCTCACCGCACTCAGCAAGAAGAAATCTGCACACAATAAGCACAACAACAATCACATGTACAAAACCGGGAATGCAATAAAGAGCAAATAGTAAATTCAAAGTCACATAGAAATTAGCAACAACAAACACAGGCAAATTACATGCATCAACCTAACTAGCAAAAACGGGTTTAGAACAACATCAACAACATGCAAAGCCGATACTGAGCAAAAATAATTACAAGAATAACTTCAAAAGTTATTTTACGCTACTACAACAACAAAAAAACAGGAGAACACAAGTAAAAATTAACGTGGGGAAAATATACGACAACAACAAACGTAGGCATATTATATGAGCACAAAAAATTTTAAACAAACAACAACCCCAGTCGGAAGCAATAGAAGCGATTAATACAAATTTTCGAAGGTCAAACTAAAACAACAAAATGACCAAATGGCGTTAGGTGAGGCATATAAAAGCAGCCTCCGAATTGTAAATCGGGGCTCTTGGAAATCAACCATCGAAGCGGTAAGTCCTCGTCAATTTAATTCCCGTCTGTGGAAGCCAAATTCAGAATCTTGAAAACTTGATTAATTCTGACTGTCTGAATTTGGTGGAGTGCTTCTAGTGGAAGCCAAATTCAGAATCTTGAAAACTTGATTAATTCCGACTGTCTGAATTTGGTGGAGTGCTTCCAGTGGAAGCCAAATTCAGAATCTTCAAAACTTGATTAATTCTGACTGTCTGAATTTGGTGGAGTGCTTCTAGTGGAAGCCAAATTCAGAATCTTGAAATCTTGATTAATTCCGACTGTCTGAATTCGGTGGAGTGCTTCTAGTGGAAGCCAAATTCAGAATCTTGAAAACTTGATTAATTCCGTCAGTCTGAATTTGGTGGAGTGCTTCTAGTGGAAGCCAAATTAAGAATCTTGAAAACTTGATTAATTCCGTCTGTCTGAATTTAGTGGAGTGCTTCTAGTGGAAGCCAAATTCAGAATCTCGAGAGCCTGGCTATCATGCGAGAAGGTCCTGAATCCAAATAAGAGTCCCGTAGTCACCCTCCTCGTAGTAGCTAAATATCCACGTGTATATAAGCAAAATTAGCCCTGACTTACTTACGGATGGACTGACATATAGTATGCGATTAGCAATAAGATTGAAGAAAGTATAACACAGAAATGAAAAAAAAAATAAAAACTAGAAATAACATTAGACTGTAACTAATTATAACGAAGGATTGTACTAATGTATGTGGAGAAAAATAAAGATAAGTATTAGACTAATTAAGAATAAATTGTGGGCTTGTTTTTTTTATTAAAATGAACGCTGGACAGCCGTGAGCATATCCTGGCGAGAAGACATTCGTTACAAATAGCGCCCGAGCAGGGACACGAAAAGAAAAACGGAGAAAGACCGCAAGAAAAATCGTGTATCTCGTAAACCGAAAGCGAATTATAGGAAAAGGAAGACCACGGGGGGAAAAATCGTGTATCTCGAAAACCGAAAGTGACTTATAGGAAAGGGAGAAAGACCGCCGGGTAATGAAAATCGTGTATCTCGTAAACCACAAGTAAATCATACCAAAGGGAAAAAACCTGAAAAAATCATTGTATCTTGAAAACCGTGCTGAATAATAGGGAGAAATTAAGCCAGTGAGGAAAAAATATAAATATTATAACTACATAAAACCAGGTAGAATACATTGTGAAATTGAAAAGGCACAATTAGGGAAAATTTATTGAGGAAAATATAATAGAATTAACAAATTATAAACTTTCGGAAACAAAGTGTGCAATCGGTAAAAGCTGGATATACAACGTTTCGAAGGAGAAGTTACAAGACATTTTACGCGAATTTGGGATAGAGCCGAATGGCGGGGTTGAAGAACTACGCAGGCTAATGTCCGGATTTGTGTCATCGTCCGACTTGTTAACCGAAGTCATAGATCGATTGGATAAGTTAGAGGCGTAGTGGATGCCGTAGTGTTTCTAAAATGGAGCCGTAGTGTTTCTCCAGGGGCGAGAGCGTTGTCGCCGATGCGTCAGACACCCCCTACTGAAGAAGAAAAATGGAAAGTGGCCCCTATGTATTGATTACCGGCAGTTGAATGCACGATCAGTTCCCGATACATACCCACTTCCTAGAACACATCTTGGACCGATTACGCGACGTTCAGTACATCAGTAGCCTGGATCTGAAGAATGGTTACTGGCAGATTCTCATGAACGCGGGCAGCAAACAGTATACGGCTTTTACTGTTCCCGGAAGAGGACTCTTTCAGTGGCGTGTCATGCCGTTTGGCCTGCATTCGGCTCCAGCAACTTTCCAAAGGGCATTGGACCAGGTAATCGGACCATAAATGGAACCAGACGCATTCGCGTATCTTGACGACATAATTGTGACTGGGGAAAACTCTAGAGGAACACAAGAAGAATTTACAAGAAGTATTTCAACGTCTGCGGGCAGCTAACCTAAAAATAAACAGCGAAAAATGTGAGTTTTTCAAAGAAGACTTGAAATATTTAGGTCACGTGGTAAGCCGTCAGGGATTAGGAATTAAGGAATGCACCAAGGAATTAGAGCCACCAACAAGCGTAAGAGGTGTTCGCCGCTTTCTGGGAGTGGCATCATGGTATCGCCGGTTCGTACCGGACTTCGCTGATTTAGTCATTCCACTAACAAGCCTCTTGAAGAAGGGTAAACGGTGGAAATGGACTTAGGAACAACAACAAGCCTTCGAGACGATGAAGAAGAAGCTCACGGAAACACCGGTACTGGCATGTGCCGATTTTTCCAAGAAGTTCACGCTGCAAACGGACGGCAGTAACTACGGTTTAGGAGCAGTGCTGACCCAAGAAAGTCAGGAAGGAGAGCGAGTGATCGCATATGCTAGTCGTCATTTAAATAGAGCCGAGCAGAACTACTCTGCTACGGAAAAGGAGTGTCTGGCAATCGTATGAGGCATTAGGAAAATGCGGCCATATTTAGAAGGTTACCACTTTAGTATTATCACGGATCATCTCTCACTGAAGTGGCTAAACTCACTGGAAAACCCTTCAGGCCGGTTAGCCGGATGGGCACTCGAACTACAGCAATACACTTTCGACGTAAAATACAGGCGAGGTAAGTGCAACGTAGTCGCGGATGCACTCTCGAAGCAGCCGTTCGAAAAACTAGGAAAGGTTACGACGATGGAAGGAAAAGGCAGCTGGACCGAAACGAGAATGACAGACATTAGAAAGAACCCAGAGAAATTCGCGGACTACGTAATCGAGAACGGGCAACTATACCGACATATCCCAGGTGACTCAAATTATGAAGATTGCGCAGCGTGGAAACTCTGCGTACCTAACAACCTCCGAAACCGAGTGATGAAAGAACACCACGACGACCCGAGCGCCGGACACCCTGGAATTCGGAAGACAGTGACAAGGATCGCCAACAGATACTATTGGCCAGGTGTGTTCAGAGACATCAGAAAGTTCGCGCGGTGTTGCGAGTCGTGTCAACGGTACAAACCAGTACAAGACAAGGTGACAGGGAAGATGCTGACACAGATACCCGAGGAGCCCTGGTCCATCGTCTGTGCTGACTTCATAGGGCCGTTACCACGATCAAAACACGGTAATACAATGATACTAGTTTTCTTAGACAAATTCTCGAAATGGACAGAAATAGTACCACTGCGGCAAGCAACTACGGATAGTTTGAAGAGAGCTTTTCGGGAAAGAATATTGGCGAGATATGGAGCTCCAAAGGTACTCGTCACAGACAACGGTGTGTAGTTCAACAGCCGACGCTTCCAACGGTTCCTCCAGGATTTAGGTGTTCGTCAGCAGTTTACCGCCACATATACACCCCAAGAAAATCCCGCCGAAAGAGCAAACAGGAACGTGAAGAGGATTGTGGCACAGGTGATAAAAAACGATCAGACGAGTTGAGACGAAATCATTCCGGAAATCTCCTTGGAATTAGTCCAGCATTCCTCACACAGGGTTGAGAACCGCGGTGGCCGAAGACACTCTTCGACGAAGTCACTTTAGGAACCGGAACCGCCGCACAAAGTCCAGAACAGAGGGGTAATCGCCTTCGAGAAGTTTTGCAAATCGTGAAGAGAAATCTTGAAAGGGCGGCAAAGGACCAGGCTCGAAACTACAATCTTCGACTAAGACACTGGAACCCCCCAATCGGAACACTTGTCCTGGTAAAAACACACCACCTATCAAAAGCGGTGGATAAATTCAACGCCCAGCTGGAACCAAAATACGAGAGACCTTACCGAATAGACAGATATACATTACCAGTCATCGTGCAGCTAACCAACATGGAAAATTCAAGTAGTCGCACGGCCTACATCCGAGATCTTAAGGAGTATCATCGTGTTGAAGACAGAACAAATACGACCGTGGGCGACGAACTTACAGAACCTCAGTAGTTAAATTTCATATGTCATGTGGCGTCGTAGGTCGTGTTGTCCGTCAGTGTAATAGACCAACCCGTTACTTATTTACCCCCCTCTTAGAAAACCACCAAAACCCAACAACAAATCGACAACAATGGCGACAACCGCAGAAAAGAAACAATGGTTCGATAGGCTGGACGAGCTAATCAAGTCAAGTAAAGTAGCCGGAACGACAACACCCGTCGTTGCTCCCCTCCGTCGTGTGAGCAGTGACAGCGCAAAGCCGGAGAGAAAGCGGAAACACGAGGGTCAGAGGATGAAGCCCTTGACAGAACTAGCGGACGCGGATGGTAAGGAGGAGGAACCCTTCGTTATTTATCCGCCTGGCCGCGGTGGAATACCGATCGCAGAATCAGAGAGGCAGCGGGTGCACATGTTCGGCACCCATTTCTTTGATCGCATCAACCAGGCCGGCACGATGTGGGAACGGCACGGCAGAGTGAGGCGTTGGACAAAGAATATGGATTTGTTCACGATGAACCACATCCTTGTCCCAGTGAACAGGGACCAACAATGGTTCCTAATGGTCGTGTGCTTCGTGGGTAGCACCAGAGTCAGGATGATGGAGAAGCCGAAGCAGGACGGTACATGGGGTGCACAGCTACCCTGTATCCTCCAATTCTACTCCCTAAGCCCGGGCCCACGGACGGAGGTATCCCAACGGATACGGGCGTATCTCGAGTGCGAATACCACTCACGCAAGCCCGACGGGGTTCCCCGGACATTCAGCGACGTGAACCTACCCCTATTCGGGCCCAGGGTGTTGCAGCAGGACAACGGGATGGATTGCGGCGTATTTCTGCTACAATACGCAGAACAACTACTCGTTCGGCCACTCGAAGACTACCGCGACGAGTTCTTGAAAAAGGAGGAGTTGTTCTCCAGAGAAGAGGTAGGCAGGAAGCGGCAGGACATCGCCAACACCATCCGGAAGTTGCCAGCCGACCTAGGTAAGACACACCGGAAGTTCCCCGCTCTCGACTTCGGGGAACCCATCCCAGAAGCGCCAAAAACGGCAGAACTAGTAGGAGGGCCGATAACCACAGACACCGGACACCCGAACTATTTCGACCCTCTGAACGGCACAGTCTACGATGACCAATGCTCCGAAGTCGATGAACATTTGGGGCTAGAAGCAGTGACAGAACTACCAGCACCAAAACCGGCCAGCGAGGAAGTTTCACCAACAACCGAGTCCAGCGAGGTAGTCGAGCGGAACGACATCCCAATGCCGCTACAGTTCCGCGACCTGGACGAGCTCGAGGGCCCAGCAGGCACACGCGTTAACCGAGAGGTGGTAGAAGGTATACGCAGGGGATACCCGCGGTTGGAACAACAGCCACAGAAACGCCAGCGCATCTAGTTCCGCTGTGCCGGCCACAGGGTGACCATCAGGTCAAGCGCGATCACTATTCTTCCTCCACCGGAAAGGAGGAGGGATGCAGTAACCTCGAGTTGTGCGCACCCAACTTGAGGTGGACTTAATTATATCAATACGGCCAACCAACTTCAACCAAGTTGGGGAAATTTGTTGAAGGAGAACGAATCGAACATCAAACAGAAAGCTCCACTCCGGGGAAGAAAACAAAATTCTCACCGCACTCAGCAAGAAGAAATCTGCACACAATAAGCACAACAACAATAACATGTACAAAACCGGGAATGCAATAAAGAGCAAATAGTAAATTCAAAGTCACATAGAAATTAGCAACAACAAACACAGGCAAATTACATGCATCAACCTAACTAGCAAAAACGGGTTTAGAACAACATCAACAACATGCAAAGCCGATACTGAGCAAAAATAATTACAAGAATAACTTCAAAAGTTATTTTACGCTACTACAACAACAAAAAAACAGGAGAACACAAGTAAAAATTAACGTGGGGAAAATATACGACAACAACAAACGTAGGCATATTATATGAGCACAAAAAATTTTAAACAAACAACAACCCCAGTCGGAAGCAATAGGAGCGATTAATACAAATTTTCGAAGGTCAAACTAAAACAACAAAATGACCAAATGGCGTTAGGTGAGGCATATAAAAGCAGCCTCCGAATTGTAAATCGGGGCTCTTGGAAATCAACCATCGAAGCGGTAAGTCCTCGTCAATTTAATTCCCGTCTGTGGAAGCCAAATTCAGAATCTTGAAAACTTGATTAATTCTGACTGTCTGAATTTGGTGGAGTGCTTCTAGTGGAAGCCAAATTCAGAATCTTGAAAACTTGATTAATTCCGACTGTCTGAATTTGGTGGAGTGCTTCCAGTGGAAGCCAAATTCAGAATCTTGAAAACTTGATTAATTCTGACTGTCTGAATTTGGTGGAGTGCTTCTAGTGGAAGCCAAATTCAGAATCTTGAAATCTTGATTAATTCCGACTGTCTGAATTCGGTGGAGTGCTTCTAGTGGAAGCCAAATTCAGAATCTTGAAAACTTGATTAATTCCGTCAGTCTGAATTTGGTGGAGTGCTTCTAGTGGAAGCCAAATTAAGAATCTTGAAAACTTGATTAATTCCGTCTGTCTGAATTTGGTGGAGTGCTTCTAGTGGAAGCCAAATTCAGAATCTCGAGAGCCTGGCTATCATGCGAGAAGGTCCTGAATCCAAATAAGAGTCCCGTAGTCACCCTCCTCGTAGTAGCTAAATATCCACGTGTATATAAGCAAAATTAGCCCTGACTTACTTACGGATGGACTGACATATAGTATGCGATTAGCAATAAGATTGAAGAAAGTATAACACAGAAATGAAAAAAAAATAAAAACTAGAAATAACATTAGACTGTAACTAATTATAACGAAGGATTGTACTAATGTATGTGGAGAAAAATAAAGATAAGTATTAGACTAATTAAGAATAAATTGTGGGCTTGTTTTTTTTATTAAAATGAACGCTGGACAGCCGTGAGCATATCCTGGCGAGAAGACATTCCTTACAAATAGCGCCCGAGCAGGGACACGAAAAGAAAAACGGAGAAAGACCGCAAGAAAAATCGTGTATCTCGTAAACCGAAAGCGAATTATAGGAAAAGGAAGACCACGGGGGGGAAAATCGTGTATCTCGAAAACCGAAAGTGACTTATAGGAAAGGGAGAAAGACCGCCGGGTAATGAAAATCGTGTATCTCGTAAACCACAAGTAAATCATACGAAAGGGAAAAAACCTGAAAAAATCATTGTATCTTGAAAACCGTGCTGAATAATAGGGAGAAATTAAGCCAGTGAGGAAAAAATATAAATATTATAACTACATAAAACCAGGTAGAATACATTGTGAAATTGAAAAGGCACAATTAGGGAAAATTTATTGAGGAAAATATAATAGAATTAACAAATTATAAACTTTCGGAAACAAAGTGTGCAATCGGTAAAAGCTGGATATACAACGTTTCGAAGGAGAAGTTACAAGACATTTTACGCGAATTTGGGATAGAGCCGAATGGCGGGGTTGAAGAACTACGCAGGCTAATGTCCGGATTTGTGTCATCGTCCGACTTGTTAACCGAAGTCATAGATCGATTGGATAAGTTAGAGGCGTAGTGGATGCCGTAGTGTTTCTACAATGGAGCCGTAGTGTTTCTCCAGGGGCGAGAGCGTTGTCGCCGATGCGTCAGACACCCCCTACTGAAGAAGAAAAATGGAAAGTGGCCCCTATGTATTGATTACCGGCAGTTGAATGCACGATCAGTTCCCGATGCATACCCACTTTCTAGAACACATCTTGGACCGATTACGCGACGTTCAGTACATCAGTAGCCTGGATCTGAAGAATGGTTACTGGCAGATCCTGGGCAGCAAACAGTATACGGCTTTTACTGTTCCCGGGAGAGGACTCTTTCAGTGGCGTGTCATGCCGTTTGGCCTGCATTCGGCTCCAGCAACTTTCCAAAGGGCATTGGACCAGGTAATCGGACCATAAATGGAACCAGACGCATTCGCGTATCTTGACGACATAATTGTGACTGGGGAAAACTCTAGAGGAACACAAGAAGAATTTACAAGAAGTATTTCAACGTTTGCGGGCAGCTAACCTAAAAATAAACAGCGAAAAATGTGAGTTTTTCAAAGAAGACTTGAAATATTTAGGTCACGTGGTAAGCCGTCAGGGATTAGGAATTAAGGAATGCACCAAGGAATTAGAGCCACCAACAAGCGTAAGAGGTGTTCGCCGCTTTCTGGGAGTGGCATCATGGTATCGCCGGTTCGTACCGGACTTCGCTGATTTAGTCATTCCACTCACAAGCCTCTTGAAGAAGGGTAAACGGTGGAAATGGACTTAGGAACAACAACAAGCCTTCGAGACGATGAAGAAGAAGCTCACGGAAACACCGGAAATGGCATGTGCCGATTTTTCCAAGAAGTTCACGCTTCAGACGGACGGCAGTAACTACGGTTTAGGAGCAGTGCTGACCCAAGAAAGTCAAGAAAAGAGCGAGTGATCGCATATGCTAGTCGTCATTTAAATAGAGCCGAGCAGAACTACTCTGCTACGGAAAAGGAGTGTCTGGCAATCGCATGAGGCATTAGGAAAATGCGGCCATATTTAGAAGGTTACCACTTTAGTATTATCACTGATCATCTCTCACTGAAGTGGCTAAACTCACTGGAAAACCCTTCAGGCCGGTTAGCCGGATGGGCACTCGAACTACAGCAATACACTTTCGACGTAAAATACAGGCGAGGTAAGTGCAACGTAGTCGCGGATGCACTCTCGAAGCAGCCGTTCGAAAAACTAGGAAAGGTTACGACGATGGAAGGAAAAGGCAGCTGGACCGAAACGAGAATGACAGACATTAGAAAGAACCCAGAGAAATTCGCGGACTACGTAATCGAGAACGGGCAACTATACCGACATATCCCAGGTGACTCAAATTATGAAGATTGCGCAGCGTGGAAACTCTGCGTACCTAACAACCTCCGAAACCGAGTGATGAAAGAACACCACGACGACCCGAGCGCCGAACACCCTGGAATTCGGAAGACAGTGACAAGGATCGCCAACAGATACTATTGGCCAGGTGTGTTCAGAGACATCAGAAAGTTCGCGCGGTGTTGCGAGTCATGTCAACGGTACAAACCAGTACAAGACAAGGTGACAGGGAAGATGCTGACACAGATACCCGAGGAGCCCTGGTCCATCGTCTGTGCTGACTTCATAGGGCCGTTACCACGATCAAAACACGGTAATACAATGATACTAGTTTTCTTAGACAAATTCTCGAAATGGACAGAAATAGTACCACTGCGGCAAGCAACTACGGATAGTTTGAAGAGAGCTTTTCGGGAAAGAATATTGGCGAGATATGGAGCTCCAAAGGTACTCGTCACAGACAACGGTGTGCAGTTCAACAGCCGACACTTCCAACGGTTCCTCCAGGATTTAGGTGTTCGTCAGCAGTTTACCGCCACATATACACCCCAAGAAAATCCCGCCGAAAGAGCAAACAGGAACGTGAAGAGGATTGTGGCACAGGTGATAAAAAACGATCAGACGAGTTGGGACGAAATCATTCCGGAAATCTCCTTGGAATTAGTCCAGCATTCCTCACACAGGGTTGAGAACCGCGGTGGCCGAAGACACTCTTCGACGAAGTCACTTTAGGAACCGGAACCGCCGCACAAAGTCCAGAACAGAGGGGTAATCGCCTTCGAGAAGTTTTGCAAATCGTGAAGAGAAATCTTGAAAGGGCGGCAAAGGACCAGGCTCGAAACTACAATCTTCGACTAAGACACTGGAACCCCCCAATCGGAACACTTGTCCTGGTAAAAACACACCACCTATCAAAAGCGGTGGATAAATTCAACGCCCAGCTGGAACCAAAATACGAGGGACCTTACCGAATAGACAGATATACATTACCAGTCATCGTGCAGCTAACCAACATGGAAAATTCAAGTAGTCGCACGGCCTACATCCGAGATCTTAAGGAGTATCATCGTGTTGAAGACAGAACAAATACGACCGTGGGCGACGAACTTACAGAACCTCAGTAGTTAAATTTCATATGTCATGTGGCGTCGTAGGTCGTGGGTCCGGGGTTCCCCGGACATTCAGCGACGTGAACCTACCCCTATTCGGGCCCAGGGTGTTGCAGCAGGACAACGGGATGGATTGCGGCGTATTTCTGCTACAATACGCAGAACAACTACTCGTTCGGCCACTCGAAGACTACCGCGACGAGTTCTTGAAAAAGGAGGAGTTGTTCTCCAGAGAAGAGGTAGGCAGGAAGCGGCAGGACATCGCCAACACCATCCGGAAGTTGCCAGCCGACCTAGGTAAGACACACCGGAAGTTCCCCGCTCTCGACTTCGGGGAACCCACCCCAGAAGCGCCAAAAACGGCAGAACTAGTAGGAGGGCCGATAACCACAGACACCGGACACCCGAACTATTTCGACCCTCTGAACGGCACAGTCTACGATGACCAATGCTCCGAAGTCGATGAACATTTGGGGCTAGAAGCAGTGACAGAACTACCAGCACCAAAACCGGCCAGCGAGGAAGTTTCACCAACAACCGAGTCCAGCGAGGTAGTCGAGCGGAACGACATCCCAATGCCGCTACAGTTCCGCGACCTGGACGAGCTCGAGGGCCCAGCAGGCACACGCGTTAACCGAGAGGTGGTAGAAGGTATACGCAGGGGATACCCGCGGTTGGAACAACAGCCACAGAAACGCCAGCGCATCCAGTTCCGCTGTGCCGGCCACAGGGTGACCATCAGGTCAAGCGCGATCACTATTCTTCCTCCACCGGAAAGGAGGAGGGATGCAGTAACCTCGAGTTGTGCGCACCCAACTTGAGGTGGACTTAATTATATCAATACGGCCAACCAACTTCAACCAAGTTGGGGAAATTTGTTGAAGGAGAACGAATCGAACATCAAACAGAAAGCTCCACTCCGGGGAAGAAAACAAAATTCTCACCGCACTCAGCAAGAAGAAATCTGCACACAATAAGCACAACAACAATAACATGTACAAAACCGGGAATGCAATAAAGAGCAAATAGTAAATTCAAAGTCACATAGAAATTAGCAACAACAAACACAGGCAAATTACATGCATCAACCTAACTAGCAAAAACGGGTTTAGAACAACATCAACAACATGCAAAGCCGATACTGAGCAAAAATTATTACAAGAATAACTTCAAAAGTTATTTTACGCTACTACAACAACAAAAAAACAGGAGAACACAAGTAAAAATTAACGTGGGGAAAATATACGACAACAACAAACGTAGGCATATTATATGAGCACAAAAAATTTTAAACAAACAACAACCCCAGTCGGAAGCAATAGAAGCGATTAATACAAATTTTCGAAGGTCAAACTAAAACAACAAAATGACCAAATGGCGTTAGGTGAGGCATATAAAAGCAGCCTCCGAATAGTAAATCGGGGCTCTTGGAAATCAACCATCGAAGCGGTAAGTCCTCGTCAATTTAATTCCCGTCTGTGGAAGCCAAATTCAGAATCTTGAAAACTTGATTAATTCTGACTGTCTGAATTTGGTGGAGTGCTTCTAGTGGAAGCCAAATTCAGAATCTTGAAAACTTGATTAATTCCGACTGTCTGAATTTGGTGGAGTGCTTCCAGTGGAAGCCAAATTCAGAATCTTGAAAACTTGATTAATTCTGACTGTCTGAATTTGGTGGAGTGCTTCTAGTGGAAGTCAAATTCAGAATCTTGAAATCTTGATTAATTCCGACTGTCTGAATTCGGTGGAGTGCTTCTAGTGGAAGCCAAATTCAGAATCTTGAAAACTTGATTAATTCCGTCAGTCTGAATTTGGTGGAGTGCTTCTAGTGGAAGCCAAATTAAGAATCTTGAAAACTTGATTAATTCCGTCTGTCTGAATTTGGTGGAGTGCTTCTAGTGGAAGCCAAATTCAGAATCTCGAGAGCCTGGCTATCATGCGAGAAGGTCCTGAATCCAAATAAGAGTCCCGTAGTCACCCTCCTCGTAGTAGCTAAATATCCACGTGTATATAAGCAAAATTAGCCCTGACTTACTTACGGATGGACTGACATATAGTATGCGATTAGCAATAAGATTGAAGAAAGTATAACACAGAAATGAAAAAAAAATAAAAACTAGAAATAACATTAGACTGTAACTAATTATAACGAAGGATTGTACTAATGTATGTGGAGAAAAATAAAGATAAGTATTAGACTAATTAAGAATAAATTGTGGGCTTGTTTTTTTTATTAAAAATGAACGCTGGACAGCCGTGAGCATATCCTGGCGAGAAGACATTCGTTACAAATAGCGCCCGAGCAGGGACACGAAAAGAAAAACGGAGAAAGACCGCAAGAAAAATCGTGTATCTCGTAAACCGAAAGCGAATTATAGGAAAAGGAAGACCACGGGGGGAAAAATCGTGTATCTCGAAAACCGAAAGTGACTTATAGGAAAGGGAGAAAGACCGCCGGGTAATGAAAATCGTGTATCTCGTAAACCACAAGTAAATCATACGAAAGGGAAAAAACCTGAAAAAATCATTGTATCTTGAAAACCGTGCTGAATAATAGGGAGAAATTAAGCCAGTGAGGAAAAAATATAAATATTATAACTACATAAAACCAGGTAGAATACATTGTGAAATTGAAAAGGCACAATTAGGGAAAATTTATTGAGGAAAATATAATAGAATTAACAAATTATAAACTTTCGGAAACAAAGTGTGCAATCGGTAAAAGCTGGATATACAACGTTTCGAAGGAGAAGTTACAAGACATTTTACGCGAATTTGGGATAGAGCCGAATGGCGGGGTTGAAGAACTACGCAGGCTAATGTCCGGATTTGTGTCATCGTCCGACTTGTTAACCGAAGTCATAGATCGATTGGATAAGTTAGAGGCGTAGTGGATGCCGTAGTGTTTCTACAATGGAGCCGTAGTGTTTCTCCAGGGGCGAGAGCGTTGTCGCCGATGCGTCAGACACCCCCTACTGAAGAAGAAAAATGGAAAGTGGCGCCTATGTATTGATTACCAGCAGTTGAATGCACGATCAGTTCCCGATGCATACCCACTTCCTAGAACACATCTTGGACCGATTACGCGACGTTCAGTACATCAGTAGCCTGGATCTGAAGAATGGTTACTGGCAGATTCCCATGAACTCGGGCAGCAAGCAGTATACGGCTTTTACTGTTCCCGGGAGAGGACTCTTTCAGTGGCGTGTCATGCCGTTTGGCCTGCATTCGGCTCCAGCAACTTTCCAAAGGGCATTGGACCAGGTAATCGGACCATAAATGGAACCAGACGCATTCGCGTATCTTGACGACATAATTGTGACTGGGAAAAACTCTAGAGGAACACAAGAAGAATTTACAAGAAGTATTTCAACGTCTGCGGGCAGCTAACCTAAAAATAAACAGCGAAAAATGTGAGTTTTTCAAAGAAGACTTGAAATATTTAGGTCACGTGGTAAGCCGTCAGGGATTAGGAATTAAGGAATGCACCAAGGAATTAGAGCCACCAACAAGCGTAAGAGGTGTTCGCCGCTTTCTGGGAGTGGCATCATGGTATCGCCGGTTCGTACCGGACTTCGCTGATTTAGTCATTCCACTCACAAGCCTCTTGAAGAAGGGTAAACGGTCGAAATGGACTTAGGAACAACAACAAGCCTTCGAGACGATGAGGAAGAAGCTCACGGAAGCACCGGAACTGGCATGTGCCGATTTTTCCAAGAAGTTCTGTCATGTCAACGGTACAAACCAGTACAAGACAAGGTGACAGGGGAGATGCTGACACAGATACCCGAGGAGCCCTGGTCCATCGTCTGTGCTGACTTCATAGGGCCGTTACCACGATCAAAACACGGTAATACAATGATACTAGTTTTCTTAGACAAATTCTCGAAATGGACAGAAATAGTACCACTGCGGCAAGCAACTACGGATAGTTTGAAGAGATCTTTTCGGGAAAGAATATTGGCGAGATATGGAGCTCCAAAGGTACTCGTCACAGACAACGGTGTGTAGTTCAACAGCCGACACTTCCAACGGTTCCTCCAGGATTTAGGTGTTCGTCAGCAGTTTACCGCCACATATACACCCCAAGAAAATCCCGCCGAAAGAGCAAACAGTAACGTGAAGAGGATTGTGGCACAGGTGATAAAAAACGATCAGACGAGTTGGGACGAAATCATTCCGGAAATCTCCTTGGATTTAGTCCAGCATTCCTCACACAGGGTTGAGAACCGCGGTGGCCGAAGACACTCTTCGACGAAGTCACTTTAGGAACCGGAACCGCCGCACAAAGTCCAGAACAGAGGGGTAATCGCCTTCGAGAAGTTTTGCAAATCGTGAAGAGAAACTTCGAGAAGTTTTGCAAATCTTGAAAGGGCGGCAAAGGACCAGGCTCGAAACTACAATCTTCGACTAAGACACTGGAACCACCCAATCGGAACACTTGTCCTGGTAAAAACACACCACCTATCAAAAGCGGTGGATAAATTCAACGCCCAGCTGGCACCAAAATACGAGGGACCTTACCGAATAGACAGATATACATTACCAGTCATCGTGCAGCTAACCAACATGGAAAATTCAAGTAGTCGCACGGCCTACATCCGAGATCTTAAGGAGTATCATCGTGTTGAAGACAGAACAAATACGACCGTGGGCGACGAACTTACAGAACCTCAGTAGTTAAATCTCATATGTCATGTGGCGTCGTAGGTCGTGTTGTCCGTCAGTGTAATAGATCAACCCGTTACTTATTTACCCCCCTCTTAGAAAACTTACAAAACCCAACAACAAATCGACAACAATGGCGACAACCGCAGAAAAGAAACAATGGTTCGATAGGCTGGACGAGCTAATCAAGTCAAGTAAAGTAGCCGGAACGACAACACCCGTCGTTGCTCCCCTCCGTCGTGTGAGCAGTGACAGCGCAAAGCCGGAGAGAAAGCGGAAACACGAGGGTCAGAGGATGAAGCCCTTGACAGAACTAGCGGACGCGGATGGTAAGGAGGAGGAACCCTTCGTTATTTATCCGCCTGGCCGCGGTGGAATACCGATCGCAGAATCAGAGAGGCAGCGGGTGCACATGTTCAGCACCCATTTCTTTGATCGCATCAACCAGGCCGGCACGATGTGGGAACGGCACGGCAGAGTGAGGCGTTGGACAAAGAATATGGATTTGTTCACGATGAACCACATCCTTGTCCCAGTGAACAGGGACCAACAATGGTTCCTAATGGTCGTGTGCTTCGTGGGTAGCACCAGAGTCAGGATGATGGAGAAGCCGAAGCAGGACGGTACATGGGGTGCACAGCTACCCTGTATCCTCCAATTCTACTCCCTAAGCCCGGGCCCACGGACGGAGGTATCCCAACGGATACGGGCGTATCTCGAGTGCGAATACCACTCACGCAAGCCCGACGGGGTTCCCCGGACATTCAGCGACGTGAACCTACCCCTATTCGGGCCCAGGGTGTTGCAGCAGGACAACGGGATGGATTGCGGCGTATTTCTGCTACAATACGCAGAACAACTACTCGTTCGGCCACTCGAAGACTACCGCGACGAGTTCTTGAAAAAGGAGGAGTTGTTCTCCAGAGAAGAGGTAGGCAGGAAGCGGCAGGACATCGCCAACACCATCCGGAAGTTGCCAGCCGACCTAGGTAAGACACACCGGAAGTTCCCCGCTCTCGACTTCGGGGAACCCACCCCAGAAGCGCCAAAAACGGCAGAACTAGTAGGAGGGCCGATAACCACAGACACCGGACACCCGAACTATTTCGACCCTCTGAACGGCACAGTCTACGATGACCAATGCTCCGAAGTCGATGAACATTTGGGGCTAGAAGCAGTGACAGAACTACCAGCACCAAAACCGGCCAGCGAGGAAGTTTCACCAACAACCGAGTCCAGCGAGGTAGTCGAGCGGAACGACATCCCAATGCCGCTACAGTTCCGCGACCTGGACGAGCTCGAGGGCCCAGCAGGCACACGCGTTAACCGAGAGGTGGTAGAAGGTATACGCAGGGGATACCCGCGGTTGGAACAACAGCCACAGAAACGCCAGCGCATCCAGTTCCGCTGTGCCGGCCACAGGGTGACCATCAGGTCAAGCGCGATCACTATTCTTCCTCCACCGGAAAGGAGGAGGGATGCAGTAACCTCGAGTTGTGCGCACCCAACTTGAGGTGGACTTAATTATATCAATACGGCCAACCAACTTCAACCAAGTTGGGGAAATTTGTTGAAGGAGAACGAATCGAACATCAAACAGAAAGCTCCACTCCGGGGAAGAAAACAAAATTCTCACCGCACTCAGCAAGAAGAAATCTGCACACAATAAGCACAACAACAATAACATGTACAAAACCGGGCATGCAATAAAGAGCAAATAGTAAATTCAAAGTCACATAGAAATTAGCAACAACAAACACAGGCAAATTACATGCATCAACCTAACTAGCAAAAACGGGTTTAGAACAACATCAACAACATGCAAAGCCGATACTGAGCAAAAATAATTACAAGAATAACTTCAAAAGTTATTTTACGCTACTACAACAACAAAAAAACAGGAGAACACAAGTAAAAATTAACGTGGGGAAAATATACGACAACAACAAACGTAGGCATATTATATGAGCACAAAAAATTTTAAACAAACAACAACCCCAGTCGGAAGCAATAGAAGCGATTAATACAAATTTTCGAAGGTCAAACTAAAACAACAAAATGACCAAATGGCGTTAGGTGAGGCATATAAAAGCAGCCTCCGAATTGTAAATCGGGGCTCTTGGAAATCAACCATCGAAGCGGTAAGTCCTCGTCTATTTAATTCCCGTCTGTGGAAGCCAAATTCAGAATCTTGAAAACTTGATTAATTCTGACTGTCTGAATTTGGTGGAGTGCTTCTAGTGGAAGCCAAATTCAGAATCTTGAAAACTTGATTAATTCCGACTGTCTGAATTTGGTGGAGTGCTTCCAGTGGAAGCCAAATTCAGAATCTTGAAAACTTGATTAATTCTGACTGTCTGAATTTGGCGGAGTGCTTCTAGTGGAAGCCAAATTCAGAATTTTGAAATCTTGATTAATTCCGACTGTCCGAATTCGGTGGAGTGCTTCTAGTGGAAGCCAAATTCAGAATCTTGAAAACTTGATTAATTCCGTCAGTCTGAATTTGGTGGAGTGCTTCTAGTGGAAGCCAAATTAAGAATCTTGAAAACTTGATTAATTCCGTCTGTCTGAATTTGGTGGAGTGCTTCTAGTGGAAGCCAAATTCAGAATCTCGAGAGCCTGGCTATCATGCGAGAAGGTCCTGAATCCAAATAAGAGTCCCGTAGTCACCCTCCTCGTAGTAGCTAAATATCCACGTGTATATAAGCAAAATTAGCCCTGACTTACTTACGGATGGACTGACATATAGTATGCGATTAGCAATAAGATTGAAGAAAGTATAACACAGAAATGAAAAAAAATAAAAACTAGAAATAACATTAGACTGTAACTAATTATAACGAAGGTTGTACTAATGTATGTGGAGAAAAATAAAGATAAGTATTAGACTAATTAAGAATAAATTGTGAGCTTGTTTTTTTTATTAAAATGAACGCTGGACAGCCGTGAGCATATCCTGGCGAGAAGACATTCGTTACAAATAGCGCCCGAGCAGGGACACGAAAAGAAAAACGGAGAAAGACCGCAAGAAAAATCGTGTATCTCGTAAACCGAAAGCGAATTATAGGAAAAGGAAGACCACGGGGGGAAAAATCGTGTATCTCGAAAACCCAAAGTGACTTATAGGAAAGGGAGAAAGACCGCCGGGTAATGAAAATCGTGTATCTCGTAAACCACAAGTAAATCATACGAAAGGGAAAAAACCTGAAAAAATCATTGTATCTTGAAAACCGTGCTGAATAATAGGGAAAAATTAAGCCAGTGAGGAAAAAATATATATATTATAACTACATAAAACCAGGTAGAATACATTGTGAAATTGAAAAGGCACAATTAGGGAAAATTTATTGAGGAAAATATAATAGAATTAACAAATTATAAACTTTCGGAAACAAAGTGTGCAATCGGTAAAAGCTGGATATACAACGTTTCGAAGGAGAAGTTACAAGACATTTTACGCGAATTTGGGATAGAGCCGAATGGCGGGGTTGAAGAACTACGCAGGCTAATGTCCGGATTTGTGTCATCGTCCGACTTGTTAACCGAAGTCATAGATCGATTGGATAAGTTAGAGGCGTAGTGGATGCCGTAGTGTTTCTACAATGGAGCCGTAGTGTTTCTCCAGGGGCGAGAGCGTTGTCGCCGATGCGTCAGACACCCCCTACTGAAGAAGAAAAATGGAAAGAAATCAATACCCCTATGTATTGATTACCGGCAGTTGAATGCACGATCAGTTCCCGATGCATACCCACTTCCTAGAACACATCTTGGACCGATTACGCGACGTTCAGTACATCAGTAGCCTGGATCTGAAGAATGGTTACTGGCAGATCCTGGGCAGCAAACAGTATACGGCTTTTACTGTTCCCGGGAGAGGACTCTTTCAGTGGCGTGTCATGCCGTTTGGCCTGCATTCGGCTCCAGCAACTTTCCAAAGGGCATTGGACCAGGTTATCGGACCATAAATGGAACCAGACGCATTCGCGTATCTTGACGACATAATTGTGACTGGGGAAAACTCTAGAGGAACACAAGAAGAATTTACAAGAAGTATTTCAACGTCTGCGGGCAGCTAACCTAAAAATAAACAGCGAAAAATGTGAGTTTTTCAAAGAAGACTTGAAATATTTAGGTCACGTGGTAAGCCGTCAGGGATTAGGAATTAAGGAATGCACCAAGGAATTAGAGCCACCAACAAGCGTAAGAGGTGTTCGCCGCTTTCTGGGAGTGGCATCATGGTATCGCCGGTTCGTACCGGACTTCGCTGATTTAGTCATTCCACTCACAAGCCTCTTGAAGAAGGGTAAACGGTGGAAATGGACTTAGGAACAACAACAAGCCTTCGAGACGATGAAGAAGAAGCTCACGGAAACACCGGAAATGGCATGTGCCGATTTTTCCAAGAAGTTCACGCTTCAGACGGACGGCAGTAACTACGGTTTAGGAGCAGTGCTGACCCAAGAAAGTCAAGAAGGAGAGCGAGTGATCGCATATGCTAGTCGTCATTTAAATAGAGCCGAGCAGAACTACTCTGCTACGGAAAAAGAGTGTCTGGCAATCGTATGAGGCATTAGGAAAATGCGGCCATATTTAGAAGGTTACCACTTTAGTATTATCACTGATCATCTCTCACTGAAGTGGCTAAACTCACTGGAAAACCCTTCAGGCCGGTTAGCCGGATGGGCACTCGAACTACAGCAATACACTTTCGACGTAAAATACAGGCGAGGTAAGTGCAACGTAGTCGCGGATGCACTCTCGAAGCAGCCGTTCGAAAAACTAGGAAAGGTTACGACGATGGAAGGAAAAGGCAGCTGGACCGAAACGAGAATGACAGACATTAGAAAGAACCCAGAGAAATTCGCGGACTACGTAATCGAGAACGGGCAACTATACCGACATATCCCAGGTGACTCAAATTATGAAGATTGCGCAGCGTGGAAACTCTGCGTACCTAACAACCTCCGAAACCGAGTGATGAAAGAACACCACGACGACCCGAGCGCCGGACACCCTGGAATTCGGAAGACAGTGACAAGGATCGCCAACAGATACTATTGGCCAGGTGTGTTCAGAGACATCAGAAAGTTCGCGCGGTGTTGCGAGACATGTCAACGGTACAAACCAGTACAAGACAAGGTGACAGGGAAGATGCTGACACAGATACCCGAGGAGCCCTGGTCCATCGTCTGTGCTGACTTCATAGGGCCGTTACCACGATCAAAACACGGTAATACAATGATACTAGTTTTCTTAGACAAATTCTCGAAATGGACAGAAATAGTACCACTGCGGCAAGCAACTACGGATAGTTTGAAGAGAGCTTTTCGGGAAAGAATATTGGCGAGATATGGAGCTCCAAAGGTACTCGCACAGACAACGGTGTGTAGTTCAACAGCCGACACTTCCAACGGTTCCTCCAGGATTTAGGTGTTCGTCAGCAGTTTACCGCCACATATACACCCCAAGAAAATCCCGCCGAAAGAGCAAACAGTAACGTGAAGAGGATTGTGGTACAGGTGATAAAAAACGATCAGACGAGTTGGGACGAAATCATTCCGGAAATCTCCTTGGATTTAGTCCAGCATTCCTCACACAGGGTTGAGAACCGCGGTGGCCGAAGACACTCTTCGACGAAGTCACTTTAGGAACCGGAACCGCCGCACAAAGTCCAGAACAGAGGGGTAATCGCCTTCGAGAAGTTTTGCAAATCGTGAAGAGAAATCTTGAAAGGGCGGCAAAGGACCAGGCTCGAAACTACAATCTTCGACTAAGACACTGGAACCCCCCAATCGGAACACTTGTCCTGGTAAAAACACACCATCTATCAAAAGCGGTGGATAAATTCAACGCCCAGCTGGCACCAAAATACGAGGGACCTTACCGAATAGACAGATATACATTACCAGTCATCGTGCAGCTAACCAACATGGAAAATTCAAGTAGTCGCACGGCCTACATCCGAGATCTTAAGGAGTATCATCGTGTTGAAGACAGAACAAATACGACCGTGGGCGACGAACTTACAGAACCTCAGTAGTTAAATTTCATATGTCATGTGGCGTCGTAGGTCGTGTTGTCCGTCAGTGTAGTAGACCAACCCGTTACTTATTTACCCCTCTCTTGGAAAACCACCAAAACCCAACAACAAATCGACAACAATGGCGACAACCGCAGAAAAGAAACAATGGTTCGATAGGCTGGACGAACTAATCAAGTCAAGCAAAGTAGCCGGAACGACAACATCCGTCTTTGCTCCCCTCCGTCGTGTGAGCAGCGACAGCGCAAAGCCAGAGAGAAAGCGGAACCACGAGGGTCAGAGGATGAAGTCCTTGACAGAACTAGCGGACGCGGATGGTAACGAGGAAGAACCCTTCGTTATTTATCCGCCTGGCCGCGGTGGAATACCGATCCGGGCCGAAGACTATCGCCGTTTAGCCAGAGGGCGGTTTCTGAATGACGCTCTGGTAGAGATGTACCTCCAATTCCTCAAAAACACCAGGGTCGCAGAATCAGAGAGGCAGCGGGTGCACATGTTCAGCACCCATTTCTTTGACCGCATCAACCAGGCCGGCACGCCGTGGGAACGGCACGGCAGAGTGAGGCGCTGGACAATGTGAGGCGCCGCACAAAATGTGGATTTGTTTACGATGAACCACATCCTTGTCCCAGTGAACAGGGACCAACATTGGTTCCTAATGGTCGTGTGCTTCGTGGCTTGCACAAGCATCAGGATGATGGAGAAGCCGAAGCAGGACGGGACATGGGGTGCACAGCTACCCTGTATCCTCCAATTCGACTCCCTAAGCCCGGGCCCACGAACGGAGGTAGCTGCACAAAATGTGGATTTGTTTACGATGAACCACATCCTTGTCCCAGTGAACAGGGACCAACATTGGTTCCTAATGGTCCTGTGTTTCGTGGGTTGCACCAGCATCAGGATGATGGAGAAGCCGAAGCAGGACGGGACATGGGGTGCACAGCTACCCTGTATCCTACAATTCGACTCCCTAAGCCCGGGCCCACGGACGGAGGTAGCCCAACGGATACGGGAGTATCTCGTGTGCGAATACCACTCACGCAACCCCGACGGGGTTCCCCGGACATTCAGCGACGTGAACCTACCCCTATTCGAGCCCAAGGTGTTGCAGCAGGTCAACGGGACGGATTGCGGCGTATTTCTGCTAAAATACGCAGAACAACTATTCGTTCGGCCACTCGAAAACTTTCGCGACGAGTTCTTGAAGAAGGAGGAGTTGTTCTCCAGAGAAGAGGTAGGCAGGAAGCAGCAGGACATCGCCAACACCATCCGGAAGCTGGCAGCCGACCTAGGTAAGACACACCGGAAGTTCCCCGCTCTCGACTTCGGGGAACCCACCCCAGAAGCGCCAAAAACGGCAGAACTAGTAGGAGGGCCGATAACCACAGACACCGGACACCCGAACTATTTCGACCCCCTGAGCGGCACATTCTACGATGACCTATGCTCCGAAGTCTATGAACATTTGGGGCTAGAAGCAGTGACAGAACTACCATCACCAAAACCGGCCAGCGAGGAAGTTTCACCACCAACCGAGTCCAGTGAGGTAGTCGAGCGGAACGACATCCCAATGCCGCTACAGTTCCGCGACCTGGACGAGCTTGAGGGCCCAGCAGGCACACGCGTTAACCGAGAGGTGGTAGAAGGTATACGCAGGGGATACCCGCGGTTGGCACAACAGCCACGGAAACGCCAGCGCATCCAGTTCCGCTGTGCCGGCCATAGGGTGACCAACAGGTCAAGCGCGATCACTATTCTTCCTCCACCGGAAAGAAAGGAGGGAGTGTAAGGAAGCATAACTTCCTTACAAATACGGGTGTAGAACCTGGACCACACTCCACCTGAGTTGATCCCGCGAAAATCGCTTCAAGGGATGCAGTAACCTCGATTTGTGCGGACCCAACTTGAGGTGGACTTAATTCTATCAATACGACAAACCAAGTTGGGGAAACTTGGTTTAGGAGAACGAATCGAACATCAAACATAAAGCTCGACTCCGGGGAAGAAAGCAAAATTCTCACCGCACTCAACAAGAAGAAATCTGCACACAATAAGCACAACAACAATAACAGGTACAAAACCGGGAATGCAATAAAGAGCAAATAGTAAAATCAAAGCCACATAGAAATTAGCAACAACAAACACAGGAAAATTACATGCATCAAGCTAACTAGCAAAAACTGGTTTAGAACATCAACAACATGCAAAGCCGATACTGAGCAAAAATTATTACAAGAATAACTTCAAAAGTTATTTTACGCTACTGCAACAACAAATAAACATGACAACACAAGTAAAAATTAACGTGGGGAAAATATACGACAACAACAAACGTAGGCATATTATATGAGCACAAAAAATTTTAAACAAACAACAACCCCAGTCGGAAGCAACAGAAGCGATTAACAGAAATTTTCGAAGGTCAAACTAAAACAACAAAATGACCAAATGGCGTTAGGTGAGGCATATAAAAGCAGCCTCCGAATTGTAAATCGGGGCTCTTGGAAATCAACCATCGAAGCGGTAAGTCCTCGTCAATTTAATTCCCGTCTGTCTGAATTTGGTGGAGTGCTTCTAGTGGAAGCCAAATTTAGAATCTTGAAAACTTGATTAATTCTGACGGTCTGAATTTGGTGGAGTGCTTCTAGTTGAAGCCAAATTCAGAATCTTGAAAACTTGATTAATTCCGACTGTCTGAATTTGGTGGAGTGCTTCTAATGGACGCCAAATTCAGAATATTGAAAACTTGATTAATTCTGACTGTCTGAATTTGGTGGAGTGCTTCTAGTGGACGCCAAATTCAGAATATTGAAAACTTGATTAATTCTGACTGTCTGAATTTGGTGGAGTGTTTCTAGTGGAAGCCAAATTCAGAATATTGAAAACTTGATTAATTCCGTCTGTCTGAATTTGGTGGAGTGCTTCTAGTGGAACCCAAATTCAGAATCTCGAGAGCCTGGCTATCATGCGAGCAGGTCCTGAATCCAAATAAGAGTCCCGTAGTCACCCTTCTCGTAGTAGCTAAATATCCACGTGTATATAAGCAAAATTAGCCCTGACTTACTTACGGATGGACTGACATATAGTATGCGATTAGCAATAAGATTGAAAAAAGTATAACACAGAAATGAAAAAAAAATAAAAACTAGAAATAACATTAGACTAAGTAACTACTGTACTACTGTAACTAATTATAACGAAGGATTGTACTAATGTATGTGGAGAAAAATAAAGATAAGTATTAGAATATAACTAATTAATATAAATATAACTAATTAAGAATAAATTGTGGGCTTGTTTTTTTTATTAAAATGAACGCTGGACAGCCGTGAGCATATCCTGGCGAGAAGACAATCGTTACACACTGTACTTGTTTTTGGGACTGATGGGTTAATTTGTTAAATCCATATGGCGGTTTTATAGTAAAGTTCTGATACTCATTAAAACTGAAGGTAACTGCCAACTCTTTGACGATAAATTCATTAAAATTGCCTTTGAAGCCCTGCACATCCAGAGTAATAAATTTGTCATTTCTCCATTTGTCTCCATTTGCACTTAGACGACTTTTTTAATTTCACCAGTCGTTGGTGTATATTCAATTATTTTGTCGTGTATGAGTAGACAATAGGCTGATGTGTTGGCTGGAATATTCTTTGATGTCTTAAATTCAATTCTAATATCAATCAGACCACTTTTAATCGCTTCGTTTTGATGACTAACATCCACTACAATTATCGGTGCAGTATCTTTCAAATCTCCAGGAAGCAACAGAGCATAACGATTACGATCGAAATTCAGATTGAGGTCATCATACGGATATGTATCAGAGTTTAAATGCACTTTAACATCAGACAAATGGCAATGTTGAAACTTGTCTCTTCGAAAAGCAATCAGTATAAAGCGTGGTCTTTCATTCTGCGCAGATAATTAAACGTTCCACAGGTGGTTGCTTCCTTGAGCAAGTGATGGATTGAAATGACAATCCCAACTGCGGAATGCTATTGATAAGGTCTTCCGCTTTGGATTATTTGAAAGAGTTGTAGTCTGGAAAAATCAGGAAAAATCAGCCAACTGCACATGAGGAATTTTCCATGTAATATTTGTTATACTCAGTTTTAATTTTTCGGTTGCAACACTTGAAGAAATAGCATTTTCGTCTAATTTCGAACGCAGTAGTACAAGTTCATGTTTAGAATTTAGGATAATTTTTGTCTTCAGCAAATCCCAGTAGCATTTTAAATGGTGTACAAAAACTAAAATATCCATCTTTTTTTCAACTTCATTCTTTGTAGGCCAACCGGCATTTTTCAGTGTATTACTCTCAGTCGGACTCAAAGAGACGTAATTTTTCAGTGTTTTAGTTACACCCAAGTGACGTGTACGACCAATCTCCAATCCATTCATAGCGAATTTCATCATAGCGAATTTCATCAAACATGAATGCCATACAATTGTTTTTTAATTTTGCGCTTGAAGTTGCATCTCCATTTTCCAAGGTGACTCTACCTTCAATATAAATTAAACTCTCACTGGGTAAAACGTATAGATCTTGGTTTTGAACTGCAATCCTTATCTCATCATTGCTTTTATACGATTGTAGATATGACGAGTAGCTATGGTATTCCTTTTTAATGATGCTTTCATCATATAGTAGTTTTTGTACAACATCAAGCATTTGACTCATTTTAATTTAGTTTCTCTTTAGTTGAAAACCTAAAGATTTTAGAAACTCTTTATTGGCAAATGTCAACTTTTTGCGTTGTAGAGCGTTAGGTGTTGTCTGCGGCTTCTGTGTTATGTTTACTGATGCGAACGTAGTCTCCTATCCGAAACTTTGGCTTTCTAAATATTTTCAGATTGTTGTAGACTGTATTTAATAGCAACTTTTCATTAGACGGCTTCACATCAATGGGAGCCATATTTATTGTTCTTTGCTTTTTCTTATTGTATTTGTCGATCAAATTTTTATAACTATCAATCCATCGATATGATCCATGGTAACAAAATTCCCTCCACATCATTTGTTTTAGTGTTCTATTGAAACGCTCAACAATAGACGCCTTCAAGACACTGTACGAAGAGTAATGGTTGACATGGAATTTCCTCATTAAATTTTGAAATTGTCGATTAAAGAATTCTTTGCCGTCATCGGTTTGTAAATTTCTGGGTATCCGACCTAAATTGAATACGGTTTCCATGGCTTTGGTGGCATCAGCAGATGTTTTCGATTTTAAAGGCATAGCCCAGGCAAATTTTGAAAATGTATCTATTACGGTGAGAAGGAAGCGAAATCCGCTGTTATCAGTGGAATAGCTTCCCATTTCTACTAAATCCGCTTGGCAGAGGTCGTCGATCCCTTTAGTAATTACACGTCTACGTTTAACATTTTTTCGAGCTTGAGTGTGCAGTTCATCAACTAAACCCCGCTTTTTACTCATTTTGGCATTTCTTTTAGAATTTTGTCCTCCAATGCGACTATTGATTTCGGTTTTTGTGCTTGTTGAAATAGATAGCTTTCAATTCGTTCAATTTGTTCACTAATATATTTTGTGAAATCTTGAATATTACTGTCGACGTATTCTTTAGTGTCTTGTGTATACTACTTCAATGTCACCTTCTATTCTTTCTTTTATTATTTGCCTTTCTTTTTTAAATTGTGTGGTAATTTGATTCATACAATTTTTCACAAAAGATTTTGTTGCAGCATCATTATTTTCAACAGGCTCACTCAAATTAAATCCCAACACTTTGGAAAAATGTCTCTTTAATTTATTATTTGATGCTTCTCGCATGGAATGACGACGGAACTTATAGACTCTCATTGTCAATTAGACTTACAACTCTATTAATACAGCATATTTATACAATTATATTAGCTTCTCTCAACTTCTCAATGATTGAAATAATTTTATTGTTGTGATTGTTGTGTCCAGCTGACTGTGAGGATAATAAAAGTCGTAATCTATCAACTAATTCATTCGGATCATCCCAGTAAATGTAATTAGGTTTTTGCGGATTGACTCTCATCAAACCTTTTTTACGTTTATATGGTGTAAATATCGATGAAGATTTATCACTAAATAATCTCTTTATGATGTTGATATACTTGAAAGCCTTGGTCCCCTTCATTTGTTCATTTTCATCGTAATTACGTTTGTGAGCACTAGTATTGTTTAAAATTGTTTTGTAAACTTGTAGATCTGCTTCGTTATAATTTGATGGTGTCTTGTGGAACAATAACTGAAAGAGACCGGGTGTAAGGTTGAAAGAAGTGGGGGATGAAGTGTCAAACGGTTTGTCGGATATTAATATTTCGCCGTTTTGTATTGTGAAAGCACTGTTTCCAAATCTCCATTCACCATCTGTTCCTCTATGCAGTCATATGCAGTATCCAGCTCATTTTGTTGTTCCAGCTCAGATAAATCCATGACTTTAGTTGATTTGTTTACATCTTCCTCTGTATCATTTATTTGAGAGAAAAAGGCGCCGTCTTCATTACTATTGGCAAGAGTCTCGTCTGTAAAATCGATCTCTTTCTTTGGTTTATGTGGTGTACTTGTTTTTAGTTTGAGGGGCATCTCATTATGCGTAAAATCAAGAGCATTCTTGTTATTTATTTGTTGATGCTGTTGGTATTGTAGTGTTTCGAACCAATTCCTTTAGAGGTTTTGAGATTGGCTTAAGTGACTCTTCTATTTGATTTTCTACATCTGCTTTACTCAGTTTTAGGTTGCGAAATTTCTGTTTCAAAATACGTCTGGTTTTTTCCAGGTCTTTTAATATTTTTTCATTCATTCTTAGCATCTGCTTAAACAGCTAACAGATCAGATCAGGTGTATCAGCTAACAGATCAGGTGTATCAGCTATCAGATCAGGTGTATCAGCTATCAGATCAGGTGCAACAGCTATCAGATCAGTTCAAAGGCTGTTTTCATGCTAGTATGAAAGTATCGGGGATGCTTTTATTTATAGTTGAATGTAAATGTCAAAACCTTTTCTATAACGCCCATCATCAATCGGGTCGTGGTTGCTGATTACCAGAAATCCATACTTGTCCGTCCAACACTCTCTACATATATTTATACATTTTTCAAAAGTCATGTCTGTTCCTACATGATCAATGTATAGTATATGTGCTTCATATTCATCTCGTCTTGCTTAAACATAATAATCATGAAGGCATTATCGCGTACTAAATGCTTGGGGATGCGTGTATATGTTTGACATAAATAAAAGCAATCGATGCATTTGTGTCTGCCCATACAAAAGTATTCTCTAATGTTATTTTGCTTCTCACAAGCAACATCATCGAATATCATTATTGAGTTGGTTTTTGCTTCATCTGGTTTGAGAACTTGTTCGTTGTCGGAAAATGTAAATAGTCTCATATTTTGAATTGGTTTCATGAATTGTTTTAAATATTCATATTTCGATTGATACAATGACTTTGAATATAAGTATATATTTGCAAAATTCAGTCCATTAGGACTTTCTATTAAACTCAGCATGACGTTGGTCTTTCCACAATTTGAAGGCAATAAGACATCTTATTGAATTCGGCAGCAGGGAGCCGTGTCGGGATTTCGATACGTTGTCAGTAACAGAATTTTTATTATTTAACAGAAAGATTTTTTACAATAATTTTTTTGTCTTGTTTAACGAAACGCATTTTAGCGTTTATACAATATACAATATCCACACCTTCATATTAATTTTCATTCAGTACGAGTAGGTGAAAAGATATAAAATGGCTATAATTTACAAGAAACATGTCAGTAATAATCAGTCAGTAACCGGAAGAGGTTTATTAAAGAGTAGTAAATTCTCTACCAATTGAACTTCATTTACCGGGTTATCAGTTTTGTGGACCAGGAACTAAACTAAACCAACGCTTGGCAAGAGGCGATAAAGGAATCAATCCCCTGGACGCCGCATGTAGAGAGCACGACATAGCTTATGATAAAACACGAGACTTGAATAAGCGCCACGAAGCAGATAAAATATTAATTGAAAGGGCGTGGCAAAGAGTAAAATCAAAAGACAGCAAATTGAGTGAGCGAATAAACGCACGATTAGTTACAAACGCAATGAAAGCTAAAGTAAAATTCGGTATGGGGAGCACGATGAGTAAAACTCCTAAGAAAATTAAGAGAAAAGTCAAAAAGAAATGTACCAAGAAAATATTCACTAAAGCAGTTAAAAGCGCTCTGAAAATTATTAAACAACGAAAACCCGAAGATATTCCCAGTGCTATAAAAATCGCGCAAAAGGTTGTAAAAAATTCTTTCGGACGGAAGAAATCCACGATTGACATTCCACGCGTTATACCCGTTCCTAAGCCAGGAGCGTTTCTACCATTAGTACCGATTTTAACTGCTCTGGGAGCTGTTAGAGGCTTAGCATCTGGAGGAGCTGCAATCGCAAAAGCAATTAATGAAACAAAAGCCGCACGACAGCAATTGGAAGAAGCAAATCGACATATAAAACTATATTATAGTCCGCAACCAAAAAACTTTTAAAGAATCTACCCAAAAGAGCCCTCACAGACGTCGACTTGATGAAACATGAAAAGAATTTACCGCATTTCAGTGGTATTTTTATGCGAGACAGTCTCCCGAAACGAGACAAAGCATATTACAAAGACAGGCACTGCAAAGAATATTTTGATAGTTTTGGAAACATGCAACCACCGCATGAAATAATAAATTATTTGGGAGATAACGTAAATTGCAACTACACCCAACACCAAGAATATAATTCATACAACTGTGGTCATTTATGTCTAAAATTTCTTTATAATTTAAACAAAATAAACAATAAATATAGTTTTAAAAAGTAATAGTATTGACTTTTTATTGAACTTTTAATATAAACATTATTTAAATATTTTATATTCTATGTTGGATTTCGATGATGCTGAAGTTGATGATGAAGGTGAAGATGATGAGGAGGATGAGCTTTTCCATTCCTTATCCGACTTGAATGGGTTTTTCTTTCACCATGATTCTTTCATTTCGATGTCTTTCTTCTTATCCATTGTACTGCTCTTTGTTGTTGTTGTTGTTGTCTGTAATTCAAATTCCAAGATGCGACTAAAGCTTTTTGATGATTTTCACCACTACTAATACTTATTTTAACACATGATCGTTATAGCTATGATATATAAATATTGCATTTTCAGCTTTGGACATTTAGTCTCAGTGTAGTTTTGAATCGATGTAGGCAACTCGAAAAATTCACTAAATTATTTGTTTAAATAAATACAAAAAACAATAAGAATACAAAAATGAATCAACTATACCAACATGATTGCACGTCTCCCTCATTTACTGCTGTGAAGGACTTTAATGGAAAAAACTTTAATCAGAAAAATATTCTGTATATCAAGGATATGGAACCCAGCAGATTTTATACAATAAAAAATGTGCGCAGGAAAAAACCCAAATATGGGGATCGCATTCTAATGGAGCTGGAAGATTGCGTAATTTTTCTACCTCAGAAATTCAATGATATTTGTGATGCGACTATAGCAGAGTACAACAACGGAAATTATTACATAATAAAACTGATGGAGGAAGATGGAGAAGATTTTCGATTGGAGGTTCAGGTCGACTTTCCCCAATCGCAAACCCTGCTCGAAACATATACAAATTGTCAAAAAAATTTTAATAAAAAAAATAAAGGAATAATTTAATTTTACAAATATGTCTTCTTTTATTTATAGATTCTTGTATAAAATGTTATCAATTTATTTATTCTGGCAATAGTTAAATTTATAGTGCAGCAGATGCAGGTGTCTGGTTCATCCACAGTTTCACTAGAAACCCAGCAACATGTAGTATAATGGCATCCATATTTGGAGACAATCGCAAAGGCATCTTTGTATTTGGTTAGTTTTGTATAGCCTGTTAAAATGTAATCAAAATGCTCCTCCAGTATATTTTCCCTGTGAGTTACTAAAAACTCATTAACTCGAATTAAAAATGTTGTCATGTTTACGTGATTCATCTTGTTTAGTTAATAGTTGATTGTTGACTGACTTCTATTTGTTCTATTACATAATTTTATAAAGTGAAAAACTCGCACGTTACTTACGGTTGTATACCGTATTTTCCAAGAATTAATTAAGCTAATTCCAAGAATTAAGAAAACAATAAAATGTAAAATTTATACATGCATATTCATTTTCATACTCCCAGCTGAACCCTTCTAAATTAAAAAAGGAAGGAGAAGCACGCCAACAAAAACGAAATTGAAATAAAAAATCTGAATATGTTCAATCATGTTCGGCTCAGTTCCGCCTAATTTCATTGCATTCTTCGGAAATGTTTACATTACTTTAATTCTAGCAAATTCGGGTCAAGCCGCAGTTCGGTCTCAAGCAATTAAATAAACAACAACAACTACAACAGTACTTCTGCTTACGCAGCCTCTGCTTAGGCAGCCCACGCTCCAGATCATACATGCACGCGAAGCTACAGTTCGATCCGTTCACTTTATGTTTACATTAAATTTCACTACACTTCTGAGACGGCGACTCAAAAGCGAAGCAATTAAATAAACAACAACAACTACAACACTACTTCTGCTTAGGCAGCCTCTGCTTAGGCAGCCTCTGCTTAGGCAGCCTCTGCTTACGCAACCTCTGCTTAGCAAGCTGCCACCCGCGAGCACACATTCACACAGTCGCTTGACTCATAAAAATCCTACCCTCATCCATTCACACCTCAGCAATAAAAAAATCTTAATATGATATTCTACAACAACAATTACAAAGGTAAGCATCTTGCCGCTGTTGGTCTCTCCAATACTCACATACCACAAAGCACGTCTCTCCCCTCCCTCTTCCTACGTAAAGCATCTTGTCGCTTCTGCTCTCCCCAATACTCACACACCACAAAGCACGTCTCTCCCCTCCCTCTCCCATCTTCAAGCATCTTGCCGCTGCTGCTCTCCCCCATACTCACATACCATAACACACGTCTCTCCCCTCCCTCTCCCCCATCTTCCTCATAATCTCACCAACCGACCGACTGATCGTTTGTCCGTCCGCCAGCTGCTAGCCGCCAGCCGCTAGCCTTCAATCTCCTTTCTCACTCTTACACACACACAGCGCACCCTTCGGAGGATGCTCGGCCTAAATACACAGGCGGATGCATTTGGTCCAGAACGTACATATCCCTACTACTTTCTTCTCACTAACTACGCTACAAATAATTTATATTCCTGTCTTTATTTAACACTTTTAAAATTTTTATGTTAATACAAACTCACCTGTGCGAACGATTTTCGGTTCGTAATAACCGGCTGCGACAAATATGTTGGGGTTCTTTCTGGAATATCCTTGTCGTGGGCTTCTCCGAAGTTATTCCTTCCACAGTCCGTTCGAATTAAAACACTACAATTCCACTTTGATCACTTTATTACCAATTATAGTACAGTAGAGTTGCACACTGTTTTAGAGCTCTGCTTCACTAATCAGTACCACTATCTGCTACATTCCAACCTTATTTATATGTTCTGACCGCGGAAGCTTAAACACGTAAATATGCTAACTGTAGCGGAAAAGATCCGCCTCAACATATGAGCGCACAAAAGTGGGTCACTAGTTCTTCGGTCAGCAACATTTAATGAAAACGAAACCTCGGCTTCAGCGACTTGCGCTCATTCGATGAATTGAGCAGGCAGACATACAGACAGACAGAGAGGCGGACAGACACACAGACAGGCGGACGGACAGGGCTAAATCGATTCAGGAGGTGACGCTGAGCAAGAATTATAATGTATTTAGTTACTCGGGTATAGGGTATTTAGATTTCGGCCAGCCCGAAGACAATGCTTTTACTTGTTTTTATTTCATAAATTTTAAAATAATTTCATATATAATTTCAAATATATTTCAAGAATAAATTTCTACAAGTACAGGTCAAGAATAAAATTCTACAGCTAAAAATATGATTAAACTGAATTAGAATATTTATTTTAAAAAATATATAAAATAAAAAAAATAAAAAAATAAATAAATAAATAATAATAATAATTTAATTAATAAAATAATAATAATTATTTTAATTTTTTTTAATATTTATAATTATTATAAATATATAAATATTTGTTAAAATCAGTTTTAATACTCGTGTCATATAATTGAATTTTAAAAACAAACAAACATGAAATACAGTGATTTTGGCTTTCAAATACATTTTCTGATGCTACCTGCATTCATGCTCACTTCCCCGAAGCAATTGCTGCATTTCCTATGCGTAGTAAAACAAGAATGAAAACGCAGCAGCAAAGAAAAATTTTTAGACCTTGGTCGATTTTTTCCTCAAAAGTGACGCCAGTATTGATGGAAAGCTGTTCTACTTTTTGCAATCAAAGCGAGTGATGCTGTCCTCATGAGGCCTGGTGTGGTATAGGCCATTCATTCTCACTCCGCATATCTTGTCACTTATGATCTCCCAATACTCGCATACCACTTCTACTTCCTCTCCTCTCTCCCCGCAACCGCCTGACCGACCGACCGACCGACCGACTGACCGTTCGTCAGTCCAGCTGTCTGTCAGTCCGTCCATCCGTCCGCCTGTCAGCCGTCCGTCCGTCCGTCCGTATGGCAACATCATCGACCGGCTCCACTCGCATCTTCTGCCTCACTCTTACACTCGCACCGCTCATTTAGTGGAATACTTAGCCAAAAATACACGCGAGCGCCCCTTGGGCGGTGGCACCGGTGGAGTTCGAAATTTACTTCAATAGGTAACATCTATTTACGTTTGCTCTCACACTTTTTGTAGCAAAACCTATTTCTTTTATATTCATTTGCCGCGTTCAGGAAAGGCATCAGTTAATTATTTTCGCAAATTAGCAAGGTTTTGAACGAATTATTGTCAAAACATGTTGGCTTGTTGATGAACACTTTGAAAGAAAAATTTACATGCTGCATTGTATTCATTTGCTTCCTTAATTTTTTTAAAGTCACTTTTATTTTTCTTTCTGTTACAATAGTATGATGCAATTAAGTTTTTCATACAAAACGCGAGAAAACTGTTTTTAATAAAAATATTTTAAAGATATGTGCATCATTAAACTTAACCAATCACTATACAAAACTTATGTAACTTTATGAATCCAGTTTTGTACATCTTTGTTTATGTTGTAAAACATTCGAACTTGTTCTCACTTTTCAGGTTTGTTTGTGTGTAAACCTTTTTTGGACTTTATTTTTAATAGGAATATCCATACATACCTTCTTAAATCCCTGCATTAAATACAAACATGGATTGCTGAACATTTTGGTGTTATATATTTTCTTTTTGAACTTTGTCCAATTGTAAAGCTTGAATGTTGTTAATCGGTAATAACGAAGATTTTTAAAGTAGTCTCCTTTACTTTAGTTTATTTGCATCACAAAATTTTAGACAAATGCTTACCTATTTAAAGGTTTAAAGGTAATTTTCGTGATTATTCCCCTATTGAAAAATTTTTACGTTTGATAAAAGATATGTAGAAATGTGACAAGACAGTCTTCGGATACATAATGGAATTAGAAAAAGGGAATGACAAAATAATACAGGTGAAACGCCGTGGTACGGAATTTCAAATTTCATGTTATTATTGTACTTCCAGAAGAACTTAAACATTGAACAACAAAGTTTTTACTTTGTCAGATGAAGAGTTCTTAGAATCAGAGAATAAGCGATGTTGAAACGACTTTCTCCACCTCGTCTCTTTGATGCGGCGTTTCTTTATGAGGTCCTTTGATCTTGTACATAGCCGTCGGTAGGCTATTAGTTGTCCAGGGTCGTAATCAAGAATTTTATAAATGAATACGGAACCAGCGGTTAATGTTAATTTAATACGTTTTATTTTTATTCTTTTCTTATTTTCTTTTTGTTCTTTGTTAGAGAAGGGGACGAGATAGATATAGAAAAGTATATATATTGCTCAGCATCACCCATCAACCACAAGGTTCTACAGTTATTACCAATTTGTATACCAAAAATCGGCATGGTCAGCCCACTTATAAAAAAGTTATCAATATACTATAAACAGTTCAAAATATTTATACGTGATTATATTCAGCAGTATCTAGAGATATTACAAAATTATTTGCCCAAAATGGGCGTGGTCCGCCTACTTATGCAAAAGTTGTTAAGTGACAAAATTATAATTTTTACAGTTACTTGGGTGTAGTTTATTTAGATTTCGGCCAGGCCGATGACAACACTTTTACTTAGTTTTAAGTTCTTATATATAATAACAATGTGTTTTTAGGACGTAGCGGGGCAATAAAAAGAAGTTCCAGGTTACAAGGTGATGAGGAAATACCGGGGAAATAAAAATAAGTTCCAGTTTACAAAAAAAAATTGTCGTGGTTGTGGCGACGAAGTCCTGATGCAAAGACTCTGCTTAATCCGGGAACGTGAATTTTCTGGAAATCATGTATTGACTCGGTTTACTAACTCAATTGCGTCGAACTATGTCGTCCGGGAAATTGGGTTCGTTTACCAATCGTGTGTTCTCCTTACACTTACGAATCCGACTGTTTTGGTTACTCGAGCAATGAAAAGTTTTTGCCACAGGTTGAACACTACCCACCCATGTGACCCCAGCGATGGCGAAATAGTTTCAAATGTAAAGGGCTCTCAGGGCGCGGCAACACTTCTGATTGTCGTTTAATCAACGCGCCAGCAATGAACCAAACCTCAAACGCGGAACCTCTACAGCGGGAGCGAATACAGAGAGATAGCTGGTCCGCAGGGAGCATTCCACGTGAGCAACATTCCACCAAATCAGCTATATATATATATATATATATATATATATATATATATATATATATATATATATATATATATATATATATATATATATATATATATATATATATATATATATATTTATTTATTTATTTATTTATTTATTTATTGTTAATTACAAATGTGGAGCACAATGAGACATAAGTCTTTTATAGTTCATTGGTTGGTAAGTTATTATAATAATCAGGAAATAAAGACAAAAGATAGAATTAAATACATAATTATTACTAAAATTAAGTTACGAAAGAATAGAAAGCAAAGACAGAAGAAGAAATGAGAGTGAAGTAACCATCAAGTATAGAGTTAAGTAACCATTAAGAATAGAGTCAAGAAGTATGTATCAATAGCCCGTCTGAAACTAGCCCCCCGACAATCACAGTTATTCTACTGGGCAGAGAATTCCATAACCTGACAGCATTGACGAAGAAGAATCTGCTATATATAAAGCATAAAATCCTGTGTCAGCCCCAACCATCATCATCATCATTAGTAGCAACAGCAGCAGCATCTTTAACCAAACCTCAGCCTTTAGCATCAGCAGCATCATCAATACCAGCTCATGTTCGTTGTCCCAACTACAATGTGAACGTCTTGAAGAAGAACTGGATTCATCACATCCGAACGAACAAACATAAAAAATTCTGGCGTCCCTATAAATGCTCATTTAAAATCCATAAAATCAGCTTTCAATGAAAGAAATGAAACGCTGATGTATGAAAACTATGAAGAGAGTATGCTAATACCAGAAGCGTTCTTAAGAAAGGCTAAGAGATTCATTTTGTCACCTCTGGAAGAATTGCTAGAAAAGCATAATGCGTATAAATTCAACACAGAGCTCTACTGTGAATACGCTAAATTCAGTACGTCATTAGAAGAAAGCGTGATTGAACAGAAATCATTTCAAACCAAATAGGTAATTTTTCAACAAGCCGAAGAGTTGAGCAATATTTACAATGACATATGTGAGCAATTAAACAAAAAGATTTCAGAGTTTCAGGAGAGGGACAGTGGTTGGACTTTAACAAAAATATGTCATCTGGAGGTGAATGTCAACCAATAACGGCCGCTGAAGGGATCTTCGTTTATCCCTCTCCCAAAGACCCTACAAAATAAACATGCATGTGCATGTGTAAACATCATGAACGAGGATGTCTTTTGCTTCAAGTGGGCGACAATTTCAGCCATATATCTCTCAGCACAACACACAGAAAGATGTTCCAGCTATCGTATAGAAAACATTGAAGCTGAGGACATAATTCTGCAAAATGGAGTGGTGTTGGACTTTGGCGCACTGACGTTTCCGCTGCCTCTTGCACAACTCACGCGCTTCGAAGAACACAACACAAATATAAGTGTCAACGTGTTTGGTTACGAAGAGGAGGTCGGTGGCATCGTGGGACACTACTACTGCACCAAAATGGAGAAAGTCGCCCACATCAACCTGCTCCCGATTCAGAAGGAGGAGCGGTCCCACTACGTGTGGATTAAAAATATATCAAGGTAATTTAAACTAAACTAATGACTACTAATTTTCATAACACTAATTTTGTATTATCTCTTTTTCTTTACAGATTATTGACGAGTCATCAAACGAGAAAGGAGCACAGAGAATATTTCTGCAATAGTTGTTTGCAGTATTCGCACAATGCGAGTACATTGCAACGCCATAAAGAGGTCTGTAAGAAGGTGGTGACAGTGATACCTAAGGAGGAGGAAGCATCGCTTAGTTTTAATAATTTAGAATATTTATAATAATTTAGAACGTAAGAACCATTTGTTATATATGCAGATTTTGAATGCATATTAGGAAATGTAGATAGTAGTGTAGATAATAGAAATACCAAAAATATGCATGTACCAATAGCTTTTAGTTATTATATAAAATGTAATTTTAATATTAATGTAACTAAATTTGTAATTTATTCGGAGGAAGACGCTCCGAAGAAGTTTATTCATAGTTTAATGAAGGATAGTTTAGATTTATTTAAAAATTATATATTAAAAAAAGGAACCTATGAACTTCTTAACACCTTTGAAATTAAGGTTGCAAAATGAAAGTTAGAAAGTAGATTTATTTAAAAATTATATATTAAAAAAGGAACCTATGAACTTCTTAACACCTTTGAAATTAAGGTTGCAAAATGAAAGTTCTGTACGTCATATTTGTGATCAGGATTTAGGCAGTGATAGAGTGCCAGATCACTGTCATTTAACTGGTGAATATAGGGGACCGGCTATATCAATATCAATAGTTGCAACCTTAATTTTAAAGTTGTGACGACGCATTTCGGCGCTACGAAATGCGCCCACAAATTTAATTAATTTAATTTTTTTTTTATTATAAATTACCTTATATTTCTTTTTCATATTTTTACAATATGTAATACTTCTAAATTAAGTATATTTCATTAGTTATAATGATGATGGTTTTTTTTATTTTTAGGGCATACATAATTACCATTGTAAAATAATTACAATAGCGCTGAACGTAGGGTAAAGGAATAGAGTTAGAGCAAGACAGAGCTATGTGCGTTGTGGCGAAGAAAAAGCACGAAACGGCGAAACGTAGGCACTTCGAAACACAAAAAAAGAACGACACAACACATGAGACGCCAGTTGCTCGTGGACCGTGACACGCGTAGGACCTAGTGGTAGGAGGTGGCTCTCTTGCCTCTAACCGCTGCACGGGTGATCCAGAGGGATCGCTCGTGCCGTGGTTGGAGACGGGAGGAAGATTATCCGTTATCTTTCCTCTCTGCAGCCGCTCTCGTTGCCGATTGCGTCCTCTCCTCTCTGCAGCCGCTCTCGTTGTCGACTCCGCCCTCGCCTCTCTGCAGCCGCTCTCGTTACCGAGGTTTCAAAGGGATGGTCCAATGGACCGTTTCGTTGGAGCCAAAGCGACGGACCTGAGGGTGCAAATTGCTGGTCCAATGGATCGGCATTTTGCTTTCACGGGAATGCGGTTGCGTTCTCTCCTCTCTGTAGCCGCTCTCGTTGCCGAGTTTTCAAAGGGATGGTCCAATGGATCGTTTCGTTGGAGCCAAAGCGACGGACCTGGGGGTGCAAAATGCTGGTCCAATGGATCGGCCTTTTGCTCTCATGGGAATGCGGTTGCCTCCTCTCCTCTCTGCAGCGGCTCTCGTTGCCGATTGCGTCCTCTCCTATCTGCAGTCGCTCTCGTTGTCGACTGCGTCCTCTCCTCTCTGCAGCCGCTCTCGCTGCCGAGGTTTCAAAGGTATGGTCCAATTGATCGTTTCGTTGGGGCCAAAGCGACGGACATGGGGGTGCGAAATGCTGGTCCAATGTATCGGCATTTTGCTCTCACAGGAATGCGGTGGCATCCTCTCCTCTCTGCAGCCGCTCTCGTTGCTGATTGCGTCCTCTCCTCTCTGCTGCCGCTCTCGTTGAGGACTGCGTCCTCCCTTCTCTGCAGCCGCTCACCTTCAATTGAAGGTGACATTAACGTCATTCCATTAAACAAGGAATTATATGTTTCATTATCTGAACGAATTCAGGTTGATGAAGCAAATGTCATGGAACTTAGATTCTTAGATTCCGTTTCATGGCATCAATCTTGGATGTATTGTATAAAAATTTATCACCAAGCGGTTTTTATACAGTTCGTCAAATGTATTCAAATGACGATGAATTTAATTTGTTGACGCGAAAAGGTGTATTCGCCTATGAATACATCGATTCCATTGGTCGCTTAAATGAAATATGTCTTCCTTCTAGAGACCAATCATCTAACCAGCAGGGAATGTTCGGAGAATGATTACGAACATGATCTCAAGGTTTGGAATACTTTTCATTGCCAAACTATTAATGATTGCATGCTGCTATACCTTAAAACAGATGTTTTAATTTTAACAGATGTTTTTGAAAAGTTTAGAAAAATCTGTAAGGTTATTTATAAACTTGATCCCTAGGCAGTATTATACTACACCCGGATTGTCTTGGGATGCAATGCTGAAAAGTACTGGAATAGAACTGGGTCTTTTGACTGAAATAGATATGTATATTTTCATTCAAAAAAGTATACGGGGCGGGATTTTTCAATGTACAAAACGACATTCAAAGGCGAACAACAAATACATTTTGATAACCAAAAGCCATCAGAATACCTCATGTATGGTATTTGGACGCCAATAATTTATTGGTGGGCAATATCTGAGTATCTTCTAACTGGAGAATTCGAACGGATTGATGAAGTTGATAATTCCAACATCAACACAATTCTTTCAATTCCAGCGGATTCATCAGTTGGATATATTCTAGAAGTTGATTTACTATATCCTGAATATCTTCACGACACTCATAACGATTTACCGTTTGGTGCAGAAACAAAAAGACTCCAATAGGTGTTCAGGAAAAATTAATTACTGATTTAAACGACAAGTCCCACTGCATGGTCTACAATTAAATAAAGTACATAGAATTCTTAAATTCAAACAGTCTCCATGGTTAAAGAAGTATATTGATTTAAATACATATCACCGAACAATGGCAAAAAATAATTTCGAAAAAAATTTTTTCAAATTATTAAATAATGCAGTTTATGGTAAGACCATGGAGAATGTAGATAAGAGAAAAGACGTGAAAATTGTTACTCCTTGGGAAAGTCGAGGAAGGCGCTTAGGTGCTCGTGCTCTAATTGCCAAACCAAATTTTCATAGTAGAACATTTTTGACCGACTTTTCGGATTCCATGGAAGGTATGGTCGCTATTCAATTGACTCGGGGTCGTGTAGTGTATAACAAAACTGTTTATTTAGGTTTTGTTGTACTAGAATTATCAAAGTGGATGATGTATGACTTCCATTATGACTGCATGCAGCCAAAATTTTCTGAAAACTTGACTTTGAACTACATGGACACCGACTCTTTTATATATAGCATACAAATCGACCGCGATACCGCGTAAAAATTGCAAAGTACTCGGTATGATGAAAGATGAAAATAAGGGAAGGATCATGAAGGAATTTGTTGATCTTAGATCCAAAATGTATTCCTATTGTTACTTCATAACATAATTATTATTTTTAAATATTTGCCACGGCGTTTGGTTCTCACACAATTTGTCAGAATTACATTTATTCTATACATTGCTGCATTCCAGCATATTTTCACTTAAATATCATTTACTACATTTACTATATTTACTACATGCCGGCCAAAAGTGTGAGAACCATCCGCAGTGCAAATCAAGGTGTCACGTAACACTTTTGTTTGCGCTGGCCAAGGAACATAGTCAAAATTTTTCTACGCAGCGTCGCTTAGCAAGAACTCAAAGCGTTGTGTTATTGTTTTACTTTTGACTCGCGTTTTGACAAACAATTCGTCCTGGTTCAAGTGCCAGCGTTGAATCTAAATAAATTAATAAAATAAATAACACACAATTCATCCTGGTTCAAGTGCCAGCGTTGAATTTAAATGACTTAAATAACTTAAATATCTTAAATAATAAAATAAATAACAAACAATTCATCCTGGTTCAAGTGACAGAGTTGAACTCAACACTTCCACACTCATCTACATCGGTTCAAGTGCCGAGGTAGATAACTACAACGTGTGGAATTAAACATTGGAGGCCTCGGCGAGATTCTTCTCCCTTCATCAACACTAGAAATTTTTCCAGCTTGAAATCCCACAACAACAACAACCAAGATGAGCAATTTGGAAGGACTCATCCAGATGCAGGACGAAAATGTCATCGCCCTCCAGGAAACGATCAGCAATTTTAAGAAGACGGCGAAGGATCGCAGGACCTTGGATTACGTGGAGAGGAAGTTTGTAGAGCTCGAAGAGTTATGGCAGAAAATCGACGAGAAGATCGACCAAATACTGAAGTTTCAAGAGCTGACTTCCGAACATCCATACATCAAGGAGGGCATATATAGCATTGTTTGGGAGAAGTGTCTCCGGGTGTTTTACGTGAGCGCCTGCCAAGACTGGCTTAAGCTCACGGTGTGCCATCACACATGGGGTTGAAGACAACGCGTCAACCAACGCCTCCTTGAATAGGTACCTGGTACCAGTCCGCGGGAGCCAATTAGAGTACTTGCGTAAAGGACAAGTACTCCCTCTTGGTGAGGGGTCGAGGCCTTTCTAACTCCTCTGCCGTTGTATGGGTCACGGCACCCGGTTGCAATGCAACTCCACACCGAGCTATAAAAGAATAGCTCTGCCCGCGTACGTTTGGGCGTCAACCACAGCCCCCCACAATGCTCCCACTAGGGGTCCTACCAACAATGACCAGGCTAAGCGTGACCGAACACGCTACAGGGGCTCGTGATCCCCGTGGTACCAGACAAAGCCTCTGGTCAGACTTCGTAGTCAAAACTACTACCAGTTGAGCTCCTTACAGACCGGGACCGGTCGCCCAAAAGTTTTTAAGTCCAGCTGTGGATAGAACTTGGTGTAGACAGAAATTGCCCACACCAAACGTGAAAACAGTCTGAAGACATGTGTATAGACATGTCTTCCTCACTGCGGGAGCGAGGCCTATCCTTACCTCTTCCACTCAGACAGGGAGCGGCACCTAAGACGGGGTTTAACCCCAATTTAGCTGGACGCCCAACAAGATGTAAAAATCTTTGATTCCGGGGTGAGGCGTTGAGACCAACCTCAGCACCCCCCGAAACCCGTGGTACCAGACACCCTCTGGTCAGGCTTCGTAACCGAGTTACTACCGGTGAGCTCCATACCGCTCGGGGACAGGTGGCCCCAGGAGAGACGGACACCAGGAACACACACCAGTGCGGCACAACAGCTCTGTCCTCCCGAAGGACGATAGTTAGGCTGGCACACACATAACATGCACACCACAATTCAGCACAAACAACACATTCATCGCCATCCAACACTACCCAATACACACACACAATCACCTACAACTTATCTATTCACACAACCCATACGCCACATACACAAGACCACCCACGCACAAAATTGGGCAGCTAACCTACCCTCGCACGACGCTCCACGAACACTCTACCGACGAACCGGTCCAGACATTCCAGTTGCTCTGATGTGGAGAGAGCCTCACTCACACAGAACCCCTGGTCAGTCCAACTAATCCCCATAGCCCCCAAATCCCTAAAGTCGGAGTACAATGGTCAGACACACAAGACATGCAGCTCACCCCGCTGTTGACTTAGCCGCCCAGCCAATCTTGACGTTTTGCTGAACCAAAGCGCGGACGATGCATTCGCGTCAGCACCGAGGATAACGGGATTGCTACTCGCAAGTAGTAGCACCCTATCCATATACCTTATATAGGGCTCTAAATCACCGCTATAACGGCAGTAAACACTCGTCAACAAGAGCTTGCCGTACACACCCTCCACACTCACACAAACACCCCATTCACTTGAATCAACGAGCATACACTGGGTATGCACGTCATTCGCCACCACAGAAGACACGCGGAGAAGACACGCATACCAGCTGGCAAACCCCTTACCCCACCCTGCTGGTAGTACGGCTCCTGCAGCAGAGCAAAGCTGCTGCCAGACTCGCACAGAAATTGCCCCAAATCACCCATCGTAGCGTAAGCGCGCTGACAGTTCAGCTGCACAATCTTACAAGACATACTTACGTTCGCGCGGGCAACATATGCAGCGTGAATGGGGCAGTCAGCCGACATCATACGATGTACAGCTGTCTTCCCATTGAACGCGCAGTTTCGGCAGTGCAGCGCATTTTCGCACTTCCGACCATGATAGCCAGACTGCCCACAACGACGGCAGACATCTTCTTTCAGCCTACACTCGCTCACCCTGTGGTCCAAGCTGAGACAGCGGAAGCAGCCGGGAGTCATCGTGTTCCCACACACGGAAGCAGAACCACTTAATGTAGCAACTACCTACCTCCAGGAGAGCTTCCATGAAACGGCCACTGCCCTCCAGGATGACGTTAGTCATCATCTCTGCCCTCCTTCCAAGGGCGGCTCACGAGTCTGACCTCCTTCTTGAAGGTCTCCAAAGTCATTTTCTCCTTGAGATTCATCTCGTAGAGATCACCCATGAACTCGTCAAGGGTGATTCTACTGTGAACCCCACGAACCACGACCTTAGGGCCCAGCTTCTTGTTGACGCTCACGTCCAACCCAACCTCGCTAAACTTCGGGTTCAACACGATTTTCTCGCGTTCGGACATGGAGGGGTGCGAATAATTGCACCACCAGCACGAAGAGCCTTTACTTCGTGGACGCGCACACCCAGGGTCGGGCCCACCTGCTTCACCACCTTGTCGACCACCTCCTTGGGTGTCTCACCGGCCTTCCGGCTCTTGACCACCAAGGACCACGTCTCAACTGGTTTCACAGCGGGGCGCGCAGGAGGCAGGGCAAGCTCTAATTTAAGCCATGAAGTTCGAGGGTGCCCAAGATCCGAGAACCTCAATGCCAGCTACCAACGAACAATCTACAGCTCGACAGGATGGTCCAATACACCAAAGAGTGGCTATCCTTATTCGCAAACAACAGATGCTGATTGCAATCGTGCAGGAGATGCTGCAAACTGCTTTAAGTGACCCACCACGGTCTCAGCAGTATTACACCACTAAGAAAAAAATCATTGCATAGCACTGGCAAGCAGTCAAAGATCTCCATGACAAAATTTGGGAGCATCTCGATGACAGCACTACAACTGATTACGATTTCAACAATTACCTTCAAATCGAGGCTGATGTGCATGATCAGCTCATGGAACTGCAAAATAAAGGTAAAATCTCAATCGACGTTTCACCAATGCATGTTCCAATCGACTATCTGCCTAAGATTACCCTGCCGACATTTTAAAGAGATTACCTCAGATGGCAGCAATTCCATGACTTGTTTAACCAGCTCATCCATTCAAAACCACTTCCTGACATCCAAAAGATGTGGTACCTCCAAAGCAATTTGGTGGATGAAGCAGAAAAACTCATCAAACAACTTCCGCTCACGGAAGAAAATTATCAAACCGCCTGGGAAATGCTGCAACATCGGTATAACAACAAACGGCTAATCACTTCGGCCTTAATGGAAAAATTATTCAACAAACTCAGGCAAATGGCAGATCACACATCAGTGTTGCCAGAATTGCCATCAAAAATCTTCACAACACAACTGCGGAGACCTTACTCGTATTAGGAAACATGGGTATCGAAACGACGTCAGGGGATCCCATACTGGTACACATGGTGATAAAAAAATGGATAAGTGGACTCACATGGCATATGAGCAATCGCTAAAGGATCCCCAAGAAGTGCCATCCATTTAGGATCTTCTAAGGTTTCTGGAAGGTCGTTTTCAATCATTGAAAGCTGTGGGACACAAAGAGAAATCATCAGTGTTTAAACCGCTAACATCAATGACCACTACTTTAAATGTGCAAAAATGTAAAGCATGCAATGACAAATTTCATCCGTTATTCGCGTGCCCAAAGTTTTTGCAACTTTCGGTCACCAACCGTTTTGACTTGGCGAAAGAACAAAATTTATGCATTAATTCTTTGAAATCTGGGCACGTTACTAAAAGCTGCGCGTCCAGAAATTGTACAAAATGCAACAAAAAACATAATAATACTCTTCTACATTTCTACATTTCGAATCTACCAATAAGAATCCAGATTCCGTGAAAACAGCAGCAGAATTGACTAATCAGTCTGAACGTATTACTAATCAAAGTAGTGCCACGACGACTTCAATCAACCTTAGTGCCACAGCAACCTCCAGACAATCAATGCCCAATGGATACGTGCTCCTCAGCACTGCGGTCATCAACCTGATCTACCGCAATGGAAAAAAGATAAAATGCCGAGCACTCTTGGACTCCGGATCATAGGTGAACCTCATTGCCAACAAACTCGCCCACCAATTGGGATTGTCTACACAACCAACCGTTACACAATTAGAAGGCATTGGCAGCAAAAGGAATGCTATCCGACATCAAGTAGTGGTCAATCTAAAATCGCGATACAATCAATATTTTCGGAATACTCACCGGAAAGATTGCTGATAGTACCCCAAGAAAGCCGTCTTCCTACATCTATACCCAAGACGAGGTAAACCATCAACTAGAGAGGTTCTGGGAATTAGAAGAAGTGACACAAGGTATTAGGATCCTATCACCGACAGAAAAATTATGTGAGTCTCATTTTACCCAGAATAAGGTAAGACACAATGTATAGTATAATAGTACCCCAAGAAAGCCGTCTTCCTACATCTATACCCAAGACGAGGTAAACCATCAACTAGAGAGGTTCTGGGAATTAGAAGAAGTGACACAAGGTATTAGGATCCTATCACCGACAGAAAAATTATGTGAGTCTCATTTTACCCAGAATACGGTAAGACACAATGATGGACGGTTTATGGTCAGGCTTCCATTCACCGAAAAAAACACAGTGTTGGGCGACTGAAAGCAAGTAGCCATTTCCAGATTTCACGTGCTAGAAAGACGTTTCTCCAGGGATGCTGACGTAAAACAACGTCCAGTTTATGACGGAGTACGAAGCGCTAGGACACATGTCCAAAATTAACATAAAAACCTTCGCACCTCCCACATACTTCGCACATTCCCCACCATTGTATCCTGAGGTCTGAAAGCAGCACGACAAAGTTACGGGTAGTCTTTGATGCATCATTAAAGTCATATACTGGAATAGCCCTCAACGACATCATGCACATCGGACCAACAATTCAAAGCGAATTGTTTTCAATTCTCCTACGTTTTCGCTTGCCAAGATACGTTTTCACATGCAATATACAACAAATATATCGACAAATTTGGATCCATCCAAGCGATCGCAAATATCAGCTCATTGCTTGGAGAGCCGATAGCAATCAAGGTTTGAACTATTACCAGTTAAACACCGTCACATATCGAACAAGATCGGCACCCTATCTCGCAAGTAGATGCTTGCAGAAACTGAGTGCAAAAAACTCCTTAACGCATCCTCTTGGTGGCACAGCCCTCCTGAATGACTTCTACGTCGATGACTGCTTAACGGGCGCTGACAATCTCCAGGTTACTAAGGATATTCAAAAACAGCTTCAGAAATGACGTCGGCGACATGGTAAAAACCTTTGGGCTAACATGGTTACCCTAGACCGACCAATTTTCCATAAAGGTGCAAAATTTAACACTAACACGTCCAACAAAACGAACAACATTATCGGATGTAGCCAGCAACTTCGATCCATTAGGAATTCTCGCACCAGTGGTAATCACCGCGAATTCAAGAACTGTGGCGGGCGAAATTATCATGGGATGAAGAAATACCACAGAACCTACACCTCAGATGGACAAGGTACTGCAATGAGCTACACGAGTTTAACAAATTGCAAATTGGTCGACACTCACTTTCTCAAGGTACACGAGATTCTCTGCAACTACACATCTTCTGCGACGCATAAGAAAAGGCGTATGGAGCAGTCGCTACACCAGATCAACCAGCAAGGACGGGATCATTATCGTTCGAATTCTGTGTGCCAAATCTCGAGTAGCTCCACTTAAAAGGCAAACACTACCACGTTTGGAACTATGTGCAGCAGTGCTTGGCACCCAGCTAGCAGACAGAGTCAAACACGACCTAAAGTCAGGAGAAATTCCAACATATTTCTGGTCCGACTCAGAAATCGTTCTGGCTTGGATAAACTCTCAAACCACATCCTTCCACACTTTTGTTGCCAATCGAATTACCAATATTCAAGGGTTGTCAGATGAGATCCAGTGGCGGCATGTGAAGTCAACAGAAAATCCAGCGGATTTACTGTCACGAGGAGTACCACCAGGACAGTTCAGATCTAAAAACTTATGGTTTTACGGTCCGTTGTTTTTGAATGGTAAGAATAAAACCTGGCTGAAACCATGCTGTGGCAACGCGCTCAGTACTGTGGACCTGGAAAGGAAAGAGTCAGCGTTCACGTCGACAGTTGCAGTACATGGAGATTTGAAAGACATCATTTATAAAATTAATCATCGAAATTCCTTCAAGTCACTTATCCGGATTTTAAAGAGTAGATCACGTCGTTGACCAAAAAGATTAGCGTAAGCAAATCCAGCGCAATCAGCGAACTTAACCCACTCCTGAATGATGAAGGCCTAATTCGAGTAGGATTCGTCTCGATGCATCCGCCATCTCGTATGAAGCCAAATATCCATTAGTTTTGCCATACAACGACCCCTGGGCAAAGCTTCTTTTGAAATGGTTCCATGAAGAACACTACCATTGTGGACCGCAGACATTGTTGGCCCAATTTCGACAACGTTTTTGGCCTGTGAAGGGAAAACAAATGTGTCGATCGGTGGTACAAAACTGCGTTCGTTGCAGATGATAGGAGATCTACCAGCTTCGAGAGTCCAACCGGCACGGCTTTTCCTTAACTCAGGAGTAGACTTCTGCGGCCCCTTTTGGATTCACCAAAAAACGCGTGGAAAGAGACCAACTAAGGCATATGTCGCAATCTTCTGCTGCTTTGCCTTGGAAGAAGAGGACACTGTCAACATTTATATTGCGACAATGCAACAAATTTCGTTGGTGCAAAGAATCAATTAGCAGACTTAAAAGAAGCGATTCATGACGAAGCTGCCCAAACTCATCAGCAGGACCTGCAGCGATAAAGGCATCCACTTCCACTTTATTCCTCCAAGGGCCCCACACTCTGGAGGACTGTGGGAAGCAGCGGTTAAATCCGAAAAATATCTCTTCGTTCGAGGGGTATCAGGCGCAGCATTAGCTTACGAAGAGTTGGAAAGTTAATGACACGATGGAAATTAGTTTCGCATTTAAAGCATGATTTTTGGAGAAGGTGGTCCAAGAAATATTTAAGTGAGCTACAATTCCGACATGAGTGGAAGGAATCAAGTGCGTGGAATCTGGAATGATGGTTCTGATCACACGTGGAACCTGGAATGATGGTTCTTCTTAATGAGGATAACCTGGCCCCACTCCAGTTTCCCTTAGGAAGAATTATTAAGACTTACCAAGGACAGAACCACCTAGTTCGAGTTGACGAAGTTCAAACAGCAAAGGGAGTATTAAAAAGGGCCATTCATAACTTAGCCCCTCTTCCTCAACTAAAAGACTCATCACTAGAAGGTTCAAATCAACCAAGCACGAGCAGCAGCAAGACTAGAAGCAATGATGAAAAACACACATATCCACCGAAACTCTGAGATCATTCACGAATTTTGGGACCATCTCCGACGTTGCAAAACCCAATCAGTCCATCTTCCAAGACAAGAGCCTTGGGAAATTACAAATAAAATCAGGTGGAATACTGTTTACAACAACTACAACACAGACTGAGACGCGAAACAAGCAAGCAAAAATTAAATTAGAGCGTGGGAAGCTACCAACAAAATCACAAGAATTTATTTCTAGAAATAAGCACAACAACAACAAGTACGTTGTGTGCCGCTATGCAGATTAGAAAATTCTGGAATGTGAACAAGAACTACCAACAAAATCACAAGAAATATTTCTCGAAATTAGCACAACAACAACAAGTACATTGTGTGCCGCTATGCACATTAGAAAATTCCAGAATGTGCACAAGAACAACGACTACAGCGGAGTTGTTTTGATCGGTGTATAAAAGGGCCCACCGCGCTGAATTCGATCTCTTTTGGAATCTCGTGCTCCAAGCGGTAAGTCGTCGAACCTTGAACCTCTAGTACCAATTCCCAGTAAATTTTAGTACCTTGTCCTGGCTGAGTGCTCTTAAGCGGACGTCAATCCCAATTCCAAGTAAATTTTAGTATCTCGTCCTGGCTGAGTGCTCTTAAGAGGACGCCAATCCCGATTCCAAATAAATTTTAGTACCTTGTCCTGGCTGAGTGCTCTTAAGCGGACGCCAATCCCAATTCCAAATAAATTTTAGTACCTTGTCCTGGCTGAGTGCTCTTAAGCGGACGCCAATCCCAATTTTAAGTAAATTTTAGTACCTCGTCCTGGCTGAGTGCTTTTAAGCGGACGCCAATCCCAATTCCAAGTAAATTTTAGTACCTCGTCCTGACTGAGTGCTCTTAGGCGGACGCCAATCCCAATTCCACGTAAATATTAGTACCTCGTCCTGGCTGAGTGCTCTTAAGCGGACGCCAATCCCGATTCCAAGTAAATTTTAGTACCTCGTCCTGGCTGAGTGCTTTTAAGCGGACGCCAATCCCGATTCCAAGTAAATTTCATTAGTACCTCGTCGTGGCCGAGTGCTTTTAAGCGGACGCCAATCCCGAATCCAAGTAAATTTTAGTACCTCGTCGTGGCCGAGTGCTTTTAAGCGGACGCCAAACCTGAATCAAAGTAAATTCTAGTACCTCGTAGTGGCTGACGCCGACAATCATAAAACCTCGTATTCTAGAACTCTGTGTGTATATAGATTTTGTATTTTACGGACTGAGTGCTATTCAGCGGACATTAGAATTAAAGGAACTAGTTTTAAGAAATACTGTTAGCAATAAAATACCGAAAAATTAAACTTTGAATTACGGTAAATAAATAGTCGAAAAACTGTGAAAAGAAAACCGAAAGCTTTTTATTTAAGTGTTCGGTACGGGACTCTGGCGAGACTGAGTATACCCCGGCAAGAAACTTCGTTACAAAATGGCGCCCGAACTGGGACAATAGTTTCCGAGAAAAATCAAAACCTATAGTGCTGAATCGCGAAAAAAAACGAAACTTTAGAAAAAAAAACGGTATTATGAACAGTTACGCGAAGCGAACGATAAATCGAACAAATAATTGAACGCTAAACTGTGCTAACGGCGAATTCAAATAAAAAAACATTGTGCAAAAAAAAAAAATAAATAACGCGGTATTTCAAAGGAACAGTTACACGAAATAAACGGAACAAAATAGAAAAACATCGTGCAAAGAAATAACGCGGAAACTGTTACACGAAATAAACGGAAAATCGAAATGGGTAAACGGTGGATTTATAATGTTCCAAAAGAGAATCTGCAGGAGATTCTACGCGAATTCGGTATGGAATCAAAAGGCACGATCGACGAACTTCGTAAAGTGCTCTCCGGGTTTATGATGTCGCCTGATCTGACCGACGAGGTGATCGACAGGTTACGCGAACTTGAAGTACAGTGGAATCGCGGTGTTTCTCCAAGTGCGCGACCGGCGACGCCATCATTGCAAGGTGCGGTTCCGAAACACAGCGAACAGAGGGCAAATCCAACAGAAGTGCTTAACATGAACCCCGGCAATCAAGTTTCCATGTCAACAGGTGGTTGCATAGCAGCGAGGTGCGAGACAGAGAGTGTGGCCCATAGTAGGATGTGCTACTCTGAGGTAATTGACAAGGTACGTAAATGGTATTGTAGGTACGACGGTGGTAGGGACCCAATAGGCTTCATCGAGAGAGTCGAGGAGCTCACCGAGGCATACGAGTTGCCTAAGCATATACTGCCACGAACCATGCCGGAGTTGCTGAAGGACAAAGCTCTTTGTTGGTACAGGAATAACAATAGGAGCTGGTCAAGATGGGAATTGTTTAAAACCGATTTCCTGAAATTCTTCTTGCCATCGAGATATTTCGAAGAACTGGAGGACAACATTAGGAAAAGGATCCAAGGGCCTCGCGAGAAGTTCAAGGACTATGTACTGGCCATGCAGACATTAATGCGACATGTGAACTATACAGAGGAGCAAAAACTACAGAGGATTTACAAGAATTGCCATAGGGATTATCTTCTTTACATAAGGAGGTCTGATTTCTCTGCGTTGGGGGATCTCATTGAATTGGCTGAAGATTTTGAAGGCATACGAAAGGAACCCGAACCTCCACGAGAAATTCATACTCAGCACCGACAATTACCAGGGACGCACAGGATGATGACCATAGAAAACACAGGAAAACAGCGAGACCTTCGAACAGCCTGTAGAAGATGTGGCGAAAGCGGACATTTTCAACGAGAATGCCGAAACTCAAGGAAACTTTTCTGTTGTACTTGTGGAAAGGAGGGGGTCCGGACGATTGAATGCTGCAAGAAACCTTCGGGAAACGCGCAGGGTGTCCAGCAGGGACGAGGGCTGCTGGAACCGAACAAGATAGACTCTCCTCGTACCCCACGAAGTGCTTAAACTACAATCGAGACCGGATTTACGCCAAGGTAGCCTTAGGAAGGGAACTCGTCACAGCAACTCTAGACACAGGAGCCTCGCGGAGCTTCATTAGCAACGCGGCGGCTGTGATGACAGACGGAAAGCTGATTGAGGTGGACGTACGGGTCAAAATGGCCGACGGCACCGTGCGTACCGTGAAGGAAGCCGTCGAAGTCTGCGTGCGTTTGGGGACTGCAGAGTGTAAGCTCCCACTTCTGATTCTACAGGATGTGACAGACCATGTGATCCTGGGTTTGGACTTCCTGACAAGCATAGGAGCTTCTATTAGCTGTGGTGGTGAGACGATTACGCTGGGAGACTCGAAAGCCGAACGAGCGACTTGCTCGACAGTTTACACGGATTGCGCCCAAATTTCTGAGGCAAAACCATTGGAGAAGACTGATGTGGAGAACGAAAAACACTCTGAACCAGGCGCAGAAACCAACAACTCGCGAAAAGAAGACCAACACATCATCAAAGAATTCCTAAAAACAGAGCATGAGAAATTCGAGATGCTGGAAGTACCTTCCAACATAACGAACCATAAAATCATCATGAGAGATGATAGGCCAATAAAGCAGAGGTATTACCCTAAGAACCCTGCAATGCAAGCGGTAATCAACAAGGAGATAGACGAGCTGCTGGAAAAAGACTGTACCGAGCCCTCACATAGCCCTTACAGTGCATCAATTGTTCTTGTTAAAAAGAATGGGCTATGGCGACTTTGCGTAGATTATCGTCAGCTAAATGCAAGATCAGTGCCTGACGCATACCCACTTCCGAGGATACAACATATTCTAGATCGACTCCGCGACGCGCAATACATTAGTACACTTGATCTCAAGAACGGTTACTGGCAAATACCCATGAGTCCAGAAAGCAAGCAATACAACCGCGTTCAGCCAATTGATTGGTGGAGACTGTTTCTTAGCGCACAGTTGAGGCTACTGAGATATTCGTCCCATAGCCTCTGGTCTGATCTCACATAAGAGCGGAGAGCTTCATTAATCGATCTATTAACCCTCTCTGAGGCGTTAGCCTGAGGGGAATGCACGTAAGAACGTGTTTAACTCCAAAATTATCAAAAACTTGGCCATGTCTTTACTTATGAACTGACGTCCATTGTCAGTCATAATGGTCTGTGGTACGCCGAAGCAGTAAAAAATGTGGTCCTGGAGAAATTCCAGGATGGGAGTGGTAGTAAACTTACGCAGCGGCTTCAGGAAGGTAAACTTGGAAAAGTGATCCATTACAATAAGAATACCAATATTCCCGCGCTTTTTTCGAGGAAACGGACCTATGCGGACGACGGTGATGCGGTAGGGCTCCGGTCGTCCTTGCTTCGAGTTTTTCCGGTCTGTCATCGCGCACAGGTCTTGTGACTCGTCATGCAGCGCCAAACCATACTCCCAGCCGTCCGATTCCACTACGGCCAACTATCGCCTACCTGGGCCAAATCGTGACGGGGTTCCTTCCCTCATAAAGTTTTTGTACCTATGGCACTCGCGCCTTAAATGGTTTAAATCAAATATCCCAACATGTAATAACTCATGTCGCAAAACCGTGGTCAGGTTATGCGTCAGAATTTCCAACAGTGCAGGGTCGCTCAACGGCGCTCCCAATCGATCATTCATCGAAAGCACATCATCTAGAAAATCGTCAAACTTCTCACCCGATCTTTGTTTCCGTCTAGGAATGTTTTCGCTCAATTCGTAATCTGTCAAGTAATTTCGGAAATTGATGCGAAGTTGGTCGCATAAGGCAGGCCAAGCCAATCGGCTTACTTGGCGATGATGTCGCCAGAACCAGTCTTCTGCCTTTCCTCCTAAGAGCAAATGAGCATGTTGACAGAGAGATGAGAAATCGTTATTCAGACATTGAGACGTCAGGGCATTTACGCGATAAATGAACTCATCGACGTTCATTCCTCCAGCGTCTCCCGTAAATTTGAATCGCCACCCAGAGATGAGCGGGGAAAGTCTGAAATGCTTCCCCTCACTCCATCAAGGCGACAAAAGCCGTAGCCACGCCCATCATTATCCATGTCCTCCGTCAGGGTCCTCAGTAGCGACCACTAGAGAAAACACAAGAATTCAGGGGCTAAACTACAAAAAAAAAATTATAATTGGGCGTCATCCAACGAGTCGCTAACGATTATTAACCATTAAGGGAAATCTCCAATTGGACAAGGCCTCAATATCAACAAAATTTTTCAACAATATACAGTTGGTCAAGCGAGCATCTTTGGCGAGTTGCGCAACCGAGGAAGCTCCCACTTGGCAAGGTCTCGAGCCAAGAGAATACTCAATTTAAAGTGAGTTATATACAAAAATTCTCAAAAAAAATATTAACATTAATGATTTCTTCTTCTGCGGAATGACTAGAAAGTCAAGCAATCGCAAGAAGAAATGATTCAGCGGTACGCAACGAACCTAAAAATTCAATCGCGTAAATCCAGCGAGAATCAATTAGAAACCACGAGAAAAGCAAAAGTTAATTAATTGAATTACAAAAAAAAATTTACCGTCACTACTGATCCTTTTGCTCCACTGTACTGAAATTCGGTAGAAATCGGACAGACAAAAAAAAATTGTAGAGTGGTCAGAGTGGGACCAGAATCCGGCCCCACGTTGGGCGCTATTTTATAACGTCCAACGTGGCTTGTGTAACACTTTGTCAGCATACCAGAACTGCGAGCAAGAGAGAAACCCTCTTCAGGTTCATCTCCAGGATCTCAACTGCTCCAGCATGCCAAGGAAGTTCGGGCCCCACCTTGGGCGCCATTTTGTAACGTTTGGGGGTGTATGCTTAATAAAAAAAATTCAAAAAGGCCCGCTGTTGAGGGCCGCTTGGCTCATCCGGACGTGCTCAGGGAAAGTGGGGGGGTTCTTTAACCCCAACAGCGGATTGGATACCCCGGTTACAAACAAACCGACATAGAAGCCAAGACTTACCAAGGCGATACAGCCTCTGGATGAAGGTGAGCACAAATGCCTAATCAAAAAAAAAAAAAAAAAACCCTGACGGTGGGCAGAGACGAATTATGGAGTGGAAGGAAAAAGAGCGAGGGGAGGAATAGGTGTTGTTTTTCCTCCCCCTGTCTTTACCCACCCAACCTAGCTGGTGAGGTTGTTGCTGTGCACCAGCCTCTTTTGTGCAGGTCGCTCAGCCCGGGGTAAGCGACCCTCCATGTCAATTTTAATAACCCATACCAGCACTAAATATAATTTTTATACCCTACACCCGAAGGGAGTACGGTATATTCACTTTGTTCTTCCGTTTGTAACGCAGAGAAGGAGACGAGATAGATATAGAAAAGTATACATATTCTTGCTCTGCGTCGCCTCCTGAATCGATTTAGCCCTGTCTGTCTGTCTGTCTGTCTGTCTGCCTGTCTGTCTGTCTGCCTGTCTGTCTGTCTGTCTGTTGAAATCACGATTACGGGAGAACGAAAAGAGACAAAGGCACCTCGTTTCAAAAAATTTTAAAATCTGAACATTTCATAAACCGTGTGAGGTATTAAGTTATAATTTTATTCCGGAACATATAGCGTCATTACTAAAATGTTTGAAATAAATGGGCGTGCCACACCCACTCATACAAAAGTTGTCTATATCAGGTAAACGGTATAAGATATTAACACGAAATTTTATCACGAGGTATATACGCGTATTATCAATTTGTGTACAAAAAATGGGCGTGGTCCGCCCACTTATACATAAGTTGTCAATATCCCATAAACGGTTCAAGATTTCGTATTTAGATTTCGGCCAGGCCGAAGACAACACTCTTACTTGTTTTCTTTTTATATCTTAATGAGTAATTTTATTAATCATAATTTTTTTTTAGTTAGGTAATTTAAACAAAAAAAACTTATAAACTAATGTCATTTTTGTTTTATAAAGACAGCGAAAACTAAAATGTAACTTCATTCATTATTAAGAATTTACTTGATATCTCCATAATTTAAAATTAAGAAAAGGAAAGAAAAAAAAAGAACCAATCATGAGTTTCTTACACGTGGCATTCTATCGGACTTATCCACCACTCTATCTTATACATGGCCAAATATCTAAAATTCAAAATTTCTTAAAATTAATACCGATTTCAATTTACACAAAAATTCTTATTAGAATGCATAACAGGATTATGCAAGTTTTAATGGGTACTCGTTAGTAAATGCTGCCAGAGATTATTCAAAAGGTTACTATTGTTAGAAATGGTGTTTCTCCGTGTCAAAATGTAACTTGTGCATGGTTCAAAATTATTTCATTTAATTTCAGATTTTTAATAAAAAAAAAATTTTACTATAATGACCAAATTGTTTTCGGTTTTGAAAACTGGTTGCAAATGTGTTTTCATGAATGAATTCAACTTTAACGAATTTAAGTACACGTATTTTTTCTGTTCACAACCGAACCATTCGAAATATAATACAATAAAATCAACACTCACCTGACTCCGGACAGTTACCTTGTGGCGCCACAGCAACGTGCAGAATCGGTGCATAACTTGTAAACTGAAATTATAGTTAAAATAATTTGATATCTTACAGTGACTAATCTCCTTACATATTGTGTCTATCTAAATCGCTTATCTAAATATTACTGTTTCCAATTCATAGATTTTTTTTTAAAGAGTCCCATACAAACTAAATTAAAATTGAACCTGATATAAAAATTGAAGAACAAAAAAAACTCTACAATAATTTGGTACAAAATTCACTTAAATGTATTCGATACACTATAATTAATTATAGTATAATACTTACAAAAAATGCCAATGTATTCAGTGGCCGACAAACACGACACAAAACACCAGTTGTCCGAACTGAAGCTCCAAAACGTCTCTTATAAATCAGATTCCCATTTCGACTGTGTGGCTTCATTGGAAGACTCTATATGCAGTAGATGCTCAGAGGATGAACCACAAAACTAACGTCCTGATGAGAAGCGTTTTATGCGCTTTTATATAATCAATATAAGGAAGTTTTTCGTTTGTTGGCGATGATTAAGAATCCCAAGTCACCAGTTTTATACCAAATCGAATTTTAATTGAATGCATTAGCAAATAACTTTAGCGGAAGCTTTACACATTTTCAACAAACTATTCATTTTTCTACTTGCGCACTCAGCAGCACGCGACCGCCTTCACTTCGATCTTCTACTCAACTCTCCTCAGTAAAATTTTTCTGTGACTTCGCCACCGACAATGCAGGCATCGCTGTCTCCCTCCCTCCCATCATGTTCTGCACTCTAAGCAGGTCCCGTAGTATGGCGTGATGCGAAGTTCATGTAAAAACAACCTTCTAGAACATTCGATCCCGCCACACTATGGGATCCGCTCTCTCAGCTACATTGTGGGGAGAGGCAGACACCGATATCTGCATTGCGGCTCGGCGAAATGGAACGCGTGCGAATGCAGATCACACGGTGACCTCAAAACGTCTCAATCATAAACACAGAGCGGCCTCACAGTCTTCCGCGCATTAAAATCGACCCGATTCGCTTGACCCCACTCCTGGATTTTGTTTAGGTCAGATTGGAGTGTGTCATTCATAATACTGAGGGACGCCTGGAGAATGAATATGAATGACAAATGCTGCTGTCATCAGCAAACGAGTAGACGGGGTTTGATGTCAATGACAGAGGGTCATTGATAAAAATGAGAAAAAGTGTAAGAGACAGGACCGAACCCTGCGGAACTCCAGCATTAATGGAGTGCTCTTCGGAAGCAAAGCCGTCTATCACAACCCGAATAGAACGGCCGCTGAGGAAACTCGATATCCATCGAGTGATTGTATTACCGACACCATAAGCAGCCAGTTTAGACACAAGTGCTTTATGAAACACTCGGTCAAATGCCTTGGAGATATCCAAAGCAACAACCTTACTCTCACCGAATTGGTGAACACAACTGTTCCACCGCTCAGTGAGGAACGCCATCAAATCGCCTTTGGAGCGGTGAGCAAAGAAACCGTACTGGCGATCGCTGACCAATTAGTTGCTCTCCAGATACCTCATCAGGTTAAAATTTATAACGCTCTCCATAACTTTGGAGAGCATTGAACAGATTGCTAAGGGCCGGTAATTGGCAGGATTCGTAGCCTCACCTTTTTTAGGAACTGGCTGCACATTGGCAATCTTCCTGGAAGTAGGAAAAACTCCTGAAATGAAGGATAAATTAAACAGATTGCGCAATGGGCGAGCCAGTGTTGAGACACACTTTCTCAACACGTGGGCTGGAATGCAAGCCGGTCCCGAGGATTTATTTACGTTGAGGTTTACAAACACTCTTTTAACAGCTCGCGTTCGAAAATGCATCTCAGACATAGCATGAGATACACCATCGACCGCGGGCAGTGGTTGGCTACTCTCAGGAAGAGAGCAGTTTTCAGCAAACATTTTAGCTAATAAGTTCGCCTTATCAACCGAGTGAGTGAAGATCTGATCATCCTTGAGGAGAGTTGGAATAGACGATCGCGTCCGATTCTTCACTTTCCCCACGAACGACCAAAAGGTCTTGCTACCCTTATGGTATTCAAGAACTCTGCGTCTAAGGCGCTGTTCATAGAGAACTTTTTCGCGCTTTAGAGTGGCATTGCACCTATTTCTGGCCTGATTGCGCAGCAATTTAGTATCAGCAGTTTTGTTTAAACGCCAATTCCTAAATGCTTCCTCTTTAGACCTGACTGCTTGTCTGCAAGTCGCATTAAACCAGGAATGGTCTTTTGGTTTAATGGAAATTCTTTTATTGGGTATGAAAGAATATGGGAAGGTAGCAAAAATTGTAGCGTGGTCCGAATTACCAAGAGGTGCAAGAACATTCACATCATACTTGCTGTGATGTGAAGTTAGAAAAAGGTCCAGAATATTTTGGTTTTGCCCATCAATGCAGGGAAAGTGCGTTGGTTCCTTCACTAATTGAGTCCAATTATTAGACTCAGCAAATAACTCAACATACAAACCCTCGGGTGTCGTGTGACTCGAATGACGTAGCCAATTGGAATTATGAACATTGAAATCACCAGCAACAACAATTTCACTGTTCGGATACGATTCCAGGATTTTAGAAATCGAATCAGAGAGACTGTCAAGTTTATCGAAAGTTGGCAGCCTCTCTAGACCCTGGCTTCTATAAATGAAGCAGAAGTGCAGGATGTGCGACTGGATTTTGAACTTAACCCACATGGAACTAATTTCGGCATCCGTCGTGCAAAGGTGTTGCTGACAATGGTACGCAACATCACTGTGAATATATAAGGCGAGGCCTCTGTGTGATGAAAATAATGGCAGTAAGTGGTACCCAGGCAAGTGAAAATCCAGTGGATCTGCACCCTCAGACACCTGGGTCTCACCTAGTGCCATTAAATGCGGTTTGTGAGTAGAAACATACGCATAGACTGCGAAGAAATTCGCCCTCAAGCCACGCACATTTGTGGAGTCTATACGAAATTTTGTCATCGCCACCCACTGTAAAGAGGTATAAAGTCAGCTGCACAAGGGGTCAAGCCTGACCCTCGTCCGCGGTCACGACACTACTCCACTACTTGTTGCGACATACTCGGCAATTGAGAAGAAAAGGCCCTCTTTTCTCTGCGAAAACTCGAAATGGATTCGTATATGTCAAGAAGAGCAAAGATGATAAAGAGTTGAAGATACTCTCCTCAATGAATTTAGTATAGCCAAGTCATGTTGCCTCTGTATCTGAAATTAACTGAAGTGAACCTGTATTGTAACTATTGTAACTATAAGATTTTGTTTTTGTTATTGTAACTATAAGATTACTACATTTCTGTATACTATAATATAAGCAACTGTTTCTCATTAGGATTAATAGCTTTAATGTCTTCATATCCTTTCCACTCTTTACATTCTTATTATATTACTTTTATTATTCTTACTCTTTTCTTGCTTTTATTTATTTCCCTGGGTATGTTCTTTAGCTCTTTGCCTAAATTCTTGCTCCTGCCTGTTTCTGCTACTTTATGAGTCCTGTTGGTAGCGTTGATGGAAGGGTTCTGCTTGATGTGTTATGCAAGAGGCAGTCTGGGTTCAATGTTGTTCATTTTAATACAAGAAGCTTAAATGCTGATAAACTGGATTATATCAAATATGTTTTTGAGGATTCGACTGTTGATGTTGTATGTGGGTCTGAAACTTGGTTTTATGGTGAGATTAGTGAAAATTTATATTCTATTAACAATTATAATTTATGTAGGAATGATAGATGTGGACGTAGGGGCGGTGGTGTTGCAATCTATACACGTAAAGACTTAGATACCAGGGTGGTTGGTATTTCTTTGCTTGCAAGCAATGTTGAGTATTTAAACATATGTATTTCTGATCATATTTCAAAACTGTTTGTGTCCTGTGTCTACAATCCGAATAAACTGTTTCCGCTAGAAGAATACTCTGACAATCTTCCAAGGGTAATAATCGACTATACTTATTTTATTGCTTGTGGTGACATGAATGTTAATCTCTTGAATACTGACTGTTATGCGAAGTCTGTGTTAGAGCTTGTTGCGTCTCTTGGCTTGTGTTTTGTAAATGATAGCCCATCAATCAGATTCTCGCTTAATGACTTTCCTAGTCTACTGGATTATTTTATAGTTTCCAATATTTCTTCTTTTAACTTGTTTGATCAAATATACTTTGTATCTGCTCATGACTTAATTTTTTTGCAATTTTAACTTGGAATTTTGCCGTAAGCAGGGTGTGTCGTCTGTCTCATATTATGACTTTATGTCTATCGATATAGGTGCTCTCTTTCTCGATGCCCAATCATTGCACTTAGATGATATATGGCATCTCTCATCTGTTGATGAAAAATTGATCTCCTTCATGGGCAGATTAAATGAATTGTTTTTAAAGCATGTCCCGCTAAAAGTTATAAAAATTAAAAAAAAGCTGTGTACGTGGATTACTGGTATTGTTTCCTATTCCGCATACGAATAGAGTCCAGAAAAAACATTTATAGATGAGAGGAAGAAACACATTGAGACCCTGGTTATGCGGTCAATGGGGGAGTTAGATCAAATTTTACATAATAAAGATTCAAAAGTAATGGCGAGAACTATAGAGTATTTCCAGTTAGGATCAGGACGAATATTCCGGAGATAATAGTTCATAAGCAGGAAATTGCTCCAGGAGTGTATATGGGGGAAACAATAGCGAATGTAAAGAGGGACGTAGTTTACGTTCCGATACTGAATCCAACAGATAAGGATGTATAAATAGGCAGTGATTTTAGGCCGGGGTTTTCTAGCTAGTATAATAAATAGAGTGGGAGAGATAGGAGGTATAAATGTGAAGGAAAGGTTAGAGACATTGAGGAAGGAAATAATATTAGACCCCAACCTAAATCCAGAAGAAATGGAATCGATGGAAAGGATCATTTCCACGTTTCATGATGTATTTTTGCTGGAAGGTGGTAATGTAATGTGCACAACGGTGTTGAAACACACAATTCCAACGGCGGCTACACAGGCTCCAATAAAAAAGAAGTGAACAGCCAGGTAGCTAAACTTTTGCATGACGGAATAGTGAGAGCAAGTATTTCTCCCTGGAACTCTCCATTGTTGATAGATAGTTTAGCTAGTGGGTATCATCAGGTGTTAGTAGATAAGAGGGATAGAGGAAAGACTGCATTTAGCACACGATTGGGACATTTTGAGTTTAAGAGAATGCCGTTTGGGCTAACGGCGTGCCTGCTAATTTTCAGAGGATCATGAAACACATCCTCACAGGTCTCCAAGGAATGGATTGTTTTGTATATTTAGATGATATTTTAGTTTATGGTAGTAATTTAGAGCAGCATGAGGTTAGATTAGCGAAAGTGTTAGAAGCTTTAAGAATAAATAATCTCAAATTAAATATTAGGAAATGCCAGATTTTGCGGCGCTAAGTCGTGTATTTAGGTCATAAGTGCTCGGAAAATGGTGCACTTCCGGACCCACAAAAGGTAGAATGTGTTAAGAACATTTTTCCACCTAGGAATAAGAAGGAGGTACAAGCATTTTTGGGTTTAGTAAATTATTATAGGAAATTCATTGACAATATGGCAAGGATTGATTTACCTATTAATAAGCTATTGAGGAAAAATATAGTTTTTAAATGGTCCGAGGATTGTCAAAAGGCTTTCGAGACGTTAAAACAGGCAATAACTTCACCACCGGTATTGACATACCCAAATTTTAGCAGGGAATTTCTGTTGACCACCGATGCTAGTGGCGAAGCTCTAGAGGCCGTCTTGTCGCAAGGGAAACTTGGCGAAGATAGACCGATAGCTTTCGCTGGCAGAGCGTTGAGTGACACCGAGAAGAGATACTCAACTATAGAAAGGGAGTTATTGGCCATTGTCTGGGCTACACGAAATTTCAGAGCAGAAATTTGGAGTCAACCCTGGTATGCATTCGCTATAAAGTTAACTTTTTGGGTTGCTTCTGTATTTTTTTTTACTTATAACCAGTTTTTTACTAAAAAGGGCTACAATTTGATATTTCTGTGCTGAAAACATTTATGACCATGAAATAATTCAAGACTTGCGGGTTAATTGTCTAATTGTGGCATTTTTGTGCTATTTTCTGCATACCGGCGAATTTGAGGTTATGAGAATGGTATTGTGGTTCTTTTAGACGAATCCTGTCGCTGGCTTCTCCGAAGTCCTTCCTCCCTCAGTCCGTCCCAAATGAAACACAATAACTTCACTCTGAACACTTTATTATACACACGGTTTGTAAGCTCTGCTTCGCGGATCGCTACTGACTGATCCATATTGACTACTTTACGCAACTCACTACCGACTACTTCATACCAGTATTATTTATATTTCTGTATGCGGAAACTTAAACACGGAAACAACAATATGCTAACTGTAGCGGAAAAGACCTGCCTCAACACCTGAGCGCAAGAAAGTGGGTCACTAGTTCCACGACCAACAAGTGCAATACCGCCAGCGGCTAGCGCGCGCTCGATGAATTGACCTTGACAAGTTACAATGCGGAATTAAACGCTTAGTGCGATGGAAATTAAACGCTCAGTGCGACACCATTATGGTCGACTGAAAATGTGTTCCGCGGAAGTAGCGACTCGCAACATCCCTCCACCCCTAGGGAAAGGAAAAATTAATATCGTGAAGCGATATCGCTTCACATCACACACCCAGTATAAACATTGTTATTACAATGTTTATACTGGGTGGTCAACTGTTTGATATTAGTCTTAATGCTATTACAAATTTCTAGGTAAATACTATAACCGCTTCTTGTCTGGCTTCCCTCGGACATGCTTGTACATGATTGTAGATGAAGATGATGATGGTTCCACCGAATTATGCTTTCGCTGCTACGAATGGTCACCTCGTCTTACGGTGATATGACGCGTTGTAGGGCACCCACATTTGAAGAAATGGTGTGTGACAGCATCGATTGGACATGCTGCTCGTAGTTCTGGTCTACTTTGAACGGAGTGATGTGGCCTTCGCTGTTTCTTTCTTCAACTTCTCGGTACCGCAACTTCGATCTTGGAGTCCATAATCAAATTGAAGCTACCATTAGTGTTGATGCTGTTGGTGGCTTATCCTATTTATTTTCTAATACTTATACTACGAAGTAATTCAATGACATTTGTTATTTCATGAATATCTTATGCTTGTTCTGTAATATTTATATACTTATGACAATGTACAACTTGCGTTCGTATTCGATATCGAACTAAAATCAATATATTTATGAAGTGAAACCATTAAATTTTAGGTGAAATCTTTTACACTTTTCGTTATGTGTCCTTAAAAATATTTTCCTAGTGCCTTTTATCTAGTTTTTTTCCCCCCATTCTCATTTCCTTTTCCTTTCATTTTGAAATTGTTGTTATTTATTTTTATACATTTTTCAGAATGTTTTTCTTTCTTCTCTTTTTTTCCCTTTGTTTTCTTTCTTTTTTTCTTTGATATTTTTTTTTTTGTTTTTTTTCCTTTTTTTCTTCTCTTCCCTCTTTTTCTTTCTTTTTCTTCTTACTTAAGGGTTTTGTCAGTTTGTTTTTTTTATATGTACCACTTTTCCCTTATTGCTATGCACAATGATTAACTCTATTTAAATTAACTTAACAATTAAAATTACTTTATTCATTAAATTTAACAATTATTAACTTAATTTAATTTAATTCTTTAGCAAGATGACTTGAAATTCTATTGCTCCTTTTTTACAAATGTGACACCACAAGCTTGTATATCAAACGTATACATTACACGTAGCCGTAGAGTGATCTGCGATGCCACATAATGTCATGGCGCCCTGGCACCATGTGACAAATCGCAATCGACCACGAATTACCTACCCCAAATTATTTCAACTTGGACTTCTGATAGAATTAGGTCCAAGCAAGAATTGAATTAAAACTAAGTTTATATTGTTTCAACCCTATGCATGCACTTGGAAACAATGTAAACAACATAATAAAGCAATAAAATAACATAAACTCAATATACTATATTGTTTTAACCAAATTCTTAACCTTAAACAAATTCTATAATTAATTAATACATTTTGTTAGTAAGTTAAGTTAGTGTCCGGTTAGTTAAACAAAATATCCCCTAAAACTACATACTAAAACCAAAAATGTTTTGTGTTAATAAGGACATTCCTGACGTACTTACTTAAGCGCACTGAGCAATTATTTGTGGCGTCGCAGTTAATGGGATCCAGCCCTCCCTTTTCCACCTATGACCGCCTTGAAATACAAAAATATAATTATGTTATTTTACGTTCTTTATTTTTCCCTATTTACTAAAATCTGAATTCTTTTTGTTTTTTTTTTTAACTGTGTCCGTGACTGTTTCTATTTTACTCGAATTGTTGTATTTTTTAAGCAAATTGTTATGGAATGGCTTATCCCTGTTCTTAATTTTTATAACTGTCGTGACTGGGCTTCTAATGCCTATCACCTTATATGGGCCTAACCATATCGGTGAAAATTTATTTTTCCTCGTTTGATTTTTCAGCATGACTTTATCTCCAGCTTTAAAAATTATTGGGTTTAGCCTGCCATCGTGCTGTTTTTTGGCCGCTTCCTTTGCACGTTCCTGATTCTGCCTAACCATCTCATGGGCCCTTTGTATTTGGAATTTCTGGACCTTGACGGGATCGTCCGCATTATAGAGTGGGCCACATTTTTCTTCAAATTTGTTGGCATCTGCGCGTTGAATCCATACAGTGTGCGAAAAGGCGTTTGCTTGGTGGTTTTATGCGGAGTGTGATTATGCACGTGCATTGTCGCCGATAACCACTGGTCCCAATTGGATCCGTCCTCTTTTGCAAAACTGCGCAAATACTCTGCCAACGGTCTATGGCTTCGTTCTAAGGAACCATTGGCCTGTGGGTGGTACGGTGTTGTGTGTAATTTTTTAATTCCTAACAATTTCCTAAATGAGTAGTGTCGTGACCACGGACGAGGGTGGGTGCAGCTACCCACCGCAGTGCAGTGTTTAGTGTGCTCGCGGAAACAAACAAACAAATTTAAGAAATATTTTCAAACAAACATAAAATTTCAGTGCAGAAACATTGATTTGGATTACAGTGCATTAAAACTTAACAATAGACATTAATAAATCCGCTAAAACAATAACATCAAATAACATAACCAAATATCACAAATAGACAATTAAACGGAATGCAGAGAACCAAGCGGAGGGCTTATTTATGCCCTCCGCAGTAAAGCTCAGCATTTCGTTTCTTTCTTCTCCTCCTCCTTCTTCCTGGTCCCGTTAGGTGTGCAGGCGGCTGTGAGTGCACCGTGGGCTGAAGCGCGGCAAGATAAAGGCATAACACTTGTCTTGTCGCGTTTTGCTTTGCCTGCGGTGCAGGCTTGACCCCTTGTGCAGCTGACTTTATACCTCTTTACAGTGGGTGGCGATGACAAAATTTCGTATAGACTCCACAAATGTGCGTGGCTTGAGGGCAAATTTCTTCGCGGTCTATGCGTATGTTTGTACATACCAACCGCACATAATGGCACTGGGTGAGACCCAGGTGTCTGAAGGTGCAGATCCACTGGATTTTCACTTGCCGGGGTACCACTTACTGCCATTATTTTCATCACACAGAGGCCTCGCCTTATATATTCGCAGTGATGTTGCGTACCAGTGTCAGCAACACCTTTGCACGACGGATGCCGAATTTAGCTCCGTGTGGGTTAAGTTCAAAATCAAGTCGCACATCCTGCACTTCTGCTTCATTTAAAGAAGCCCGGGTCTAGAGAGGCTGCCAACTTTTGATAAACTGGACAGTCTCTCTGATTCGATTTCTAAAATCCTGGAATCGTATCCGAACAGTGAAATTGTTGTTGCTGGTGATTTCAATGTTCATAATTCCAATTGGCTACGTCATTCGAGTCACACGACACCCGAGGGTTTGTATGTTGAGTTATTTGCTGAGTCTAATAATTTTACTCAATTAGCGAAGGAACCAACGCACTTTCCCTGCGTTGATGGGCAAAACCAAAATATTCTGGACCTTTGTCTAACTTCACATCACAGCAAGTATGATGTGAATGTTCTTGCACCTCTTGGTAATTCGGACCACGCTACAATTTCTGCTACCTTCCCATATTCTAGTCTTCAATCCGCTCACCAGACAGCTCCGAAGCGGAAAGTGTGGCTTTATGAGAAGGCAAATTGGGATGCGCTAAACTCCTTTTTTCAGCCGTTGCAATTGGCAATTGTGTTTCAGGGATAGAAACATAAATGCTGCAGCAAAATTGGTAGAAAATAAAATTTTATTTGGTATGAGGTCTTTCATACCCAATAAAAGAATTTCCATTAAACCAAAACACCATTTCTGGTTTAAAAGTTCTCTACGAACAGCGCCTTAGACGCAGAGTTCTTGAATACCATAAGGGTAGCAAGAACTTTTGCTCGTTCGTGGGGAGAGTGAAGAATCAGACGCGATCGTCTATTCCAACTCTCCTCAAAGACGATCAGATCTTCACTCACTCGGTTGATAAGGCAAACTTATTAGCCAAAATGTTTGCTGAAAACTGCTCTCTTCCTGAGAGTAGCCAACCACTACTCGTGTTCAATGGTGTGCCTCATATTATGCCTTAGATGCAATTTCGAATGCGGGCTGTTAAAAGAGTGCTTGTAAACCTCAGCATCAATAAATCCTCGGGACCGGATGGCATTTCAGCCCAAGGTGTTGAGAAAGTGCGCCTCAACACTGGCTCGCCCATTGCGCAATCTCTTTAATTTATCGTTTACCTCAAAAGTTTTTCATAATTCCTGGAAGATTGCCAATGTGCAGCCAGTTCCCAAAAAAGGTGAGGTTACGAATCCTGCTAATTACCAGCTCATAGCAATCTGCTCAATGCTCTCCAAAGTTATGGAGAGCGTTGTAAATTTTAACTTGATGAGGTATTTAGAGGGCAACCAATTGGTCAGCGATCGCCAGTACGGTTTCCGTGCTCACCGCTCCACAGGCGATTTGATGGCGTTCCTCACCGAGCGGTGAAACAGTTGTGTTCACCAATTCGGTGAGAGCAAGGTTGTTGCTTTGGATATCTCCAAGGCATTTGACCGAGTGTGGCATAAAGCACTCGTGTCTAAACTGGCTGCTTATGGTGTCGGTAATACATTCACTCGATGGATATCGAGTTTCCTCAGCGGCCGTTCTATTCGGGTTGTGATAGACGGCTTTGCTTCCGAAGAGCACTCCATAAATGCTGGAGTTCCGCAGGGTCCGGTCCTGTCTCCTACACTTTTTCTCATTTTTATCAATGACCTTCTGTCATTGACATCAAACCCCGTCTACTCGTTTGCTGATGACAGCAGCATTTGTCATTCATATTCATTCTCCAGGCGTTCCTCTATTCTGGAGATTAATAGAAAACACAGTATTATGAATGACACACTCCAATCTGACATCAACAAAATCCAGGAATCGAATCGGGTCGATTTTAATGCGCTGAGACCCAATGCTGTTTGTTGACCCACAAGCGTCTGGCGGGCGACAACTTCCCACCGTTAAATATGGGTGGTGTGGATATTATTGAGTCGGAAGCTCTTGATGTTCTGGGCATGTCAATACAATGCGATCTTCGTTGGAACGATCACATTTTTGATGTGTCGAAAGAAGCAGCCAAGTGCTTAGGCTTTTTAAAGCGGTGCAAGAAATACTTCACTCCAACCGACCTTCGTTGTATCTACACAACTTATATCCGTCCGAAAATGGAGTACAACTCGCATATTTGGTCTGGAGCTTCTGGACCGTATACAAGGTCGTGCGATAAAACTTATAGGGGACAGTAGGGTATCCAGCTCTATTGAAACCTTGGGATGTCGTCGGGTTGTGGGGTGTGTAACCTTATTCTACCGATACTTTAATGGTAATTGTTCCTCTAAAGTAGCCGGCCTGATCCCTTCGTTTCAGGTATTCAACAGATCTACTCGGCTTTCCAGAGCGGTGCACCCCTTTTACGACTCGATCCCTTTCCAACGCACTACCCACTACCGCGAGAATTCGTTTTTCGGTCGCGCAGTTAAATTGTGGAATAGTCTCCCTGCGCATGTCTTCCCATCCACTTATAACGTCGAAGCTTTTAAAAGAGGTGTAAATCGACACTACTCCCACTTTTCCCCTTCCCACTAACCTTTTCCCTTCTAAACCAACGAATGCTTTGCACGGATAGGGGGCATCCCCTGAGTTTGGTTCTATCTGCCATAAAAAAAAAAAATTTACATGTGTCGATGAATAATTTTGAAGTGAAGTTGGTACCGTTATCTGTTACTAGAATTCGTGGAATTCCGTATCGCTTTACACACTTCGTCGTAGATGGCTCTGGCTACGGTGCTAGCTTCTGCGTCGAATGCCATAAATTTTGAAAAATCGTCTTGGAACGTCAGGATGTACTTATTACCGGATACAGTCTCCGGTAAAATACCTACAATGTCCATAGAGACCTTATCAAAGGTTCTCACTGGCGTGTCTCTTAATACTAGGGGCATTTTCGTTAGCTCTGAACTTTTGTTTTCCTGAGATTTGCGACATGCTCTAACATATTCTTTTATCTGCTTTTGCATGCCTGGCCACCTGTATTCTTGCCTAATGCGTAAATAGGTTTTAACCGCCCCTTGATGGCCTCCTAATGGTTTATCATGGAAATCTTTTATTATCGTCTCAATTTCTTTGGGGTCTATTAGAAGAATAGTACCACTCTGTTCTGTCTTTGGAATATCCGGTTCCACTGATGCGGAAATTTTCTGCGGCTTGTCGTTTTCTTGGATTTTCTGTTCTCTCGCCTTAGAGCGCGTTTGGACTGCCGCGACCTCATTGCTATTTTGGGGTATCCTACTCAGAGCGTCTGCATTTAAATTTTTCTTCCCAGGTTTATATATAATTTCGAAATCGTACTCCGATAGTTTATGCATAAACCTGGCTAGACGAGAAGTCTGATCTTAAATTTGCTATACCCTTTAAGGGTTGGTGGTCTGTAAATATTTTGAACGGCCTCCCCAAAAGTTATGCCCTAAAATTCTTCGTTGCCAAAACTATAGCCAAAAATTCCTTTTCGATTGTGGAGTACCGTTTCTCGGCTCCACTCAACGCTCTACTGGCGAAAGCTATTGGCCTACCCTTGCCAACTTCCCCTTGGGATAATACTGCTCCCAGAGCTTCATTGCTGGCGTCTGTTGTTAATAAAAATTGTTTCGAAAAATCCGGATACGCGAGTACAGGTGGTGACGCTATTGCATCCTTCAGCTTGACGAACACGTTCTAGCAGTCCTCCGACCATTGGAATTTGGCATCCTTTCTTAGTAACTTGTTAATTGGCAAAGCGATTTTTGCCATGCTCCCAATAAATTTCTTATAGTAATTAACTAACCCCAGTAATGCCTGAACCCCCTTTTTGTTCCTGGGAGGTTTTATATTCCTTACACACTCGACCTTCTGTGGGTCGGGCAGTGCACCCTGCTCAGAACACTTATGGCCTAAATAAACTATTTCTCTTCTTAACAACTGACACTTTTCCGTGTTTAGTTTTAAACTATTTTCCCTAAGGACGCTAAACACCTTAAATAACCTATCTTCATGCTGCTTCAAATTCCTACCGTAAACTACTATATCATCCAAATAAACGAAACAATCTATCCTTTGGAGCCCAGTGAGAATATGATTCATTATTCTCTGAAACGTCGCTGGTGCCCCCGTTAATCCAAAAGGCATTCTGTTGAACTCGAAATGTCATAGTCCTGAACTAAACGCAGTCTTTTCTTTGTCTTTTTTATCAACCAAAACCTGGTTATAGCCACTAGCAAGATCTAATATTGAGAAATATCTACTATGTCCCAACTGCTCTAAAATCTCCTCAATTCTGGGTATAGGGAAAACCTGTTTAATCGTAACATCATTCAATTTCCTAAAGTCAACCACTAGCCGCCATTTTTTCTGACCGTCTTTCGCGGCTTTCTTTGGTACTAATAACAGTGGTGAATTCCACGACGATTTGTTGGGGGAGATAATCCCGTCATATTTATTCATCAGAGTACTTATTCTATCCCTAACATCTACCTCTCCTACTCTATTTATCATACTAGCACGAGGTGTTTCAAACTCCTTGAAACTAGAAAACCCCGGCCTAAAGTCACTATCTATTTCTATATCTTGTTCCGTTGAATTCAGTATCGGAACGTAAACTACGCCCCCCTTTACTTTCGCTAAAGTCTCCCCCATGTACACTCCCGGAACAATTCCCTGTTTATGAACTACTATTTCCGGAGTATTGGTTCTAATCCTAACTGGAACCGCTCTGATAGTTCTCGCCATTACTGATAGTTCTCCCCTTGAACGCATAACCAGCGTCTCAATATGTTTCTTATTCTTTCATTCATACCGTTAGGTTTGATCACTACAGAACCCTTCGTTGTTACACATCCACCAAAAGCTCCATTAAGGGTTTTTACGTCTTTAATATTTACCGGCAATGATCCACTCAAGGCGCTCTCGTTTACCAGGCTCGTGTTTGTCCCAGTATCCACTAATAGGATGAGTTTTCCATTTTTTGCACCTTCACAAGATACTTCAATGAACACGTCATCTATAGTGTTTGGGAGACACTTCTGCCAGCTCAATCCCGAATTTATTTGTCCCCTTCTTTCCGTTGTATTCAGTTTTATATTATTGCTTTTACTTGTACTACTTTTTATCCTTGAGAAAAAATTTTCTAACATTTTTGTTGCGTCTTTTTGCCATGAATTCAAGTTTGTCTTATTGTTGTTTAAAAATTTCTCAGTGTAATTAAAAATTTTAATCTTATTTTCTTTTACTACATCTTTTATTATACCCAGACAATATAATTAAAAAGAAAATTTGTGCAATGCTTGCACTTAAGCATGAAGTCAAAACTCCAAACGTATCCACTGACTCAACGGCCGTCGGCTTTACTGTTTGTTTGTTATTAACTGCTTGCATAACTCCAATTTCGCTTACCTCCTCACAACTTTTATCTTCTTCTGGGAATGATTCAACACTCTCAACGCTCCCGCCTGCACTATCGATTCGCCCGTGATCGACTTCCTCGCAACGATCAGAGGGGACGGTTCAACAATCGTTTTTGACGTATGACTCGACACTCCCATGATGTGTGGCCTCGAGTTACTTATCTTCTTGGGTTCCCAGCTTAGTGGCCTTGTCTGGGCCCTCGATAGTTTCCCTGCGCTGTTCCCTGATATCTCTTGACGGGGCAATTTGCTGCTATATGCCCTGTTTTTTCACAACGGAAACATTTGATATCATCTCCCCTACTTCTCTTTCCTTTATTATACGTATTCCAACTACACTCATTACCTTGTGGCTGCTGTCTACCACTACTCATGTGGTCGTTACTATTTCTTCTTAACGTTTTAATTAGAAAGAACACTTCCTGGTTATCCGAGAAATTGTGCAGTAAAAGTGAAAACCAAAAAAAAAAAATAAGAAAAATACAAATTCTAAAATCCAAAATCTTAAGCAAAATGCAAACAGAAATGTTCTGCTTACCGCAAAAAACAAATACACAAAATATGAGTATGCAATGAGGAACGCAAATAACGAGCATGATCTAGATCTCAGTAGCTGTGGAAATGAGTAGGAACACATTTTAAACATGTGAGAGAACGAGAAAACCGACGATTCCCAGCAGCCGTTAAGCAAAAACAATTGCTCGAGTAAAGAGAAAACGAGATTAAGAAATTTTGTGGGACCCAGGCTACTGAAAGCTCTGCGGTACAGAAAAAAGGGACTTTTAGCGGTCTATATGTTATGTGGTTAGTGCTACCATGCAGACGGCGCTGGTTACTATCTTGGCTTTCCAGAGCTTTGCCCCGAGCTTATAATTAGCTTCCACACTTGCTACCATGCAGAGTGCTGGTTGCTAGCTTGGCTTTCGAGCTTCCCAAAACAAAGTGCTTGGCTTTCACTAAAGGTTGAACTTGACCTTGACTCACTAACTGAATTATTAACAAGTGCCAATGTTCTTGCCTTGATAGTGTGAATGCGACATACAACATCGATCACAGTTCAATAAATTCAAAGTAGAACTCAAATCGTGCAAGAGTATTTTTGTTCAAAACTGCAAGCGAGGCATCAAAGTTTGAATTGCGAAACTCCCACTTGCCCAACAGCCAATATTTTCCAGCAGAATTCCAATTCTGCAAGAAAGGCGTATTGCACAGTGGGACAGAGATTGACCCACTTAGCTGGCTCAACCAAGCTGGCTAGTAATATGTTTTAACTTTAAGCATGGAGTCTGATTTTGAATTAATAAAGAGTGGACGTCGTGTCCGCAGTTAAATTTTAAAGGTAGTGTTTTCTTTGTCGCAGGTATCCTTCAGCGGAAGGATATCACAACAGGATCCACTATCTTAAATATAAAGACCATAACATCTCAGGACATTTTGTAATAAATAAAATACTTCTAATTGGAAAACGCATTTTATATATATATATATATATATATATATATATATATATATATATATATATATATATATATATATATATATATATATATATATATATATATATATATATATATATATATATATATATATATATATATATATATATATATATATATATTGATTGTGTATTATTTGTTGTAATTTGATAAAATTTTTATTTATTTTGTTATTAAGTTGAGTTGCTATTAAGTGCACTATTGTTTGTTTATGAAAAACTGTTGTTTGGTGAAGTTTATTATTGTGTTTATATATATATATATATATATATATATATATATATATATATATATATATATATATATATATATATATATATATATATATATATATATATATATATATATATATATATATATATATATATATATATATATATATATATATATATATATTTATTTATTTATTTATTTATTTATATATATATATATATATATATATATTAAAAATATTTTTATTTATATTATATATATATTATTTATATTATATAAAATATTTATATATATATATATATATATATATATATATATATATATATATATATATATATACTTTCATACGGTTTTCATAATTTGAAGAAACAAAATTGGTAGTGAAAGGGGTCAAATCAATAGAAACCTCTATATATACTAGTGGTAGTATGGCTTTGTAACAACTTTTATACCCTACTCTCCAAGAATATATTTATTTTGTTCATGTAAATATATACATAATGTCAGTAGTATATATATGGCGTTTCTAATACACAACAACAACATGTAATACACAACAACAACATGGGATACATCCTCATGAGAAGTATGAGGGTTAATTCAAGGGATTCAGGGTTAACTCAAGAAGTTGCTGGACTGAGGATTAATACTCACGGAGTTGTCATGTGACCGCGGACGGAGGCGGATGGTGTGCCCGCCAATACTTTTCGTTAATCAGTGTTCGCGCAAATAAAACCGAAAACAATAGTGCAAACAATTACCTACGCCGCGAAACACGTTTAACACAATAATAAACTTCACCAAACAACAGTTTTTCATAAACAAACAATAGTGCACTTAATAGCAACTCAACTTAATAACAAAATAAATAAAAATTTTATCAAATTACAACAAATAATACACAATCAAACGGAACGCAGAGAACCATGCGAGGGGCTTTTTTATGCTCTCCGCAGTAAAGATCAGCATTTCGTTTGCTTTCACTCCTCCTCCTTCCTGGTCCCGTTAGGTGTGCATGCGGCTGTGAGTGCTGCGTGGGCTGAAGCGCGGCAAGATAAAGGCATAACACTTGTCTTGTCGCGTTTTGCTTTGCTTGCGACGTACGCGTGGCCCCTTGTACAGCTGAGCTTACACTTCGTCACAGTGGGTGGCGATGACAAAGTTCCGCATAGACTCCACAAATGTGCGTGGCTTGAGGGCAAATTTCTTCGCGGTCTATGCGTATGTTTGTACATACCAACCGCACATAATGGCACTGGGTGAGACCCTGGTGTCTGAAGGTGCAGATCCACTGGATTTTCACTTGCCGGGGTACCACTTACTGCCATTATTTTCATCACACAGAGGCCTCGCCTTATATATTCGCAGTGATGTTGCGTACCAGTGTCAGCAACACCTTTGCACGACGGATGCCGAATTTAGCTCCGTGTGGGTTAAGTTCAAAATCAAGTCGCACATCCTGCACTTCTGCTTCATTTATAGAAGCCCGGGTCTAGAGAGGCTGCCAACTTTTGATAAACTGGACAGTCTCTCTGATTCGATTTCTAAAATCCTGGAATCGTATCCGAACAGTGAAATTGTTGTTGCTGGTGATTTCAATGTTCATAATTCCAATTGGCTACGTCATTCGAGTCATACAACACCCGAGGTTTGTATGTTGAGTTATTTGCTGAGTCTAATAATTTGACTCAATTAGTGAAGGAACCAACGCACTTTCCCTGCGTTGATGGGCAAAACCAAAATATTCTGGACCTTTTTCTTACTTCACATCACAGCAAGTATGATGTGAATGTTCTTGCACCTCTTGGTAATTTGGACCACGCTACAATTTCTGCTTCCTTCCCATATTCTAGTCTTCAATCCGCTCAACAGTCAGCTACGAAGCGGACAGTGTGGCTTTATGAGAAGGCTAAGTGGGATGCGCTGAACTCCTTTTTCAGCCGTTTCAATTGGCAATTGTGTTTCAGGGATAGAAACATAAATGCTGCATCAAAATTGGTAGAAAATAAAATTTTATTTGGTATGAGGTCTTTCATACCCAATAAAAGAATTTCCATTAAACCAAAAGACCATTCCTGGTTTAATGCGACTTGCAGACAAGCAGTCAGGTCTAAAGAGGAAGCATTTAGGAATTGGAGTTTAAACAAAACTGCTGATACTAAACTGCTGCGCAAACAGGCCAGAAATAGGTGCAATACCACTCTAAAGCGCGAAAAAGCTCTCTACGAGCAGGGCGTTAGACGGAGAGTTCTTCAATACCATAAGGGTAGTAAGAACTTTTGGTCGTTCGTAGGGATGGTGAAGAATCAAACGCGATCGTCTATTCTAACTCTCCTCAAGGATGATCAGATCTTCACTCACTCGGTTGATAAGGCAAACTTATTAGCTAAAATGTTAGCTGCTAATTACCGGCTCATAGCAATCTGTTCAATGCTCTCCAAAGTTATGGAGAGCGTTGTAAATTTTAACTTGATGAGGTATCTGGAGAGCAACCAATTGGTCAGTGATCGCCAGTACGGTTTCCGTGCTCACAGCTCTACAGGCGATTTGATGGCTTTCCTCACTGAGCGGTGGAACAGTTGCATTCAACAGTTCGATCTTCGATCCAGTTCGAACACCAATCTTCACCAGTAAGGTTGTTGCTTTAGATATCTCCAAGGCATTTGACCGGGTGTGGTGTAAGGCACTCGTGTCTAAACTGGCTGCTTATGGTGTTGGTAATTCTTTCACTCGATGGATATCGAATTTCTTCAGCGGCCGCTCTACCCGGGTTGTGATAGACGGCTTTGCTTCCGAAGAGCACTCCATTAATGCTGGAGTTCCGCAGGGTTCGGTCCTGTCTCCTACACTTTTTCTCATTTTTATCAATGACCTTCTGTCATTGACATCAAACCCCGTCTACTCGTTTGCTGATGACAGCAGCATTGTCATTCATATTCATTCTCCAGGCGTCCCTCTATTCTGGAGATTAATAGAAGACGCAGTATTATGAATGACACACTCCAATCTGACATCAACAAAATCCAGGAGTGGGGTCAAGCGAATAAGGTCGATTTTAATGCGCGGAAGACCCAATGCTGTTTGTTGAACCACAAGCGTCTGGCGGGCGACAACTTCCCACCGTTAAATATGGGTGGTGTGGATATTATTGAGTCGGAGGCTCTTGATGTTCTGGGCATATCAATACAATGCGATCTTCGTTGGAACGATCACATTTTTGATGTGTCGAAAGAAGCAGCCAAGTGCTTAGGCTTTTTAAAGCGGTGCAAGAAATACTTCACTCCAACCGACCTTCGTTGTATCTACACAACTTATATCCGTCCGAAAATGGAGTACAACTCGCATATTTGGTCTGGAGCTTCGAAAACATATCTTCAGCTTCTGGACCGTATACAACGTCGTGCGATAAAACTTATAGGGGACAGTAGGGTATCCAGCTCTATTGAAACCTTGGGATGTCGTCGGGATGTGGGGTGTGTAACCTTATTCTACCGATACTTTAATGGTAATTGTTCCTCTGAAGTAGCCGGCCTGATCCCTTCGGTTCAGGTATTCAACAGATCTACTCGGCTTTTCAGAGCGGTGCACCCCTTTTACGACTCGATCTCGTTCCAACGCACTACCCACTACCGCGAGAATTGGTTTTTCGGTCGCGCAGCATCCAACGAATGCTTTGCACGGATAGTGGGCATCCCCTGAGTTTGGTTCTATCTGTCATAAAAAAAAAAAATTTACATGTGTCGATGAATAATTTTAAAGTGAAGTTGGTACCGTTATCTGTTACTAGAATTCGTGGAATTCCGTATCGCGTTACACACTTCGTCGTAGAAGGCTCTGGCTACGGTGCTAGCTTTTGCGTCGGGAAATGCCATAAATTTTGAAAAATCGTCTTGGAACGTCAGGATGTACTTATTACCGGATACAGTCTCCGGTAAAATACCTACAATGTCCATATAGACCTTATCGAAGGGTCTCACTGGCGTGTCTGTTAATACTAGGGGCATTTTCGTTAGCTCTGAACTTTTATTTTCCTAACATTTGCGACATGCTCTAACGTATTCTTTTACCTGCTTTTGCATGCCTGGCCACCTGTATTCGTAAATAGGTTTTAACCGCCCCTTGATGGCCTCCTAATGGTTTATCATGGAAATCTTTTATTATCGTCTCAATTTCTTTGGGGTCTATTAGAAGAATAGTACCGCTCTGTTCTGTCTTTGGAATATCCGGTTCCACTGATGCGGAATTTTCCTGCGGCTTGTCGTTTTCTTGGATTTTCTGTTCTCTCGCCTTAGAGCGCATTTGGACTGCCGCGACCTCATTGCTATTTTGGGGTATCCTACTCGAGCGTCTGCATTTAAATTTTTCTTCCCAGGTTTATATATAATTTCGAAATCGTACTCCGATAGTTTATGTATAAACCTGGCTAGACGAGAAGTCTGATCTTAAATTTGCTATACCCTTTAAGGGTTGGTGGTCTGTAAATATTTTGAACGGCCTCCCCAAAAGTTATGCCCTAAAATTCTTCGTTGCCAAAACTATAGCCAAAAATTCCTTTTCGATTGTGGAGTACCGTTTCTCGGCTCCACTCAACGCTCTACTGGCGAAAGCTATTGGCCTACCCTTGCCAACTTCCCCTTGGGATAATACTGCTCCCAGAGCTTCATTGCTGGCGTCTGTTGTTAATAAAAATTGTTTCGAAAAATCCGGATACGCGAGTACAGGTGGTGATGCTATTGCTTCCTTCAGCTTGACGAACACGTTCTGGCAGTCCTCCGACCATTGTAATTTGGCATCCTTTCTTAGTAACTTGGCAAAGCGATTTTTGCCATGCTCCCAATAAATTTCCTATAGTAATTAACTAACCCCAGTAATGCCTGCACCTCCTTTTTGTTCCTGGGAGGTTTTATATTCCTTACACACTCGACCTTCTGTGGGTCGGGCAGTGCACCCTGCTCAGAACACTTTTCAAGTATCGGAACGTAAACTACGCCTCCCTTTACTTTCGCTAAAGTCTCCCCCATGTACACTCCCGGAACAATTCCCTGTTTATGAACTACTATTTCCGGAGTATTGGTTCTAATCCTAACTGGAACCGCTCTGATAGTTCTCGCCATTACTGATAGTTCTCCCCTTGAACGCATAACCAGCGTCTCAAAATGTTTCTTATTCTTTCATTCATACCGTTAGGTTTGATCACTACAGAACCCTTCGTTGTTACACATCCACCAAAAGCTCCATTAAGGGTTTTTACGTCTTTAATATTTACCGGCAATGATCCAATCAAGGCGTTCTCGTTTACCAGGCTCGTGTCTGTCCCAGTATCCACTAATAGGATGAGTTTGCCATTTTTTGCACCTTCACAAGATACTTCAATGAACACGTCTATAGTGTCTGGGCGACCCTTCTGCCAGTTCAATCCTGAATTTATTTGTCCCCTTCTTTCCGTTGTATTCAGTTTTATATTATTGCTTTTACTTGTACTACTTTCTATCCTTGAGAAAAAATTTTCTAACATTTTCGTTGCGTCTTTTTGCCATGAATTCAAGTTTGTCTTATTGTTGTTTAAAAATTTCTCAGTGTAATTAAAAATTTTAATCTTATTTTCTTTTACTACATCTTTTATTATACCCAGAGACAATATAATTAAAACGAAAATTTGTGCAATGCTTGCACTTAAGCATGAAGTCAAAACTCCAAAGGTATCCACTGACTCAACGGCCGTCGGCTTTACTGTTTTTTTGTTATTAACTGCTTGCATAACTCCAATTTCGCTTACCTCCTCACAACTTTTAACTTCTTCTGGGAATGATTCAATACTCTCAACGCTCCCGCCTGCACTATCGATTCGCCCGTGATCGACTTCCTCGCAACGATCAGAGGGTGACGGTTCAACAATCGTTTTTGACGTATGACTCGACACTCCCATGATGTGTGGCCTCGAGTTACTTATCTTCTTGGGTTCCCAGCTTAGTGGCCTTGGCTGGGCCCTCGATAGATTCCCTGCGCTGTTCCCTGATATCTCTTGACGGGGCAATTTGCTGCTATATGCCCTGTTTTTTCACAACGGAAACATTTGATATCATCTCCCCTACTTCTCTTTCCTTTATTATACGTATTCCAACTACTCTCATAGCTTGTGGCTGCTGTCTACCACTACTCATGTGGTCGTTACTATTTCTTCTCTGATTACATACCTGACGTTCGGCTAAATATCCTCTCGTCGGCTATCGCCGTGACTGACATCTCCAATTTAATTCATGCCCATACATCATTCATTTCTCACAGAATGGACTATTTTTACTTTCGAGACACTCGTCCCTATTATTGGCTTTCCTTCCGCAGAAACTACATACTATTCGCGCTTTGGCACTGGCTTCCCCACCTTGTGGACGTCCCATCCTTTTTCCGTCCCGCGTGATACTCGGGTTTTGCATGAAGTTATTGCCATGCTGTGTATTTAGTTTCCCTGGGGCATCCACGGGTGTATGGCTTGCTTGCTTGGTTCATTTATACAGTCCAGACCGGATTCATGATCGTTAAAATGTTTGGTTGGGCTCCGAGAGATCTGCTGATGATCTCGTTTAGCTGTATTGCTTCTGCGATCAGCCTTTCCATTTCGATCACGTTGGTGCCCAACATCTCCATCCTTATCGTTGGGTCTCTTAACCCCAACACGAGTGTCCTTGCTAATGATTTATTAATCTCAAGTCGCAGTCCATGATCCCGGGCCGCAGTATACTTTCGGGATTTCGTAATGTCTTCTGCCTGTGTTTTTAGATTTATTAACCTTTCTCCGAACTCCACTATTTCTTCCCCAGGGGAGTTGTGACACTGTCTGTATTTCTAATATTATTGTATCTAAAGATCTATACTTCAGATAGGACAGCTTTAAGGTACTGTATAGCTCTTCTACGCTTGCTATTTTCTTTCCTCTAATTAACCCGTATGCGTTCCCATGAAATCTTTGTTTTACGCACGCAAGTCACCTATTTTGGAATCCGTTATACCCCTCCTTGCGAGTTCACATCCCTCAATAAATTTATACACTTCATTCCTCAAATCAGGCGAACGGGAAAAATGGTACTAATCTGTTTACATTTTTTTCAATTCCTTCTATACTCATTTTAAGCCTGTTTTACTCCTGATGATCTTTAAACCTGTTGCAGGTAGTGACGGACGTCCAATCGGATCTTTGTACGGCAGGGTTTATCTGCTAGCAATTCTTCCTGTGGCAGGAGTCTATTTTCTTCTTTTAAATCCTCTATTCTCCTATGAGCCTCCACTAAAGAGGCTTTTTTCCTTCCCTGCTTTTTTGGTTTAAAACTGTCGAGAGAAAATTTTCCGAAACTCCCTTTTTCTCGATCAACTTTCTGAATCTATTATTTTGCTCTTCCACTTCCTTTACTAAAATTGCCTATAATTCTCTGTCCGTCAAGTAGTTGTCGTATCTGTTTTTTAAGGCGTGAAATTCAGCTTTCCACCTTTCTAATTCCTTTAGCGCACTTCTATTTTTATTTGATACAAAATTGAGCAATTCTTCTAAAATTGCATCCGCCTTCTCTACCTTGGAGAGATTACAAATTTTTTCAATGAACCTATCTAGCTGCCCAACCAAATCTTTATAATCCCTTCCTAAATCCCCTAATGGTGCCTCCAAATCAAATGAAATATCCATAAAAGAGCACATAAAACCACAAAAACAAAAAGACAATGCTTGCAATTTTGCCAACACTTTGGGTCTGACGAGCAAATAAACAAAAACAATCAAAACCTCAACAATGTTTTGCGCTGAAATTCAACCTCAAACGTAAGCGCCACTGCTACTCTCGAGTTTCGCGTCACTTTTTAATTACAGCCACACTTCGCGTATTTTCTTTTCAAAAAAAAAATTTTCTTCGTAGCTTTAACAAAAACTGCTAAATCTACTGTTCACAAATTATCAGAAATTATTCAATTTTTCATTTGTTTTACAATTTAAATTTGCACAACCAATTATTATAATAATCCCCCTATAGGCAGACTCAGCCACAGGATTACGGGTAAGGGAGTCTTGCCCAGGATTATTTATGTGTGTTAGTATTAATATATATTCGCTACAAAGTCCTATCTTTATTTATCACCTTTAAAATTTTATGTTAACACAAACTCACCTGCGAACGATTTTCGGTTCGTAAAAACCGGTTGCGCCAAATACGTTGTGGTTCTTTCAGACGAATCCTGTCGCGGGCTTCTCCGAAGTCCTTGCTCCCTCAGTCCGTCCCAAATGAAACACTATAACTTCACTCTGAACACTTTATTACGAATTACACTAGTTACACACGGTTTGTAAGCTCTGCTTCGCGGATCGCTACTGACTGATCACTATTGACTACTTTACGCAACTCACTACCGACTACTTCATACCAGTCTTATTTATAAGACTTCTGTATGCGGAAACTTAAACACGGAAACAACAAAATGCTAACTGTAGCGGAAAAGACCTGCCTCAATACCTGAGCGCAAGAGAGTGGGCCACTAGTTCCACGGCCAACAAGTGCAATACCGCTTCACCAGCGGCTAGCGCGCGCTCGATGAATTGACCTTGACAAGTTACAATGCGAAATTAAACGCTTAGTGCGATGGAAATTAAACGCTCAGTGCGACACCATTATGGTCGACTGAAAATGTGTTCCGCGGAAGTAGCGACTCACAACAATGGAGACTACACGAATGCAAGAGCTCAAGGAGAAACCTGGTACGCCTGGTACAGCTGGTTCACCGGATAAGAGGTTTTGTGATCAACTTCGTTAGCTGGAGCAAAATCTCACAGAAAAATTTCGTGCTCTTGTTGCTGATTTTGAAAGTAAATTTAATAAAAAAGTTTCTGATGCAATCATCATCATTAATGGCAAAGTTTAGCAGTGTGAGAATGAAATTGCTAAGTAGAAGGAAGAAAACAGCGCCTTGCAGGGTCAAGTGGCTGATCTTCGACGTAAGGAACGCTTGTGTGATATCATTATACATGGTGTACCCACAAAAGTGAATGAAAATCCACTTAGTGTGGCCAGAACGATTGCTGATAAGCTAGGACATCATATCTCACAACTTTGTGATGCGTTTCGCATTGGTCGCAATTCTAGCGATGTTTGTCGACCATTACTTGTTTCTCCTCACATGCGGAGCAGCGTGCGTTACTCGCAGCATATCGTGCTAGTAGTGGACTAACATCTTCGTTATTTCCTAATAGCCCAGGTGAACCGTCGTCAGCTGCCCGTAGTGCCAACTTTCCTTTTTATTTAAACGAACGTTTAACAACGGAAACCAATTTATTGTTACGGCATGCTCGGCAATTAAGAAGTAAAGGCCCTCTTTTTTCTGCGAAAACTCGAAATGGATTCGTATATGTCAAGAAGAGCAAAGATGATAAAGAGTTGAAGATACTCTCCTCAACGAATTTAGTCTAGCCCAGTCATGTTGTCTCTGTATCTGAAATTAACTGGAGTGAACCTGTATTGCAACTATTGTAACTATAAGATTTTGTTTTTGTTATTGTAACTATAAGATTACTACATTTCTGTATACTATAATATAAACAACTATTTCTCATTAGGATTAGTAGCTTTAATGTCTTCATATCCTTTCCACTCTTTACATTCTTATTATATTACTTTTATTATTCTTACTTTTTTCTTGCTTTTATTTATTTCCCTGGGTATGTTCTTTAGCTCTTTGCCTGAATTCTTACTCCTGCCTGTTTCTGCTACTTTATGAGTCCTGTTGGTAGTGTTGTTGGAAGGGTTCTGCTTGATGTGTTATGCAAGAGGCAGTCTGGGTTCAATGTTGTTCATTTTAATGCAAGAAGCTTAAATGCTGATAAACTGGATTATATCAAATATGTTTTTGAGGATTCGACTGTTGAAGTTGTATGTGTCTCTGAAACTTGGTTTTATGGTGAGATTAGTGAAAATTTATATTCTATTAGCAATTATAATATATATATAGGAATGATAATATATATATATAGGAATGATAGATGTGGTCGTAGGGGCGGTGGTGTTGCAATCTATACACGTACAGACTTAGATACCAGGGTGGTTGGTATTTCTTTGCTTGCAAGCAATGTTGAGTATTTAACATATGTATTTCTGATCATAATTCAAAACTGTTTGTGTCCTGTGTCCAAAATCCGAATAAACTGTTTCCGCTAGAAGAATACTTTGACAATCTATCAAGGGTAATACTCGACTATACTTATTTTATTGCTTGTGGTAACCTGAATGTTAATCTCTTGAATACTGACTGGTATGCGAAGTCTCTGTTAGAGCTTGTTGCGTCTCTTGGTTTGTGTTTTGTAAATGATAGCCCATCAACCAGATTCTCGCCTAATGACTCTCCTGGATTATTTTATAGTTTCCGATATTTCTTCTTTTAACTTGTTTGATCAAATATACTTTGTATCTGATCATGACTTAATTTTTTGCAATTATAACTTGGAATTTTACCGTAAGCAGGGTGTGTCGTCTGTCTCATATTATGACTTTAAGTCTATCGATATCGGTACTCTCTTTCTCGTTGCCCAATCATTGCACTTAGATGATATATGGCATCTCTCATCTGTTGATGAAAAATTGATCTCCTTCATGGGCAGATTAAATGAATTGTTTTTAAAGTATGTCCCGCTAAAAGTTATAAAAATTAAAAATAGGCTGTGTACGTGGATTACTGGTATTGTTTTGGACTCTATTCGTATGCGGAATAGGTAGCGCAACTTATGGAGAAGATGTCCGTCACCTACAACAGTCACTAACCTCGGTTATTGCATTAACAGTAAACTTAGCTGTACTGATCATATCAATAATGTGGTTCGTAAAATGTATCTTACTTTACATAGGTTGCGGTTTTGTGCTGCCTTTACCACGCTCGATACAAGGAGGAAACTTGTGATTCAATTAATTCTTCCCCACATATCATTATTTTCCGTGGTCTATAGTAAGCTTAATTCACAGTCTTCTCTAAAATTGTCGGTTGCATTTAATCATGCTACCAGATATGTTCTTAGCATTCGTGCGTATGCTCACTTGGCCCAATACAGGAATGGAATCTTAGGCTATGATATTTTTTGCTACTTGCCAATTAGAAACTGTGTTTTCCTACACAAACTGATTCACGCTAAGATCCCAGCTGATTTGTATTAGAAATTACAACTTGGCCATACCCGTAGAAGCTTGATACTCATTACGCCTAGTTGTAAATCCTTAAATGCAAGTAGATTCTAGTTTCAGACGGGCTATTGTTACATATTTCGGTTACCTCTATTCTTGATGGTTACTTCACTCTCATTTTTTCTTCTGTCTTTTCCTTCCACTCTTTCGTAACTTAATTTTAGTATTTAGTTATGTACTTGTTTCTGTCTTTTATCTTTATTTCTTGATTATTATAATAAGTTACCAATCTATGTAATATAAATGACTTATGTGTTATTGTGACCCACATTTGTAACTAACAATAAATAATTATATTCTGGGCAGGCCTTTTAGATAGTGACAGACCACCAACCATTAGAGGGTATAGCGAATTCGAAGGATCAGACTTCTCGTCTAACCAGGTTTAGACATAAACTATCGGAATACGAATTGGAAATTATATATAAACCCGGTAAGAAGAATTTGAATGCAGACGCATTAAGAAGGATTCCGCAGGAAAATAATGGTATTGTTGCCGTACAGACTCGCTCAAAAGCGGAGGCAAAGGAACAGGATAAGGTAGACAGTTCATGTCAAAACTCACAGCAAGGGTACGCAACAACATGCGATGCTGAAAAGGTGAAATCTGAAAATGCAGTGATGCTATCCGACCCAAAGGAAATAGAAACAGTAATGAAAGATTTCCACGGTTCACCGTTAGGAGGCCATCAGGGTGCAGTGAAGACCTATTTACGCATTAGGCAGGAATACAGGTGGCCAGGCATGCAAAAACATATAAAAGAATATGTTAAAACATGTCCCAAATGTCAAGTCAACAAAAGTTCTAAATTGACGAAAATGCCACTAGTATTAACAGACACGCCAGTGCGGCAAATTTGAAAAGAAAATGTAGTCCGGTATATAATGCCGAAGACCCAAATAAGGTGTTACAATTTCAAATACAGAGAGCTCATGAAATAGTGAGAAAGAATCAAGATAGAGCTAAGCAAATAAAAAAAGAGCAATATGATAATAAGTTAAATTTAGTAGAATTTAAGGTAGGAGATAACGTTTTGGTTAAGAATTAGGCTAGGAAAAACAAGTTTCCTCCAATATGGATAAGTCCCTACAAAGTTAAAAGAATAAAGAGTCCAATTACTACGTTTTTAGAGATTAAGGAAAAAGATAAACCCTTTCACAATAATCTTCTTAAATTGTATAGCAACAGGCGTAGAGTGTAGGAACGTAAAAGAAAATGAGGACTAGAAATTAGGATAGTAACAGATAATTTGTGTATAACTATAGTATAAATCACTTTTAGATAAAAAGAATCCGTCAAGAAGGAATCCATAAAGAAGGCAAAATGCAAAGCATAACTGTTTGGTTGATTGTCGTGGTGGCGCTGATGAGAACATATTCAAAAAAGACTAACCAGGCAATGTATTCGAAAAGACTAACCAGGCAATGATCTTCAAGGATACATGGACATTAATAACAACGGTTGGACGTAGCAATTTCGAGGGGATAATAAATAGATTATTAGAGTGCATCAATAAAATGCAACACTTTTGTGAACATTTAAATAAACAACCGGAAGAAACCACGTTTGCAGAAGCTTGTAGTAATTTAAACCGCCCATTGAAAGCAACAATTTATCAGTAAATACATAACGAGGAAATAATAAGCATAACAGAAGAAGTAAAAAAAATAATAAGCATCACAGAAGAAGTAAAAGAGCATTAGAATTCGTAGGAGATGCATTAAATTGGACATTTGGTACGATGAGTCAGAAAGATGCGAATGAAATCTACAATCATTTGGAAAATATACAGTCATCAATCAAAAACGTACAAGCTGATGGAGCAACAAGTTACAGTGATGGAATGAAATTACAAAAAAATATCAGAAGCACTAAAACAATCAGCTGATGAAATATATAAACTACAGAATGATCTATCGGATACAATCAAGGATCAGATACAAATAAATAATAATAACGAACGGAAAATAGATCAAGTAGAGAATTTACTGCGAACACTAGAGATACACGCAGCGATACTGGCTAGCTTAGTGGAGATACAGGGAAGACAACAAGTCGAAATCAAGTACTTGATGATTTGTATAAAGGAAGATTACATCCGTCAATACTAGGAGAGGCAGATCTAAAAGAAATCGTAGGAAGATTAGATTGAAGAACAAAGCGAAGCGGTTGCTAAACGATTTGTTTAGAATACACCAATTGGCTGCAGTGGATACGTTAACGACAGGTGAAAATATATTAATAAAAGTAACAATACCATTACCTGAAGACGAAGTTTATAGCATATACAAGATATACCAAGTGAAAATTTTCACAAATACAACGTATGATCTCACAGTTAAGCCAATATTTGATTATTTGGCAGAGTCGGACGAGGAATAGCCTTGGTAATCTTCCATATCTTCTCTTAATAGACAGGACAATATTTTAATCTGTAAAAGCCGAGGCAGAAAGCTAAGCGGAAGGCATCCAAAGGGTGAAATAGCGTTACAACAACATCATGTAAATATGAAAGATTTGTGCATTTCTACGGCAATCCCGGCAAGCGAGGGGATAAAACTTGAAACACCAAACAAATGGCTTTATAACTTCAGTCATAACACAATATTCGAAACAACATGCGCCACAGGGTCAACCACAATATCTCTAAAGGGGTTAGGTATATTAACGATGACACAAAATTGTAAGATACATAACCACGAGAGCACAATAGAATTCGAGGAACATCAGACAACTACGATTAACAAAGTTGACCACACCCAACTCATAGAATTCCTGAAAGACAGCTTGACAGATTCGGTAGCAACGCCGGAAAAAGGACAAACTTTAAGACCAATAATATCAGCAGATCATAGAAGTTTCAGGCAAACGCTGGAAGCAGGGGAAAAGGATATCGAATATCTGAAAGCAGGAGTTAAATAGGCGGAGGTCACTCAAAAAATCCTATACAAACAGCATATGGTAGTAATCGCAGGGATAGCAACATCAGTTGTATTGTTAGTGTTGGCAGTAGTAGTAAAAATAATGTGCGTTAAGAGCAAAGCAAAACCAAAAGCCAAATGCGTTACATCCCAATTGGTAACTAGGCCAACAATAGAGCTGATTCATGAACCAACGCAATTGGAACTACGCCGGCATAGGAAAATAGGAAAACTTAAACCACCTGAGAATGCAGAAAGCACGAAATTGAAATGTGTTGCAGACTCATCATCAATTGCCAGTGAGTAAATTCCAAAATAGCAACCAAATTCCAAAATAACAACCAAATTCCAAAATAGCAACCAAATTCCAAATAGCAACCAAATTCCAAAATAGCAAGCAAAATAAATAAGAACACTTTTTTTATTAATTATCTTTATTGTAGATCTCCAGAAAAATTTCGATACAATAATAAAATACAATTATAATTTTTAATAGGAAATTCAAAACTATTTCTATTTTTAATTTTTAATTTAATTTTTAATTTATTTTGAATACTTAATTTAATTTAATTTAACAGGAACGTAGCGCTGGTAAATTGTATAGGTTCCGATTCAGCACTCGAAGGATGTCCACGAGTAGTAGTAGCCTCTGGTGGGTGGGGCGTTTCTGGAACTCTTCTTGGATACTACGGAGTCCGTTGGACAGGGGGTCCAAGTCCCAGTAATTCTCCTCCAAAATCTCCACGACGGCAGCTAGGTGGTATGGCCGTTTGAACTGTCTCGTATTTATATCAAAATTGCGTAGCTGAACCAAGCCTCGGTCATTTGGATAATTAGGTCTTGTATAAGACATACCTAAAACTGAAAGAAATAAATATATATTTATTTTTCTGTTTAACTTACCAAAACCAGGAGAAATAATTATATATTGGACAATACACTTCCAATTTCTGAGAGATCTATACATTCGGTATAGACTATCGTAAGAAAACACAAGTGTTTACTAAAGGATCAGCATTGACCAAGATTCAATGTTTGCGCTCCTAAAACAAAAAGGGGGGAGGTTAGAGTACAATTCTCATAGGTAAAGGAAAGAGAAGGAAAAAAATTTACTAACACAACTAACTTATACTCACTAATATTTAATTACGTGCGTTTCAGTAAGTAAAGGCCTGCTTACTTAAACGCATATTACAACATTTGTACCAAAAAGGGTACAAATTACCTCGTTGCTGCAAAAAAGCCACATCCAGGTTTTTAAAACTAAAGAAATTCACAACCAGAAAGGAAAAAAAACCGAGGAAGAATTGTTTCAAGCCGCGTTAGGGCATTGCACTTAGCAATTAAAAGTATGCTTGCAAAGCATTTCTGTATTTGCAAGTATTGAAATATAAGAAAAGAGAAAAAAAAAAGTTTCAACAAGTAAGACAAATGCTTATTCAAATTTTATAATTTTATATCATAGAGTATAAATAGTTAAGGAAATGAAATTGATATTTATTAAAGAGAATTAAGACGAAGAAAACAACAACAACAACTGCCGCGAAAGCAAATGCAATATTAGAACAACACAAATAGTGCATAAATTCTTTCGATTACCTTTTTCTCTAACACCGAACCAGGCTGCAGTCTGCCACAGCTACTATACGGATATTACATGATTCTGCTCAATTGCACTTTTGTAAACAAATTCCGTCCAACCAATCATTGCAGAAGGCAGATTGATCGCACTTGACGAATTTCTAATTAGTTGGGCCTACAAACCGGTGGTTGTGGTGCACGGAATACTTTCGGGGTCAGAGTCCATGGTGCTGTTGGTCCGCCAAGTGGAACAGCAATATCCAGGAACCAAGGTCTGCAACTGGGAGAAGTACAGCTGTTGGTACAGCTTAGAGAGTGCATGGAAAAAACTCCAGGAGCTGCGTGACACACACAACATCCACAACCACGCAACACATCATTTAACGGTCCACATGAGCAACAGAGGTATGAGTACTACAATCAACAAATACACTAGGATAGGATTCAAGGTAGATTTAAAGTAAACAATTATAGAGACTTAATTTTAAGCCACCCAAGAATCATTATGTATATATCGTGAAGCGATATTAATTTTTTTCTTTCCCTAAGGGTGGAGGGATGTTGTGGGTCAATCTGCACGCCCTAAAACCAGCGCTAGAAAACTGTTAAAACTAGATAACAGTGCAAGTATTTTAGTTAATACAGTACTTTGCCAGTTTACTTTGCATACTTCCAACGTGGAGGCTTGCAGCTATTTTTTGGAAGGCATACTTTTTGGCCAAACTGTGGTCGCTTCTCATTTCCTCCTGGAAATGATGATCCTCCCAAAGAAAAGACCGGAATGCCTTCTAGTGTTCTTTTATTTTCGAATATGCAGCGCCGGTCTGCGCGCTGTGGTCTCACAAACAGAACTCTCCTTTTAAACATTAAATCATTTTTACTTAAGCTCGCCGACGGCTACGTCGCTACAAACTAAAGTGGACCGGTATGTTGGAATTCCACTATTTTGCAATATTAAATTCTTAATATTCATATTTGCCAATATCAAGGTCGGCAGAATTAAATTGGGAACGATTTAATTCTTCCGCGTTTGCTCTTTGCTTTTTATTTTAGCTAATTTTATTTATTCGGAAAGCTGCTTAGTTTGAGCTCGAGAAAAGCTATTTGGTGGCAATTAGCTTCCACACTTTCTACCATGCAGATGGCGCTGGTTACTATCTTGGCTTTCCAGAGCTTTGCCCGGAGCTTATAATTAGCTTCCACACTTGCTACCATGCAGAGTGCTGGTTGCTAGCTTGGCTTTCGAGCTTCCCAAAACAAAGTGCTTGGCTTGCACTAAAGGTTGAACTTGACCTTGACTCACTAACTGAGTTATTAACAAGTGCCAATGTTCTTGCCTTGATAGTGTGAATGCGACATACAACATCCCTCCAACCTTAGGGAAAGAAAAATTAATATCGTGAAGCGATATTAATTTTTTCTGTACAATATGATACAGGAGTGGTTTATTCTAATTCTCTAATATTATGTAACTTAAATCTACTTAAGTTCTACCTTAGTGTATCCTCGTTGTTCACGTGTGTTGTGGTTGTGGTTGTTGTGTGTGAAGTCACGCAGCTCCTGGACTTGTTCCCATGTACTCTCTAAGCTGTACCAAACGCTGTACCCATTGCAATTGTAGATCCTGGTTCCTGGATGTTGCTGTTCCACTTGGCGAACCAACAGCACCATGGACTTTGACCCCGGAAGTATTCCGTTCACCATAACCACCAGTTTGTAGGCCCAACTACAGTTCAATCAGAGAAATAGAACTGCAGCCAACTTCAGTGATATTTTCATTGCGTCTTTTCCAATTACTTAATTAGAAATTCGTCAAGTGCGATCAATGCACCTTCTTCAACGATTGTCTGCACGGAGTTTGTTTATAAAAGTGCAATTAAATAGAGTCATGCTCTGTAATGATGTAGTGTGATATCCGTAAGTATGGCAGACTGCAGCATGGTTCGGTGTCGAAGATGACCTTTTGTCCCGAGATAAACTTCAGGTGTGGTGTGTTCATTGCCTCTCAGATTGGTGACGACATCCAGGAATTTGATTGGTACGCAGCGGCATTCAAATTTTGATTTTCCGTAAAAGACGCGAATGACATTCCTTGATCGAGTCGGTAGCATAGCAGCGACATGCGAGTTTTGGGGTTTTTGTCGCCGTTGTTGTTGCTGCTTTTATTACTAGCGATGCTGTTGTTGGTGACGGCCTTAGTTGGTACTCATGTTCATGCGTTTTAAGCACTATTTGTGTTGTTCCCTTATTGTATTTGATGTCGCGGCAGTTGTTGTTGTTGTTTTTGTTTTGTTGTTATTGTTGTTGACTTAATCATATTTATTACAAATTATATTTCCTTAACTACTTATACTGTATGATATAAATTTATAAAGTATATCCAATTTATTTCGTTATCACCATTTAATTACATTCCAACTGTTTAGAAATTTTTTAAAAATCTCATTTGTCTTGCTTGCTGAAACGATTTCTTTTTCTCCTTTTTTATCTTTTAATAGTTGCAAACAAATACTTTGCAAGCATAATTTTAGTTGCTAAGTGCAATGCCCTGAAGGCAGCTTGGAACCATTCTTCCTCATGTTTTTTTTCTGGGTTTGAATTTATTCGGTTTTTCTTTAAAAACCTGGGACGTTGCTGTTTTGGAGCAACGAGGTAATTTGTACCCTTTCTTGTACAAATGTTGTAATTTGCGTTTAAATAAGCAGGTATTTACTTATTGAAACGCACGTAGCTAAAAGTTATAAAAGGTAGTGGTTAGTTTAAATTAGTTGTGTTAGTAAAAAATTTTCCTCTCTTTTATTTTCTTGTCCTTCTTTTTTTTCTCAAACATGTTTTTTATATTTCAGTTTTTTTTTCTCCTATTTTATTTCACATCTTTTTCTCTTTCTGTATTTTTTCTTTTTTTTAACTCAAGTTTTTTTTTATTTTAATATAACTTCTTTCCTTTTTGTTTTTCGTTTTAATTTTAGTTTTTCTCTTTTCTTTTCTTTTTTCTTGTTTTCTTTTTTCAACATTTAGGGTTAGTCTGTAAGTAAGTTTTCGAATCGTTGGACATTGTTTTAGGCCATCTTTGCCAATATCATATCCTTTGAATTGGTGAGGATTGCCTTCTTCTCGGCTCAATTTCCAGCGAATGAACTAAAGTTGAATTCGACTATCCTAAATTAGATATTTAATACATATAGAGTAAGACGAATGAAATACTTTAAAATGGAACGGGATTACTTTTACCTCGCGTCCAATATGTCTTACATATTGGTTTGAGTCTTTAAGTAATGTACTGTGTAATATGTATTGTGTAATGTAATGTGTTCCTTTGAATATGTATTCACATATTAGACGGATCTATTTTTCATATTTCCACATTGTTTCGACTAAATTGATATAGCCGAAAAATGCGTTTAGACTCTTAGTGACAAATTCTGATACACGATATTTAATTAACATTTTAACTTTATTATTATAGTTTTAATAAAATTTTTATTATTAACTCTACTAAGTTAAGACCAATAATATTTACACTTTTAAATTTATTAATTAAGCTTCCAATTTTTTTTTTATTTAAATTCTGGTCTTCTACGAATTTGTCTTCTTCGATTTTTCACATGTAACGTAATGTAATTCATATTACCTTGTTTTCTTAACTGCAAGTTATTAATATTTGTGAAATCCGAAGCGAAATTTTGGTTAAAGGCGAAATCATGTCCGCTTGATTCTAATACGGGTACAAAAATTTTATCATTTTTCAGATTAACCAGTTTTCCCTGGTATATTACTGGTGGAATTCTCTTCTTATTCCACCATTTGAATTCTGCACCACTGTTTGCATGTCACCTGTGTCTACGTTGAGAACTTCATTCAAAATATTATCTTTAAGTAAGCTATTGTCGGTGTCTGTATCAACTAGCAGAATGAGTTTTTTATTTCTGGCCTCTTCTCAAGGCAACTCAATAAACACGTCATTCATATTAGATTGCACCCGGTTAGACACTTCTACCTCAATCTTTTTACTTTTATTATGCAGGTTATGAACATGAACACTCGTATTCACACCTTGATTTGGCAACTTAGGAAAAGAAACTCTCCATTTGGCTATTATTCCTGATTTTATATGACTTGCAAGTGCTTTTATACAGGTAACATATTCCGTTATTCTAAGACTAATGCTCCTTGCTTTACAATGCTGGAAATTGCGGAAGATTGTTCTTATAATAAATACAGCAACCAATTGTGCCATCATAAGTATTGTCATTAAACTCTGTACTCCAACTTCAATTATCTTTACAGCCTGAACTACCGATTCGTCTGATTTTCTCCGAATATTATTTTTGTTTTCTATGTTCTTATCAGCTGTTTTTTCTACCTTTCTAGCCTTCTTCAATTTTGCTGAAGTTGGCAACGTATCCACAATCTATGTTCTTATCAGCTGTTTTTTCTACCTTTCTAGCCTTCTTCAATTTTGCTGAAGTTGGCAACGTATCCACAATCTCTTCAGACGTAGGACTTACTGTTATTACTTCAGTTATTGAGGCTGGTAACGTATCCACAACATCCACTTCGTTGGTGTTGGTTCCATTGTTGACTCCCCTGGTTCCAGTTATTAGGCCCCTGATTTTTGTTGTTCGACCCACTTCTGTTGTTTTCATTGTTATTACACCTCCAGTTTGTCTCGTGTCCATATTTTAAACACTTTTGGCAATACGGTGTGTTTTCCCTGATTAAACACTTTTCTCGCGTATGCCCACGTTTATTACAAAATGAACAAACTATTTTCTCCTGTGGTGCTCTCGAAACGTTCTGCCTTTCTTCTAGTCTTTTATAAGCCACTAGATTATGTACAGGCGGTCCTGTGTAGGGTTCTACCGAATTCATATTAATTATGGGTGTAACCGTTGGTTGATGGAGGGAATTACTTCTTTATATTTCAATCAGCGTGTTCACTGCTATTTCTATCATTTCCTCCATACTTTTCCCTGTAACACTTAGCATGTGAATTCGTAAAGTAGTATCTTTTAACCCTGTTCTAAACGCCTTATTTGCTGACGTCTCTACCATAGATACAAGTGCGCTGTCGCCCTGTCCATTATAGGTATCTTTTATTACTTGTAGCGCCTGTGCTTTTTTGGTATTTAGGCGTCTTGCGTACTGCCGAATGTCCTCATTGTGCAATTGACTGCAATTCTGTAGTTCTGTTAACGTTGAGTCTAACGAAATCGTTGGTAGGTAGGCTCTTCTTAACACTAGGTATAATTCTTCTAGGCTGCTGAAACGTTGTGAACCTACTAGATCATAAGCGTCTCCATACAATCTTTGTTTGATACAATCTATGTACTCTTGTATATTTCCGGTAGTCGCTTCCCTTGTAGCTAACTCACACGCCTGTATAAACTTATACACCTCACCTCTTAAGTCTGGTGACTGTGTCCCTGAAAACAGTGGAACAAGACTGCTTGTTATCTTCGCGATTTCTGCTATACCCATCTTGGTTTGATTTGCCCCTAATTGCTTTAACGTAGGAAATGAAACTGAGTTATATTCCTTCGGACTGACTATAGCAGCGGTAGCTTCTTTATGGTATAGTGTCTGATCGTTAGCTAATTCTATTTCTTGTTTCAGCCGTCTGTTTTCCTCTTTTAATTCTTGGACTCTTCTGTTCGCTTCTTCTAAAGAACTACAGTCTTCTCTTGATTTCTGTGCAAATCCCTGTTCTAGTGTTTTATTTAACGTTTCTTCGGTTAGCCCCTTTTCCTTTAATAATTCCCTTAGTTTTACGTTCTTGTCCTCTAAGTTCCTTAATATATCCTCCTGAAACACTTTATCTACTAAATAATTATCGTACCTATTCTTCAGTGCGTTAAATTCTGATTCCCATACCTTCGAATTTTCTGTCTTATTCTCTATTATCTGGTGTAGGAATTTAAGCAATTCCTCTACTATCGCGTCTGCTCTTTCTACACTTGAAAGGTCGCTTAGATTCCCTACTCTAGACTTTAACAATTCTAAGTTTTCTTTGTTGCCTACTGTCTGTTTTAAAATTGCCCAAATTTTTGATATAAACTCCCCCAACTGACGTTTCAGATCCTTATGGGTTCTCTATAATTCTAGAAATGCTTGTTCTTGCAACCACTCGGCCATTAATTAAAGAACGACATATAATTTAGTGGGTTTTTATTTTTCTTAACGTTTACAATTAACATATGTAAGAGTAAATTTTTCTTAATTTTGAGAAGTTAAATATGTTTATTTGAATGTGGTACATTGTTTATTTTTCTTATGTATTATTTTATGCAACGATTTTACTTAAGTTTCACTTTAAAATAGTTTTTGGTTCTGGAGCACTGCGTCTTTTTCACCTCTATTCGCGTCCGTTGCTGAGAAGGAAGAGTCAGCAAGTGAGTGAATGGGTCCAGCGACGATCGCTGGAAGCCGGTCAAACCGCGCCAGTTGCCGCGGAGAGAGCCCGCAGCCGGGCTTACGCTCACGAGAGAGGCGCCCCTCACGACCGGCAGGCTGAGAGGAGAGAGACTGGAGTGCTCACTCCTGACACCCTACCGATCGATGAGGGAGCACCTCTGGCGAGCGGCAGTTGGGTTAACATACCGCCCGCCTTGCAGAACTGCAAATCCCCAAACCCCGACAACTGGCGCCGTGCCTCGTCTCCGGCCTAGTGGAGGAGCGTGTGGTGCGCCTCCCCGCACTTGCGGCAGCGCATGGGGCTCCGGCACTCAGCCAATCTGTGCGACCGCGCCAAACAGTTGTGGCACATGTGCCGCGAGTGTGCCGTCAAGTTCCGCTGCGCTGGTGTTTGTTGCAGAAACAGCCGACAACAGCTCAGCACATGCCGCCCCGTACACAGGGGACAGCACAGTTCGCGCTCGCGGCCCTCCGTAGGAAGCCGCTGGGCTGGCGGGCACCAGGCGTGCCGCCTGGCCGGCATCACTGGCACGCGTCGTGGGGCCGGACGACCTGGAGGCGCGTGTCTTGGGGCCGATGGTGCTGATGGAGCCGATGGTGCTGATGGAGCCGGCGGTGCTGGTGGTGCACGTCGCGGCGCCGGTTCGGGTGGGACGGGCCGCAGACGTCTCGGGGCCCGTGTGGGTGGTGAGAGCGCACGTCTCGGGGCCAGCTCTGGTAGTGGACGTTGCTCGTGGCGCGGCGGATACCGCACCGACATCGTGCGAACTCGCAGACTTCCGCGATCTCGGAGGTCTTCGTGATAGATGGGCATCTGTGCTGGGGCCGGACCGAAGGAGGCTTCCTCAGGCCGGACGAGAGAACTCCGGAAAGCTCGGGTTGGCGGTGTGGGCGAGCGTCGTGTCGTGGCAAGCGCTTGTGCCTCGTCGGCCGAGACGTCGAGCACCAGGGCGTCAGCCGTTGGGGACAGCTCCCGAGGACGGTGGGCAGCAATAGGCGGCGCGGCGGCGCAGATGGGCACCGCCCCGGGTGGTGCCAGCAGACGCCCTCTTCGGGTCCGCGCATATTGCCAGCGGATTAAATACATGTGGGCTCTGTAATGAGAAAATGTGTTAATAATGGGCTGTCATGTACAGGGTTCGTTGCTTGGTCCGATGTAGGATGCAAGGCTTGCAAGTATGGGTCGTCGTTTTGATAAGGGTGTAACCTTGGGGATCCAGAATTGGGTACGGACCAGACGAAGAACTAATTTTCGTGTATAAAACGAATGAGAAATCGCGAGAATTGGCAGCCGTATGGCAGAATAATCGGGTGCCGTTCGTCAAAAGGCAAGTTGGGACACGAGGACAACCGCCCGCCAACGCGCATCGTGTTATCCGTGTGGAGAAAAGGGGTTCAACGAAAGTAAGCTGCTTTTAGATCGCAGCATCGTGTGGTTTTCGAGAGCGGCGTACTCGTCCGCAAAATGAATCTTCTGGCAGGAGATGGCGAGGCAGCGTTTAGTTTCCTTTATTTCTCCCGGTGGGAGGTGCAGGTTGGGGTGCGAGTTCAGTTGACGCTGAGCTGGATGAGCGTTGTGGAGACATCGATATACGTATGAGTATACACGTAGGGCTCGTGGCAGCGACGAAAATCGTTCGAGAGGATCCTCATCGGTAGCGCAATGGGTGTGCAGCATTTTGACAGCTTTCTGCTCGTTTGGTGACATATTCGTCGTAGGCGCGGAATTCGGGCCAGCGATTCTTGTCGTGGGCGAGCCAAGCAGGTCCATTCCACCAGAGGGTGCTCTCAGCGAGATCTTGGGGCGTGGCACCGCGACTGGCTAAATCCGCGGGGCTGTCCTGAGAATCGACATGAAACCATTGCGACTGTGGTACCTTCTCGATGATTTTGGCAACTCGATTTGCCACGAACGTCGCCCAAACGCAGGGGGATTTCTTCAGCCAGGCCAAAGCAATGGTGGAGTCGCTCCAACAGTAGATCGTGTAATGGGGCAGCTGCAGAGTGGGCACGAGAGTGTCGATCATCTCAGCTACTAAAGTGGCTCCGCACAATTCTAACCTGGGGATAGACAAAGTTTAATTTGGGGCTACACGAGTTTGGGAGTACAAAAGGAAAACTTGGACTTCCTGAGCGACCTTGATGCGGACATAGATGACTCCTGCGGAGGCTTTGTGTGAGGCATCGCAAAAGGGATGGAGTTCAACTTCGCTGTGGGGTGTGTAACTCACCCATCGGATGCGGATGTAGCGGATGTGATGTGGTGGAATGCAGGATGCGGATGTAGCGGATGTGCTGGTAATTCTGGAGAAAACTTAACCAGCTAGCGTGAGTTACCTGAGGCAGAGTATCATCCCAGTCGATTTTGTCCAACCAGACTTGCTGAATCAGAATCTTCGCTGCAACGCTGATCGGAGCCAGCCAACCGGCTGGATCGAACAGCTTGGCGACCAGAGACAACATTTCCCGTTTTGTGTACGCAGCTTTGATGACGATAGCTTGGACCTCGAAGTAGAAGTCATCATGGGTCGCGTTCCAGAGACCCATTCCAAGCATTTTAGCGATGCTGGAGTCTTGTAGCGTCAGGAAATCGGTAAGGAGCAGATGGGATGCCGGCAAGTCTGCCAGAATGCCTTTATGGTTGGCAGTCCACTTGCGAAGTGAAAAACCTGCTGAGTCGAGAGCCGCTTTGAGTTGGTCACGGGTCTGGGTAGCGGTCACCAGGTCATGCGTGCCTGCGAACACATCATCCACATACATGGAATGCTGTAGAATGTGTGACGCAAGCGGAAACTTGTGCTTCACGTCGTCTGCCAATTGAAGAAGGGTGCGTATTGCCAGGCACGTTGATTTGAAATTTGGGATCAAGTGGCGAATTCAGCAGAAACTCGCTCGACCTTGATATTTTTGCAGCAACAGTCTCGTTGAGACCTGAAACTACAGCTGTAGTTGGCTGCACGGGGAGCGTTAAGAGCTTTTGTATGCGCTCAGAGATGAACGACACTTCGGATCCAGGATCAATCAAGGCGCGCGCGATGTAACATGTACCGTGATGGCGTATTGTTACCATAGCAGTCCCTAACAGTAACTGTTTTGGTGCTTTCGCGAAGCACACCTGATGCGTGTCCTGTGGATTTCGCTGTTGCGCGGGTGGAGAAGTGGACTGTATATGCGTGGGAGGTCGCATCGAAGGATGCGGCCTTTCTTGCTGAGAAGCATGATGAGTCGATCCGGGAATAAAATTCGAATAGGCAGGAACTTGAGTACGCGGAGCGTTTTCAAACCGCCGCTCTTGATGTGAGGCATGTGGGGTCGAATCTGATACAGCATTCGAGGAGGATGGAGCGTGCTCACGACGCAAGAGGGTGTGATGCCTGCCATTACATTTGACGCAATTGAATCTGCTTGGACAGTTTTTCACGGAATGAGATCTGGCCAAGCAGTTGCTGCACAAGCGGTTTTCCTGGTATTCAGCCGCTGTGGGACGGGCAAACTGAGAAACTGAGCGCAGGATCTCAGCCTGTGCTGCTTCTGGCAAAGAGGGCAGCTATCTTGGGACACGTTCAACTGGAAGGTGTTGACGCGTTTAGAGGCTGGAGTTGAGTGAGTCGGAGCTGAGAGCTGTGTTGACTTCGATGCGGGTGTGCACTTAATATCTTGCACCGTTTTAAGGGTCTGGAAGCGATGAGTCAGAAACGCATCGAGATGTGTCAATTTTGGGATCTCTGATTTGTTGGTGAGAGATTGCTCCCAGAGGGAAAGCGTTGCTTCTGGGAGCTTGCTGGAGCACAAAAAGACGATTATTGCGTCCCAATGCGAGGTATCGACACCTTGTAGCGCGAGTGCGGCGAGAATATTATTTATTTCGCGCTGCAGGTCTTTAATAGCGCCACCGGTTTCCTTCATGATGGGGGACAGGCTGAAGAGCTTCTTCAAATGGGCGTTGGTGAGGACGCGCCCGTTCTCGTACCTGTCGGGCAGATTTTTCCACGCTTGGGCAAAACCTTCATTCGTGAGAGGGGATTTCTGCACGATTTCTTTAGCTTCGCCGGTAGTTTTTTGATTCAGGTGGAAAAGCTTCTCAACCGGCGCAATTCTGGTGTTCTTGATATAAAGGGCCGTGAACATATCCCTAAAAGAGGGCCACGAGAGGTAATCGCCGTGGAAGGCTTGGGTGTCGCAAGGGGGTAAGCTGATGTTGTAGCCAGATGCTGGCATTTCAGCTGCTGCTGTATTGAGTGCGGAAGAAGTGAGACGAGTTTTTCGGCATGCGCCGATTTTCGTGGCGCAGCGAATATAAGTTCGGTAGCAGTTGCGTTGCTTCGTCTTAATCACTTCTACGTCAGCGGGTGCGGATTCTTCGGAGGCCATCAACTGGTCTAGGCACGTGTAGTAGACTTCCTTGGTCGCCTTCCACATCGTCTTGAGCTCTTCCAGATGAGTACCTAATGAAAAGTCCGAGTGCTCCTGCTCAGGGATGGTCACGAAGTCGGCCTCGAATTCGACGATCGCGTCGGAGGCGCGTATAAATTTGTCGAGTGACGCCATTATATTTTTAGGGTTCGCTTAGGGACAGCGAAGAAAGTCGAAAAACCAAAAGAAAACGCACCGAAAAACTATTTCGGAAAAAATTGTATTTTATTTTAGAGGAAAAAAGTCACAGAATATTTGCGCGTCGCTATCTGATTGCGTTGTCTCTAAAGTTGGCAACTAGTTACAAAGAGACTAGTTGCTGCGAACACTTCTGCCTACCGGGTGTCTCGCTTTTTCGATTTCGCGTTGGGTCACCGTTGAATAGTGAATTTCACACTGCTATCACTTGGGAGAGTGCAGACAGAAAGAACAGGTTTTTGTGTTCTGTTTGCACTCTGTATGACTGATCAACGCAAGCGGAAGAGCGCGAGCAGCAGAAAAAAATACCCGCAAAAACCAACCAGCAAAAGGTGGTGGTTCTTCGTTTTTGCACTGAGCGCAATTACGGAGCACTCAAGTGACTTGGTACAAAAATGTGAGAGCGTGAAACCAAAGCAATCTCCCGGGAGAGCTCAGCGGAAGGCTGCTCTAAAGTTTAGAGTCTAAAGATATCTTGTGCGGGAGCACGGGGCTTGCTTATGCGCCAAGCGGTAAATTTTTGCAAAAAATGTGGGCTTCGCAGCAAGCGATGCTTGCGAAGACGGGAAGCTTTGGTGCTGCCGTTACTTTAGGGGATCGTTACTCACGAATTAAGAATTCTCGTAAGGTTTGACGGTCAAGCCAAGGATATATATATATATATATATATATATATATATATATATATATATATATATATATATATATATATATATATATATATATATATATATATATATATATATATATATATATATATATATATATATATATATATAAGCAATTGTAATTGCTTGTTATTGAAAAAGGATGACACTAAAGTGGCTTTGATTCTCCAAACGATATGAAGTCTCTAAGCGATTTACTGTAACGATTAAACTTTTAATTTTGGTTTTAAAAATAACCAAAAAAAATTATTCCAAAATGATATCTTTCTTATTATTCCCAATATTACCATTATCATATTAAGAATTAATTTAATTTTCCTCAAAAATTCATTCATTCTCCAACAATTCACTTTCAAATTTCACTTTAAAACTATTCAAAACTTTTAAAACCTTTTTAAAACTATTTAAAAACTTTCCAAACAACTTCCCAGAGTGAAAGGGTCGACCTCAGCAAAGGTTTCGTCCGGCGTGGAACTCCATTGGACAGACAAGGGTGCCTGGCTTGATGCTGGCACTCCTTTTATTTATTCCACAAATTTCACCAAAATTTTCACTCACTTACCTTTAATTTTCTTCGAGTGATCCTCGGCTCGAAAATCCAGCTGCGCCAAAATGTTGTAGTGTCCTTCTGAAAAGAATGCGGGTCCTCTTAATGAAAAGCCTTGTTCCTCTTCTAACGTCCCTTTTTATTTATTTCAATTCTGCGCGCTATGGGCTCACAAACAGAACTCTCCTTTTAAACATTAAAAGGACGTAGCCGACGTAGCCGTCGGCGAAACTAAAGTGGACCGGTATGTCGCAATTCCACTATTTTGCAATAATAAATTCTTAATATTCATATTTGCCAATATTAACGTCGGCAGAATTAAATTGGGAACGATTTAATTCTTCCGCGTTTGCTCTTTGCTTTTTATTTTAGCTAATTTTATTTATTCGGAAAGCTGCTTAGTTTGAGCTCGAGAAAAGCTATTTGGTGGCAATTAGCTTCCACACTTGCTACCATCACTAACCACATAACATATGTACCGCAGAGCTTTCAGTAGCCTGGGTCCCACAAAATTTCTTACTCTCGTTTTCTCTTTACACGAGCAATTGTTTTTGCTTAACGGCTGCTGGGAATCGTCGGTTTTCTCGTTCTTTCACATGTTTAAAATGTGTTCCTACTCATTTCCACAGCTACTGAGGTCTACATCATGCTCGTTATTTGCGTTCCTCATTGCATACTCATATTTTGTGTATTTGTTTTTTGCGGTAAGCAGAACATTTCTGTTTGCATTTTTCTTAAGATTTAGGATTTTAGAATTTGTAATTTTCTTATTTTTTTTTTGTTTTCACTTTTACTGCACAATTTCTCGGATAACCAGAAAGTGTTCTTTCTAATTAAAACAAATAGAAAATAGTAATATTAAGGCAATTGTCTGCGATCAAGGATCCAACAATAGAGCCGCATTTCATAAATTTGGTGTAACCATTCAGTCACCTTATTTAAGTATAAATGGAGATAAATTATATGCAATTTACGATGTACCGCATTTGATAAAGTCTTTAAGGAATATTTTAATAAAAAATTATATCGATTTCGATTTCTTCAATGTTATCATTGGCATTTATATTTGGAAAACGTCCGAATCATTTTCCTTCTTTTATCTCGATTTAACCAAGATGCCCTCGAAAATATATTTTATCTTATAAGATCTAGAGGCGTTACTATAATAATCCAAGGCTTTTTGAATTTAATTTAATAATGGCTCAAATGTTATCAATGAAAATTGTAACACTCAAATCGTGTGGTAATTGCGAACCTGATAATGATATTCTTTTAAATGTTGCTAATGAAAATGAAATATTAGTTAGTAATGACGTGATAAACCAACAGGCAGGCATTTTCGAAGATGCTGTAGATGTATCTGAAAATTATTTTAATAAGGCGAAAGAAAAAGACTTAGAAGAGGTAATATCTGTTACTCTTTCAACCAACAGTTCTCTTGACAATTCACTTCGCTATTTCGGTGGCTTTGTAATGTTCAAGTTTTTGAAGAAGTTTGAATGCAATAACTGCAAAATTCTTGCTAAAGATGAGCTCACGAATCTGAAGGATTCGGAAGTTTTCATATTTAACAAAAACTTCAATTATTTTAACAGTGAATTGAAATTAAGAGCTCGATCCGATGAATTTTATAGAATAATAAAATTTCATTAATGAAATATTTTTCACTTTTTTTAATAAAAATGCCGACTCTCTAAGCATTAAAAAAAACATTTTTGATTTGTGTATCGAGGAAACCAATAATTCAGAAAATTTCAAAAATTGGTTTTCTGAAACAAACAGTTGCTATGAGCACAGAAAATACATTTTAAACTATTTTCTACTTGTTTTAATTAGAAAGAACACTTCCTGGTTATCCGAGAAATTGTGCAGTAAAAGTGAAAACCAAAAAAAAAAATAAGAAAAATACAAATTCTAAAATCCTAAATCTTAAGAAAAATGCAAACAGAAATGTTCTGCTTACCGCAAAAAACAAATACACAAAATATGAGTATGCAATGAGGAACGCAAGTAACGAGCATGATCTAGATCTCAGTAGCTGTGGAAATGAGTAGGAACACATTTTAAACATGTGAGAGAACGAGAAAACCGACGATTCCCAGCAGCCGTTAAGCAAAAACAATTGCTCGTGTAAAGAGAAAACGAGAGTAAGAAATTTTGTGGGACCCAGGCTACTGAAAGCTCTGCGGTACAGAAAAAATTGACTTTTAGCGGTCTATATGTTATGTGGTTAGTGCTACCATGCAGACGGCGCTGGTTACTATCTTGGCTTTCCAGAGCTTTGCCCCGAGCTTATAATTAGCTTCCACACTTGCTACCATGCAGAGTGCTGGTTGCTAGCTTGGCTTTCGAGCTTCCCAAAACAAAGTGCTTGGCTTGCACTAAAGGTTGAACTTGACCTTGACTCACTAACTGAGTTATTAACAAGTGCCAATGTTCTTGCCTTGATAGTGTGAATGCGACATACAACATCGATCACAGTTCAATAAATTCAAAGTAGAACTCAAATCGTGCAAGAGTATTTTTGTTCAAAATTGCAAGCGAGGCATCAAAGTTTGAATTGCGAAACTCCCACTTGCCCAACAGCCAATATTTTCCAGCAGAATTCCAATTCTGCGAGAAAGGCGTATTGCACAGTGGGACAAGGTGCAGAGATTGACCCACTTAGCTGGCTCAACCGAGCTGGCTAGTAATTTGTTTTAACTTTAAGCATGGAGTCTGATTTTGAATTAATAAAGAGTGGACGTCGTGTCCGCAGTTAAATTTTAAAGGTAGTGTTTTCTTTATCGCGGGTATCCTTCAGCGGAAGGATATCACAACAGGATCCACTATCTTAAATATAAAGACCATAACATCTCAGGACATTTTGTAATAAATAAAATACTTCTAATTGGAAAACGCATTTTATATATATATATATATATATATATATATATATATATATATATATATATATATATATGTTGTATATATATATATATATATATATATATATATATATATATATATATATATATATATATATATATATATATATATATAACACATATATATATATATATATATATATATATATATATATATATATATATATATATATATATATATATATATATATATATGTTGTTATATATATATATATATATATATATATATATATATATATATATAACTTTCATACGGTTTTCTATTTAATTATCACAGTAATTTGAAGAAACAAAATTGGTAGTGAAAGGGGTCAAATCAATAGAAACCTCTATATATACTAGTGGTAGTATGGCTTTCTAACAACTTTTATACCCTACTCTCCAAGAATATATTTATTTTGTTCATGTAAATATATACATAATGTCAGTAGTATATATATGGCGTTTCTAATACACAACAACAACATGGGATACATCCTCATGAGAAGTATGAGGGTTAATTCAAGGGATTCAGGGTTAACTCAAGAAGTTGCTGGACTGAGGATTAATACTCACGGAGTTGTCATGTGACCGCGGACGGAGGCGGATGGTGTGCCCGCCAATACTTTTCGTTAATCAGTGTTCGCGCAAATAAAACCGAAAACAATAGTGCAAACAATTACCTACGCCGCGAAACACGTTTAACACAATAATAAACTTCACCAAACAACAGTTTTTCATAAACAAACAATAGTGCACTTAATAGCAACTCAACTTAATAACAAAATAAATAAAAATTTTATCAAATTACAACAAATAATACACAATCAAACGGAACGCAGAGAACCATGCGAGGGGCTTTTTTATGCTCTTCGCAGTAAAGATCAGCATTTCGTTTGCTTTCACTCCTCCTCCTTCCTGGTCCCGTTAGGTGTGCATGCGGCTGTGAGTGCTGCGTGGGCTGAAGCGCGGCAAGATAAAGGCATAACACTTGTCTTGTCGCGTTTTGCTTTGCTTGCGACGTACGCGTGGCCCCTTGTACAGCTGAGCTTACACTTCGTCACAGTGGGTGGCGATGACAAAGTTCCGCATAGACTCCACTAATGTACGTGGCTTGAGGGCGAATTTCTTCGCGGTCTATGCGCATATTTGTACTCACCAACCGCATATAATGGCACTGGGTGAGACCCAGGTGTCTAAGGGTGCAGATCCACTGGATTTTCACTTGCCGGGGTACCACTTACTGCCATTATTTTCATCACACAGAGGCCTCGCCTTATATATTCGCAGTGATGTTGCGTACCAGTGTCAGCAACACCTTTGCACGACGGATGCCGAATTTAGCTCCGTGTGGGTTAAGTTCAAAATCCAGTCGCACATCCTGCACTTCTGCTTCATTTATAGAAGCCCGGGTCTAGAGAGGCTGCCAACTTTTGATAAACTGGACAGTCTCTCTGATTCGATTTCTAAAATCCTGGAATCGTATCCGAACAGTGAAATTGTTGTTGCTGGTGATTTCAATGTTCATAATTCCAATTGGCTACGTCATTCGAGTCACTCTTGGTCGTTTGTGGGGAGGGTGAAAAATCAGACGAAATCGTCTATTCCAACTCTCCTCAAGGACGATCAGATCTTCACTCACTCGGTTGATAAGGCAAACTTATTAGCCAAAATGTTTGCTGAAAACTGCTCTCTTCCTGAGAGTAGCCAACCACTGCCCGCGGTCGATGGTGTATCTCATGCTATGTCTGAGATGCACTTTCGAACGCGAGCTGTTAAAAGAGTGCTTGCAGACCTCAATGTCAATAAGTCCTCGGGACCGGATGGCATTTCAGCCCATGTGTTGAGAAAGTGCGCCTCAACACTGGCTCGCCCATTGCGCAATCTCTTTAATTTATCTTTTACTTCAGGAGTTTTTCCCTCTTCCTGGAAGATTGCCAATGTGCAGCCAGTTCCCAAAAAAGGTGAGGCTACGAATCCTGCAAATTACCGGCCTATAGCAATCTTCTCAGTGCTCTCTAAAGTCATGGAGAGCATTGTAAATTTTAAATTGATGAGGTATCTAGAGAGCAACGAGTTGATCAGCGATCGCCAGTACGGCTTCCGTGCTCACCGTTCCACCGGCGACCTGATGGCGTTTCTCACTGAACGGTGGAGCAGTTGTATTCACCGGTTCGGTGAGAGCAAGGTTGTTGCTCTGGATATCTCCAAGGAATTTGACCGGGTGTGGCATAAAGCACTCGTGTCTAAACTGGCTACTTATGGTGTCGGTAATACTTTCACTCGATGGATATCGAGTTTCCTCAGCGGCCGTTCTATTCGGGTTGTGATAGACGGCTTTTCTTCCGAAGAGCACTCCATTAATGCTGGAGTTCCGCAGGGTTCGGTCCTGTCTCCGACACTTTTTCTTATTTTCATCAATGACCTTCTGTCATTGACATCAAACCCCGTCTACTCGTTTGCTGATGACAGCAGCATTTGTCATTCATATTCATTTTCCAGGCGTCCTTCCATTCTGGAGATCACTAGAAGACGCAGAATTATGAATGACACACTCCAATCTGACCTCAACAAAATCCAGGAGTGGGGTCGCGATTCCGTTCCAACGAACCACGCATTACCGTGAGAGTTCGTTTTTCGGTCGCGTCGTTAGATTGTGGAATAATCTCCCTGCGAGTGTCCTCCCGCCCACTTACAGCGTCGAAACATTTAAGCGAAGTGTAGACCGTCACTACTCCCTCTTTCCCCCTTCCCATTAACCTGTCATCCCTTCGGAACCAACAAATGCTGTGCATGGATAGGGGGCATCCCCTGAGCTTGGTTTCATCTGTCATAAAAAAAAACAAAAATATGAAAGGATTTTCTGGACAGAGTTGCCAGAGCGAGGATTTTTGTGGACGGAGTTGCCAGAGCGAGGGATTTTGTGGACGGAGTTGTCAGTTGGAGGATTAATCTCTTTTGTGTAATATTTTTAATATTACAAAAAAGAGAATAGCCGTCAGATTGGTGGAGGTGGTGGAGAAACTCAAAGAGGAGAAGAATCTCTAATGAGAGAGATTCTACATTTGCATCTAACACTTTTAAATTATATTGTAAATCAGAAAACATTTAACATTTATTAATAGCAGCAGGCGTTACTTGAAGGAACGCTCAAACCGATCGAACACTATTCGTAATTGTAACACTACTTCTATCAAAATTATATTGTGAAAATATTCGTAAAATACATCAAGAAATACTAAAAGAAATACTAAAATGTCTCCGTTTAAAATCCTTACCGGTTTAGATATGCGAAATTCCATAGAAACAGATTTACGATTAAACGAAATTTAGAGAAATAATATTTCGACAAATTTGACAAAGAACGCGAAAATATTCTTTGGCAATTGCCAAAGAAAATTTTAAAAGCAATCAATAGGAAAACCTCAGAACTTTCAATAAAAGCCGAATTTGGATATGAATTCAGAAAAATATTAAAATTGCATTCGATTTTGTAATTTTTCATAGAAATACGCAAAAGTTTTGTGATTAAATTAATTTGTTAGTAGAAATTAATTGCAATTACCAAACTGAGACCTGCGAAACTGGAAGTCTCTCATACTTGAAATAAAGATCTCAATGTATGCTTAGTATATGAGTTAAAATCTTAGAATCTATTCGTACGCGACCTGTAATCTGTTATAATCACTCAATTACTGTTTTAATCCATTTTGTGTGGAGTTATCCAATATTTAATTTATAGTTCTAATTTAATACTTATACAATATATGAATAAATTACTGTAGAAATATACTCTTGATTGTTATATATATTGATCATATTTCTGCTTGTTGATGAGAGACGTGCTACCAACTTCAACTGTGGTCATAAGCTCGATGGAGTGAACAACCACATCAAATGAAGTCGTTTTAGCCATTCGCATGATCCATGATACAACAAAGAAACAGGCAGCATTCATTGTAGATGACAAGCCACGAAAGAAGAAATTATATCCATTAGCCTGGTAACCTTTATACATGCAATCGATTGCACCATTGTATTTAGGGCTCGAGTTCATTCCATCAGCTTGCATGCAAGTTTTTATTACATCCATCGGGTAAGACGGCAGCCACGAAAATATCGCTGCAAATCCACCTGCTAAGAGACTATGAAGTGCAGTCGGCTGTGATGGTTGTCTCATCATGTACTCATAGGACACAAAATTACTGGCAAATCCTAGTAAATAACACAACTAGATCACTTATGTATAAAACACATAATATAGGATTTTTACCGGGAATATCTCTCAACGCAGTAATACCGAGGCCTTTAAAAATTGCCCTAAATCCCTCAGCTTGAATGATGTGTCGTAAGCAATTTAAGGGTCATTTGAATCTGATTCCAGTATTTGCCTCACTCTGCAACTGAACTCTCGTTTTGGCCAGTTCCATCGGGGCGCATACCACACTTTGAAATAAACCGGCTACGCTTCCAGCGAGGAAATGTGACTTTAGCGATTCTGGATCTTCAGCGTGCCTCTGAAGATTACCGTAAACACCAAAAAAATGGCATTTACAAGAGACACGCCAGCTATATTGAAATACCCCTGTAGAGGCCACGTACAGAATTCTTTGATACTATTGCTTTCATGCAATGCCATGTACCATGATACATCGGATTTCTAGGATCTTGCGTTTGTAGGTGAACTTTGATCGTATCCAATGGATGACCTACCATAACTCCAGCACATCCTATAAATTTTTTAAACTAAAATGGATTGGGTATATTACATAAATCTTATTATTGATTATTGAATATACTAATTTTTAGAAAATTTTCAGTATGTATAGAGTGCACGAACCTCCAATGCATCCGGCCAAAAAATCTAGGACTATACCAGAAAGGATATTGTTCTCGGCTGTTAATATATTTTCTTCATTTTTTTCGCGAAGTAATTCAAACTAAAAGAAATAAAATTATCACTGAAATATTAAAAACATTGAAGAAACTAATTTTAAAATTGTTGCGCTTACAAATCCGCACCTTAACCCTTTCACTACCCTAGGGATAATACCACAACGACCTTCTCGCCTCGGTTTCCTAGAGACGGTGTTCCTTTATGAGGTCCGTGGACCTTGTCTATAGGCAGCGTAGGCTCACGGCTGTCCAGGGTCGACTTTCAAGAAATTTATTTTAAAGACATAAAACGGGACTTGTGTCTGTCGTTGTGTAACATTTTTATTTTATAAAATCCAATTCTTGTTCGCTAATTAGATTAGGGCTAACAAGTTGTCTTAGTTGTGGAAAATCTCCGGTATCAAGAAAAACTGGCGTTGTGGTGGCAATGAATACTGGGGTGCAGAAAGACGAAAATCGTGGAATTCCGGCTGAGCTCGTATGTTGCAATTTTTCAGGGTTAACGAAAGTGTGTTTCACTTGGTTTATCTAACACGTTTGTGTTCACTATTTGGGTTTGCTGCGTCCCAACATGGGCGATCCAACAAACCACCATGTTACAACCTCGGCAGCGAGAGCGGCTGTAGAAAGCAGAGGGATGACACGTCCATGCTCCCGTGAGAACAACATGTCGACCCAACGGACCAGCATGTTGAACTCCCACGTTCGCTGTGTCGGCCCCAATATAAGCGATCCAACGGACAAACATGTTGCAACCTCGGCAGCGAGACCAGCTGTGGAGAGCAGAGAGAGGACACAGACATGCTCCCCTGAGAACAACATATCGATCCAACGGACCAGCATGTTGAACTCCCATGTTCGCTTCGTCGGTCCCAACATGAGCGATCCAACGGACCACCAGCGAGACCGGCTGTGGAGATCAGAGAGAGGACACAGACATGCTCCGGTGAGAACAACATATCGATCCAACGGACCAGCACTTCAGACAAATACTTGTTCTCCCTTCGAAAAGCAATCAGTATAAAGGGTGGTCTTTCATTCTACGCAGATAATTTAACGTTCCACAGATGGTTGCTTCCTTGAGCAAGTGATGGATTGAAATGAAGTAGTAGGAATATGTATGTTCTAATTCACAACAATAACAGGCAAAATCATAGCTTCATGATGCATACATCCATAAAAGCATACATCCTCACAACAACATCCATAAAAGCATACACCCTCACAACAACAACAACAACCTCACAGAGTGGCCAGATCGAAGATTTTGGTGGACAGTGTGGCCAGATCGAGAATTTTAGTTGACAGAGTCGCCAGATCAAGGTATTTTTAAAAAAATTTTTTTAATTTTTTTTTTAATTTTTTTTTTAATTTTTAAAAAAAATTTTTTTTTAATTTTTTTTAAACTTTTTTATAAAATTTTTCTATTAAAATTTTTTTTTTTTTATTTTTTCTTTTTAAATTTTTTTTTGTAAATTTTTTCTAAAAGTTTTTAGGATGGCAACCATGGTGGTCGAGTCAGGTGGCAACCCTGGTGGTCTGGTAGACGGACAGACGGCTGGCTGCTGGCGGCTGGCGGCTGACGGTCGCGGTGGCAGCATGCTAAGCAGAGGCTGCGAAGCATAAGCTGTGTAAGCAGAAGTAGTGTTGTAGTTGTTGTTTATTTCTGCTTCGTTTTTGAGACGCTGCCCCAGAAGTGTAGTAAAACTTAATGTAAACATTGAGGGAGCGGTTCAAGCTGTGGCTCGCATCCACGGTCTGAAGCGCGGAGTTGTTATTTTAAGAAATATTAAACTCGCCTTATTGTTCTTGTTGTTGTTGTAGTTTTTATTTAATTGCTTGGTTTCGAATTGTGCCTTTACTCGAATTTGTCAGGAATTAAATTAATGTAAACATTTTCGAAAAATGTGATAAAATTATGCGGAACTGAACCGAACATGATCGATCGTTGTCTCAATTTCGGTTTTGCTGATGTGTTCTTTTTTTCTTTTTATCTTATAAGGGTTTCAGCTGGAGCATGAATGATCTGAAATTTATAATCAAACTTCATTCCGTATCTGAATGTAGCAGCGAAAAGTTGTGCTGATTTCGTCTTTATCATTTATTTAAATCTTAAAAGAGTGTAAAACTTAAATAGGAAAAAGGAAAGTTTTAAAAAGTAAATAGAAAGTGTATAGAACATTAAAAAGAAAAAGTGTACAGAACATAAAAAGCGAAAACATTTTAAAAAGTGAGCAAAAACAGTAAATGTAGAAAATATTTACAAAGAAATAGAAAAACTTTAATAAAAATTTTAAAAAGTGCATAGAATAGATTAGTACAGAACATTAAAAAGAGAAAGTGTACAGAACATAAAAAGCGAAAACATTTTAAAAAGTGACCAAAAACAGTAAATGTAGAAAATATTTACAAAGAAATAGAAAACTTTAATAAAAAATTTCAAAAAGTGCATAGAATAGTTTAGAAAGTGAAGTACTTCAATTAAAAAGTAAAATTGAAGTAAAAAATTAAAAACAAAAAAGTAACAAGTAAGAGTATTGTCTTCGGCCTAGCCGAAATCTAAATACCCTACACCCGAGTAACTGAAAAAATTATTATTTCGTCACTTAACAACTTTTGTATAAGTAGGCGGACCACGCCCATTTCGGGAAAATGTTTTTGTAATGTCTCTAGGTATTGCTAGATACAATTACGAAGGTATTAATATTTTGAACCGTTTATGGGATATTGACACCTTTTGTATAAGTGGGCGGACCACGCCCATTTTTTGTATACGAATTGGTAATACGCGTAGATACCTCGTGATAAAATTTCGTGTTAATATCTTATACCGTTTACAAGATATAGACAACTTTTTTATGAGTTGGCGAGCTTATTGGTAATGCTTCCCTATATATCCTGATAAAATTACGTATCAATATCTTATACCGTTCATTAGATATTGCCAACTTTGTTATCAGTGGGCGTGGCACGCCCATTTTTTTCAAACATTTTAGTGATGACGCTATATGTTCCGGAATAAAATTATACCTTAATATCTCACACGGTTTATGAAATATTCAGATTTTAAAATTTTTTGAAACGAGGTGCCTTTACATTCCGTATGTAAAGTAGGCGTGGCTGTTTACCGATCTCGCCCATTTTCAATCCCAACCAGCCCTATATAACGCGATATCTCTTTTCGTTCTCCCGTAATCGTGATATCAACAGACAGACAGACAGACAGACAGACAGAGACAGACAGACGGACGGACAGGTCTAAATCGATTCAGGACGCTGAGCAAGAATATATATACTTTTCTATATCTATCTCGTCTCCTTCTCTGCGTTGCAAACGGAAGAACAAAGTGAATATACCCTACTCCCTTCGGGTGTAGGGTATAATAAATTAGAAAATAATTATCATAAAAAACAACAACAAACACAACAACAAGAACAACAATAACAACAACAACAACAACAATAACAACAACGGCAAAAGTAGCAGCTTGTGAGGTAAATAAATTTAAAAACAAATATTTATTAATTAGTAAATAATAATAATAATAATAAATAAATATATAAATATAAAGATATTTTTACGGTAATTTTTTTATTATACATAATATTTTTTGCAAAAGTAGCAGCTTGTGAGGTAAATAAATTTAAAAACAAATATTTATTAATTAGTAAATAATAATAATAATAATAAATAAATATATAAATATAAAGATATTTTTACGGTAATTTTTTTATTATACATAATATTTTTTTACAGCTTTACAGGATCGTAAGTTTTTAATATTGTATATCTCTTAATTTACAGCAACAGCAACAACAACAACAACAACAGCAACAAACCCCACTTACAACAACAAAAACAAGAACAACAACAACAATAACATACTATTTTTATTGCAACTCTGTACAATGTAAAAGTTACAGTCCTTCATCTTGTATCGTTGGCATATTAAGTGAATAAATGGGTCAACGTAAAATCTAGAAAAAGGTCTTTAATCATTAAAATATTCACTAACATTTTTGGTCCTTTCGAGTCGGTTCTCGTAAAATATCAGCGAGAAGTTAAAACGAGGAGTATCAAACTCTCATTTCGTTGGCGGAACTTTCACACAGAAAGTTTGTGCGCATAAACATCAGGGAAAACAACGTCTTGCAAAATGGCGCAATTGGAGTCGCTGAAGCGCAGCCGACAGACATTGAAGTCGGCATTCACACGCATGGTCAAATATTGCAACGAGTTAGGGGTACAAGTAGAAGAGGTACGGGTGCGAGCTGAGAGGGCAGAAGAGCTCTTTAAGCAGTACGAACAGATTCAACAAGAGATCTATACTTTGACGGCGGAGGAGCACCTAGCAAGCGAAGTTGAGTATCGTTCTGAAATAGAAGAAAAGTATTTTTCAATAAAAACAATATTTCATCGTTTGAATACGGAAAACTCATGCGATCGAACAGTGATGGATACGCAACAATCTGCGAGTGACATCAAGTCAGCGATGCAAGTATGCAAGTGCTAATAACACTCACATGGGCGACGCGTCAACACCAGTCTTACAGCAATTGCGGCCACAAGAAGCACAGCAAGCGGCGCAGCAACCGCATCAGCATCATCAGAGTGAGCTGCGGCTTCCGCAGATTCAAATCCCAGATTTCGATGGGAATTGTTTGGAATGGCTGCGCTTTAGGGATTTGTTTGAAGCAATGGTGGATTCGAAAGTCAGCGTTTCAGATGTCGAAAAACTTGAGTATTTGCACACACAACTCAAAGGCGAAGCTTTATCACTGGTAAAACATTTGAAGCCTACGAATGCAAATTACGCAACGGCATGGCAACTACTTAAGAAAAGATACGATCAGTCAGATAAGATAAAAAATTCGTATTTGGAACTTTTGCTCGAACAAGAGTCCATTAAATCTGCAACAAGTGTAGAAATTAAACGGTTTTATAACAACATCAACGAAAGGTATAACGCACTGAGGGTTATAGACGATGCAGTTAATCAATGGGACATGATATTACTGTTTAATTTGGAGAAATTAATGAAAGAATCGGCATCTTTGTGATGAAGTATCGGCATCTTTGTGGTACAGGTCTAAAAAGTCAACGGAACCAACAACTTTTCAACAATTTCTTGATTTCTTGGAAGGAAGGGTGTATGAGTTAGATAATACTAACAAAATTACATCAAATGGCAGTAAGAAGAACAAGGAGTAGAAGCAGTCAATTCGCAGTCAATTGCGCATCGACGCAGCAACAGTGCAGACATGCCCTGTTTGTGCGCAAGATCATTTTGTATATCACTGCGACAAATTTAAGCATATGAGCAGTGAAATGCGACGTTGTATAATACAACAACACAAAATATGTTTCAACTGTCTACAAGAAAATCACATGGCACGACAGTGCAAGAGATCAACTTGCAGAAAATGTGGAAAAAAGCACAATACTTTGCTTCATCCTGCTCCATTGGCAAAACAAATGCTGGAAGGAGGTCCTCAAGAAGCCGAACAACTTGGAATACATCAGCAGTCAAGGGCAAAATCGGTCAAGACAGATCGCTTCAGTGAACAAGCGAGGAATCAGACAAGCGGTATGAGCACTAACGTGGTGCATCGACATCAACGTGCATATACATTGCTACCGACAGCAATGGTTTTGGTGACTGACAATTGTGGTAAGCGACAACAGTGTCGAGTGCTATTGGACTCTGCGTCACAGAGCACTCTTGTATCAAAAGCATGCATGCAACGCCTTTGATTGATGCGGTCTTACGATAAGACAAGATTATTTGGTATTGGCGCAGGGAGCACTAATTACACTAGAGGTACGGTGCAGTTATGCATCAGCTCGGAAAACGAGAAGGCAGTTTTCTATGTAGAGGCCCTTTGCATGACAAAATTAACACAAAACTTACCAGCTGATAAAATACCAATTGAGAAGTTGGTATTTTTCAAAGATTTAAATTTAGCAGATTCGACGTTATGTACGCCCGGACAAATCGATCTCATTTTCGGCGCAGATATATTCACGGAATGTCTGCTGCCACAAAAAATAACGCATCCCAGCGATACACCAACTGCTATAAATACAGTATTTTGATGGGTTGGAAACATAAATATAATATCAAAGCCGGCGATCGCATCGTATCACGTAAGCATAGACCTTGATAGCCAACTTCAACGGTTTTGGGAAGTCGAAGAATTACATTCAACTACACATCATCTGACTGCAGAGGAGGAGGCAGTGGAAAATCATTATCGACATAACACGTCTCGCAATCATAATGGCCGTTACGTCGTGAGATTGCCACTAAAAGACAACGCTCTCAATATAGGTGAATAAAAATCAAATGCAATAAATCGGTTATATGCTATGGAACGCAGATTCAATGTTAATAAAGAGCTGAAAATTCAGTATATTCAATTTATGGAAGATTATGCGAAATTAGAACTAGAATCGACATTAAAGGTTGCGGAACAAGGAACGTGTTATCTTCCACATCATGCGGTATTTAAACCAATGAGTACGACTACTAAGTTGCGTGTCGTTTTTGACGCATCACGCAAAACAACTAATGCCTATTCTCTAAATGACAATCTGATGGTTAGACCCACTGTTCAAAGTGACTTATTTGACATCGTCATCAAATTTAGCAAATATCAGATCGCTTTTACATCTGATATCGAAAAGATGTATCGTGAACTGCCTCTACACCCAAGCGATTGCCCATTGCAAAGAATTGTGTGGAGAGCGTCAAACACTGAACCAGTAAAAGAATATGAACTCAAAACTGTTACTTATGGGACATCTGCAGCACCATTTTTGGCAACACGCACACTGCAACAAGTTGCCATTGACAATAGCAAATTATATCCATCGGCAGCTAAGGCTATCAGGCAACATTTCCATATGGATGATTTTATGTGTTGCATGCCAAGTATACAACAAGCGTTACAACTGAAGCAAGAACTTTGTAAAATATTGAGTCAATCAGGATTTCACTTGAAAAAATGGTCATCCAATTCACTGGAATTGCTAAATACAGTGCAATCTGAAGATAGAGCTATATCAGCTGAAACAATTATTGACCAAACAGCTACGGTAAGCACTTTAGGCTTACTCTCGGATACAAATAGAGATGAGTTCAAATATTGCGATGTCAGATTACGAAGGGTAGGGTTCTGTCAGAAAGAGCAAGGATTTATGATCCAATGGGGTGGATTGCACCAGTTGCGATTCACATGAAAATCTTTATGCAGAGATTGTAGTTGAAAGGCATTAGTTGGGATGAGCCACTGTCACTAAATCTTTCCCTACAATGGACTAAATATCGAGAAAATATTAATGATATTTCGAGTCTTAGAATTCCTAGATGGTTCAAATACGCAGACGACGATACGGTTGAGCTGCATGGTTTCTCGGACGCATCGGAGTTGGCATATTGCGCAACGATTTATTTGCGCATACAGCGGCATAACAAATGCGACAATGAAAATTAAATTGGATGGACAGATTCAACGGTGGTGCTTGCCTGGATATCTGATCACCCATACAGATGGAAATCATTTATCGCAAATCGGACATCACAAATAATCACTGTTATTCCAGCAAAACAGTGGAGACATATCATCAAGCAATAATCTGCAGATCTGGCCACTAGAGGTACTATATATGGCCAGCAGATTTATTCAATAATAATTTATGGTTGCATGGACCCAAGGCATTACACCAAGCATCGGTTAATCATGAACCATTTGAAAGGAACCAAGAGAAAGGAGACAATTGTCAACGTCGTATCAATCTCAGAGGGCGATATATTCAATCGATATTCTGATTTATCAAGACTGATCACAATAGCAGCTTTACTTTTGCTATTTAAATATAACTGCAAAAACAAATTCAATAAATCTACAATGTTTCTATAACAACATCTGAATTAAGAAACGCTCATGATGCATTGGTCCGAAGAATGCAGCAAACCGCATACAAAACTGAAATTCGTATTTTGTTAGCCGGCAAGCAGCTTTCAACTAAACATAAATTGGCATCACTTGACTTATTTATAGATGAGAAAGGATTGGTAAGAGCTGGTGGTAGAATTGTTAACGCAGACGTACCCTTTGAAGTATTGGATACCATCTGCCTCATATGTCTTCAAGCAATGCGTATACAAGTGTACAAGCTGCATGCGTCAAAAAGGGAAACCATATCAACAGCAGATGGGTAACACACCAAAACATCGTTTAAGGCCCGGCTCAAAATTCCTTAATACGGCAACCAATTTTGCTGGACCATTTCAAGTTTTATCTTGGAAGGGTCGAGGTTCAAGGAAATATAAATGTTGGATAGCATTATTTGTATGCCTAGTTACTAAAGCTGCTCACATTGAGCTTGTGACAGAATTAACAACTGCAGCATTCATTGTAACATTGCGTCGCTTCATTACACGACGGGGTCGACCAGCGCACATATACTCCGATAACGGAACCAATTTCATTGGCGCTAACCAGTATTTGCAGGACTTATATGGATTTTTAAGGTCACAATCTACACAAGAAGCAATTACAAGAGAGCTATCAGAACAACAAATTCAATGGAATTTTTCACCCCCATCGAGACCTCATTTTGGCGGTTTATGGGAGGCTGTAATCAAGTCGATCAAATACCATTTAAGGCGTGTTCATACGAATACTTCAACGACATATGAAGAGATGCACACAGTGTAATGCCAAATTGAAAGCCGTCTAAATTCAAGGCCCCTTTGCATCAAATTTGAAGGCGATAAAGATCCTTTAACTCCAGCTCATTTTCTTATCATGCGCCCGATGACAACGATTCCAGACGAAACGCTCGATGACTTGAAAGAAAATCATCTAAATCGCTGGCAATACTTGCAACGAGTAGTTCAACAATTTTGGAAAAAATGGTCCATGGAATATCTTTCTCAATTGCAACATCGTCCCAAATGGAAGCAAAGGCAACAAAATATTCGCATCAACGATATTGTGCTTATCAAGGATGAAAATCTTCCTCCATAGTATTGGGCAATTGGCAAAATTGTTGAATTGCATACTGGTGCCGACGGACTAATTCGAGTGGTAACTGTGAACACAGTTAAAGGAACACTCAAACGTCCAATTGCGAAATTATGCCCACTATGTGCTCGAAATATATTATGCCTACTATGTTCAGACCGTAAGTACTCTTTTAGTACTAAGTACAATCATTACTATTTTTAATTCATTATTACTATTTTTATTGCAACTCTGTACAATGTAAAAGTTACAGTCCTCCATCTTGTATCGTTGGCCAATTAAGTGAATAAATGAGTCAACGTAAAATCTAAAAAAAGGTCTTAAATCATTAAAATATTCATTACCAAGTAATCAGCCGATAAAATGGATTTGTTTCCACTTAGGGTAAAGGTTATTGACATCTTAAATGTTAGCCAACTAATGAAATAAAAAACACACAAAGGAATCTTTTTATACAAGAAAATTTATTTACAAATTTCATTACTATCGATCCAAGAAATATGTTTATTGGAAAACCCTAACCACTTTACAAAGACTTTATTCCCTTTAGTTTTTAAAACTTTTTCTAGAAGGTATGTGCTGGGATATTTTGTTTTCAATAGTTCGCTTTCGTAAAATCCTCCTCCAATTGTGTTTCCCTGATAGTCTTCAAGAACATACGTCGGTGGGTTTGTAATTTTTAATTTTAAAAATTTCTGTAGTCCAATTCGGTGTGTAGCCTTCTTCAAAATCGTGTTTATGTTTACTGATGCGAACATAGTCTCCTATCCGAAACTTTGGCTTTCTAAATATTTTCAGATTGTTGTAGGATGTATTTAATAGCAACTTTTCATTAGACGGCTTGACATCGATGGCAGCCATATTTATTGTTCTATGCTTTTTCTTACTGTATTCGTCGACCAAATTTTTATAATTATCAATCCATCGATATGATCCATGGTAACTAAATTCCGTCCACATCATTTGTTTTAGTGTTCTATTAAAACGCTCAACAATAGACGCCTTCAAAAGACTGTGCGAAGAGTAATGGTTTACATGGAATTTCCTCATAAAATTGTGAAATTGTCGATTGAAGAATTCTTTGCCGTCATTGATTTGTAAATTTCTGGGTATCCGACCCAAATTGAATACGGTTTCCATGGCTTTGGTGACATTAACAGATGTTTTAGATTTTAAAGGCATAGCCCAGGCAAATTTTGAGAATGCAACTATTACGGTGAGAAGGTAGCGAGATCCATTGTTACCTGTGGAGAAGCTTTCTATTTCTACTAAATCCGCTTGGCGAAGGTCGTCGATCCCTTTAGTAATTACACGTCTACGTTTAAAATTTTTACGAGCTTGAGTGTGCAGTTCATCTACTGAACCCCGCTTTTTACTCATTTTGATATTTCTTTTAGGATTTTGTCCTCCAATGCGGCTATTGATTTCGGTTTTTGTGCTTGTTGAAATAGGTAGCTTTCAATTTGTTCACTTATATATTTTGTGTAATCTTGAAGATTAATGTCGACGTATTCTTTAGTGTCTTGAAGTTTTGTGTAGACTACTTCAATGTCACCTCTATTCCTTCCTTTAGTATTTGCCTTTCGTTTTTAAATTCTGTGGTAATTTGATTCATACAATTTTTCACAAAAGATTTTGTTGCAGCATCATTATTTTCAACAGGCTTGTTGTGGGTCAATCTGCACACCCTAAAACCAGGGCAAGTATTTTGATTAATACGGTACTTTGCCCGTTTACGCTGCATAGTTCCAACGTGTTGGCTTGCAGTTATTTTTGGGAAGACATACTTTTAGGCCAAACTGTGGTTGCTTCACGATCACAGTTCAATAAATTCAAAGTAGAATTAAAATTGTGCAAGTGCATTTTTTCAAAATAGCAAGTCCGATTGCGGAATCCAAGTTCCGCAAGCGAGGCATCAAAGTTTGAGTTACGAAACTCCCACTTGCCCAACAGCCAATAATTTCTAGCAGAATTCCAATTCTGCAAGAAAGGCATATTGCACAATGGGACAAAGTGCAGCGATTGACCCACTTAGCTGGTTCAACCGAACTGGCTAGTAATTTGTTATAACTTTAAGCAAGGAGTCTGATTTTGAGTTAAATAAAGAGCGGACGTCGTGTCCGCAGTAAAATTTTAAAAGTAGTGTTTGTTTTGTCGCGGGTATCCTTCAAAGGAAGGATACCACCACATTATTTAAGTTTCAGTTTTTTGTCGTGGGTGTCCTTCAGCGGAAGGATACCACAACATATTTGGCGTATATGTCCGCGAACCGAAAAGTGTAGATGAGAAAGTCGAAAGTTCACGAATAGCATATTAGAAGAATTTACGGTAAAATAAACTGTTGAAAACGAATAGTATATAAAATAAAAGGTGAATTCTAAAGGGATTCTAAGATTCTAAATCAATAAAGCTCATTTGTGAAAAATCGATGTAAAGGCCGGAAAGTTAGCCCTAAAGAAAATTGAGTGAAGTGTTGATGCCGTTGAGTGGTTTCCCCTCCTAATCAGTTCCACAAAGTTGCCACTTTCGTGAAAATTTGTCAGTTTACTGTCAGGGACTTTAGATTTATTCAATATTCCATGTTTTATTGTAGTATGATATATCTAAGCATAAGACACTAAATATAAAAATATCTAAGACAACAAATTTAAAAGTGAAGATACAAAACTTGATTAAATTAAATTAAATATTAAATACAATTAAAATTTAAAGCAAATGGTGAAACAATAAAGAAGAAATAATAAAAGTAAAAGGAACAGTATTTTTAAAAAAAAGGAAATTTTGTAAAATTAGTGCAGTGTAAAAAAATTTTTATGCAGTGCAAAAATTTGAGTGCCGTTTGAAAATTGTACAACATTGTCACCAGAAAGCAGCGGAGAAACAGGAAAGGGAATAGACGGAGCTTGAAGGAGTTTAAATTTTGTTACGGTAAGCTATTTTTATTCGTTATAAATTTTTAAAGAGTTTGCGAAATATTGAGGAAGCTTGGAGTTTTGAATCTTATACAAAATTTAAATTTTAAATAAATCTTATACAAAAAAAATTTTGCTTCTGGTTTAATTTTTTTTTTTACAAAATTCAAATTTTCAAAAGAAAAATTTTGCTTCTGGTTTAAAATTTTTTTTTTTTTTAATTAAGGGATGGTAAAAATTAATTTCAAGAGTTTTGTTAAATTTCGAGGTTTGTTTAAAGGAAAAGAAACAAAAACAAAAGGAAACTGAAGTACAGATGGAAATTTGCTTTTATTTATAAATTAAAATATGATGAATTAATTATTATTAAGATCTATTATAATTTTACATAGCAATTTTTTTTTACTAACAAAACTCAATCCTGGGCAAGACTCCTTTACCCTTTAACATGAGCCTGAGTCTGGCTTTGGGGGGATTGTTACACCAACATAAGCTCGAATGGAATTGGTCCTGGTTGAAGCCAATACCAATAGCAGGAGAGTCCGACCCAGTGGCATATTATGCCGGGTTGATTTTGTTTAACACATCTTTACTAACACAATGAGGTTGGTGGGTTTTAAGTTTTTATCTTTGATAAATAAAGGGTGAACTCTTCCCCAAAATGCGTTGTTCGCTTATTTTGCGTTCGAATTCGAAGTGCGGGTGGTTTTCTTTTCGTTGGGCCCGTTGGCTGGCAATGTGGTGAATGCAAACAATGGAAAAGTGAAAAAAAATAATTTTGAAGGAAACATAAGTGTATTAAACGAATATAAAATGTAATGTTGCAATTATGCAGTAGAATGTAAAATATATTAATTAATAGAAATTACAACTAGCAGTTAATTAAATAAGAACTTTGAAAATAAACACGAATGTATTAAGTCCTTAAATTTTGAGAACAAAATGTATAATCTATTTTTAGAAACTCGGAAAAGTGTTTGAATAATTTATTTGGTTAAACCTTGAAACGCGATCATTGCTTCAAGGTTAACGTTTTGTTTCCGCGTAGTGAGCGAACGGTGAACGACCTTAAGAATAAAGAAATTCGACGCTCGATTTTAATGCGGCCACTTACTCTGGCCTTGAATTTATTTCAGCGTGTTGTTGTGTTATAATCGCAGTTTTAATCGCAGCCAAGCTAATTAAATTAGCTTAATGGAAATAGTAAGTGAATGGGAAGAAAAATTTTTGATACTAAATAGAGAATATAAGGATTTGTTAGGACAGATAGATAGATTTATAGATAAGATATGGTTAAATTTGAATTTGACAATAAATAATAAGGAAAATTTGGAATTAATTAAAGAGAAATTAAACAAGGCAAGCAATAATTCAAAAGTAGAGCAGGCAGATGCCGTTTTAGATGAATTATTGAATTTCATAGACCATAGGAACCAGAACTACGTGGAGGAAATAAGGAATTGGAAGAGACAATTTGACCATTCCAAAAACAGATACGACAACATTCTGGCAGAAAGGGAAATAGAAGCGAGCCAGTTAGCAGAATTGGAAGCTGAAAGAGACGACCTTAGGCAGCGCCTACAAAATAGAGGACTTTCTACGTCACCGGAGGATAGGACGCCAAGACAGTGGAGTAAGGAGGACTTCTCGTCGTTGGAACAGGCATGCCGGAGACTCCAAGAGCTAAAAGAAGAGAATAGGCTTCTACTAGGTGGGGTGAAAAGTAACCTCCTTGACCGCCAGAATGCGGTCTACTGCAAAAAAGTTTATGGTGCCTTGAAGTCCGTTCATTTTTAGGCAGACATGCCAAATTTCAGTGCGATACTGTATTTAGTTTTGTTTTGACAGCTGATTGTTTTTGACGTGTTTGGCATCATGTTGAGTATGGACAAAAACGATTTTCGTTCTATCATAAAACATTATTTTTGAGAGGCAAAACGGCGGAGGAAACAAAAGAAAAGTTGGATAAATATTATGGGGCTAATGCTCCGTCTGATTACACCGTAAAATATTGGTTTCGAGAGTTTCGTGGTGGCCGCAACTCCACTACCGATCAAGTCCGCAGCGGCAGGCCCTCCGATGCGGTTACAGAGGCCAATGTCAAAAAAGTACATGAAATGGTGTTGGCTGACCGAAAAGTGAAGGTGCGCGAGCTATCAGATACCACAAAGATTAGTACTGAGCGCACACGCCATATTTTGGGCAATATTCTGCATATGAAAAAGTTATCCTGCCGTTGGGTGCCGCGCATGCTCACTCCTGACCAAAAACACGAACGCGAGAGCACTTCAAAAGAGTGTTTGGACTTGCTGATGCGGAATCGGGCGGACTTTTGGCGTCGATTGGTAACTATTGATGAAACCTGGATCCACTATTACACACCAGTGAACAGAATGAGTGCCCGGCAATGGACTGAAGCCGGCACGAGTGCTCCGAAGCAGCCGAGGGAGGCTCAATGGGTCGGAAAGGTTATGGCGTCGGTTTTCTGGGATTGTCATGGCATACTCTTCGTGGACTACCTCGAAAAAGGAAAAACCATCAACAGCGAGTATTACTGTGCATTATTGGAGCGATTGAAGGCCGAAATCGCTGCAAAACGGCCTCACATAAAGCGAAAAAAAATTTTGTTTTTGCAAGACAATGCGCCGGCGCACAAGAGCATCGCAACCACGGCTAAAATCAATGAGTTACGGCTCCAATTGCTGTCGCATCCACCGTATTCGCCCGATTTAGCTCTCTCGGACTATTATCTCTTCCCAAACCTCAAAAGATGGCTCATCAATAAAAAATTCAGCTCACGCGAGGAAATCATCGACGCCACGGAGGAGTATTTTGCAGACCTTCCGGAAAATTACATTTCGGACGGCATCAAGAAGTTGTAAAATCGCTGGAATAAGTGTATCGAGCTGAAAGGAGACTATATTGAATAAAATAAAAAAACATTTAAAAAAATTTGTTTTTTCATTCCCAAGGAGGTTACTTTTCACCCCACCAGTAAAACAAGAGCTGGAGCTGGCCCACGACCAAACGCTGCACCATAAGGAAGCTGTTGTTCAAGCCAATAGCCCAAAGCAGAGCAACTCTATTTCCTTTCCTTCCGCTTTATCAATAAAAGAGAAAATGGGTATCGATGCGATTTTCGAAATTAGTAGGCTGGTACCTCTGTTTTCAGGGACGAGATCACCCCACTTGAGAGGGGAGGTCTACAAGTTCATAGAAGGGTGCGAATTAGCTAAGAAGGGCATCGGTAATGCAGAAATGCAAGATTTCATTGCTTGCGTGAAACAGAGGCTTCACGGTAGTGCGTATACTCTATTGAGGGGGAAGCAAGTCACCACGACAGAAGCTCTATACGCTGCGAAAAAACAAGCATACCTGCCATTAAAATCACTGGACACTGTGATGCCGGAGATACAGATGACTGTTCAATCTCCGAGAGAAGGCATCAGGGTATTCGCTGAAAAGCTAATTGATTTGCGAACGCAGGCCGAGGACTATTTATCGGACCATTATAAGGGTTCAGGGAATCAGGCTCTGCGAGAAGAGGTAGCTGCCTCAATAACAAGGACTTTCACATTAGGACTACAGGACCCTACCCTGAGGATGAGAATGGTAGGTTCCTCGGAAACAAAATTGGAGAAGCTGGTAGATCTGGCGATAGATTTGTATGAAGTCGCTAGCAGATCACACTTCAGCCAAGGGGTTGGCCAAGTACACAAGGGAAGCGAATAGCGGGTATGAATCCCGTATGGGAGCTGAGAGATTCCACTTATGTACAGCCCAGAAATAATTTCCCAATACAACCAGATGCGACAAATGAATACCGTTCGAGTAATCGAATGGAAGTGAAGTTATCCGAGAAAGGGGGGAGTCCCATGCGTGCAGAACACAGCGACAACCCCAAACTTAAGATTGTGTGCAGTTTCTGCAACAAGAAAGGCCATACCACGGATGAATGTCTGATAAGGAAAAATACACCTTATTGCGAGAAATGCTTGGTTTACGGTAATGAGCCAAACTGGAGGTGCGAGAAGCCGCAGGGGCAGAATATGCAGAATAAGAACTCGTCGCGGGGACCACCTCAGTGGGGACGACAGGGATATACGCAGCAACAGCAAACAAATAGTGCAAGCGAAAGTAAGAATAGTAATCGCTGGGGCCCAACGCAACAGAATTTCGCCCAAAGGAGGTTGGAAAACCCCTCACACAATGCTAGAGACAATCGACCTCAACAAAAGGATCCAATAACATGCCACTGGTGTAACAGACCGGGACATATTATACGAGATTGTGAGGCGAAGAGGAATTGGGAAATGTTTCAAGGCAATCGCCAGGGAAACTGGCCCAGAACAGGCCAGTAATCTGGGAACCCAATAATAACAGTAATTTAAGGCCAAATGAGGTGATAACAGTAAGTCCGACATCGGAAACGATTGTGGATACATTACCAACTTCACCAAGCGAAACAGTAACTGTAAGTCCGACGTCGGAAACGATTGCGGATACTTTACCAATTTCGTCGAGTGAAGGAGTGATTGTAACTCCGACAACGGAAGCGATTGTGGATACGTTACCAGCCTCAATAACTGAAGTAGTAACAGTACGTCTTACGTCTAAAGAGATTGTGGATACGTTACCAACTTCAGCAAAATTGAAGAAGGCTAGAAAGGTAGAAAATACAGTTGATAAGAATAACAAAAATAAGATAAGATAAAATAAGATAAGATAAGAAAACAAAAATAATATTCGGAGAAAATCAGACGAATCGGTAGCTCAGGCTGTAAAGATAATTGTAGTTGGAGTACAGTGTTTAATGACAATACTTCTGATTGCACAATTGGCTACTGGATTTATTATAAGAACAATCTTCCGCAATTTTCAGCATTGTAAAGCAAGGAGCATTAGTGTTAAAATAACGGAATATGTTACCTGTATAAAAGCACTTGCAAGTCATATGAAATCAAAAATTATAGCCAAGTGGAGAGTTTCTTTTCTTAAGTTGCCAAATCAAGGTGTGAATGCGAGTGTTCATGTTCATAACCTGCATAATAAAAATAAAAAGATTGAGGGGGAAGTGTCTAACTGGGAGCAATCTAATTTGAATGACGTGTTTATTGAGTTGCCTTGCAAAGAGGCCAGAAATAAAAAAACTCATTCTGCTAGTTGATACAGACGCCGATAATAGCTCACTTAAAGATAATATTTTGAATGAAGTTCTCAACGTAGACACTTCTTAACTACTCAGGGAAAACTGGTTAATGTGAAAAATGATAAAACTTTTGTACCCGTATTAGAATCAAGCGGACATGATTTCGCCTTTAAACAAAATTTCGCATCGGATTTCATAAATCTTTACAACTTGCAGTTAAGTAAAAAAGCTAATATGATTTACATGACGATACATGTGAAAAATCAAAGAAGAAACATTAGTAGAAGAGTAGAATTTAAATAAAAAAAATAAAAAAAAGACTGTATAAAACTTGTAAATATTATGGGTCTTACGTTAGTAGAATTAATGACAAAAAATTTAGTAAAACTATAATGAATAATGATAATGAATGAAATATAATGATAATGAAATTAATAAGAATAAATTAATAAAATAAATGAAATATCAGAATTTGTCACTAAGAGTCTAAACGCATTTTTCGGCTATATCAATTTAGTCGAAACAATGTGAAAATATGAAAAATAGATCAGGCTAATATGTGAATACATATTCAAAAGAACACATTACTTAAAGACTCAAACCAATATGTGAGACATATTGGAAGCGAGGTAAAAGTAAGCCCGTTCCATTTTAAACTATTGCATTCATCTTACTCTATATGTATTAAATATTTAATTTAGGATAGCCGAATTAATCTTTAGTTGATACGATGGAAATTGGTCCGAGAAGAAGGCAATTCTCACAACTCCAAAGGATATGACATTGGCAAAGATGGCCTGAAACAATGTCCAACGATTCGAATATCCTACTTACAAACTAATACTAAATGTTGAAAAAAGAAAACAAGAAAAAAAAGAAAAACAAAAACTAAAACGAAAAACATAAAGAAAAGAAGTTATATTAAAATAAGAACAAACTTGATTTAAAAAAAAAGAAAAAAATACAGAAAGAGAAAAAGATGTAGAATAAAATAAGAGAAAAAAAGAAATATAATAAAAAAAGAGTTAAAGAAAAAAAGACAAGAAAAAAAGGGACAAATTTACTAACACAACTAATTTACTAATTACTAACTTTAACTACGTGTGTCTCAGTAAGCAAAGACCTGCTTACTTAAACGCAAGCTACAGCATTTGTACAAAAAAGGGTACAAATTACCTCGTTGCTCCAAAACAGCAAGGTCCCAGGTTTTTTGTTTTTTTTTTTTTTGAAAACTGAAGAAATTCAAAACCAGAGAAAAAAAAACATGAGGAAGAATTGCTTCAAGCCACCTTCAGGGCATTGCACTTAGCAATTACAATTATGCTTGCAAAGCATCTATTTGCAACCATCAAAATATAAGAAAAGAGAAAAAAAAACGTTTCAGCAGGCAAGAAAATTTGCTTATTAAAACGATGTTAAAATGAGAAACAGAAAAACAAAATTATATCGTAATTAATTGTAATTAAATTGAAAAATAATGTATAATATCATTTTATGGAATTTTCAAGTAGATTTATTATTAGAAGCTTATATTTACTGAAACTACTATTAAATAAATTGTATAGTTTTAAATGGAAAATTTGTATTAAATATAATTGAAATTCAATATTACAGTATGTACCTGCTAATTCATAGCATTATAACAATAATTAGAATTAAGACACAGAACCACAACAGCATCGAGCAAGCAGCTACAACAACCATAACAACAGCGAACAAGCTGTTGGTCATTTTTGACACCGAACCATGTTGCAGTCTGCCACAGCTACGGATATTACACTACATCACTACAGAGCATGATTCTGCTTAATTGCACTTTTATAAACAAACTCCGTCCAGACGTGCACGGAATACTTCCGGGGTCAGAGCCTATGGTGCTGTTGGTTCGCCAAGTGGAACAGCAACATCCATGAACCAAGGTCTACAATTGCAATAGGTACAGCGTTTGGTACAGCTTAGAGAGTACATACAAACAAGTCCAGTAGCTGCGTGACTACACACACAACAACCACAACCACAGCACACGTGAACAATAAGGATACACTAAGGTAGAACTTAAGGTAGAGTTAATTTAGATAATATTAGATAATTAAAATAAACCACACCTGTATAACTATGTACAGAAAAAATTAATATCGCTTCACGATAAAACCAGCTGCACACCCTAAAAATAATCTGCACTCCCTAAAACCAGCGCAAGTATTTTGATTAATACGGTACTTTGCCCGTTTACGCTGCATACTTCCAACGTGGAGGCTTGCAGTTATTTTTTTGGAAGGCATACTTTTAGGCCACACTGTGGTCGCTTCTCGATCACAGTTCAATAAATTTAAAGTAGAATTTAAATTGCGCAAGAATATTTTTTCTACAAAATAGCAAGTCCGCTTGCAGAATCCAACTTCCGCAAGCGAGGCATCAGAGTTTGAGTTGCGAAACTTCCACTTGCCCAACAGCCAATAATTTCTAGCAGAATTCCAATTCTGCAATAAAGGCATATTGCACAATGGGACAAAGTGCAGCGATTGACCCACTTAGCTGGCTCCACCGAGCTGGCTAGTAATTTGTTTTAACTTTAAGCAAAGAGTCTGATTTGGAGTTAAATAAAGAGCGGACGTCGTGTCCGCAGTAAAATTTTAAAAGTAGTGTTTGTTTTGTCGCGGGTATCCTTCTACGGAAGAATACCACCACATTATTTAAGTTTAATTTCATATGTCGTGGGTGTCCTTCAGCGGAAGGATACCACAACACCATCATGCTTCTCAGCAAGAAAGGTCGCATTCCTCGAGGCCTCCCTCGAATATACAGTCCACTTCTCCCCTCGCGCAACAACGAAATCCACAGTACACGCATCAGGTGTGCTTCGCGAAAGCACCAAAACAGGTACTGTTAGGGACTGCTATGGTAACAGTACGCCATCACGGTACATGTTACATCGCGCGCGCCTTGATTGATCCTGGTTCCGAAGTGTCGTTCATCTCTGAACGCATACAAAAGCTCTTAAAGCTCCCAGCGCGGCCAACTACAGCCGTAGTTTCCGGTCTCAACGAGACCGTGTCCGCAAAAATATCAAGATAGTGCGATTTTCTCATGAATTCGCCACTTGATCCCAAATTTCAAGTTAACGTGACGGCGCTTGTGCTCTTACAAATTACAGGGCCTTTGCCTTCTCACGCGTTAGACAGTTCACTTCTCAATGGCCTCCCTCAAGACATCGAGCTCGCAGATATCAACTTCTCCAGAAGCGAGCAGGTCGATGTCCTCATCGGAGCCGATTTATACCCAGCAATCCTGCTGGACGGCATCCGCCGCCAAGTACTGGGCTCTCTCATGGCTCAGCAAACCGTGTTCGGTTGGATTCTGACCGGGCCGGTTCCCATCACGAAATCTGCCACGGCACCCATAAAAGTGGCTTACTTCAATGTTGTCTCCTTCGAACAACAGTTCGAATGTTTTTGGGAGGTGGAGGAACTTCCCAAAACTAAATGGCTATGCCCCTCCGACAAGTTTCGCGAAGAAAAATACGCGAAGACGCGATGACGTCCGCTACATCGTGCCATTGCCTTTAAAGTCGGCTTTCCAGACACGCTCCGCTCAGGCGCCTCGAGACATTCAAAATGTATCGCCAAATATTGGGCGACCCAAAGCACATACCATATCAGCGCATTCTCTTCCGAGACCCGTACAAGTCCGAACTTACCGATTTCGAGCTTCAAACGGTAACGTTTGGAGTTAATTGCGCCCCTTTTCTTGTTATACGCACCCTTCTTCCATTGGCAGACGAGGTGAAGCACAAGTTTCCGCTTGCGTCACACATTCTACAGCATTCCATGTACGTTGATGATGTGTTCGCAGGCACGCATGACCTGGTGACAGCTACCCGCGACCAACTCATAGCGGCTCTCGACTCAGCATGGTTTGCCCTTCGGACTGGACTGCCAACCATAAAGGCATTCTGGTCCTTCGGAAATGGACTGCCAACCATAAAGACATTCTGGCAGACTTGCCCGCATCCCATCTGCTCCATACCGATTTCCTGACGCTAAAAGATTCCAGCACTGCCGAAATGCTTGGAATTCGCTGGAACGCGACCCATGATGAGTTCTACTTCGATGTCCAAGCTATCGTCATCAAAGCTGCGTACACGAAACAGGAAATGTTGTCTCTGGTCGCCAAGCTGTTCGATCCAGCCGGGTGGCTGGCGCCGATCATCGTTGCAGCGAAGATTCTGATCCAGCAAGTCTGGTTGGACAAAATCGACTGGGATGACACTCTGCCTCAGGTAACTCACGCTAACTGGTTAAGTTTTCTCCAGAATTACCAGCACATCCGCTCCATCCGCATCCCGCGATGGGTGAGTTAAACCCCCCACAGCGAAGTCGAACTCCATGCTTTTTGCAATGCCTCACAGAAAGCCTCCGCAGGAGTCATCTATGCCCGCATCAAGGTCGCTCAGGAAGTCCAAGTTTTCCTTTTGTACTCCAAAACTCGTGTAGACCCAATTAAAACTTTGTCTCTCCCCAGGTTAGAATTGTGTGGAGCCACTTTAGTTGCTGAGATGATCGACACTCTCGTGCAGCTTCCCCATTACACTATCTACTGTTGGAGCGACTCCACCATTGTTTTGGCCTGGCTGAACAAATCCCCATGCGCTTGGGCGACGTTCGTGGCAAACCGAGTTGCCAAAATCATGGAGAAAGTACCGCATTCGCAATGGTTTCATGTTGAATCCCAGGACAACCCCGCGGATTAAGCCAGTCGTGGTGCCACGCCCCAAGATCTCGCTGAGAGCACCCTCTGGTGGAATGGACCTGCTTGGCTCGCCCACGATAAAGATCGCTGGCCCGATTTCCACGCCTCAGACGAATACGTCACCACACTCGAGCAGAAGACTGTTAAAACGCTGCACACCCATTGCGCTCCCGATGAGGATCCTCTCGAACGATTTTCGTCACTGTCACGAGCCTTACTCGTATACTCATACGGATATCGATTTCTCCACAACGCTCATCCAGCTAAGCGTCACCTGCACTCGCACCCCAACCTGTACCTCCCACCGGGAGAAATGAAGGAAACGAAACGCTGCCTCGCGATATCCTGCCAGAAGATTCACTTTGCGGACGAATACGCCGCGCTAGAAGACCATGCGATGCTGCGATCTAAAAGCAGCCTACTCTCGTTGAACCCGTTCCTCCACACGGACAACACGATGCGCGTTGGCGGGCGGTTGTCCTTGTATCCCAATTTGCCTTTCGACGAACGGCACCCGAACGGATTATTCTGCCATACGGCTGTCAATTCTCGCGATTGCTCATTCGTTTTATACACGAAATATCTCTACACGGGGGCAACCAATTAGTTCTTCGTCTGGTCCGTACCCAATTCTGGATCCCCAAGGTGAAAAACCTCATCAAAACGACGACCCATACTTGCAAGCCGTGCATCTTACATCGGAAGAAGAAACGATCCCAACTCATGGCAGCATTGCCACCAGAACGCATCACGTTCTCCCGCCCATTTGCCAATACCGGAGTCGATTTCGCCGGCCCGTTCGATATTAAAAACTACACGGGACGCGCGTGCTTAATTACCAAAGGCTATGTTTGTGCCTTTGTCTGTTTCGAAACGAAGGCCATTCATTTGAAACCCACTAGCGACCTCTCAACCGCTACCTTCCTTGCCGCCTTTTCCCGGTTCGCCGCCCGTAGAGGCTGCCCTGCCAACATCTACTCTGATAACGGCACCAATTTTGTAGGCGCCTCCAAAGAGCTCCGGCGCGACCTCCAGGACTTCATGTCTCGTACAAAGGAGCTGATAGAAACCCGGTATTCACACCAAGACGTCTCCTGGCATTTTTTGCCACCAGGAGCCTCGCACATGGGTGGCCTCTGGGAGGCGGGGGTCAAGAGCCTCAAAACCCATCTCCGAAAAGTGGCCCCAGTCATAAAATTCACCTTCGAAGAATTTTCCACTCTTCTGAGTAAGATCGAATCGTGCCTTAATTCACTCCCCCTCACTGCTTCCTCCGAAGACCCAACCGTGATGAAAGCCATCACCCCCGGCCATTTTCTAATTGGCGGGCCCTTACTCTCTCCAGACGAACTTGAACGACATAACAGCCCGCTCTCCATTCTTAATCGGTGGCGACGCATGCAAGCTCTCGCTCAACATCTTTGTCTAAGATGGAAGACAGAATACCTGCGCGAGCTTTCCCGCCGTACAAAGAGGAAGACTCCACAGCGCGATTTCCAACTCGACGATCTCGTGGTCATTCGCGACGACAACTTGCCGTCGAACGCGTGGCGCTTAGGCCGGGTAACAGCTGTCTACCGCGGACAAGACAATCGCGTACGCGTGACTGACCTCTTAACCGAAAGGGATCACATCACGCGTCCCATCACGAAATTGGTGCCCTTACCCTGTGCATGATAGCCTAATATTAACCCATTTCCTCATTCCAGATCTACCATGTATCTGATCGGCCGGCAATACACGCGGACCCGAAGAGGACGTCTGCTGGCACCACCCGGCGCGGTGCCCATCTGCGCCGCCGCTAGCGCCGCGCCGCCTCTTGCTGCCCACCGTCATCGGGAGCTGTCACCAACGGCTGACGTCCTGGTGCTCGACCTCTCGGTCGAGGAGGCACAAGCGATTGCCACAGCACAACGCTCGCCCACACCGCCGACCCAAGCTGTCCGGAGCTTTTTCGTCCGGCCCGAGGAAGCCTCCTCGGGTCCGGCCCCAGCACAGACGCCCATCTACAGCAAAGAACTCCGATGCCGTGGATGTCTGCGGATTCGCGCGATGTCGGTGCGATATCCGCCGCGCCACTTGCCGCGTCCACCACCAGAGCCGGCCAAGAGACGTGCGGCCTTAACACCCACACCCACACCCACGCCCCGAGACGTCTGCGGCCCGCCCCACCAGAACCGGCGCCGCGACGTGTACCACCAGCACCGCCGGCCCCAAGACACGCGCCTCCAGGTCGTCCGGCCCCACGACGCGCGCCAGTGATGCCGGCCAGGCGGCACGCCTGGTGCCCGCCAGCCCAGCGGCTTCCTACGGAGGGCCGCGAGCGCGGGCTGTGCTATCCCCTGTGTGCGGGGCGGCATGTGCTGAGCCGTTGTCGGCTGTTTCTGCAACAGACACCAGCGCAGCGGAACTTGACGGCACACGCGCGGCACATGTGCCGCAGCTGTTTGGCGCGGTCGCACCGGTTGGCTGAGTGCCGGAGCCCCATGCGCTGCCGCAAGTGCGGGGAGGCGCACCACACGCTCCTCCACTAGGCCGGAGACGAGGCACGGCGCCAGTTGTCGGGGTTTGGTGGTTTGCAGTCCTGCAAGGCGGGCGGTATGTTAACGCCAACTGCCGCTCGCCAGAGGTGCTCCCTCATCGATCGGTAGGGTGTCAGAAGTGAGCACTCCAGGCTCTCTCCTGTCAGCCTGCCGGTCATGAGAAGCGCCTCCCTCGTGAGAGTAAGCTCGGCTGCGGGCTCTCCCCGCGGCAACTGGCGCAAACTGACCGGCCTCCAGCGATCGTCGCTGAACCCACAGCATTCTCTTCTTGTTCTACCGCCGACGCAAACAGGCTGACATCAGTGAATGAGATCGAGTTTATTTTTCAATTGAATAATATATAAATTGTGTACGAAGAATATAAATTGTGAACTCTGAAATACATCTGAAATATACATTTGAGTGAATAAACATTGTGAACATTTTCGAATTATACATTTAATATTTTCTCTTTCTGTAGTCTGTAGATTTCTATGTTTCATATATTCCCTTAATTTACAGAATCTATAGCAAAAACAGCAACAACAACGTCAATAGCAACAGAAAACAACAACCACAAACAACAACAGCAGAAACAACAACAACAACTACATAAGCAATATCAATAAAACCATCAACAACATCAACATCGCCTCCCCCGTCACCGCCACCACCACCCTCACCCCCACCACCACCCTCACCGCCACCACCACCGTCACTTCCACTACTACCATGGCTGCCAATGACAACAGCAATAACAGCATCAACAACAACACAATTTCCAATACTATGAAAGGCTCTATTTGTAGCGAGTGTGGTCAGCGCTTCTCTGAAATGCGCAACCTTAAACGCCACGTTGAGTCGAAGCACGAGAGAAGTATTGCATTCGATTGCAGCGAATGTGGGATAAAATTTGCACGACGTAACAACCTTCAGAGGCATAATACTAAATTTCACCCTCATTCATCATCATCCTCAGTAGCAACAGCAGCGTATTTAACCAATCCTCAGCCTTCAACATCAACAGCATCATCATCAATACCAGCTCATATTCGTTTGGGCCCATCATGTTCGTACCAACAAACATAAAAAGAATTGTTGGGTCCCAATAAACGAACATTTAAAATTAATAAAGTCTTCCTTCAATGGCAGAATTGAGACATATGTGCTGGAAAATGATGATGAGGGTTTGCTCATACCAGAGCTGTTTTTTAAAAAGGCTGAGGAGGCAGTTTTGACGCCTCTTCTTACGTTATTAATGAAACACTCAGCATATAAATTCAATATGGAGATATATGCTGAGTATGTTAAAATAAGTAATGATGATGAAATGATAGTTGAAATTAAATCATTTCAATCAAAAATGATAATGGTTAACCGAACCGAAGAGTTGGCAAATATCTATAATGATATGCACGACCAGCTACAGAAAAAATTTCCGAGTTCCAGGAAAGGGACAGTGGCTGGTCGCTGCTTAAAATACGTCACTTGGATGTTAGTGATAACCAATATCGACCTCTGAAGGGATCGTCGTACATTCCACTCCCAAAGAAGCTGCAGGATGAAGAAGCATGCGTGTGTCAATGTTAAAAATTACGACGCATTCTGCTTCAAGTGGGCCATAATATCGGCCATGTGTCCCTCAGCACACAACGCATACCGACCAGAATCATATAATGTAACCAACATTGAAGAGCCTTTAACCTTCACATTGACGGTAAAAAAAGAACTCCTAACTTTGACAGTACTATATACACCCGGGTATAGATCATGTACATGTTTCGCAGTGGATAACGGTTCTTTCTTCAGTTTTTTCGCACTGGGATTCCTAACGGTTTAATTACTAATCGCTGGCCCCTAGCATTATTTTACAATATCATTGAAGCACTTGCAGGCTATATAATTTTTACGGACAATAATCCATCCCACCGACAAAATGTCAGAACATCTAGACGCAAGATGTTTTCACATTCATTGGGCCAAAACCTATGCATTCCATTGATTGAGAAACGAGCTTTGCAAAAAAGAGCTATGAGCTATTTCCCAACTAGAAGTGCTGTTGAATGTATTTTGGGCGTTTCAATTCAAAGTCTACACATGTCTAAGAATAATTAATTTACATGTGACGACTTGACGCGGGATACATCTGGTCGGCTTACTCAAAAAGGCTAGTGCTTTATGTGCTACAGAGTAGATAAAACAAAGAGACCTACTAGAAAAGTATGCGTACAATGCACTAAGCCAATTTGCTAGGTGCACAGTGTCACACAAACAATGTACGAAGAATGCCATGGCAAACAGTAGCTATGCATAATTGAATTAATTTTTTATATACATATTATTATCAGAACTTCATACTTAATAAGATTTTTACTGTATAACTTTTTACAATCTCAGCTTTTTCATTGGATATTCATATAAGTTTTGTATCTACACCCAGGTATATACTGTCAAGTTGATCGAAAATAGCCAAAAAATAATTTTTTTAAATGTGAAAAAATAATTTTTGAAATGTGATTTTTGCATTTTTATAACAAATATAAAAATTTAGCTACTGATTTACATCGGTTTTAAAATCGACCAAGAAGTTCTGGATATATTTAACAATGAAATTCATGATCTATACCCGGGTATATACTGTCAACGTGAAGGTAATTAGGATTGGAGAATGGAGTGTCGTTGAACTTCAACGCATTAACGTTCCCGCTGCCGTTGAAACCTCCCGATTCGAGGAAATAAATCTACACATTAGTGTAAATGTGTTTGGATACGATGAGGAGATCGGGAGCATCGTGGGACCCTATTACTCCACCAAGCAGGAGAAGTCTTCCCACATAAACCTCCTGCTGATTTAGGAGGAGGAGCGGTCCCACTATGTGTGGAAAAAGTGCATGTCAAGGTAATTTAAATTAAAACTAATGATTAGTGATTTTCATAACACTAATTTTATATTTTCTCTTTTTTTTCTTTTCAGATTAATCAAAAGTCAGCAAACTAACCACTTTTAGTGACTTTGTGTGTGTTTATAGTGACTTTGAGTGTATTTTAATAAATGTAGATAGTAGTGTAGATGTAAGTTTAAGTAGTAGTAAGAATGTACATGCACATATACCTATAGCATTTAGTTATTACATAGTTTATAAGTATAATAGCAATTTGAATAAGTTTCTGTATATTCGGGTGAGGATGGCCCTACTAAATTTATTCAAAGTTTGGTGGGGGATTGAAAATATATTTATGAAAATTATTTGAGTGTCGTGGGGCCTATGACTCCCTTGGGTCCGGCAGAACTCAGACATCAGTCTGAGTACAATGTCTGTCACATTTGTGAACAAACATTGAGGGCAGATAGGGTGGCAGATCATTTCCATTTAACGGGAAAGTATAGGGGTCCAGCACACAACGAGTGCAATTTGAAATACCAAATTGCACACTTTATCCCTATATTTTTCCACAATTTTTCTGGCTATGACTGCCACTTATTTATTAAGGCACTCAATTTATTTGAGGGGGATATAAATGTTATCCCCCTAAATAAAGAGTTTCACGTATCTCTGTCGAAGAGAATACGCGTAAGCAAAAAGAAGACCATTGCACTCAGGTTCTTGGATTCTTTTCGCTTTATGGCTACCAGTTTGGATACATTTGCGCAAAATCGTACGCCTAATGATTTTCACGCGGTTCGCTGAATGTGTCCAAACGATGAAGAATTTAATCTTTTTATGAGGAAAGGTGTATTCCCATATGAATACATCAATTCAGTTGATCGCCTGCAAGAAACCAGCCTTCCTACTCGGGTTGATTTCTTCAGTCGATTGACTGGTACAGAATGTGCAGTGGAGGATTATGAGCATGCTCAAAGAGTTTGACAATTGAAAACTTGTCAAACTTGTCAAACAAGTTTTCAATTGTCAAACTCTGAATGATTACATGATCCTCTATCTGAAAACAGATGTACTTATTTTGTCAGACGTTTTTGAAAATTTCAGAAACGTGTGCAAAAATATTTACTATCTGGATCCCCGTCAGTACTACACGGCTCCAGGTTTGTCTTGGGATGCGATGTTAATAACAACCAACATAGAACTGGAGCTGCTTACTGACGTAGCTATGTATCTTTGCTATGCTATGTATCCGTTGGCATACGGGGCGTTTAAACAAGGCATTGAAGTTTAAACAGTCTTGTTGGTTAAAACAATATATCGCCTTAAATACCCATCACCGCAGTTTAGACAGAAATACTTTTGAAAAGAATTTCTATAAACTGCTAAACAATGCGGTGTACGGGAAAACAATTTTAAATATTGATAAACGGAAAGATGTCAAGATTGTGAATAGCTTGGAAAGTCGAGGAAAGCGATTGGGAGTTCGTTCACTAATTGCTAAACCGAATTTTCATAGCTCTTCGCAAATCACAAAAGACATGATTGCGATTCAAATGAGTAGGATTCGCACCGTTTATAACAAGCCCATTTATTTGGGATTTTCGGAGCTTGAATTGTCAAAGTGGAAGATGTATAACTTCCACTATGACTTTATGCTACCGAAGCAAACGGAGTTGCCAGATTGAGGATTAATCCTCACGGAGTTGCTAGAGTATTTTGTGGACAGAGTTTCCAGATCAAGGATTTTGGTGGACAGAGTGGCCAAATCGATGATTTTTTTAATTTTTTCTATTTATTTGTGTAAAACGATTTATGTTTTTGTGTAAAACGATTTCGAAACAAACAGATTTAAACACTGGTAATATCGTCCCAAATTATGGGTGATTTATGAGTCAGTCAAAGAAAAAGCAACACGCGGATTCCTCAATCAATCTATATTACAAACAAATAAAAGTGTTGTCTTCGGCCTGGCCGAAATCTAAATACCCTACACCCGAGTAACTGAAAAAATTATAATTTCGCCACTTAACACTTTTTGTATAACTAGGCGGACCATTTCGGCAAAATGTTTTTGGAATGTCTCTAGATACTGGTAGATAGAATTACGTATCAATATTTTGAACCGTTTATGGGATATTGACAACTTTTGTATAAGTGGGCGGACTACGCCCATTTTTTGTATATAGATTGGTAATACGCGTGGATACTTCGTGATAACATTTGATATTAATATCTTATACCGTTCACAAGATATTGACAACTTTTGTACAAGTGGGCGTGGCACTCCCATTTTTTCATACATTTTAGTAATGACGCTGCATGTTCCGGAATAAAATTATACCTTAATATCTCACACGGTTTATGAAATATTCAGATTTTAACATTTTTTGAAACGAGGTGCCTTTACATTCCGTACGTAAAGTAGGCGTGGCTGTTTAGAAGACTAATCAGATACTTATCCCTCCAGCGACGCCAGAAATTTTGCCTTATGGCGCTTATGACAGACCAGCGCTGACTCAGCTTTCCTTTGAAGAGCGTTATTTCCTCTCCAGGCAGAACTTTTAGCGGTTCTCCAACTAGAAACTGGGCCGATGTCAATACATCGAACTCATCTTCGAAACCAGATTGTGCACATAGTGGACGGGAGTTGACACATGCTTCGATTTCGTATAGGAGCGTCCAGAACTCTTCAAAGGTCGACAGGACATTGTCGACCACTCGGCGTAAATGAAATTTGACCCTCTTAACTCCGGTTTCCCAATAGCCCCCCATAGGCAATTATTTATCATTGCTCGTACCTCCCTTTCTGCTCCAACAAAATTCGTGCCGTTGTCCGAGTGCAGCTGCTGGCAGTATCCTCTTCTGCTGATAAAGCGTTTGTATGCGTTGAGGAACGTGATGGACGATAGGTCTCCGACGAATTCTAGGTGCATCGCAGTAGTACTCATGCATATGAAGATCGCGATGTAACCTTTGATTGATTGGGACTCACGGCCTGCAGCATATTTGTAGTTGAAAGGATTAGCGTAATCGACAGCGCCTCGAAGAAAGGGCCTTGCGTACATCGTCCGACCCACTGGTAAATCTGCTATGACTTGTTTCAAGGGCTGTCGTTTCTGTTTGATGCAATTTACACAACTGTGAAACGTCTTCCGTATCAGCTGGCGTGCTCCAGGTAACCAAAAACGCTGCTGTAAAACCGTTTGCATGATGCGAGGTCCAACGTGCAATGCCAGCTTATGTACGTCGCTCACGATCAGTTTTTCTAGTATCGAACGTTTTGGCAAAATTATCGGATTCCTTGTATCGTAGCTCAAATCAGCGCCCGCCTACTCTTAAAATTCCCTTATTGTATGATGAACCCCAGCGGACAAATAAAAAGCTAGCGTCAGACAGGAAGTCTCTATTGGTTAATAGTTCAGGCGGTTCAGGCATATTAACTCGAAACGATATGGAGTCTTCGGTCGTATTCCACATTATACCCAAAGTACGCACCTCATTGTTTTAAGCTAAAAATTAACTTCTCCTGTAATTGAAAGATCTTTTTTAAGTTTGACGCTGTTTTTGGCCCATTTTCGCAATTCAAAAATGCTCACCCATTTTCGCATTCAAAAATGCGCAATTCAAAAATGCTTTGCTCACCGGCAGAAGGCTGCCTGAGCTTGCACAAACTATTCGTTAAATGCACATGCTGCTGAAAACACAGTAAGAATCATATGCAGCGTGTGCGCGACGAAAGAAAATATGTATGAGCTGAGTGCTTGATTCTATTTTTAGATCAGTGGCAGCGAATGTGCAACGAAAAAGAGAAAATTAAAATAAGCTGGTCGCATAATTCTATTTTTAGAACTGAGCGTATGTATATACTATCGTGTGTTTTCGGGGGCTTACTTTGTTTTTATAATTTTCTGGTTCAATCTTGTTTGTTGTTGTTCTAAGTTTATTCTTTCTTGTGTATCCCTTATTTTGAACTTATGACTTTTTTAATGTTATTAATTCGGATACTTATTGTTATTATTATTATTTACGATATTAAAACTTATTTTAGTTGTAATAAATATTTAATTCAAGGGAATTTCTTCTATATTTTGGTTTTAAACAAAAAAATATATAAAATTTGTAGAAACCAGTTGGTTCGCTACAACTTCATGTAGCTTAACTAAAGTTATTTCGTCACGGGCGCCAGTCAATAAGTCGTCCATATAAGTCATTCAAAATTATACGCGAAGCTGGCGGATGCAAGTCGTTATGATCTTTTGCGGTTTGCTGTAATGCTTTAACAGCCAAATGTGAAGCTGGTGCCGTTCCATAAGTCACCCTAAGCAGTCGAAAATCTTCGAGCGGTTTTAATGGGTCTTAGCGCCACACTATTCTTTGATAATCATTGTGCTCAGGCGAAACAAACACCATTCGATACATCTTCATGATGTCTGCGATCATAGCATAGCGGTGTGTTCGAAAACGAAGTAGAATTAAAAATAGGTCTGATTGAGCTGAGGCCCAACCATTAATACGTCGTTGAGAGAATTCCCGGAAGATGACTTCATTGATGCGTTAAACACAACCCGCAATCTTGTCCTGATACTTGAATCTTTAACTACCGGGTGATGAGACATATAGAAGCACTTGTCAGGAATGCTATCATTGCGTTCCATATGACCCATGTTGATTAATTCATTCATGAGTGCGTTGTATTCGTGTCTAAGATTAACGTTCGCGTTGAAGCGTTTTTCCAAACTAAGAAATCTTCGTATAGCGATATTTCGAGTCTCTCCTAGACGGATAGACTTTCTAAAAGGTAGTTTAACAATAAAATTTCCATTGGAGTGCGGCGGTGAGTTGCGTCAAAAAACTCATCACAGTAAACTTCTTCTATAGTGAGATACTTCCTGCAGTGTAAGTTTTGCAGATTGGTCTGATTCTCACTTGAATTCGATATACATCCATATATCACCCAACCGAAAAAAACTATTTTGAGCTACAGTAATGTTACCAGTGCCTTTGCGAATATCGGTGAGCAAAAGGTTTAGTATCTCCTGCATACCTACTGGTATGTCAATGTGACCAGATACTGAAGAACTAGGATCGGCTAATTGGAACCCTTTGATATGCTGCCAATTGAACGCTTGCGACATAGCAAATGACATTTCGTTACATATTTTGCTTAGAATGAGCACATTAATGTTAAAGTAGTTATTCGTATACAAAGTTGATAAAGTCAGTGTGTACTCACCTCTGGTCTTGACTTGACTTGACTTGACTTGACTTGACTTGACTTGACTTGACTTGACTTGACTTGACTTGACTTGACTTGACTTGACTTGACTTGACTTGACTTGACTTGACTTGACTTGACTTGACTTGACTTGACTTGACTTGACTTGACTTGACTTGACTTGACTTGACTTGACTTGACTTGACTTGACTTGACTTGACTTGACTTGACTTGACTTGACTTGACTTGACTTGACTTGACTTGACTTGACTTGACTTGACTTGACTTGACTTGACTTGACTTGACTTGACTTGACTTGACTTGACTTGACTTGACTTGACTTGACTTGACTTGACTTGACTTGACTTGACTTGACTTGACTTGACTTGACTTGACTTGACTTGACTTGACTTGACTTGACTTGACTTGACTTGACTTGACTTGACTTGACTTGACTTGACTTGACTTGACTTGACTTGACTTGACTTGACTTGACTTGACTTGACTTGACTTGACTTGACTTGACTTGACTTGACTTGACTTGACTTGACTTGACTTGACTTGACTTGACTTGACTTGACTTGACTTGACTTGACTTGACTTGACTTGACTTGACTTGACTTGACTTGACTTGACTTGACTTGACTTGACTTGACTTGACTTGACTTGACTTGACTTGACTTGACTTGACTTGACTTGACTTGACTTGACTTGACTTGACTTGACTTGACTTGACTTGACTTGACTTGACTTGACTTGACTTGACTTGACTTGACTTGACTTGACTTGACTTGACTTGACTTGACTTGACTTGACTTGACTTGACTTGACTTGACTTGACTTGACTTGACTTGACTTGACTTGACTTGACTTGACTTGACTTGACTTGACTTGACTTGACTTGACTTGACTTGACTTGACTTGACTTGACTTGACTTGACTTGACTTGACTTGACTTGACTTGACTTGACTTGACTTGACTTGACTTGACTTGACTTGACTTGACTTGACTTGACTTGACTTGACTTGACTTGACTTGACTTGACTTGACTTGACTTGACTTGACTTGACTTGACTTGACTTGACTTGACTTGACTTGACTTGACTTGACTTGACTTGACTTGACTTGACTTGACTTGACTTGACTTGACTTGACTTGACTTGACTTGACTTGACTTGACTTGACTTGACTTGACTTGACTTGACTTGACTTGACTTGACTTGACTTGACTTGACTTGACTTGACTTGACTTGACTTGACTTGACTTGACTTGACTTGACTTGACTTGACTTGACTTGACTTGACTTGACTTGACTTGACTTGACTTGACTTGACTTGACTTGACTTGACTTGACTTGACTTGACTTGACTTGACTTGACTTGACTTGACTTGACTTGACTTGACTTGACTTGACTTGACTTGACTTGACTTGACTTGACTTGACTTGACTTGACTTGACTTGACTTGACTTGACTTGACTTGACTTGACTTGACTTGACTTGACTTGACTTGACTTGACTTGACTTGACTTGACTTGACTTGACTTGACTTGACTTGACTTGACTTGACTTGACTTGACTTGACTTGACTTGACTTGACTTGACTTGACTTGACTTGACTTGACTTGACTTGACTTGACTTGACTTGACTTGACTTGACTTGACTTGACTTGACTTGACTTGACTTGACTTGACTTGACTTGACTTGACTTGACTTGACTTGACTTGACTTGACTTGACTTGACTTGACTTGACTTGACTTGACTTGACTTGACTTGACTTGACTTGACTTGACTTGACTTGACTTGACTTGACTTGACTTGACTTGACTTGACTTGACTTGACTTGACTTGACTTGACTTGACTTGACTTGACTTGACTTGACTTGACTTGACTTGACTTGACTTGACTTGACTTGACTTGACTTGACTTGACTTGACTTGACTTGACTTGACTTGACTTGACTTGACTTGACTTGACTTGACTTGACTTGACTTGACTTGACTTGACTTGACTTGACTTGACTTGACTTGACTTGACTTGACTTGACTTGACTTGACTTGACTTGACTTGACTTGACTTGACTTGACTTGACTTGACTTGACTTGACTTGACTTGACTTGACTTGACTTGACTTGACTTGACTTGACTTGACTTGACTTGACTTGACTTGACTTGACTTGACTTGACTTGACTTGACTTGACTTGACTTGACTTGACTTGACTTGACTTGACTTGACTTGACTTGACTTGACTTGACTTGACTTGACTTGACTTGACTTGACTTGACTTGACTTGACTTGACTTGACTTGACTTGACTTGACTTGACTTGACTTGACTTGACTTGACTTGACTTGACTTGACTTGACTTGACTTGACTTGACTTGACTTGACTTGACTTGACTTGACTTGACTTGACTTGACTTGACTTGACTTGACTTGACTTGACTTGACTTGACTTGACTTGACTTGACTTGACTTGACTTGACTTGACTTGACTTGACTTGACTTGACTTGACTTGACTTGACTTGACTTGACTTGACTTGACTTGACTTGACTTGACTTGACTTGACTTGACTTGACTTGACTTGACTTGACTTGACTTGACTTGACTTGACTTGACTTGACTTGACTTGACTTGACTTGACTTGACTTGACTTGACTTGACTTGACTTGACTTGACTTGACTTGACTTGACTTGACTTGACTTGACTTGACTTGACTTGACTTGACTTGACTTGACTTGACTTGACTTGACTTGACTTGACTTGACTTGACTTGACTTGACTTGACTTGACTTGACTTGACTTGACTTGACTTGACTTGACTTGACTTGACTTGACTTGACTTGACTTGACTTGACTTGACTTGACTTGACTTGACTTGACTTGACTTGACTTGACTTGACTTGACTTGACTTGACTTGACTTGACTTGACTTGACTTGACTTGACTTGACTTGACTTGACTTGACTTGACTTGACTTGACTTGACTTGACTTGACTTGACTTGACTTGACTTGACTTGACTTGACTTGACTTGACTTGACTTGACTTGACTTGACTTGACTTGACTTGACTTGACTTGACTTGACTTGACTTGACTTGACTTGACTTGACTTGACTTGACTTGACTTGACTTGACTTGACTTGACTTGACTTGACTTGACTTGACTTGACTTGACTTGACTTGACTTGACTTGACTTGACTTGACTTGACTTGACTTGACTTGACTTGACTTGACTTGACTTGACTTGACTTGACTTGACTTGACTTGACTTGACTTGACTTGACTTGACTTGACTTGACTTGACTTGACTTGACTTGACTTGACTTGACTTGACTTGACTTGACTTGACTTGACTTGACTTGACTTGACTTGACTTGACTTGACTTGACTTGACTTGACTTGACTTGACTTGACTTGACTTGACTTGACTTGACTTGACTTGACTTGACTTGACTTGACTTGACTTGACTTGACTTGACTTGACTTGACTTGACTTGACTTGACTTGACTTGACTTGACTTGACTTGACTTGACTTGACTTGACTTGACTTGACTTGACTTGACTTGACTTGACTTGACTTGACTTGACTTGACTTGACTTGACTTGACTTGACTTGACTTGACTTGACTTGACTTGACTTGACTTGACTTGACTTGACTTGACTTGACTTGACTTGACTTGACTTGACTTGACTTGACTTGACTTGACTTGACTTGACTTGACTTGACTTGACTTGACTTGACTTGACTTGACTTGACTTGACTTGACTTGACTTGACTTGACTTGACTTGACTTGACTTGACTTGACTTGACTTGACTTGACTTGACTTGACTTGACTTGACTTGACTTGACTTGACTTGACTTGACTTGACTTGACTTGACTTGACTTGACTTGACTTGACTTGACTTGACTTGACTTGACTTGACTTGACTTGACTTGACTTGACTTGACTTGACTTGACTTGACTTGACTTGACTTGACTTGACTTGACTTGACTTGACTTGACTTGACTTGACTTGACTTGACTTGACTTGACTTGACTTGACTTGACTTGACTTGACTTGACTTGACTTGACTTGACTTGACTTGACTTGACTTGACTTGACTTGACTTGACTTGACTTGACTTGACTTGACTTGACTTGACTTGACTTGACTTGACTTGACTTGACTTGACTTGACTTGACTTGACTTGACTTGACTTGACTTGACTTGACTTGACTTGACTTGACTTGACTTGACTTGACTTGACTTGACTTGACTTGACTTGACTTGACTTGACTTGACTTGACTTGACTTGACTTGACTTGACTTGACTTGACTTGACTTGACTTGACTTGACTTGACTTGACTTGACTTGACTTGACTTGACTTGACTTGACTTGACTTGACTTGACTTGACTTGACTTGACTTGACTTGACTTGACTTGACTTGACTTGACTTGACTTGACTTGACTTGACTTGACTTGACTTGACTTGACTTGACTTGACTTGACTTGACTTGACTTGACTTGACTTGACTTGACTTGACTTGACTTGACTTGACTTGACTTGACTTGACTTGACGTGACGTGACGTGACGTGACGTGACGTGACGTGACGTGACGTGACGTGACGTGACGTGACGTGACGTGACGTGACGTGACGTGACGTGACGTGACGTGACGTGACGTGACGTGACGTGACGTGACGTGACGTGACGTGACGTGACGTGACGTGACGTGACGTGACGTGACTTGACTTGACTTGACTTGACTTGACTTGACTTGACTTGACTTGACTTGACTTGACTTGACTTGACTTGACTTGACTTGACTTGACTTGACTTGACTTGACTTGACTTGACTTGACTTGACTTGACTTGACTTGACTTGACTTGACTTGACTTGACTTGACTTGACTTGACTTGACTTGACTTGACTTGACTTGACTTGACTTGACTTGACTTGACTTGACTTGACTTGACTTGACTTGACTTGACTTGACTTGACTTGACTTGACTTGACTTGACTTGACTTGACTTGACTTGACTTGACTTGACTTGACTTGACTTGACTTGACTTGACTTGACTTGACTTGACTTGACTTGACTTGACTTGACTTGACTTGACTTGACTTGACTTGACTTGACTTGACTTGACTTGACTTGACTTGACTTGACTTGACTTGACTTGACTTGACTTGACTTGACTTGACTTGACTTGACTTGACTTGACTTGACTTGACTTGACTTGACTTGACTTGACTTGACTTGACTTGACTTGACTTGACTTGACTTGACTTGACTTGACTTGACTTGACTTGACTTGACTTGACTTGACTTGACTTGACTTGACTTGACTTGACTTGACTTGACTTGACTTGACTTGACTTGACTTGACTTGACTTGACTTGACTTGACTTGACTTGACTTGACTTGACTTGACTTGACTTGACTTGACTTGACTTGACTTGACTTGACTTGACTTGACTTGACTTGACTTGACTTGACTTGACTTGACTTGACTTGACTTGACTTGACTTGACTTGACTTGACTTGACTTGACTTGACTTGACTTGACTTGACTTGACTTGACTTGACTTGACTTGACTTGACTTGACTTGACTTGACTTGACTTGACTTGACTTGACTTGACTTGACTTGACTTGACTTGACTTGACTTGACTTGACTTGACTTGACTTGACTTGACTTGACTTGACTTGACTTGACTTGACTTGACTTGACTTGACTTGACTTGACTTGACTTGACTTGACTTGACTTGACTTGACTTGACTTGACTTGACTTGACTTGACTTGACTTGACTTGACTTGACTTGACTTGACTTGACTTGACTTGACTTGACTTGACTTGACTTGACTTGACTTGACTTGACTTGACTTGACTTGACTTGACTTGACTTGACTTGACTTGACTTGACTTGACTTGACTTGACTTGACTTGACTTGACTTGACTTGACTTGACTTGACTTGACTTGACTTGACTTGACTTGACTTGACTTGACTTGACTTGACTTGACTTGACTTGACTTGACTTGACTTGACTTGACTTGACTTGACTTGACTTGACTTGACTTGACTTGACTTGACTTGACTTGACTTGACTTGACTTGACTTGACTTGACTTGACTTGACTTGACTTGACTTGACTTGACTTGACTTGACTTGACTTGACTTGACTTGACTTGACTTGACTTGACTTGACTTGACTTGACTTGACTTGACTTGACTTGACTTGACTTGACTTGACTTGACTTGACTTGACTTGACTTGACTTGACTTGACTTGACTTGACTTGACTTGACTTGACTTGACTTGACTTGACTTGACTTGACTTGACTTGACTTGACTTGACTTGACTTGACTTGACTTGACTTGACTTGACTTGACTTGACTTGACTTGACTTGACTTGACTTGACTTGACTTGACTTGACTTGACTTGACTTGACTTGACTTGACTTGACTTGACTTGACTTGTTGACTTGACTTGACTTGACTTGACTTGACTTGACTTGACTTGACTTGACTTGACTTGACTTGACTTGACTTGACTTGACTTGACTTGACTTGACTTGACTTGACTTGACTTGACTTGACTTGACTTGACTTGACTTGACTTGACTTGACTTGACTTGACTTGACTTGACTTGACTTGACTTGACTTGACTTGACTTGACTTGACTTGACTTGACTTGACTTGACTTGACTTGACTTGACTTGACTTGACTTGACTTGACTTGACTTGACTTGACTTGACTTGACTTGACTTGACTTGACTTGACTTGACTTGACTTGACTTGACTTGACTTGACTTGACTTGACTTGACTTGACTTGACTTGACTTGACTTGACTTGACTTGACTTGACTTGACTTGACTTGACTTGACTTGACTTGACTTGACTTGACTTGACTTGACTTGACTTGACTTGACTTGACTTGACTTGACTTGACTTGACTTGACTTGACTTGACTTGACTTGACTTGACTTGACTTGACTTGACTTGACTTGACTTGACTTGACTTGACTTGACTTGACTTGACTTGACTTGACTTGACTTGACTTGACTTGACTTGACTTGACTTGACTTGACTTGACTTGACTTGACTTGACTTGACTTGACTTGACTTGACTTGACTTGACTTGACTTGACTTGACTTGACTTGACTTGACTTGACTTGACTTGACTTGACTTGACTTGACTTGACTTGACTTGACTTGACTTGACTTGACTTGACTTGACTTGACTTGACTTGACTTGACTTGACTTGACTTGACTTGACTTGACTTGACTTGACTTGACTTGACTTGACTTGACTTGACTTGACTTGACTTGACTTGACTTGACTTGACTTGACTTGACTTGACTTGACTTGACTTGACTTGACTTGACTTGACTTGACTTGACTTGACTTGACTTGACTTGACTTGACTTGACTTGACTTGACTTGACTTGACTTGACTGCTGAAACCGAATCAAAACGTATCGGCTATTAATTTTGGTCGTGGTATCATGGTTGGATTTTATGAGGGACGAGAGAAAGGGAACTACTTCGGTTCACGAAACCTAAGTAGGCTCTTGGCTCTCTTTCAGGTACGCGGAGAGAACAAGAATATCGGTTCACAAAACCCACATTCTGGCTCTCTCGCTCCTCCTGTGTCGTCCGTGTATGCATGTCAAGAGAAAGAAACTACTTCGGTTCACGAAACCCAAGTAGGCTCTTGGCTCTCTTTTCAGGTAAGTGGAGAGAACAAGAACATCGGTTCACAAAACCCACATTCTGGCTCTCTCGCTCCTCCTCTGCCGTCCGTGTATGAATGTCAAGAGAAAGAAACCACTTCGGTTCACGAAACCCAAGCAGGCTCTTGGCTCTCTTTCAGGTAAGTAAAGAGAACGAGAATATCGGTCCACAAAACCCACATTCTGGCTGTCTCAAACCTCCAGTGCCGTCCATTTGTCTGTATAACCCAACCACTCACCTTGACTGCTGAAACCGAATGAGTCGTCTTTACGGCTTTCCCGGTATTTATACCCTCAAGCCTATTGTCTTTTCTTCTCCCCCCAAATATGTAGTTTTATATGCCCACTTCCTCTGTATTCACCTCATGCCATAACACAATCACGGACGCAAGACGCAGATTCAAGTTAGGGACGCAAGAAATTGCTCGGATTTAAACCAAATAGCAGAGAAGCATTTTCGGGAAGCAGAAGTATGAAAGGTCAAAAATTTGACAGCAGAGATTCAATAAATATAATTCAGTACAATACCAAGTTCTCGAAGTTTATTCTGTCTTTAAATTCTCTTAGTTTAGCTGTTTACAGTAATTTAATAAAATATTAAATATTATTTTATTTTTTTATTTTTAATAATAATAAATAAATTATAATAATAATAAAAAAAGCAACAGAAAAATACAAAAAGAATGAAATTTCAACAAACACAAACAACGAAAAAGAGCGAGAACGCTTTTGCATCCGTCAAAATTAGAATTAGCTCGGATGCGGGATGCAAAGTGCGGCTGCAAAACAGGGAAGCAAAATGGAAACAAACTTTTTTCTCGATCTCCATAAGAGCCCGTGTAATTTTGACAGTTCAAAAGTGAATCTGCGTCTTGCGTTCGTGATTGTGTTTAAGGCATCAATCACGTCGCTTTTGTGGTGATTATTAGACGGGAGAAAACTAGCCTAACCACTACGTATGCCAGACATATGCCAAGAATTCACTTACACAATGGTACTTAGAAACATTTTACTTTAATGTACAGAGAACTTAAAAGTGTATATACATTTCATTACATATTTTTAATTTTGTTCTTGTTGACTTTGTGAGACGCGGGATTTGCGTCCTCACATAATATACTGAAAAATGCTGGTTGGTTTTCGAAGAATGAACTTGAAATAAAGGATGGATATTTTAATTTTTGTATACCACTAAAAATGCTACTGGGATTTGCTGAAGACTTTAGTAAAATTATCTTAAATGCTAAACATGTACTTGTACTACTACTTTCAAATTCGGATGAAAATGCTGTTTATTCAACCGTTGCAAACGAAAAATTACAACTGAATATAACTAATATTATATGGAAAGTTCCGCATGTACAATTAGCTGATTTGCAAAACTACAACTCTTCCAAATAATCCAAAGCGGTCAACCTATATCAATAGCATTCCGCAGTTGGGATTGTCATTTCAATCCACTACTTACTCAAGGAACCAACCATCTGTGGAACGTAAAATTGTCTCCACAAAATGAAAGACCACGTTTTATACTGATTGTTTTTCGAAAGGACAACAAGTTTCAACATTGCCATTTAATTGATGTTAAAGTGCACTTAAATTCTGATACATATCCCTATGATGACTTCAACCTGCATTTTGATCGTAATCGTTATGCTCTACTGTATGATATGTTGTAATGAAACTTTCCCCTTCTCTGGCCAGGGTATGTGACTCAGCCGAGTCCAGGATCCGTCCAGTTATTTATTTAATTGAGACACAAGGCTTCCTTCAATGAATTCTCTCTTTTATTAATTCGTAATTCTAATTCAACAATTAAGCTTATATAAAATATTTGGAAATGGTTTTAAAATATATTAATGGGTACAAAATAGATGTATGGCCTCTGATAGCCTTCACAGGTGGACGCTGTGGTGAAAGAACCTGTCCCCGCTCCAGTGGGGTGCGAGCGAACCGGGTGTTGGCCGCGGGAGTGTAACTCCACAAGGCGACGTGCTGATGAGAATCGTTGAGCCGCGGGAGTACAACTCCACAGGCGACGCTCTGATGCGAACTGTTGGCCGCGGGAGTACAACTCCACAGGCGATGTTCTAATGTGAGTGTTGGCCGCGGGAGTGCAACTCCACAAGGCGACGTGCTGATGAGAATCGTTGAGCCGCGGGAGTACAACTCCACAGGCGACGCTCTGATGCGAACTGTTGGCCGCGGGAGTACAACTCCACAGGCGACGTTCTAATGCGAATTGTTGGCGTCGACGTTGTAGCTCTGCCTGCGTCGAGGCTCTGCTGGCGTCGGCGTTGTGGCTCTGCTGGCGTCTGCGTTATATCTCTGCCGAAATCGAGGCTCTGCTGGCGTCGACGTTGAAATGACTTACCGAAGATGGAATTCCAGAAGACTACTGTCCAGGCCGGGAGTTCACGTCAAAAAGCCCCGATTCCTCGTGGTGAAGCGCCTTTTATAGTGGCGATGGTGTTCCTACGCACTTATTGTAAGACGCTTGTTGTCTCTTTCTTGCCTGCGTGGTCGTATCTGTGGTTGAGCTCTCTCGATCCACTCAGGCGATGGTGCTACTTTCTAATAACTCTTAATTTTTGACAAATCTCTTTTCTACTTTGCCGTTCGTTACATACATATTAATATGCAGAAACGGTAGTTTGAAATTTAATTATCGTATATTCTGGGTATATGTATATTATATATATAAGTAGAAAATTTACAAGTAACAGAATTATGTGGGGAAGAAATTAAGTTGTGCTTAATTTGTTCCTGACATCTCCCTCTTACTTTATCCAGGGGGTGGTGGCGACGGCGATCCTGCCCGTCCGCGTGATCTTTATGTCATAACAGATGCCCCCGCTGACACTGGCCAGCTTGTCGGCGTTCCTGCTTCGCTTCCTCCGCTTAATGTCCTGGACTTCGTACTTTGAATGAATGTGAAATATTTTCTTCTCGCAGCGATCTCCGCAAATTGTGATAACGAAGGATCCCATTATTTCGTGTATAGTTGGTTTCTTCGCACTTCGGTACTAAAAATCCCCTGTTTATTTTCTTATTATTCGTATAAAATAGTTACTTAAGAAATCGGAATATTTTGGATTTCATGCAATTCTTATATAATAATGCTTTGCTGTGGCTTCTTTCTGTTATTTAAATATTATGTATTTATAGAAAAGGAGTTACCATGACCTCGCTGTGTTTTCCTTATTCTGCCGTGGTTGCAAGCGTCGGCCGTGGGAGCTGTGTCTGCTGGTATGCTTTTGAGCTCGCTGACGTATGCTGTCCTCGTCTTCTTGGAGGCACTATTTACTTCCTGGAGTTGTACAATCAACGGGGATGTGAACGCGATTACCTTGTAGGGGCCATCATATTTTGGTGCCAATTTGGCTGCAAAGCTGTCGGCGGCCTTCGAGAACGGATGGGTTCGTTTAAGAACGAGCTGCCCAATATTCGGTGTCCAGTGGCGTCGGCGCAAGTTGTAATGACGAGCCTGATCGGAGGGGGCTTGGGTCTGTCTTTTCCTGACGATCGCAAAGATTTCTGTGAGTCGCTTGGCCTTGTCATCCGCCTCCTCGGGCGATTGTCCCGTGCCGAATGTTTTCTGGTCGTATAAAGATCCCGCCAACCGCAGCTCTCGTCCTTGCGTAAGATAGGCAGGACTATAGCCAGTTACATCCGATCTGCTTGAATTCAGGGCCAGTGTGATTTCGGGAATCAACTCGTCCCAGGCGTTCTATTGTCCATCAGTGAATTGGGCGATCATGGTCTTCAAAGTTCAGTTTGCTCGTTCCGTTGGGTTCTCCTGTGGGGTGTAAGGGGCTGTATACTTGTGCTTGGTTCCTATTTCTGTGAGAATGCTTTCGAACGCTTGTGAACTGGACGCCGTTGTCTGAAATTAAAACTTTCGGGGTGCCGTAACGGGCTAGTATCCTCTCTCGGAAAGCTTTTTTTTTTTTTTTTTTTTATGACAGATGAAACCAAGCTCAGGGGATGCCCCCTATCCATGCACAGCATTTGTTGGTTCCGAAGGGATGACAGGTAGTGGGAAGGGGGAAAGAGGGAGTAGTGACGGTTTACACCTCGCTTGAATGTTTCGACGCTGTAAGTGGGCGGGAAGACATTCGCAGGGAGATTATTCCACAATCTAACGACGCGACCGAAAAACGAACTCTCACGGTAATGCGTGGTTCGTTGGAACGGAATCGCGACATAAAAGGGGTGCACCGCTCTGGAAAGCCGAGTAGTTCTGCTAAATACCTGAATCGGAGGAATCAGGCTGGCTACTTCAGAAGAACATTTACCGTGAAAGTAGCGGTAAAATAGTGATACACACCCCACATCACGACGACGCTCCAAGGTTTCAATAGAGCTGGATACCCTACTGTCCCCTATAAGTTTTAACGCACGACATTGGACACGGTCGAGAAGCTGAAGATATGCCCGCGAAGCTCCCGACCATATATGCGAATTGTACTCCATTTTCGGACGGATATAAGTGGTGTAGATACAACGAAGATCGGTCGGAGTGAAGTACTTCTTATACCGCTTAAGAAAGCCTAAGCACTTGGCTGCTTCTTTCGACACGTCAAAGATGTGATCGTTCCAGCGAAGATCACGTTGGATTGACATGCCCAGAACATCAAGAGCCTCCGACTCATTAATATCAACACCACCCATATATAGTGGTGGGAAGTTGTCACCCGCCAAACGCTTGTGGGTTAACAAACAGCATTGGGTCTTCCGCGCATTAAAATCGACCCGATTCGCTCGACCCCACTCCTGGATTTTATTGAGGTCGGATTGGAGTGTGTCATTCATAATTCTGCGTCTTCTAGTGATCTCCAGAATGGAAGGACGCCTGGAAAATGAATATGAATGACAAATGCTGCTGTCATCAGCAAACGAGTAGACGGGGTTTGATGTCAATGACAGAAGGTCATTGATGAAAATAAGAAAAAGTGTCGGAGACAGGACCGAACCCAGCGGAGCTCCAGCATTAATGGAGTGCTCTTCGGAAGCAAAGCCGTCTATCACAACCCGAATAGAACGGCCGCTGAGGAAACTCGATATCCATCGAGTGAAAGTATTACCGACACCATAAGCAGCCAGTTTAGACACGAGTGATTTATGCCACACCCGGTCAAATGCCTTGGAGATATCCAGAGCAACAACTTTTATAAGATTTGGCGTTGAGGCTTTGCGCAGTGGTACGGCTTCAATCCACTTGGAGAATCTGTCGAAAAATACTAGAATCGTATTATTACCGTGCTTTGCCCGGCGAAGTGGCCCAATGAAGTCCGTGCAAACGTTGGCCCACGGTTCATCGGCGACTTGACTCAGCATTTTCTCAGCCTTTAGTTATTGGTCCACTTTGAACTTCTGGCATGATTCGCATCGTTGCACAAAGTTTTTAATGTCTCGCGACATGCCTGGCCAGTAGTATCTGTCCATGATCCTGGCGGTGGTCTTCCGAATTCCTAAGTGGCCTGCGCTCGGAAGACTGTGGTTCACGTTGGCGGAGGAAGCTGGGGACGCACATCTTCCACGGGGTGCATTCCTTGTCGTATTCGCGTTGCGCTATGTGCCTGTACAGATTCCCATCCTGCTCGAGGAAATCTGGGTATTTCTCGGGGTTGTCGTGAATAGCGGCGATTTTCTTTGCTAACCAAGGACACTTCTTACACTTTTCTTCGTCAATTCCTGTGCGGCGGAGGGTGTCTACCGGTTGTCGAGACAATGCGTCGGCCACTGCGTTGAGTTTCCCTCTTCTGTATTGGACGTCGAACCTATATTGCTGCAGTTCTAACGTCCACCTTGCGATCCGGCCTGATGGATTCTCTATCGAATTGAGCTACTTAAGGGAGAGATGGTCTGTAACCACCGTAAACTGGTACCCCTCGAGGTAGGACCGCATTTTTCTGATGCCCCATATGATCGCCAAGCACTCCTTTTCCGTAATGGTGTAATTTTGTTCGGCTGGGTTGAGGCGGCGATTGGCATAGGCGATTACCGCTTCTCTCCCATCGTCGTCTTGCGTTAACACGGCTCCCAGGCCTACCTCGCTGGCGTCAGTCTGGAGGATAAATCGCTTGGTGAAGTCCGGACAGGTCAGGACCGGTGCATTGACAAGCATTCCTTTCAGCTTATCGAAGGCCTTCTGTTGCTCGTCTTGCCACTTCCAATGTCTGCCCTTTTTTAGCAGAGTGGTCATCGGGTGTACAACGGTTGCGAATTCTGGTACAAATCGGCGATACCAGGTCGCAATTCCCAGGCACTGTCGCAGCTCGCGTACGTTGGAGGGTGGTTTCAGCGTCTTGATGGCGGAAATCTTGTCTGGGTCTGTTTCGATGCCGCCTTCACTTGCCACGTGGCCCAAATACTTAGTGTGTTTTTTGAAGAACTCGCATTTCTCTGGGTTCAATTTCAGGTTCGCCGAACGCAACCTTCGGAAGACTTCCTGCAGGTGGCCCACGTGTTCCTCCACTGAGCTGCTTATAACTATGTTGTCATCCAGATATGCGAAAACATGCGGTTCTAAGTCAGGTCCAATAACTTTATCCAACGCCCTCTGGAATGTCGCCGGAGCAGAATGAAGGCCGAATGGCATGACCTTCCATTGGAAGAGGCCTCGCCCCGGGACCGTAAATGCTGTATATTTCTTATCCATTGGTATTTGCCAATACCCGTTTTTAAGGTCCAAGCTGCTGATAACCTTTGCGTTTCGTAGTCGGTCGAGTATGTAATGTATACGTGGAAGTGGATACGCGTCGGGAATTGATCTGTCGTTTAGCTGCCGGTAGTCAATGCAGAGTCTCCATGTGCCCGTTTTCTTTTTGACCAGGACTATCGGGGCACTGTAGGCACTGTGTGACGGCTCGATGCATCCTTTAGCCAGAAGTTCGTCGACCTCTCTGCCTATTACTTCCTGCATGGCCGGGTTGCGTGGGATGTATCTCTGCTTAACCAGCCGCTCAACTTTCATGGCAATCTTGTGCGACGTAATGTTGCATGTTCCTTGTACCTCATCGAATTTCGCGAGTTCGTGCCGCAGGAAATCATCGATGCTCAGCGATGGAGGGTCCTCCTCCTTGAGAGCCCTGCACGTCCACTCCTCTCGCCGCTTTTGTCCGTGTGTCTCTCGCAGAGTGACCGTCTGACCGCCGCAGCTGATTACGGCCCCAGCCTTCGCCAGGAAGTCCAGGCCCAGAAGCAAGTCGTCCGATGCCCCGGCCATAATCAACAGCTCCATATCGATCTTACATGTGCCGAGTTTGATTCTTACCTGGAGGCATTCGTTGGTTATCCTTCGTGTGTTGTCGGCTAGGCGAATGTAGTTGGTGGAAGTAGTTCGGCTCACCGGAAGACCGAGCTCCTGTACAAAGGCTTGGCTGGCAAATCTCCTTGTCGCTCCCGTGTCCAACACCGCTCTTTTCTTCAGGTGTTCCACTATGACTTCCGCAGTTAAATGGGTACTGTCGTGGTGTAGGAGGCTTAGTTGACCCGGCGAGGGGTCGTAGTTGCTTGACCCGCCTTCCCTCCTGCCTAGCGTGGTCCTTCCTCGTTTCCGGGGGAGGTCGTTGGTAGCATTCGATAGTGCGGAGTCCGCGATGTCCGCGAGTCCAACAAAACAGGATACGGCGGTTGTGACAATACCGATCCGTGTGTCCGTCTTACCCGCATCGTCGACAGGCAGTGGCTGGGTTTATACTCACTTCGGCCGGGGGTGCCAGCTGTCGATGCTTCACTTCTCGCTCACGTGGCCGGTTGTTTGTGGGTTCCGGTTGCCGTCCATGTATTTCTTCAAGATCCTCTGCTAGACCGATGAGTTCCTCGAGGCCCATGAAGTCGCGCCGTTTCACGTAAAGTTGCACGTCTTTCCGCGCGTTTCGATAGAGGCGTTCAAGCTTCTCCTTCTCGGCCCAGTTGACATGACGCATAGCGTCGTACAGGTCAAGCACGTAGTCCTTAAAGGGTTCGTCTAGTTTTTGTTGCCGGTTACGTATGTGGTCCTCGAGTCCCTCGAAATGACGGGTGGACAGAAAAAACTTCAAAAACGCCGTTTTGAATTGACCCCAGGTTTGCAAATCCATTATTCTGTTGCGGAACCAGACCAAAGCTCGGTCTCGAAGAAGTTCCGGCATTGGTAGTAAGTCGCGGCTTATCCCATACGCGGTGGCTAGTTCTTTCAACCTTTCGATAAAAGCGAGAGGATCGCGACCACCGTCATATCTAACTGACCACTTCCTCACTTTGTCCATGACGTCGGCGTGATATGTCGTGCGTTCCCTCGACGGTGGCCCGCATTCACCCCCTTGACTTGCTGTTGAAATGGTGGTGGGCAGTTCCAGAGTTCCCACTGTTTCGGGCTGATGCGTCTGTGCCGTCCCCATTCGGTGCGGGGACTTCGCTTGCTGGTGAATTTTTTTCAGTTGTTCTAGTCGCGCCGTGACTTTTTCGTAGTCCTTCGAGTCTGATGCAAAAGTGGCCAGCCGTTTTCTTAAATCCTCGACGGTTCCACCTTCGTCGAGTTCAAATTCCTTCGCGTAGGTTATTAGCTCGTCCTTGCGTAGTGAGTAAATCCAGGTGATCTTTATGGCGTGCGTCTTTCTACGGCACTCTGTGATGAGTTATTTCGATGTTTGTGTCTCGTCGAGATGTTGGAAGCCTTAATGTCCCTGCTCGAGCGCCACCGTAACAAAACTTTCCCCTTCTCTGGCCAGGGTATGTGACTCAGCCGAGTCCAGGATCCGTCCAGTTATTTATTTGATTGAGACACAAGGCTCCCTTCAATGAATTCTCTCTTTTATTAATTTCTAGATTAATTCAAATAATTCGTAATTCTAATTCAACAATTAAGCTTTTATAAAATATTTGGAAATGGTTTTAAAATGTATAAATGGGTACAAAATAGATGTATGGCCTCTGATAGCCTTCACAGGCGGACGCTGTGGTGAAAGAACCTGTCCCCGCTCCAGTGGGGTGCGAGCGAACCTGGTGTTGGCCGTGGGAGTGCAACTCCACAGGCGTCGTTCTGGTGCGTTTGTTGGCAGCGGGAGTGCAACTCCACAAGGCGACGTGCTGATGAGAATCGTTGGGCCGCGGGAGTACAACCCCACAGGCGACGTTAAAATGTGAGCGTTGGCCGCGGGAGTGCAACTCCACAAGGCGACGTGCTAATGAGAATCGTTGGGCCGCGGGAGTACAACTCCACAGGCGACGCTCTGATGCGAACTGTTGGCCGCGGGAGTACAACTCCACAGGCGACGTTCTAATGTGAGTGTTGGCCGCGGGAGTGCCACTCCACAAGGCGACGTGCTAATGAGAACGGTTGGGCCGCGGGAGTACAACTCCACAGGCGATGCTCTGATGCGAACTGTTGGCCCCGGGAGTACAACTCCACAGGCGACGTTCTAATGTGAGTGTTGGCCGCGGGAGTGCAACTCCACAAGGCGACGTGCTGATGAGAATCGTTGGGCCGCGGGAGTACAACTCCACAGGCGACGCTCTGATGCGAACTGTTGGCCGCGGGAGTACAACTCCACAGGCGACGTTCTAATGTGAGTGTTGGCTGCGGGAGTGCAACTCCGCAAGGCGACGTGCTGATGAGAATCGTTGGGCCGCGGGAGTACAACTCCACAGGCGACGCTCTGATGCGAACTGTTGGCCGCGGGAGTACAACTCCACAGGCGACGTTCTAATGTGAGTGTTGGCTGCGGGAGTGCAACTCCGCAAGGCGACGTGCTGATGAGAATCGTTGGGCCGCGGGAGTACAACTCCACAGGCGACGCTCTGATACGAACTGTTGGCCGCGGGAGTACAACTCCACAGGCGACGTTCAAATGTGAGCGTTGGCCGCGGGAGTGCAACTCCACAAGGCGACGTGCTGATGAGAATCGTTGGGCCGCGGGAGTACAACTCCACAGGCGACGCTCTGATGCGAACTGTTGGCCGCGGGAGTACAACTCCACAGGCGACGTTCTAATGTGAGTGTTGGCTGCGGGAGTGCAACTCCGCAAGGCGACGTGCTGATGAGAATCGTTGGGCCGCGGGAGTACAACTCCACAGGCGACGCTCTGATGCGAACTGTTGGCCGCGGGAGTACAACTCCACAGGCGACGTTCTAATGTGAGTGTTGGCCGCGGGAGTGCAACTCCACAAGGCGACGTGCTGATGAGAATCGTTGGGCCGCGGGAGTACAACTCCACAGGCGACGCTCTGATGCGAACTGTTGGCCGCGGGAGTACAACTCCACAGGCGACGTTCTAATGTGAGTTGCGGCCGCGGGAGTGCAACTCCACAAGGCGACGTGCTGATGAGAATCGTTTGGCCGCGGGAGTACAACTCCACAGGCGACGCTCTAATGCGAACTGTTGGCCACGGGAGTACAACTCCACAGGCGACGTTCTCATGTGAGTGTTGGCTGCGGGAGTGCAACTCCGCAAGGCGACATGCTGATGAGAATCGTTGGGCCGCGGGAGTACAACTCCACAGGCGACGCTCTGATGCGAACTTTTGGCCGCGGGAGTACAACTCCACAGGCGACGTTCTAATGTGAGTGTTGGCTGCGGGAGTGCAACTCCACAGGCGACGTTCTAATGCGAATTGTCGGCGTCGACGTTGTAGCTCTGCCGGCGTCGAGGATCTGCTGGCGTTGGCGTTGTGGTTCTGCTGGCGTCGGCGTTGTGGCTCTGCCGAAATCGAGGCTCTGCTGTCGTCGACGTTGAAATGACTTACCGAAGATGGAATTCCAGAAGACTACTGTCCACGCCGGGAGTTCACGTCAAAAAGCCCCGATTCCTCGCGGTTAAGCGCTTTTATAGTGGCGATGGTATTCCATCGTATTATTGTAAGACGCTTGTTGTCTCTTTCTTGCCTGCGTGGTCGTATCTGTGGTCGAGCTCTCTCGATCCACTCAGGCGATGGTGCTACTTTCTAATAACTCTCAATTTTTGTCAAATCTCTTTTCTACTTTGCCGTTCGTTACATACATATTAATATGCAGAAACGGTAGTTTGAAATTTAATTACCATATATTCTGGGTATATATATTATATATATAAGTAGAAAATTTACAAGTAACAGAATTATGTGGGAAAGAAATTAAGTTGTGCTTAATTTGTTCCTGACAATGTACACAAAATTTCAACAAAGCTATTTTATTCGTGAATCTCAACCACTGCTGCTGCCTGAAGATTTCAAAGATACTGCACCGATAATTGTGGTGGGTGTTAGTCATCAAAACGAAGGTATTAAAAGTGGACCAATTGATATTAGAATTGAATTTAAGACATCAAAGAATATTCCTGCCAATACATCGGTTTATTGTATACTTATACACTATAAAATAATTGAATATACACCAACGACCGGCGAAATTAAAAAAGTCGTCTAAATGCAAATGGAGAATGACAAATTTGTTACTCTGGATGTACAGGGCTTCAAAGGCAATGTTAATGAATTTATTGTTAAAGAGTTGGCAGCTACCTTCAGCTTTAATGAGTACCGAATTTTATTATGAATCCACCATATGAATTTAACAAATTAACACGTCAGTCCCAAAAATAAGTACAGTGGTTATGCAATATTCATCATGGTTTCACATGGAATGATGGCTTCATCGACTTTAGCAGCGTAAAATATTTCGTGAAGCAAAATTTTAAAAACACACCCGTATATGTTAAGGGAGCTGAAAAATCCAAATGGGTTGAAGAAATTTTAAACGTGTCAGTAATTAACGTCGAAGAAATGGGCTGCAGCAACTTTGAAATTTTACAACATACATACTTACTACAAAGAATGTACCATGTCCATAATGAATGTTGTGCGATTCAAAATGCTATGCTATTACGAAAATTCCTAAATTCCTTCAATAAATAAAAAGAAAATGTTTATAATATTATATTTCATACATAAGTTTTTATATATAAAATATCTTAAATATAACAATTGTTTTCTTAATATCTATATTTATAATATTTACAAAATATATACATTTATAAAAATTTATTTACAAAATGAAATTGGATTCTTTTATTCCAAATTAAGTATTTACAGTTAAAGTGATTTAAATTTTAAATTCTATACAATTACAAAGAATTTAAATTATGTTTCAAAATTTAATCATCTCTATTCAATTCCATTTCTAAATCTATTCTATAATGCCATCAGGCATATGTATTTATATTATCTATTCTAATATATCGCTTATCATCATTAAAACTTAAAGCTATCTTATGGCTTTTTCCGTATATATTTGGTGTATTTTACTCCTAAATACATACATATCACCATAAATTACTCTCTTATTTAATAAACAGTCCTTATAACTACCTAAACTTAAACTATCTAATACTGACTTCTTAACACCTTTAGCTTTTTTAGTCTCCCTACAATTTTCTACACTATAGGAATAATTTTTGGATCTAAGATCAACAAATTCTCTTTTCTCTTATCTACATTCTCCATGGTCTTACCATAAACGGCATTATTTAATAATTTGAAAAAATTTTTTTCGAAATCATTTTTTTGCTATTGTGCGGTGATATGTATTTAAATCAATATACTTCTTTAACCATGGAGACTGTTTGAATTTAAGAATTCTTTTTTATTTAATTTGTACTTTATTTAATTGTAGACCATTTTTAATACACTGTTGGAGATTTCTGTAGTGTATTATGTAGTGAGACTTGTCGTTTAAATCAGTAATTAATTTTTCCTGAACACCTATTGAAGTCTTTTTTGTTTCTGCACAAAACGGCAAATCGTTATGAGTGTCGTGAAGATCTTCAGGATATAATAAATCGACTTCTAGAATATATCCAACTTATGAATCCGCTGAAATTGAAAGAATTGTGTTGATGTTGAAATTATCAACTTCATCAATCCATTCGAATTCACCAGTTGAGATACTCAGACATTGCCCACCCATATAAATTGTTGGCGTCCAAATACATGAGGTATTCTGATGGCTTTTGGTTATCAAAATCCCCCATGTATTTGTTGTTCGCCTTTGAATGTCGTTTTGTACATTGAACAATCCCGCCCCGTATACCTTTTTGAATGAAAATATACATGTCTATTTCAGTCAAAAGATCCAGTTCTATTCCAGTACTTTTCAGCATTGCATCCCAAGACAATCCGGGCATAGTGTAATACTGGCAGGGATCAAGTTTATAAATACCCTTACAGATTTTTCTAAAATTTTCAAACACATCTGTTAAAATTAAAACATCTGTTTTAATTTTAACATGTTTCATTCAAGCGAGCAACGGAATCGATGTATTCATAGGGGAATACACCTTTTCGCGTTAGCAAATTAAATGCATCGTCGTTTGAAAACATTTGACGAACTGTATAAAAATCACTTGATGATAAATGTTGACACAATTCGTCCAAGCTTGATGCCATGAAACGGTAAAAATCTAAGTTCCATGACATTTGTTTCATTAACCTGAATTTTTTTTGATAATGAAACATATAATTCCTTGTTTAATGGAATAACGTTATTGTCACGATAGGGATAGCTGTCAAAATCGGACGTGATTTTTTTTTCTGCTTAAAAAATAAAAATTAATATATAAAGAATAAAAAATATTATTTTCTTTGCCTTTGCATTGATACATTTTGCAAATAATTTTGACCACAAAAGTTCGCCTTCATAAGAGTCTAAAGCGGTTTACTGTTTTTAAATGGCTTTACAAGCCAATCTCAATGTTAAAAAAGTGCCACCGGATAAGTCTTTGTTGATGTCATCAAAAAAGTCTCTGGGTCAGGATTTGGCGATGCATGTTTTGATGCTACTCCTGCTACAGATGGTCGAGGTTCAAGCGAGTCTCAGTTTCAATGTTTCAATTTGGCGTTGTGTCTGCCGTCAACGTTCAACCGGCTTCTGATCGCCGTAATGGTTTTACAAGTGCTTCAATGGAATGTGCATATGTCAACACTAAGGAATTTGAAAATGTGGTTAATAAACGCCGCAGAACAGGAAGTAATCATGAAATTGATCTGTCATCGTACGATATGAGGAGTCAAGAGCAGCTTTCTCAACTTTTGCTATACTAGGTGTTAACGCCAACTGCCGCTCGCCAGAGGTGCTCCCTCATCGATCGGTAGGGTGTCAGGAGTGAGCACTCCAGTCTCTCTCCTGTCAGCCTGCCGGTCGGGAGGGGCGCCTCTCGTGAGCGTAAACCCGGCTGCGGGCTCTCTCCGCGGCAACTGGCGCGGTTTGACCGCCTTCCAGCGATCGTCGCTGGACCCACACACGGCACTCTTGATTCAACAGTGGACGTGGAAGGTCCAACAATATTATAAAGTTTTTATAGTATACAGTTTTTATACAACCTTGTGAATTTTAAAATATAAATTGTGCTTTCGAACTAAACATTTGGTCCTTCGAGCCGGATTGCCGCCGCCCAGGAACCATCGTCACCGACGCCCATACCATCGTCACCGACGCCCAAACCATCGTCACCGACGCCCAAATCATCGTCACCGACGCCTAATCAACCAAGCCGTGTAAGAAACGGTAAGTTCACTGCATTTAATTTAATTTGGCCATCGCTTTTGTGCGAGCTTGTACGCAAGTCTACTTGCGAGTTTGAAAGTGCGTCTCGTGCACTAGCTAGTGAACACGGCGCACTTTGAAGCCGTGCCCGTCACTCTAGCCCCGTAGAGCCCTTCCGGCCATATACATTTTATATTTACATATATATATATATATATATATATATATATATATATATATATATATATATATATATATATATATATATATATATATATATACATATATATATATATATATATATATAAGGAACTGTCCTCCTTGTATATATATACCCTTCATTTGACCGTCAAACCTTACGAGACTTGTCAATTCGTGGGTAACGGTCCCCAAAAATAACGGCAGCACCAAAGTTGAAAATTTTGCTGCTGACCGTCTTCGCAAGCATTGCTTGCTGCGAAGCCCATAATTTTTGCGCACAAAATTTACCGCTTGGCGCATAAGCACGCCTCGTGCTCCCGCACAGAAAATCTTTAGAGTAGCCTTCTGCTGAGCTCTCCCGAGAGATTGCTTATGGTTTCGCGCTCTCACGTTTGTATCAACTTACTTGGGTGCTCCGTGACCGCGCTCAGTGCAAAGCGAAAAACCACCACCTTTTGCTGGTCAGTATACGCGTGCACATTTTGCTTCTGCTCGCGCTCTTCTGCTTGCGCTGCCCATACATACAGAGTGCACACAGAACAAAAGACCGGTTTTCGTGTCGTTTTGCACTCTCAGAAGTGTGAAAGCAGCGTAGGTTTGGGAATTCAACAGTGACCCTGCAGTGAACAAGCAAAGCTGCATACCCAGTAAGCAAAAGTGTTCACAGCAACTAGTCTCTTTTCAACTAGTTGCAAGCACTTTAGAGTCCAAGTGGTCAACCGTCTGCAGCAAGCTTCTTAAGCCCCAACGCCATCGCATAGCGACCCGAAAACATTTTTGCGATTTTTTTTACCAATAAAATAAAAAGTTTTTCCGGAATTAGTTTTCGGAGCGTTTTATTTCATTTTCATTTTGATTTTGCGACCTCCTTCACCGCCCCTATTCGTAAACCAAACACACTATGGCGGCGCTCGCACCCTTCATTCGCCTGGCCGATGCGCTGATCGAGTTCGAGGTGGACTTCGAGAAGACACCCACCGCGGACCACACCGTTTACACCCTTGGGATTCAGCGGGAGGAAATACGATCGCAGTGGCTGCTAATTAAAAGCGCCTATGAAAAGGTGCTTGCGGAGCTGGACTCGACGAAGCACAGAGGCAAAGAATTCGAAGGCGTAAAGGAGAAGCGGCGCCAATGCTATGCGGTATATCTGCGCTGCGCGGGAAAAATTGATCAGCTGATCAAAGCCGCCGTGTCCCCTCCAGTTGCCGCGACCCCGTCGCCGATGCCAGCCGAGATGCCCCAGTCAGGCTACAATATTAGCCTACCACCTTGCGACACCCAAGCCTTCCACGGCGATTACCTCTCGTGGCCCTCTTTCAGGGATATGTTCACGGCCCTGTACATTCAGAACACCAGAATTGCGCCGGTCGAGAAGCTTTTCCACCTGAATCAAAAAACTACCGGCGAAGCTAAAGAAATCGTGCAGAAATCCCCTCTCACGAATGAAGGTTTTGCCCAAGCGTGGAAAAATTTGTCCGACAGGTACGAGAACAGACGCGTCCTCACCAACGCCCATCTAAAGAAACTCTTCGGCCTGTGCCCCATCACGAAGGAAACCGGTGGTGCTATTAAGGACCTGCAACGCGAAATCAACAATATTCTCGCCGCACTCGCGCTACAAGGTGTCGATACCTCGCATTGGGACGCAATAATCGTGTTTTTGTGCTCCAGCAAGCTCCCAGAAGCAACGCTTTCCCTTTGGGAACAATCTCTCACGAACAAAACGGAGATCCCAAAATGGACAGATCTGGATGCGTTTCTCACGCATCGCTTCCAGACCCTTGAAACGGTGCAAGACATTAAGTGCACACCCGCATCGAAGTCAACACAGCTCCCAGCTCCGGCTCACTCAGCTCCAGCCTCTAAACGCGTCAACACCTTCCAGTTGAAGGTGTGCCAAGATAGCTGTCCTCTTTGCCAGAAGCAGCACAGGCTGAGATCCTGCGCTCAGTTTCTTAGCTTGCCCGTTCCCCAGCGGCTGAATACCGTTCAGAAAAACCGCTTGTGCAGCAACTGCTTGGCCAGATCTCACTCCGTGAAAAACTGTCCAAGCAGATTTAATTGCATCAAATGTAATGGCAGGCATCACACCCTCTTGCATCGTGAAAACGCTCCATCCTCATCGAATGCTGTACCAGATTCGACCCCACGTGCCTCACATCAAGAGCTGCGGTTTGAAAACGCTCCGCGTACTCAAGCCCCTGCCTATTCGAACTTCATTCCAAGTTCGACTCATCATGCTTTTCAGCAAGAAAGGCCGCATTCTTCGATGCGACCTCCCACGCATATACAGTCCACTCCTCCACCCACACAGCAATGAAATCAAGAGCAACGGTATGATAACGCTCCGCGTACTCAAGTTCCTGCCTATTCGAACTTCATTCCAAGTTCGACTCATCATGCTTTTCAGCAAGAAAGGCCGCATTCTTCGATGCGACCTCCCACGCATATACAGTCCACTCCTCCACCCGCGCAACAGCGAAATGCACAGGACAAGCATCAGGTGTGCTTCGCGAAAGCACCAAAACCGGTTTTGTTAGGGACTGCCATGGTAACAATACGCCACCACGGTACATGTTACATCGCGCGCGCCTTAATTGATCCTGGGTCCGAAGTGTCGTTCATCTCGGAACGCATTCAAAAGCTCTTAAAGCTCCCAGTGCGGCCAACTGCAGCCGTAGTTTTCGGTCTCAACGAGACCGTGTCCGCAAAAATATCAAGATCGTGCGATTTTCTCATGAATTCGCCACTTGATCCCAAATTTCAAAACAACGTGACGGCGCTCGTGCTCCCAAAAATCACAGGGCGGTTGCCCTCCCACTCGTTAGACAGGTCACTTCTCAGTGGCCTCCCTCAAGACATCGAGCTCGCAGATGTCAACTTCTCCAAAAGCGAGCAGGTCGACGTCCTCATCGGAGCCGATTTATACCCAGCAATCCTGCTGGACGGCATCCGCCGCCAAGTGCTGGGCTCCCTCATGGCTCAGCAAACCGTGTTCGGTTGGATCCTAACCGGCCCGGTTCCCACCATGCAATCTGCCACGGCACGCATCAAAGCGGCTTACACAACGAAGTCACCTTCGAACAACAGTTCGAACGTTTTTGGGAGGTGGAGGAACTTCCCAAAACTAGATTGCTATGCCACTCCGAAAAGTTTCGCGAAGAAAACTACGCGAAGACGCGATGACGGCCGCTACATCGCGCCATTGCCTTTAAAGTCGGCTTTCGAGACACGCTCCACTAAGGGGCTTCGAGACATTCAAAATGTATCGCCAAATATTGGTCGACCCAAAGCACACACCATATCAGCGCATTCTCTTCCGAGACCCGTACAAGTCCGAACTTATCGACTTCGAGCTTCAAACCGTAACGTTGGGAGTTAATTGCGCCCCGTGCCTGGCAATACGCACCCTTCTTCAATTGGCAGACGACGTGAAGCCCCAGTTCCCGCTTGCAGCACACATTCTACAGCATTCCATGTACGTGGATGATGTGTTAGCAGGCACGCATGACCTGGTGACAGCTACCCAGACCCGTGACCAACTCATAGCGGCTCTCGACTCAGCAGGTTTTTCACTTCGCAAGTGGACTGCCAACCATAAAGGCATTCTGGCAGACTTACCGGCATCCCATCTGCTCCATTCCGATTTTCTGACGCTAGAAGATTCCAGCACCGCCAAAATGCTTGGAATTCGCTGGAACGCGACCCATGATGGCTTCTACTTCGATGTGCAAGCTATCGTCATCAAAGCTGCGTACACAAAACGGGAAATGGGATGACACTCTGCCTCAGGTAACTCACGCTAACTGGTTAAGTTTTCTCCAGAATTACCAGCACATCCGCGCCATCCGCATCCCGCGATGGGTGAGTTACGCCCCAGAAAGCCGCACTCCATGCCTTTTGCCTTTTGCAATGCCTCAGAAAGGGCCTACGCACGAGTCATCTATGCCCGCATCACGGTCACTCAGGAAGTCCAAGTTTTCCTTTTGTACTTCCAAATTCGTGTAGCCCCAATTTAAACTTTGTCTCTCACCAGGTTAGAATTGTGCGGAGCCACTTTAGTAGCTGAGATGATCGACACTCTCGTGCCCACGCTGCAGCTGCCCCATTACACGATCTACTGTTGGAGCGACTCCACCATTGTTTTGGCCTGGCTGAAGAAATCCCCCTGCGTTTGGGCGACGTTCATGGCAAATCGAGTTGCCAATGATGATTAGAGAAGGTACCACAGTCGCAATGGTTTCATGTGGATTCCCAGGACAGCCCCGCGGATTTAGCCAGTCGCGGTGTCACGCCCCAAGATCTCGCTGAGAGCACCCTCTGGTGGAATGGACCTGCTTGGCTCGCCCACGACAAGAATCGCTGGCCCGAATTCCGCGCCTACGACGAATATGTCACCAAACGAGCAGAAAGCTGTCAAAACGCTGCACACCCATTGCGCTACCGATGAGGATCCTCTCGAACGATTTTCGTCGCTGCCACGAGCCCTACGTGTACACTCATACGTATATCGATTTCTCCACAACGCTCATCCAGCTCAGCGTCACCTGCACTCGCACCTAAAGCCTAATCTAAAAGCAGCTTACTTTCGTTGAACCCCTTTTCTCCACAACGATAACACGATGCGCGTTGGCGGGCGGTTGTCCTCGTGTCCCAATTTGCCTTTCGACGAACGGCACCCGATTATTCTGCCATACGGCTGCCAATTCTCGCGATTGCTTATTCATTTTATACACGAAAATTAGTTCTTCGTCTGGTCCGTACCCAATTCTGGATCCCCAAGGTTACAATCTTACCAAAACGACGACTCATACCTGCAAGCCTTGCATCCTACATCGGAACAAGCAACGAACCCTGTACATGACAGCCCATTATTAACACATTTTCTCATTACAGAGCCCACATGTATTTAATCCGCTGGCAATATGCGCGGACCCGAAGAGGGCGTCTGCTGGCACCACCCGGGGCGGTGCCCATCTGCGCCGCCGCGCCGTCTATTGCTGCCCACCGTCCTCGGGAGCTGTCCCAACGGCTGACGCCCTGGTGCTCGACGTCTCGGCCCACGAGGCACAAGCGCTTGCCACGACACGACGCTCGCCCACACCGCCACCCCGAGCTTTCCGGAGTTCTCTCGTCCGGCCTGAGGAAGCCTCCTTCGGTCCGGCCCCAGAACAGATGCCCATCTATCACGAAGACCTCCGAGATCGCGGAAGTCTGCGAGTTCGCACGCTGTCGGTGCGGTATCCGCCGCACCACGAGCAACGTCCACTACCAGAGCTGGCCCCGAGAAGTGCGCTCTCACCACCCACACCGGCCCCGAGACGTCTGCTGCCCGCTACGCCAGAACCGGTGCCACGACGTGCACCACCAGCACCGCCGGCTCCGTCAGCACCGCCGGCTCCGTCAGCACCGCCGGCTCCGTCAGCACCGCCGGCTCCGTCAGCACCGTCGGCCCCAAGGCACGCGCCTCCAGGTCGTCCGGCCCCACGACGCGCGCCAGTGATGCCGGCCAGGCAACACGCCTGGTGCCCGCCAGCCCAGCGGCTTCCTACGGAGGGCCGCGAGCGAGAGCTGTGCTGTCCCCTGTGTACGGGGCGGCATGTGCTGAGCCGTTGTCGGCTGTTTCTGCAACAGACACCAGCGCAGCGGAACTTGACGGCACACGCGCGACACATGTGCCACAACTGTTTGGCGCGGTCGCACAGATTGGCTGGGTGCAGGAGCCCCATGCGCTGCCGCAAGTGCTGGGAGGCGCACCACACGCTCCTCCACTAGACCGGAGAAGAGGCACGGCGCCAGTTGTCGGGGTTTGGGGATTTGCAGTCTTGCAAGGCGGGCGGTATGTTAACGCCAACTGCCGCTCGCCAGAGGTGCTCCCTCATCGATCGGTAGGGTGTCAGGAGTGAGCACTCCAGTCTCTCTCCTGTCAGCCTGCCGGTCGGGAGGGGCGCCTCTCTCGTGAGCGTAAACCCGGCTGCGGGCTCTCTCCGCGGCAACTGGCGCGGTTTGACCGCCTTCCAGCGATCGTCGCTGGACCCACACACGGCACTCTTGATTCAACAGTGGACGTGGAAGGTCCAACAATATTATAAAGTTTTTATAGTATACAGTTTTTATACAACCTTGTGAATTTTAAAATATAAGTTGTGCTTTCGAACTAAACATTTGGTCCTTCGAGCCGGATTGCCGCCGCCCAGGAACCATCGTCACCGACGCCCATACCATCGTCACCGACGCCCAAACCATCGTCACCGACGCCCAAATCATCGTCACCGACGCCTAATCAACCAAGCCGTGTAAGAAACGGTAAGTTCACTGCATTTAATTTAATTTGGCCATCGCTTTTGTGCGAGCTTGTACGCAAGTCTACTTGCGAGTTTGAAAGTGCGTCTCGTGCACTAGCTAGTGAACACGGCGCACTTTGAAGCCGTGCCCGTCACTCTAGCCCCGTAGAGCCCTTCCGGCCATATACATTTTATATTTACATATATATATATATATATATATATATATATATATATATATATATATATATATATATATATATATATATATATATATAAGGAACTGTCCTCCTTGTATATATATACTCTTCATTTGACCGTCAAACCTTACGAGACTTGTCAATTCGTGGGTAACGGTCCCCAAAAATAACGGCAGCACCAAAGTTGAAAATTTTGTTGCTGACCGTCTTCGCAAGCATTGCTTGTTGCGAAGCCCATAATTTTTGCGCACAAAATTTACCGCTTGGCGCATAAGCAAGCCTCGTGCTCCCGCACAGAAAATCTTTAGAGTAGCCTTCTGCTGAGCTCTCCCGAGAGATTGCTTATGGTTTCGCGCTCTCACGTTTGTATCAACTTACTTGGGTGCTCCGTGACCGCGCTCAGTGCAAAGCGAAAAACCACCACCTTTTGCTGGTCAGTATACGCGTGCACATTTTGCTTCTGCTCGCGCTCTTCTGCTGGCGCTGCCCATACATACAGAGTGCACACAGAACAAAAGACCGGTTTTCGTGTCGTTTTGCACTCTCAGAAGTGTGAAAGCAGCGTAGGTTTGGGAATTCAACAGTGACCCTGCAGTGAACAAGCAAAGCTGCATACCCAGTAAGCAGAAGTGTTCACAGCAACTAGTCTCTTTTCAACTAGTTGCAAGCACTTTAGAGTCCAAGTGGTCAACCGTCTGCAGCAAGCTTCTTAAGCCCCAACGCCATCGCATAGCGACCCGAAAACATTTTTGCGATTTTTTTTACCAATAAAATAAAAAGTTTTTCCGGAATTAGTTTTCGGAGCGTTTTATTTCATTTTCATTTTGATTTTGCGACCTCCTTCACCGCCCCTATTCGTAAACCAAACACACTATGGCGGCGCTCGCACCCTTCATTCGCCTGGCCGATGCGCTGATCGAGTTCGAGGTGGACTTCGAGAAGACACCCACCGCGGACCACACCGTTTACACCCTTGGGATTCAGCGGGAGGAAATACGATCGCAGTGGCTGCTAATTAAAAGCGCCTATGAAAAGGTGCTTGCGGAGCTGGACTCGACGAAGCACAGAGGCAAAGAATTCGAAGGCGTAAAGGAGAAGCGGCGCCAATGCTATGCGGTATATCTGCGCTGCGCGGGAAAAATTGATCAGCTGATCAAAGCCGCCGTGTCCCCTCCAGTTGCCGCGACCCCGTCGCCGATGCCAGCCGAGATGCCCCAGTCAGGCTACAATATTAGCCTACCACCTTGCGACACCCAAGCCTTCCACGGCGATTACCTCTCGTGGCCCTCTTTCAGGGATATGTTCACGGCCCTGTACATTCAGAACACCAGAATTGCGCCGGTCGAGAAGCTTTTCCACCTGAATCAAAAAACTACCGGCGAAGCTAAAGAAATCGTGCAGAAATCCCCTCTCACGAATGAAGGTTTTGCCCAAGCGTGGAAAAATTTGTCCGACAGGTACGAGAACAGACGCGTCCTCACCAACGCCCATCTAAAGAAACTCTTCGGCCTGTGCCCCATCACGAAGGAAACCGGTGGTGCTATTAAGGACCTGCAACGCGAAATCAACAATATTCTCGCCGCACTCGCGCTACAAGGTGTCGATACCTCGCATTGGGACGCAATAATCGTGTTTTTGTGCTCCAGCAAGCTCCCAGAAGCAACGCTTTCCCTTTGGGAACAATCTCTCACGAACAAAACGGAGATCCCAAAATGGACAGATCTGGATGCGTTTCTCACGCATCGCTTCCAGACCCTTGAAACGGTGCAAGACATTAAGTGCACACCCGCATCGAAGTCAACACAGCTCCCAGCTCCGACTCACTCAGCTCCAGCCTCTAAACGCGTCAACACCTTCCAGTTGAAGGTGTGCCAAGATAGCTGTCCTCTTTGCCAGAAGCAGCACAGGCTGAGATCCTGCGCTCAGTTTCTCAGCTTGCCCGTTCCACAGCGGCTGAATACCGTTCAGAAAAACCGCTTGTGCAGCAACTGCTTGGCCAGATCTCACTCCGTGAAAAACTGTCCAAGCAGATTTAATTGCATCAAATGTAATGGCAGGCATCACACCCTCTTGCATCGTGAAAACGCTCCATCCTCATCGAATGCTGTACCAGATTCGACCCCACGTGCCTCACATCAAGAGCTGCGGTTTGAAAACGCTCCGCGTACTCAAGCCCCTGCCTATTCGAACTTCATTCCAAGTTCGACTCATCATGCTTTTCAGATTCCTTCTTCAGCTGGTTGATGAATTTGTAGATATATGCGAGGATGTGAACTAATGTTTTGAATGAGTTACGATGATTAATTCCATATACTAACTCTTCGAGCTTGTTTTTCGATCGAGAGGTTGTTGTTACTAAGGAAAGTGTTTCTTTTCTTTCGGGATCGCTTAGAACTTTGTCAGGATTGATTTTGTAGTCTTTCACCCATGTTGATTCTTTGCAGTGTAGAAAGAAAGGTCCGTAGAACCATAGTGAGCAAGAATTAAACTCCTTTGGTTGTATACCGCGAGAAATCAGATCAGCTGGGTTTTGTTTGGATTTGACATGGCGCCATTGAGTTGGTTGGGACAACCTCTGGATAGTTGAAACTCGGTTGGCGACAAAAGTTTTGAGCGATGATGATGATGATCTTATCCAAGATAGCACTATTTCGGCATCTGTCCATAGGAATATTGGTGCCTCCTTTAACTTCAAGTCCCATTTTACTCTATCCGCTAATTGGGCACAAAGAACGGCTGCACACAATTCTAAACGCGGCAGAGTTTGCCTTTTGGTAGGTGCTACCCGAGATTTGGCACACAGTAAACGTATAATCACTACGTTATTTTTGTCAAGTGATCGCACATAAACTACCGCACCGTATGCCTTTTCTGATGCATCGGCAAACGCATGGATTTGAAGGCTGGTTTTTACACCCTGCAGAAGTACATGTCTGCTTATTTTTGTGTTATTGAGCACTCGAAGTTCTTCTCGAAATAACATCCAACTCTTGTGTAAGTGAGTTGGCAGGTCGTCGTCCCAACTTATTTTAAGTTTCCAAAGTTCTTGTATAAGGATTTTGGCGGTTATTACTACAGGTCCAAAAAATCCTAATGGATCAAAAATACTTGCGATGTCTGATAGGATGGAACGTTTTGTGATGCCGTTGGAAGCCTTTAGGTTGACTCTGACTCCTAATTCATCTGTTCTTGGTAGCCAGACTAGGCCGAGAGTTTTAATCGCCTCGTTTTTGTCATTGTTGAAGTCTAGACTTATTTCTTGGTCTTGAACTGAAATGTCTTTCAAAAGTAATTTTGAATGATTTGAACACCATTTTCTTAATTTGAAGCCAGCAGATTCTAAAATGGAGGTTAATTTTTTTTTGGGTTTCAATTGCTGTAAATAGACTGTCTGCGCCTGTTAAACAGTCATCAACGTAGAAATCGTTCAAAAGTGCAGCTGCTCCTAGAGGTTCCGAAGCTTGATGTTGCTATCCCAATTGTTGTAAACATTTTATTGCCAGATATGGAGCCGTTCTAGTCCCGTAAGTGACTGTATTTAGCTGATAGCATTTTAATTTTTCAGTTTTATTTTATCTCCAAAAAATTAGTTGGTATTTTTTGTCTTCATGATGAATCCAGATCTGCCGATACATTTTTTCGATGTCAGATGTCAAAACATATTTCCAAACTCTAAACCGAAGTAAAATGGAAAAAAGTTCATCTTGAATTGTTGGTTCAGTATGCAGTATGTCATTAAGTGATAGGCCAGTGGATGTTTTTGATGATGCGTCGAATACAACTCGTAATTTGGTTGTGCTGCTTTCAGGACGTTTAACGCAATGATGAGGGATGAAGTAGCATGGTGTCGATATGTTGCAAAGGTTAATCTGTGACATATGACCCAAGGCTTCATATTCTGCCATGAACTCTCAATATTGTTGCTTTAGAATTCGATCATTTTCTAAACGTTTTTCTAATGCATGGAAGCGACTCAACGTTATCTGTTTAGATTCTCCTAATGATGATGGGTCTTGCATAAAAGGAAGTTTTAATCTGAATCTGCCGTTTTCGTCGCGTGTTGTATTAGCAGCGTAGTGAGATTCACATAAGTGCTCACAGGAAGTAAGAGGTTTTTGTTGGGTCACAGTTTCTTCTAGTTCCCAAAATCTTTCTAGATGTTGATTTAATTCCTCTTCTGTATAAATAGCGCATGTGGAAAAGTCTGGTGCATTTTCATTTTCGATTTTGCCTCCTAAAATTCATCCAAAAACGGTGTTGTGTAATGTGGGAAGTCGATCATCAAATTTGGTTTTTTGTCCAGTGAGAAATTCATAGTAGAACTCAACTCCGAGAAGAATATCTATGCTGCCTGCTATGCTGAATTGAGGATCAGCCAAGTCAATGCCTTTGGGTATTTTCCATGATGAGACATTTAAATCATGAGTTGGTTGTGGAGAAATGATGTGAGGGATTATGAACGTCTCCATTCGAGTGGAATATTGACCATCTCGAGAGCTTTGCAAAAGATTTGCACGACGTCGCGCTCTTTTAGTGCTGTTACCAATTCCTTCGATGACCATTGAAGCTGGCTTTGTTGGCAATTCTAGTTTTTGTGCAACCCTTTCCGTTATTAGGTTGACTTGAGAGCCGGAATTTAATACGGCTCTGCATTCGATGAACTGTCCGTTTGTTGCTTCCAATCTGACAAGGGCCGTACTTAATAAGTTGTAGTCTGTCTTTGAAGATTTTTCAGATGCGGTTAAGCTCACCCTGGGCTGTGGGTGAATTAATCCTTCCGTTATGACTTTTTCGGATTGATCTAGCCATCGCGCATCAAGGAGTTTCGCGTATCATCAAGTTCTTTTCTTAAAAAAGTGACAAACATCTCGAGTGCTAACGCGGAGTGTGGCGAGTATTCAACGAAGGACACCTCTAACCGTGCCTTGATCCCTTTGCGATATAGAACCGACGTCCATCGACGGATTTTCAGCAGAGTGAGTTATAATCATTTACAGTGTAACCAGTATGTGCGAAACCTCATCACCAATCCTGTCTCCCCGTGTGGTTTTTTTAACCGACGGGCTCCCCTCCTGAATCCTTCACAATCCTGTCTCCCCGTGTGGTTTTTTAACCGACAGGCTCCATCCTTGACTCCCCCACGTCCCATACGTCTAGGTTATTTAAGTCCTAATTTAAGAACAAATCGCTAAATAAAGTTATTCATAGTAAAACGCTTGTGTTCCGAAATTAGAGGGGTCAGGGAGGGTTTACATATAGGTGCAGCAGAGAGCTATTGTCGCCAGGTATTGTGACCCGAACCACTAGACGCGCAGTAGCTACTCCACGCCAGCCAAAAAAAGGTTCGTCACAATTGGCGCCCGAACAGGGACCCTTGGGGTCGAAATTCAGCGATGACAATAGCAGCAGAAATCCCACGCTTCCAGGACCGGAAGTTCGAGAAACAAGCAGAAGCGGCACCGGAAAAGCTCGAGCTACAAAAGCCAAACAGCGCACCCAGCGAGCAAGCAACCAAGACCCACACCGCACAGGGGTCAGTGAAGAAACAGACCAAGCAGGTCAACATCAGAGAAACATACCAGCAAGATCGTTAGCAAAGATCTCCCCGCGGAACCTCATCGCAAGCCAAGACACAACGCACGCAAGCCAAGACACACACCGCACGCAAGGCAAGACACACACCGCACGCAAGCCAAGACACACACCGCACGCAAGCCAAGTCCCACAACGCACGCCAGCCAAGACACACAGCACGCAAGCACGCACCACAAGTAAACTCACCGAGACGAATCCAACAGAGCCGTCAACCAGAAAGAAATAATAACGAAACAAATATTCAATAAAATAATTAATAAATAAAATGAATGAATGAATGTCAGCACTGCTAAACCCATAAAAACTGGATGGGTGTACCACGTACAGACGGAGGAGTTCCAGAAAATTATGGAGGAACTTGGGCTCGAGGCAACAGGGACGGTAGAGGAGTTACGACGACGATTTTACGGTTACGCCACCAGAACAGATTTAAGCGACGCGGAGGAGTCACGCCTGAGAGAACTCGAACCAAAATACAAGCGCTCTTCCTCACCGGGGCCCAGTGGCCAACAACGAGTCAGCATTACGACGACGACAACCACAACCAGCGCGACGCCACTACCAACGCTATATACCGGTACACATCTGGCAGCCCAAACGGACGCTCACACCTCGCATGGGTCAGTTATTGACACAGTCCGCAGATGGGCGACGCGGTATGATGGCGGCCAAGAGCCACTCGCATTTTTGGAACGGCTTGAAGAATTGGCAAAAGCGTATGGCATTAACCTCGACACTCTGCCCCACACCATGCCGGAGTTGCTGAAAGACCGCGCATTGGCATGGTATCGCAACAACAATCGCAACTGGGACAACTGGCAGGCTTTTCAACGCGACTTTCGGAAATTTTTCCTGCCCGCTCGGTACTTCGAGGACCTCGACGACAGCATACGCCGTCGCGTTCAACGCCCCCGGGAGACTTGCAAGGACTACGTGCTGGGGATACAGACCCTTATGAGGCAAGCCGACCTTCAAAGCGAACAGCAGCTGCAACGAATTTATCGGAATTGTCGGAGCGAATACCAGCTCTATATCCGACGCAAGAACTTCGCGAACTTGAAAGAATTAATCGCTCTCGCCGAGGATTTCGAAGACATCGGGAGAGAAAAGGCAAAAGAACCGCCACCACGACCCCGTCCAGAACAACACCGACAACTGACGCAGACCTCAAAACCAGAATCGCCGCCCCCGCGACTTTCAGAGCAGCCTCGACGAGTTACGCAGGCATCAACAGAAGAAAACATCAGGAATCCACGCGCTGCTTGCAGCCGCTGCGGAGGGCAGGGGCATTTACAGCACGCGTGTCAGCGTCCCAGTAAAATATTCTGCTGGGAGTGCGGAAAAGTCGGTATGCGCACCATCGAGTGCTGCAGAAGGCGAGCGGGAAACGCCGTGGAGGACCAACCGACAGGAGGGGTGTTGGAACCTCAAGAGCAGTAAATCCCCCAACACAAGACCAGGCATCCCCCCAACCAAATTAAACACGAGCAATACAAGGACCTACGAAGTAACAACAGGTGCGACAAGCTCCTCCTATGAGCCGCACCAGTTGGCAGCCACGACGACTGCATCAACACCTTTGCTTTGCGATGGCAGGAAGATCCTGGCAAAGGTGAGAATCGGAGAAGTGAATTTGGAGGCGACGTTAGACACTGAAGCCACACGCAGTTTCGTCAGCGCCAGTCGTGTAGCGGAACTGGGACTCCCCGAGACGTCCGACAGCACAGGAGTGAAGGTCCAGCTGGCAGACGGTGGTGTGCGGGTGGTACACCGGTCTCTTCGAGCAGAAGTTCAACTAGGCAATAGCAGTGGCGTTGTAGACGCAAGCCACCGGCAAGCAACCCAACAAGACAACAGGCTATCGTCACGAAAGACGCAAGCCACCGGCAAGCAACCCAACAAGACAACAGGCTATCGTCACGAAAGACATCCCCATCAAGGAACAGGTCGAGAAATTCCTAGACGAAGAACTACGTGGCTTCGATGAATTGGAGGGCACGTCAAACATAGCTACACACCGCATTGTAATGAAGGACGAACGACCCCTCAAGCAGCGATATTACCCGAGAAATCCCGCTATGCAGAAGGTAATTAACGACGAAGTGGATGAGCTACTACAGAAGGGATGCATCGAGCCATCAAACAGCCCATTTAGCGCTCCTTTGGTATTGGTCAAGAAGAAGACCGGACAATGGCGCGTCTGCGTTGATTATCGCCAACTCAATACCCGGTCTGTACCTGATGCGTACCCACTGCCAAGGATACACCACATTCTGGATCGTTTACGAGAAGCGCGGTACATAAGTAGCCTCGATCTCAAAAATGGCTACTGGCAGATCCCTATGCACCCCGAGAGCAAAAAGTATACGGCATTTACCGTACCTGGCCGTGGCCTTTACCAGTGGCGTGTGATGCCATTCGGGTTGCACTCCGCGCCGGCCACGTTCCAACGAGCGCTCGACCAGGTCATCGGGCCGTAACTGGAACCTTATGCTTTCGCATATTTAGACGACATCATCGTCACCGGAAAATCGTGGCAAGATCACATGGACAATCTGAGGGAAGTGTTACGCCGGCTGAAAACTGCAAAATTAAAAATCAACAGAGAAAAATGCAAGTTCTTCCAAGAGGAAATCAAGTACCTCGGTCACGTAGTGAGTGCCGACGGTATCCACACCGACCCGGACAAAGTCACGGCAATACGAGATTTGCCACCCCCTACCGATATACGAGGCGTTCGACGTTTTCTAGGCACAGCTTCATGGTATCGTAGATTCATACCCGGTTTCTCTGACATCACGACACCACTGACGACACTTCTCAAGAAAGGCAAACGCTTCCTATGGGACACAGAGCAACAGCAGGCTTTCGAAACAACAAAGAATAAACTAATCGAAGCGCCCGCCCTCGCGCAGCCGGACTTCAACCAAAAATGTGTCCTCCAAACAGACGCTAGCGAGTATGGCCTCGGCGTGGTGCTAACGCAGGAGCAAGAAGGAGAAGAGCGAGTGGTCGCGTATGCTAGCCGCCACCTCACCGACGTGGAACAACGATACTCAACCACCGAGAAGGAATGTCTCGCGATAGTGTGGGGCATTCGGAAAATGCGACAGTACGTGGAAGGGTATGAATTCACCGTCCTCACTGACCATTCCTCGTTGCGCTGGCTCAACTCCATAGACAACCCTTCCGGCAGGATCGCGCGGTGGGCATTGGAGCTACAGCAGTACCACTTTCAAGTAAAATACAGACGAGCAAAGTGGAACGTTGTGGCAGATACCCTCTCTAGGCAGCCAGCGGACGTTTTATTAGTTCAGGACGCCAACACCGCGGATTGCCGATGGCATGCCACGAGGCTTCAAGACGTAAAGGCAAGCCCTGAGAAATTCCCGGATTACACAATCCTCGACGGACAACTCTTCCGACATTTTCCAGTAACTGATCTAGACGATGACTCGCCACCTTGGAAGTTGTGTGTCCCTAAGAATCTGCGACCTCGAGTTCTCGCCGAGAACCACGACGACCCCACCGCTGGACATCACGGGATTCGCAAAACAACAATCCGAATTGGCAAACGTTACTACTGGCCCGGCATGGCGCGGGATATTAAAAGTCACCGCTCATCCGGATCCGTCAGCAATTCACCGCTCCATACATGCCGCAGGAAAACCCGACCGAGAGAGCAAATCGAAACGTTAAACGTATCATTGCACAGTTAGCAAAAGGGATCCAACAGCGCTGGGACGAACAACTCCCAGAGATCATGCTAGCCATCAACACCACAGTCTCCGAGTCCACAGGGTACACGCCAGCGTTTCTCACACAGGGAAGAGAACCACGATTACCTCGAGCATTATACGACGAAAACACACTAGGCACAGGCAACCCGGAACAGACCCCACATCGACGAACTCAACGATTACAGGGATCTTTGAAATTGTACGAAGCAACCTTCGACGCGCAGCACATGCCCAGGCGCGGCACTACAATTTACGACATCGACCTTGCAAACCACAGATTGGCCAGCGAGTTTTGGCGAAAACACATTTCCTGTCCAACGCAGCCGAGAAGTTTACAGCGAAACTGACACCGAAGTTCGACGGGCCGTACCGCGTCATTGGATTCAACTCCCCAGTCATTGTACAGCTTAAACTGGAAGGATCAGAGCGGATATGCACTGCACATATCAGCGAAGTGAAGCTATATCGAGACGCCCACACATCTCCTTGCGACTCCGAAGGGGGAGAAAGAGCGCCCGCCAGACCGAGTAGCCCGACACTCGGACCACAGACACGACAGAACAAGCATCCGAACAGACAAATCGACGAGCGGTCGACCCGGACCGCTAGAATACACTAACGTCTTCTTCTTTCATTATAGCTAACCAACTCGGACCAGTCCACCCCATCCATAACGGAAGATGTCGTATGCAACGGAAGCGGAGGAAGGTTTGCTACTCCAATACCCCCCCGGGCCCAGGCGGAATCCAGGTGCGAGTCCGAGATTTCGAAAGGCTCAGCAAATTTGACTTCGTCAGTAACAGCCGGGACCTAGGGAAGTGTCTCTGGCATGACACATCAGACACCTGCGATGCCACCGCAAACCTTGGGGCAGAATCGCGAAGTACCACCGCAAGTCCAGGGGATGTCGTTCGTAGGACTGGACGACTTCCACACCAGAGGGCACCAGCTGCTGCCTTCTCATATCTGTGCCAACATCATTTTCCAGTGCGAGGAGCTGCAGCGACGCGCAACGGCCAACAAGGCCAAACGGAGACTGCGATACCACTTCTGGGATTATCGAGTGGTGATCGCACTGGGCTCCCAAGGGACCACCATTTCCCTCCACCCCCTAAGTGGGAAGAGAGTGTGAGGAACCCACCAAAGGCGGGTTCCCACAAAACAAGAGATGAAGACAACAACAGCGAGACATCGGCACCGTGTGGAGGGATCCACCACCGGTGGGTCCCCACTACTCAACACTTAGCGGCGACTACAACCTCGACGGTTGTAGCGCCATCTTTCGGCGGCAAGCGTCAGCAGTAGGAAGTAGAGCCTACCAACACCAACAGCGAGGGACGGGAAAAATCCCGCAAACAACAACGCGCTGAGTAAATTGTGACTCAGGAAGGGTAGAACACGGATAACGGTATCCCCCGGGAGGGAGACAGCCGGACGCCGTGTGGCGAAGCTACTCGCACCGTCGCCGCTGGAAGTCCAGCGGGAGACTATTTAAGAGACCGACGCACAGGAATCGGTCTCTATTCTCTGTGATCTAGCCATCGCGCATCAAGGAGTTTCGCGTATCATCAAGTCCTTTTCTTAAAAAAGTGACAAACATCTCGAGTGCTAACGCGGAGTGTGGCGAGTATTCAACGAAGGACACCTCTAACCGTGCCTTGATCACTTTGCGATATAGAACCGACATCCGTCGACGGATTTTCAGAAGAGTGAGTTATAATCATTTACAGTGTAACCAGTAGGTGCGAAACCTCATCACCAATCCTGTCTCCCCGTGTGGTTTTTTTTAACCGACGGGCTCCCCTCCTGAATCCTTCACAATCCTGTCTCCCGTGTGGTTTTTTAACCGACGGGCTCCCCTCCTGAATCCTTCACAATCCTGTCTCCCCGTGTGGTTTTTTAACCGACGGGCTCCATCATTGACTCCCCCACGTCCCATACGTCTAGGTTATTTAAGTCCTAATTTAAGAACAAATCGCTAAATAAAGTTATTCATAGTAAAACGCTTGTGTTCCGAAATTAGAGGGGTCAGGGAGGGTTTACATATAGGTGAAGCAGAGAGCTATTGTCGCCAGGTATTGTGACCCGAACCACTGGACGCGCAGTAGCTACTCCACGCCAGCCAAAAAAGGTTCGTCACACCTTAATTTACAGCATTACCAGCAACAATCACTGTAACAACAACAACAAACCGCAACCTCCACTAACAACAACAACATCGCCGCCACCATCACCAAAAGCAGCAACAACATTAATAACATAGCCGTCACCGTCACCACCATCACCAACAACATTCATAACAACAACATCACCACCACCGTTACCGGCACCACCAATAACAACAAAAGAGATTAAATCAGATCAGGTATATCAGCTATCAGATCAGTTCAAAGATTGTTTGCATACTAGTATGAAAGTATCGGGGGTTCTTATATTTGTAGTTGGATGTAAATATCAAAGCCGTTCCTGTAATGTCCTTTATCAATCGGATCGTCGTTGCTGATTACAAGAAATCCATATTTATCTTTCACACCTTCTCTAAAAATATTTTAAAACTTTGCAAAAGTCATTTCTGTTCCCACGTGATCATTTTATATGTGTTTCAAATTCATTTCATCTTGTTTGAATATACTAATCATGTTAGCATTATCATGCACTAAGCATTTAATGCTAACATGATTCATGGTTTCGAATCCATGAATATGTTTACAGAAATTTGAAGGTCACCTTGTTGTTCTTTTTGTTGTTTCTTATTGCTTGGCTTCGAATTGTGACAAAATTACTCGGAACTGAACCAAACATGATTGAACAGACACGGATCTCTTCGTTATCTCAATTTCACTGTAGCGAACCAACAGGTTGCTACAAATTTGATATATTTTATTTTTATTTAAAACTAAAATATACCTGAATTACGAATAATTATTAGATTTAATTAATATTTACACAACCAAAATTAATTAAACCACAAAACCAGAATTGAACTCGGAAATTGTAAAAACAAATTAAGCCCCGCAACACACGATAATATATATATATATATATACGCTCAGAGATAAGACAATTCTAAAAATAGAATCATGCGACAAGCTTATTTTCACTTTCTCCTTTCCTTTGCGCTTTCGCTGCCGCTGATCTAAAAATAGGAACAAGCATTCAGCTTACACATGTTTTCTTTCGTCGCGCAAGCGCTGCATACAGTTCTCATTTAGTTTTGATCAGCATGCGCTTTTAACGACTAGTTTGTGCAAGCTCAAGTCAGCCTTCTGCCGGTAAGCAACGACTCAATTCGTGCTTGATTTTACAGAAACTCCTTTTGCATGGAACAGTTGACCACCTGGTTCGACAGCCCCAAAATCGCATAACGAGTGGCTCACATATTTTGAAGGGTTCACCAACCCTATCTATACATCCAGTAGAGTAGAAGTAGTTGCCGGCGTAGCATAGACGTATTTTAGGAGTATCTTTGGGCGTATTTAGGACTAGCCGGAATCACTCCTTTGGGAGTTACCGTATTTAGGACTAGCCGGAATCATTCCTTCGGGAATTTCAAGGCTTCGGCCGGAATCATTCCTTCGGCAATTTCAAGGCTTTGGCCGGAATCATTCCTTCGGGAATTTCAAGGCTTCGGCCGGAATCATTCCTTCGGGAATTTCAAGGCTTCGGCCGGAATCAGTTCTTCGGAGCTTTCAACCGTATTGTGAGCGGCCTTCTGCCGCGGAGCACTCAGCTTCCCCGAACTTTGCATTCACCAGTATTGTAAGCGGCCTTCTGCCGCGGGGCATTCAGTCCCTCCGTCACCTGTACACCCGCAACAGTTGTAAGCGGCCTTCTGCCGCGGGGCATTCGGTCCCTTCGTCACCTGTACACACGCAACAGTTGTAAGCGGCCTTCTGCCGCGGAGCACTCGGCTCCGGTACTCACAAATCATTGTACGCGGCCTTCTGTCGCCAGGCATTCAGCCTGACAAAAGCATTTGTAACCAGTGGAGTAGCAGGTAAGATTGTAAAAGACTTTTTTTGAATTGGATCGAATAAAAGAATAAATAAAAGGAAAAAACGAGCACCAACCCGCATACGTCCGAGCTGAATATTTCAGTGATAGATTTGCTGGACAGCAAATCGTGTGCAATTCTTGACCGTCGCGGTGTTTGGTAATTTGAGGGTTACGAGATCCCCCAAAATGGACCCTGGGGCGACTGACGCCACCCCAGCTGGAAACAAAAACTCGTTACATCACTTTTGTTGATATGTTCTTTTTTTTATCTTATAAGGGTTTCAGCTGGAGTATGAAAGAACTGAAATTTATAATCAAACTTCATTCCGTATCTGAACATAGAAACGATCGAGTCGTGTGTGCGCGAAAAAATCCTTTCGAAAGTTGAAAATAATAAAAGCTATAAAGTGTAAAATAATAAAAGAAATAAGTGTAAAAATTTAAACAAAGGACGAAGGTGAAAAAATCTAAAGCTCAATTTTAGAATACAGGATATTTTAGAAGGAGTGAAAAACTTAAATCTCAAGTCATAAAACTTTATTCCTGCTGCGGTAAAGTAAAAACATTTTCAAAGGTGAAAAACTTAAACGAAAAGATTTCAGAAAGTGCAGAGAACATTTTAGGGGTTGAAAACATTTTTAAAAAGTTGAAGAAAGAAAACATTTTAGAAAAACTTAGAGAACATTTTAAAATGTAGAAAATTGAAAATAACAAAATTAGAGAATGTAAGCTTAAAAAATACAAGACCAACAACACCAACAACAACAACAAAAACAATGGAATCAACAACATAATTAAACACCAACAACAACTACATACAGGAGTGTCAACTAAAAGTGAAAAAGAAAAATTTGCACTATTCTGAGGTGGGTAATTTTTAAAACAAATATATTAAAATATAACAGCAATTAATAACAGTAATTAGTAATTAGTAATTAAATAGTAATATAGGTATAATTATAATTGTAGTATTAATATAATAATAATAATAATAATAATAATAATAATAATAATAATAATAATAATAATAATAATAATAATAATAATAATAATAATAATAATAATAATAATAATAATAATAATAATAATAATAATAATAATAATAATAATAATAATAATAATAATAATAATAATAATAATAATAATAATATTGATAATAATAATAATAATGATAATAATGATAATAATAATAATAATAATAATAATAATAATAATAATAATAACAATAATAATAATAATGATAATAACCCTGGGGGGAGTTGCATCCCTAGAGGGCGCGTCCTCTGGTGGCGGATAGGGGAATGCTCGGCAGATATTTTTTTTTTTTTTTTTTTTTTTTATGGCAGATAGAACCAAGCTCAGGGGATGCCCCCCCTCCATGCAAAGCATTCGTTGGTTTAGAAGGGTAAAGGTTAGTTGGAAGGGGAAAAGTGGGAGTAGTGTCGATTTACACCTCTTTTAAAAGCATCGACGTTATAAGTGGGTGGGAAAACATGCGCAGGGAGACTATTCCACAATTTAACTGCGCGACCGAAAAACGAATTCTCGCGGTAGTGGGTAGTGCGATGGAACGGGATCGAGACGTAAAAGGGGTGCACCGCTCTGGAAAGCCGAGTAGATCTGTTGAATACCTGAACCGAGGGGATCAGGCTGGCTACTTCAGAGGAACAGTTACCATTAAAGTAACGGTAAAATAAGGTTACACACCCCACATCCCGACGACATCCCAAGGTTTCAATAGAGCTGGATACCCTACTGTCCCCTATAAGTTTTATCGCACGACCTTGTATACGGTCCAGAAGCTGAAGATATGCTTTCGAAGCTCCAGACCAAATATGCGAGTTGTACTCCATTTTCGGACGGATATAAGTGGTGTAGATACAACGAAGGTCGGTTGGAGTGAAGTATTTCTTGCACCGCTTTAAAAAGCCTAAGCACTTGGCTGCTTCTTTCGACACATCAAAAATGTGATCGTTCCAACGAAGATCGCATTGTATTGACATGCCCAGAACATCAAGAGCCTCCGACTCATTAATATCCACACCACCCATATTTAAAGGTGGAAAGTTGTCGCCCGCCAGACGCTTGTGGGTCAACAAACAGCATTGGGTCTTCCGCGCATTAAAATCGACCCGATTCGCTTGACCCCACTCCTGGATTTTGTTGAGGTCAGATTGGAGTGTGTCATTCATAATTCTGCGTTTTCTATTGATCTCCAGAATAGAAGGACGCCTGGAGAATGAATATGAATGACAAATGCTGCTGTCATCAGCAAACGAGTAGACGGGGTTTGATGTCAATGACAGAAGGTCATTGATAAAAATGAGAAAAAGTGTTGGAGACAGGACCGAACCCTGCGGAACTCCAGCATTAATGGAGTGCTCTTCGGAAGCAAAGCCGTCTATCACAACCCGAATAGAACGGCCGCTGAGGAAACTCGATATCCATCGAGTGAATGTATCACCGACACCATAAGCAGCCAGTTTAGACACAAGTGCTTTATGCCACACTCGGTCAAATGCCTTGGAGATATCCAAAGCAACAACCTTACTCTCACCGAATTGGTGAACACATCTGTTCCACCGCTCAGTGAGGAACGCCATCAAATCGCCTGTGGAGCGGTGTGCACGGAAACCGTACTGGCGATCGCTGACCAATTGGTTGTTCTCTAGATACCTCATCAGGCTAAAATTTATAACGCTCTCCATAACTTTGGAGAGCATTGAACAGATTGCTATGGGCCGGTAATTGGCAGGATTCGTAGCCTCACCTTTTTTGGGAACTGGCTGCACATTGGCAATCTTCCAGGAACTAGGAAAAACTCCTGAAGTAAACGATAAGTTAAACAGATTGCGCAATGGGCGAGCCAATGTTGAGGCGCACTTTCTCAACACGTGGGCTGAAATGCCATCCGGTCCCGAGGATTTATTGACGTTGAGGTTTACAAGCACTCTTTTAACAGCCCGCGTTCGAAAGTGCATCTCAGGCATAATATGAGACACACCGTCGATCACGGGTAGTGGTTGGCTACTCTCAGAAAGAGAGCAGTTTTCAGCAAACATTTTGGCTAATAAGTTTGCCTTGTCAACCGAGTGAGTGAAGATCTGATCGTCCTTCAGGAGAGTTGGAATAGACGATCGCGTCTGATTCTTCACCCTCCCCACGAACGACCAAAAGTTCTTGCTACCCTTATGGTATTCAAGAACTCTGCGTCTAAGGCGCTGTTCGTAGAGAACTTTTTCGCGCTTTAGAGTGGCATTGCACGTATTTCTGGCCTGATTGCGCAGCAGTTTAGTATCAGCAGTTTTATTTAAACGCCAATTCCTAAATGCTTCCTCTTTAGACCTGACTGCTTGTCTGCAAGTCGCATTAAACCAGGAATGGTCTTTTGGTTTAATGGAAATTCTTTTATTAGGTATGAAAGACCTCATACCAAATAAAATTATATTTTCTACCAATTTTGCTGCAGCATTTATGTTTCTATCCCTGAAACACAATTGCCAATTGAAACGGCTGAAAAAGGAGTTCAGCGTATCCCAATTAGCCTTCTCATAAAGCCATACTGTCCGCTTCGGAGCTGGCTGATGAGCGGATTGAAGACTAGAATATGGGAAGGTAGCAGAAATTGTAGCGTGGTCCGAATTACCAAGAGGTGCAAGCACATTCACATCATACTTGCTGTGATGCGAAGTTAAAAAAAGGTCCAGAATATTTTGGTTTTGCCCATCAACGCAAGGAAAGTGCGTTGGTTCCTTCACTAATTGAGTCAAATTATTAGACTCAGCAAATAACTCAACATACAAACCCTCAGGTGTTGTGTGACTCGAATGACGTAGCCAATTGGAATTATGAACATTGAAATCACCAGCAACAACAATTTCACTGTTCGGATACGATTCCAGGATTTTAGAAATCGAATCAGAGAGACTGTCAAGTTTATCAAAAGTTGGCAGCCTCTCTAGACCCGGGCTTCTATAAATGAAGCAGAAGTGCAGGATGTGCGACTGGATTTTGAACTTAACCCACATGGAGCTAAATTCGGCATCCGTCGTGCAAAGGTGTTGCTGACACTGGTACGCAACATCACTGCGAATATATAAGGCGAGGCCTCTGTGTGATGAAAATAATGGCAGTAAGCGGTACCCAGGCAAGTGAAAATCCAGTGGATCTGCACCCTCAGACACCTGGGTCTCACCTAGTGCCATTATATGCGGTTGGTGAGTACAGACATACGCATAGACCGCGAAGAAATTCGCCCTCAAGCCACGCACATTTGTGGTGTCTATACGAAATTTTGTCATCGCCACCCACTGTAAAGAGGTATAAAGTCAGCTGCACAAGCGGACAAGCCTACACCGCAGGCAAAGCAAAACGCGACAAGACAAGTGTTATGCCTTTATCTTGCCACGCTTCAGCCCACGGTGCACTCACAGCCGCCTGCACACCTAACGGGACCAGGAAGAAGGAGGAGGAGAAGAAAGAAACGAAATGCTGAGCTTTACTGCGGAGGGCATAAATAAGCCCTTCGCTTGGTTCTCTGCATTCCGTTTAATTGTCTATTTGTGTTATTTGGTGTTATTGTTTTAGCGAATTTATTGATGTCTATTGTTATGTTTTAATCTGTAATCCAAATCAATGTTATTGCACTGTGACTTTGTTTGTTTGAAAATATTTCTTTATATTTGTTTCTTTGTTTCCGCGAGCACACTAGACACTGCACTGCGGTGGGTAGCTGCATCCACCCTCGTCCGTGGTCACGACACTACTGATGTTGGATATGTTGGATAGGTAGGAAATAAAATACCACCCGCAGACCAAACAACGTAAAACCCTGTGTTGTGAGTCACTGGTTCCGCTAGGCATACTTTCAGGCGATACTTAAATTATGACATCGCACTGAGCATTTTTTGCACGTTGTGCTTGTTGGTTTAATTCCGCATTGCCGTTTCTAGAGCAATTCGTCGAATGATCGCAGGTCGCTGAGGCCGCGGTTTCGTTTCCATTATATATTGCTGACCGTGGAACTAGTGACCCACTTTCTTGCGCTCATTTGGTGAGGCGGCTCTTTTCCGCTACAGTCAGTGTATTATTATTTCCATGTTTAAGCGTTCCGCGTTCAAGCATATAAATAAGTTTGTAATGTAGCAGATGAGGAATCAGTGAGTAGTGCAGTGAGTCAGCAGAATCGCGAAGTACCACCGCAAGTCCAGGGGATGTCGTTCGTAGGACTGGACGTCTTCCACACCAGAGGGCACCAGCTGCTGCCTTCTCATATCTGTGCCAACATCATTTTCCAGTGCGAGGAGCTGCAGCGACGCGCAACGGCCAACAAGGCCAAACGGAGACTGTGATACCACTTCAGGGATTATTGAGTGGTGATCGCACTGGGCTCCCAAGGGACCACCATTTCCCTCCACCCCCTAAGTGGGAAGAGAATGTGAGGAACCCACCAAAGGTGGGTTCCCACAAAACAAGAGATGAAGACAACAACAGCGAGACATCGGCACCCTGTGGAGGGAAACTACTCAACACTTAGCGGCGACTACAACCTCGACGGTTGTAGCGCCATCTTTCGGCGGCAAGCGTCAGCAGTAGGAAGTAGAGCCTACCAACACCAACAGCGAGGGACGGGAAAAATCCCGCAAACGACAACGCGCTGAGTAAATTGTGACTCAGGAAGGGTAGAACACGGATAACGGTATCCCCCGGAAGGGAGACAGCCGGACGCCGTGTGGCGAAGATACTCGCACCGTCGCCGCTGGAAGTCCAGCGGGAGACTATTTAAGAGACCGATGCACAGGAATCGGTCTCTATTCTCTGTGATCTAGCCATCGCGAATCAAGGAGTTTCGCGTATCATCAAGTCCTTTTCTTAAAAAAGTGACAAACATCTCGAGTGCTAACGCGGAGTGTGGCGAGTATTCAACGAAGGACACCTCTAACCGTGCCTTGATCACTTTGCGATATAGAACCGACAACCGTCGACGGATTTTCAGCAGAGTGAGTTATAATCATTTACAGTGTAACCAGTAGGTGTGAAACCTCATCACCAATCCTGTCTCCCCGTGTGGTTTTTTAACCGACGGGCTCCCCTCCTGAATCCTTCACAATCCTGTCTCCCCGTGTGGTTTTTTAACCGACGGGCTCCATCCTTGACTCGCCTACGTCCCATACGTCTAGGTTATTTAAGCCCTAATTTAAGAACAAATCGCTAAACAAAGTTATTCATAGTAAAACGCTTGTGTTCCGAAATTAGAGGGGTCAGGGAGGGTTTACATATAGGTGCAGCAGAGAGCTATTGTCGCCAGGTATTGTGACCCGAACCACTGGACGCGCAGTAGCTACTCCATGCCAGCCAAAAAAGGTTCGTCACACCTTAATTTACAGCATTACCAGCAACAATCACTGTAACAACAACAACAAACCGCAACCTCCACTAACAACAACAACATCGCCGCCACCATCACCAAAAGCAGCAACAACATCAATAACATAGCCGTCACCGTCACCACCATCACCAACAACATTCATAACAACAACATCACCACCACCGTTACCGCCACCACCAATAACAACAACAGAGATTAAATCAGATCAGGTATATCAGCTATCAGATCAGTTCAAAGATTGTTTGCATACTAGTATGAAAGTATCGGGGGTGCTTATATTTGTAGTTGGATGTAAATATCAAAGCCTTTCCTGTAATGTCCTTTATCAATCGGATCGTCGTTGCTGATTACCAGAAATTCATATTTATCTTTCACACCTTCTCTAAAAATATTTTAAAACTTTGCAAAAGTCATTTCTGTTCCCACGTGATCATTTTATATGTGTTTCAAATTCATTTCATCTTGTTTGAATATACTAATCATGTTAGCATTATCATGCACTAAGCATTTAATGCTAACATGATTCATGGTTTCGAATCCATGAATATGTTTACAGAAATTTGAAGGTCACCTTGTTGTTCTTTTTGTTGTTTCTTATTGCTTGGCTTCGAATTGTGGCTTGACTCGAATTTGCCAGGAATTAAATTAATGTAAACTTTTGCGAAGAATGTGACAAAATTACGTGGAACTGAACCAAACATGATTGAACAGACACGGATCTCTTCGTTATCTCAATTTCACTGTAGCGAACCAACAGGTTGCTACAAATTTGATATATTTTATTTTTATTTAAAACTAAAATATACCTGAATTACGAATAATTATTAGATTTAATTAATATTTACACAACCAGAATTAATTAAACCACAAAACCAGAATTGAACTCGGAAATTGTAAAAACAAATTAAGCTCCGCAACACACGATAATATATATATATATATACGCTCAGAGATAAGACATACACACAAGTGGAGCAGCGGCAATTCTAAAAATAGAATCATGCGACAAGCTTATTTTCACTTTCTCCTTTCCTTTGCGCTTTCACTGCCGCTGATCTAAAAATAGGAACAAGCATTCAGCTTACACATGTTTTCTTTCGTCGCGCAAGCGCTGCATACAGTTCTCATTTAGTTTTGATCAGCATGCGCTTTTAACGACTAGTTTGTGCAAGCTCAAGTCAGCCTTTTGCCGGTAAGCAACGACTCAATTCGTGCTTGATTTTACAGAAACTCCTTTTGCATGGAACAGTTGACCACCTGGTTCGACAGCCCCAAAATCGCATAACGAGTGACTCACATATTTTGAAGGGTTCACCAACCCTATCTATACATCCAGTAGAGTAGAAGTAGTTGCCGGCGTAGCATAGACGTATTTTAGGAGTATCTTTGGGCGTATTTAGGACTAGCCGGAATCACTCCTTTGGGAGTTACCGTATTTAGGACTAGCCGGAATCATTCCTTCGGGAATTTCAAGGCTTCGGCCGGAATCATTCCTTCGGGAATTTCAAGGCTTTGGCCGGAATCATTCCTTCGGGAATTTCAAGGCTTCGGCCGGAATCATTCCTTCGGGAATTTCAAGGCTTCGGCCGGAATCAGTTCTTCGGAGCTTTCAACCGTATTGTGAGCGGCCTTCTGCCGCGGAGCACTCAGCTTCCCCGAACTTTGCATTCACCAGTATTGTAAGCGGCCTTCTGCCGCGGGGCATTCAGTCCCTCCGTCACCTGTACACCCGCAACAGTTGTAAGCGGCCTTCTGCCGCGGGGCATTCGGTCCCTCCGTCACCTGTACACACGCAACAGTTGTAAGCGGCCTTCTGCCGCGGAGCACTCGGCTCCGGTACTCACAAATCATTGTACGCGGCCTTCTGTCGCCAGGCATTCAGCCTGACAAAAGCATTTGTAACCAGTGGAGTAGCAGGTAAGATTGTAAAAGACTTTTTTTGAATTGGATCGAATAAAAGAATAAATAAAAGGAAAAAACGAGCACCAACCCGCATACGTCCGAGCTGAATATTTCAGTGATAGATTTGCTGGACAGCAAATCGTGTGCAATTCTTGACCGTCGCGGTGTTTGGTAATTTGAGGGTTACGAGATCCCCCAAAATGGACCCTGGGGCGACTGACGCCACCCCAGCTGGAAACAAAAACTCGTTACATCACTTTTGTTGATATGTTCTTTTTTTTATCTTATAAGGGTTTCAGCTGGAGTATGAAAGAACTGAAATTTATAATCAAACTTCATTCCGTATCTGAACATAGAAACGATCGAGTCGTGTGTGCGCGAAAAAATCCTTTCGAAAGTTGAAAATAATAAAAGAAATAAAGTGTAAAATAATAAAAGAAAAAAGTGAAAAAATTTAAACAAAGGACGAAGGTGAAAAAATCTAAAGCTCAATTTTAGAATACAGGATATTTTAGAAGGAGTGAAAAACTTAAATCTCAAGTCATAAAACTTTATTCCTGCTGCGGTAAAGTAAAAACATTTTCAAAGGTGAAAAACTTAAATGAAAAGATTTCAGAAAGTGCAGAGAACATTTTAGGGGTTGAAAACATTTTTAAAAAGTTGAAGAAAGAAAACATTTTAGAAAAACTTAGAGAACATTTTAAAATGTAGAAAATTGAAAATAACAAAATTAGAGAATGTAAGCTTAAAAAATACAAGACCAACAACACCAACAACAACAACAAAAACAATGGAATCAACAACATAATTAAACACCAACAACAACTAAGTTAAGGCCTCGCCTAGCGCTAGTTGTGAAATTAAGAACCATTCGTTGACTCCGGCAGTGTTTGCAATAATAAAGCAAAATAGCTGTTCTTAGAAAGCTTTGCTTCGCAACACTTGCCGGAGTCGAATTAGTAGAATGCGAAAAGTTCCCTTTCCCTTCCTCTCCCACCGTACCCCATTCACCCAGTAGCCAATCATGAAAAAAGAGATTGATCTCTTAAGGGCTACTGCTAAAATCTGATATAAAAAAAAAAAAAAAAAAAAAAACAACAACTACATACAGGAGTGTCAGCTAAAAGTGAAAAAGAAAAATTTGCACTATTCTGAGGTAGGTAATTTATAAAACAAATATATTAAAATATAACAGCATTTAATAACAGTAATTAGTAATAATAATAATAATAATAATAATAATAATAATAATAATAATAATAATAATAATAATAATAATAATAATAATAATAATAATAATAATAATAATAATAATAATAATAATAATAATAATAATAATAATAATAATAATAATAATAATAATAATAATAATAATAATAATAATAATAATAATAATAATAATAATAATAATAATAATAATAATAATAATAATAATAATAATAATAATAATAATAATAATAATAATAATAATAATAGAGCTGCTTGCTCAGGAGCGGAAAGAAATCTATCTGCAAAGCTCTACAATGGGACGGGCGGCCGCCGCGGAGCAAGCGCGTGAGGGCGCACTTATTTCTTGCCAACGAAGGTGGGACGCTAGTACTAGGGGACAGTGGACTCGGAGAATCATACGCGATGTGCGCGAGTGGTATGAGCGACGACATGGTGAGGTGAGTTTTTACCTGACACAGTTCCTGACTGGACATGGATACTTCCGTAAGTATCTGCACAGGATGGGAAAGGTGGGCTCACCGTGCTGCGTGCTGTGTGACTGCGAGGAGGACGATGTCTGGCATACCTTCTTCGCCTGCGAGTTTTTTGCTGAAGAGCGGAGGCTGACTGAGAACTCAGTGGGTATCGGTTACCCGGCAAACATCACTGCGGAAAACATCATAGCCGTGATGTTACGGTCAGAGCACGACTGGGACCTGGTGGCGAAGTACGTCGAAGTTATACTCCATCCTACACTGGCAGCCAGACAGCATGTAGGTGGGCATCTGCGCTCAATGTGATGAGCGGCCTTTATATGAACATGGACTTCGTCGGACAGGATCGGGAAATTATATTGATTTAGTTGTTTTTTGGGCTGACGGTTGCAGTATTCTGTTACCTGAGTACGTAAGAGTGACATCTTGCGGAAATGGCTTTCAGCTAATGCTGCAGCCGCCTCCGTCCCGTTAAAACCGTGGCGGTGCTTGAAGTACGTTCGAGGTTCGTCACCATTAAGTTGGTCGTACAGGTCCAGTTGAGCATCGCTCCTGTTTAGCGCCTGTCCTGGCTCTGAACACTGACTCCCATAAGGATCAGTGTCAACCCTCGCGTGGCCTCCCTGCTTGCATAGATAACCACGGGGACATTAAAAGGGCGACTGTACAACGAGCGGAGATAGCGGCTTCAAGCGGGGACCCATACAGAATGTACAATCCAAACAAAAATATAAAACGATGTGAGAAAGATAGAAAAGGCAGCTTGACAGCTCCGCAAACAGCGAGTACAAAAAGCGCAGAGATGGCGCGTAGTCAAGAATGTAGGAGCGAGGGGGAATTGTCGGGAATTGGGGTCTCCACAAGCGTTTTCTCTGACGCGGACGCACTAGCTTTCCGACGAGGCTCGCTGATCCGGCGCTCACCACAGCGGAGTGCTGGCGCGGTAAGCGTGATCACTCGTACACCGATGACACCCGACGCTGGCAGCGAGCAACAAAAACGGCAGTCGTCGCAATCACAGGGCTTGCTAGAGGCAGAAAAGGAGAATGAAGGATATGCTTATACCCTCAAGAAAAGCAGCAAGGCCACGCATCCTCCTGAGTTTACTGCCCTTAAAGATTTTCAGCAACGGAGAGAGGAAACAGCTACACATGAAGCGACTGACGAGATTAGGAAGCACGATGCCGGCGCGGGGGATATGGAGACACAGATCGGAATAATCCAGGATACCTTGGTTACTATGCGCAAGGCTGCTGCAAAACAACGGAATGTAAGCATGGAGATAAAAAATGGTCTCAGCGTGTTGGAGGCGGCCATCGACGCCATACAGCATCATAGGCGCAGTGACCAAAAAATAAAAGGGACCGGGTTCTCGACGACAGAAAATGCGAAGGAAGCCGGGGCCGGCCGCGGGAACGGCTGAAGGAAGAGCAGACGGTGCGGGAACGGCTGAAGAATCAAGAAGGCTCTACACCCTGGAGCGTGGTCGTGCGCAAAAAATCCTCTTCGCGCAAGGATCCGCCCAACGAAGGGGGAATCCCTTCGGGAGAAGGGGACTCAACCCCAATTCGTAAGGCGACACAGGAAATCCAGGCACAGGGAAAAAGAGCGAAGAGGGAAAGGACTCAACGCGCGAGACGGAGTGCCGTCGTCGTAAAGCCGAAAGAAGGCACCACATATGCCGAAATCCTCCGAGCGATTCGTGCAAATGTGCGCCTGGAGGACACGGACACAGTGGTACGCGCGGCTCGGAAGACCAAAGGTGGCGCTGTTCTCCTTGAGCTAGATCAGTGTGGCGACCGAGTAGCGCTGCAAAACTCTATAAAAGAGACTGTGGGGCAGACTGCTGAGACCAGAATCCTTGCCAGTAGGACCCGGCTGGAGGTCCTGGGTATGGACTGTCTCACAACAGCTTCAGAGGTAGAGGACGCAGTACGCCGTGAGCTCTCAAACGACTATAGCGGAGAGCTTAAAGTAGTGGTTTCTGCCGCAAATGCCCGAGAACAGCGCATGGCAGTCGTTGAGTTAGAGCACAAACATGCGGGCAAACTCCTCAATGTAGGGAGGATACGAGTGGGCTGGATAAGATGTCGCATCCGGCAACGCATTGATGTACAGCGGTGCTTCAGGTGTCTGGATTACGGTCACCGGAGGCAAAAATGCACGGGACCGGATATAAGTGGCCTCTGTTGGCGATGCGGGCAGAAAGGACACAAGGCCGCGTCATGCTCCTCAAAACCGCAATGTTACCTGTGTACTGCTGACAACGAGGGTCCAAAGTCTTTGGAACATGTCCCTGGCTCTGGAGCCTGCAAAGCGTTTCGGGTGGCCCTGGACAACGCGAAAGGACGGAGACAATGATTACCGTCCTACAGGGTAATCTGAACGGTAGTCGGGTCGCTGATGAACTGCTATCTCAATTCATCCATGAATACGGGGTGGGCATGGCGGTCATCAGCGAGCCTTACCGAATCAGGAAGCACTGGCTGGTGGATGACTCTGGCGCGGCGGCTCTCTGGGTTGCGGATCCCAGTATACAGATCACGACCAGCGGGGCTGGAGGTAGTTATGTCTGGGCAAAAACAGAGTCGGCCACTTTCGTGAGCTGTTACTTCTCTCCCAACGACGCCATGGGTGTGTACAGGTCTAAAATTGAAGCCCTGGAGGACGACCTGCGCTGCATTACTGGCGGCCTCGTGATTGCTGGGGACTTTAATGCGCGAGCCATAGAGTGGGGTATGCCACAAACCAACGCAAGAGGCCGGTTTTTATTGGAGATGGCAGCCCGGCTGGGACTAGTTGTCCTTAATGAAGGTACAACCCCGACATACCGCCGGCCCGGCTTTGGGTACTCGATTCCAGACCTTACCTTGGTGTCGGAGACTCTAGCCCGAAGGACGGTGAACTGGAGGGTGATGGAGGACCTTACAGGAAGCGACCACCAGTACATAACCTTCCGGCTTATGGACGCAGGGCAAAAACAGGTACCTGTACGAGTACATCGACCACTCGGCTGGAACGCCACCAGAATGGATGAGAGCAAATTTGTTGCAGGCCTGATTGAGGGGGCTCGGCACATCCCAACGCTCCCTAGAAATGCCTGCGAGGCGGGCGTAGTGGACTCCTTCGTGGAGTCTACCATGAATGTGATTCGAGGCGCCTGCAATGCGTCCATGCCCCGAAGGAGGCCGTGGAGAGGTAAGACACAGGTGTACTGGTGGAATGACCAAATAGACGAACTCCGGAGATTTTGCCACAAAATGCGCCGACTGGCGCAACGTGCCGCTGGCCGAACGCAGATGACGGAGAAGGTCGCAGCTTATAAAGCCGCTAAAAAGGCATTGGGCAAGGCTATCCGAGAAAGCAAGGTGCGCTGCTGGAAGGAGCTTTGCGACGGGGTAGAGCAGGACACATGGGGTAAGGGCTATAAGCTGGTGATGGGTAAGCTCTGCTCGTCCGCACCAGACTTGGAACAGAGAAAAGTTCTGAGCATCATAGATGCCCTGTTCCCGACCCATCCCGATGTATCTGACGCTCGTGCGTTTGCTGGGGAGGAGGACATTCCATTGTTTGGGGTGGATGAGCTAATTACGGCAGAGCACAGCATGGAGCCTGGTAAGGCTCCAGGCCCCGACGGTGTGCCGGCGGAGGCCATCAAAGCCGTTGCCCGTAACCGTCCGGATCTCTTGCTTAACATGTACAACGTGTGTCTTAGGGCGGGTGTATTTCCAGCTTGCTGGAAAAAGGCGCGTTTGGCTTTGATCCCAAAGGGCAAAGGTGATGCCAATTCTCCATCATCGTATCGACCACTGTGCATGTTAAACACGGCGGGAAAGATGATGGAGGCCTTGCTTAAAATGCGGCTGGGGGCTGCCATTGAGCAGGCTGGTGGTCTCTCCAACCGGCAGCATGGCTTTAGAAAGGGGCACTCTGCGATTGATGCAATCAGCGAAGTGACCCAAGCTGTGAAACGGGCCGAAACTGCATGCCACCAGGCAAGGCCGATAGTGCTCCTCGTGACCCTCGATGTGAGGAACGCGTTTAACTCGGCAGGGTGGAGTGACATGTTTCACGCGCTCGAGCAGACCTTCAGAGTACCAGCATATCTCTCGGCTATACTGAGGGACTATCTGAACGACCGCTGGCTTTTCTACGTGACGACACAGGGAACGGGTCAAAGGCGGGTGACTGCTGGAGTGGCACAGGGATCGGTGCTTGCTGAGAAGTGCAAACGAATATCCATCTATAAAGGGAAAATATCAAGAACTGAAGATCACGAGAGAGCCGCACAGAATATTGAAAAAATGGAAGAAAATGACATGTATAAATACTTAGGCATGGTCCAGAATAACCGCATAGAAACGAGAACAGTAAAGAACAACCTAACCAGAGAACTTAAGTCACGTATGCACAAAATAGCTAAGGCGAACCTTAATGGAAAAAATTTAATCAAAGCCATAAATACATACGCAGTGCCCGTCCTCTCATACAGTTTCGGCATTATAAAATGGACAGAAACTGAAATTCAATCACTACAACGAACAATCAGAACTATACTGACACATTATAAATTACATCATCCCAAATCGTGCTGTGAGAGAATGGTAGCATCAAGGAAAGATGGTGGAAGAGGGCTGATTGATCTCCAAACGCTACATGATAATCAAATAGAGTCCCTCCGTGGCTACTTCCAACAAAAGTCAAATAGATCTCGACTTAAAAAATAATAACTGAAGCTGATATAAACTTAACACCGCTCAATCTGAATGGAAGCTACAACCGACAAGCAGTAGACAAGACTACAAGGGAACAGAACTGGTCAATAAAACCTATTCACGGTCGCCACTATAGAGCCATCAATGCTGAGAATGTTGATAAATGTACGTCAAGCAAATGGCTACTGAATGGCAATCTGTTTGCTGAGACCGAGGCCTTTATGATTGCTATACAAGATCAAGTAATCCCAACGAAAAACTACATGAGAAACGTTGTAAAAGATATAAATGTTACAAACGACACTTGTAGAAGATGCATGAAGCAAACCGAAACAATTGAGCATATAATATCAGGATGCACGAATCTAGCCCCTACTGAGTATACACGAAGACACAACAACGTTGTAAAAATTATACACAAGAACCTTCTTACAAAATATAAACTGCAATGTGATGAACGACCTTACTATAGATATAATCCGCAATCAGTTGTTGAAAACGAAAACGTAAAAATCTACTACGATAGAACAATATACTCGGAACACACGAGACTCCATAACCGCCCCGACATCACGATCCTTGATAAAAGAGAACGTAAAGGTATCTTCATTGATGTCGCAATCCCGGCTACAAAGAATATAAGCCGTACATATATTGAAAAAATTAGCAGATACAGTGAGCTAGCAGTGGAAACCAAGCGAAACTGGAACCTAAAGGAAATCAAGATCATCCCAATAGTAGTGAGCGCTGAGGGTGTGGCCGAAAAGAATCTCTGTAGAAATATTGACATACTTGAACTCCGGACAAATCTTATTGACACTGTGCAGAAGTCTGTGATCATCGATACCTGTCACATCACTAGAAAATTTTTGAATTTTTGAATTAAACCTGTACATAGTAATTAAATAGAATGTGATATATTTTGTTTCAAGTATGAGAAACATACTACATACATATGTATATTTTATAACTTCTCGTATTGAAGGCTGCCATGTGATCCTAGCTGAAAATCTCCAAAGGGAGAATTTACAAGTTTGAAAAATCCTCGTGGGAATCTGATTTTTTACAGATCCCTCAGCAACTAAAAAAAAATAAAACTCGAAAAATACCTCCAGCGTTAAAAATCCCACACCCCGTTAATATAGCGTGTATTCGCAATTTCATTTATACTTAATAATACTTGTAACAAAGCTACAAGGTCAAATCGCCTCAAAAATTATATTTTTCTCATTATAAATAATATTATCACAGTATTCTTCAAATTCATTAATAAAATGTTAAAGCTTCCATCACTATATGCGATTTTCTTTCACTTCTAAAACATGCCACTTAAACTTAAACAAAAACTAAACTTAAACAAAAACTTAAACTTCAACAAAATAGTAACTAATGGCGTGGGAAAAATTCTGACAAAGAATTAAAAATCTATCTTAGGGGAATTTTTTTTTAACAGCAATTATAAACTCTCAATGTTTCCACTCAATATGACAGCTTTTCCGTTTAGGAAGATCAACGGGAAGACTTTGATCTGCCTTCATGCTGTTCTTGGTTCGCTCCTCGAACGACGCAACGCATTTCCATTTCCTTCTCAGTTTAAATTACTTTTGATTAAATTTTTTTTAAATACCTTATAGCACTTTTCTGTATAAATTACAGATTCCGTAAAATGTACAGTGCCTCATTTGGTAAAAAGAAACATATGACAAGAGCTGAAGGAGACATTCTTAAAAATTTTATTCTGTCATTTCAGGTTGAAAATGCGCTCATTTGGCTGTAGCATACAGCGAAATTTGTGCTTGTAGATGGTAAGTTTGCAACACAACTAGCAGCATCACCTTTTAATTTTGATTTCAAAATGCACATTTTTTCAATATTTGCTATATTTTTGGAGGCAACTAATTGTTCAAACAACTCTTTGAACGTTTCCCATTTCGAATAGTCGCCATCAAAAGAGGATATCTACGGAGGGAAGATATCTACGGAGGGGAGAATATCTACGGAGGGAAGGCTATATGATATTTTTTCCTCCCTCTTAGTATTTCTACCTTTAGAAATCGTAGTATATTCCTTTTTTATTTCATAAAATGTTTGAACTAGTTCGTCATCTTCGAACTTATCAACATATTCGTAAAAAATTTTTTGTGCCGTATCCCGAGATTCCTTAACCCCATCGAAGCATTCAGTGCCATCTTTAAATGATTCGATGGTGTCTCTGAACTCGGATAAGGCAAACTGAAACCGCCTAATAAGTCCCCCATTTTTAGCAGAATACTGTTTTTCGACAGCTCAAATAGAACCTATTGGCTTCTCTTGTTTTTGGATTTTTTCAATTAAATAATCCAATTTAGTTATTGCTGTAAGAGCTAGTGAAGATACAGTTGAGAAAACATTTTCCTTAAAATACTTATCCTTCTTCAAACCGCTCTGGCCATCCAGCTGCTTGTGGTTTTCTTGAAATACCATAAATTTATTTTGCAGCTTCTCCTTCAGTTGAAGAAGGAATTCGTAATTGTCTCCATCCGATCCGACAGCTTGGTGGTACAATTTCTGGATCTCCATCGCCAACTCCGATTGGTTAATTATCATCGCTTCCATTGCACTTTATTATAATTTTAATTGCTGATGTGAATACACTTATACAGTTCCTTGTTGCTCTGTATATACACTTTATACAGCCGGAATTATATATATATATATATATATATATATATATATATATATATATATATATATATATATATATATATATATATATATATATATATATATATATATATATATATATATATATATTATTATTATTATTTTTTTAAATTTCAGAACTTATTGCCGATGCGTAGTCGCGTTATACGGCAATGGTACACCAACTAAAAATATTTCTAATTCGCCTCTGGGCGTTTTATATAGAAATATTAACACTTCTTTTTAAAGAGAAACTGCACCCTAAACTGGAAGCTAGCTAGCGTGTAGGTGGGCGTCTGTATTTCATGTTAGAAGCGGCCCTGTAAGGTTTACCTGTCGGAAGCTATAAAACGAAGGAAGAATGATGGAAATTAATGGAAAGTGAGAACACGATAAATCAAACGGGGATATACGCTCAAATGTCGGCAGAAGCCACGGCTGCCGGCGAGGGCTCGACTCCTCAAGGAGATGAGTCGCCAGTGGAACAACAAAACAATAGAAATCAAAACCAGGCCACGAGTGAACAGTATGCGCATAATGACGCAGCTCCCACCATGGCTAGAAGATTGAGACAACGCAGAATATGGACATCAGAAATAAATGAAGATTTATTGCGTACATATAGTCACTGCGTATACAGTCACTGAACAGGAAACAAACCTTACAGGATATCGAGAACAGCTTCGAACTATATTTGTTGAAATACACCCAGAATACAATGTCACAGAACAGCGACTTGCTGATCAAATTAGAGCAATTCATCGAAACAACCTTGTTCCGGAAATAAGACGAAATGCCAAACAGTCTACAATTACAGCAACAAGTAGTTTTACCGAACCAGTAGTTCCAAACAGCAATATCTCAGGAAACTAAGAAGATACAATTATTACCAACGAAAATAATGATGAAGCCACAATAAATGTACTTGATAGTGAAAACAGACACCAACCACAACAACAACTAGATATACAAAACGATCTGAGCGACCTTGGAACTTTGTTCGATCAGCAACTCGACATCTACAAGTATATAAACCCTCTATGAAGACCTTCTATACTTAAAATAAATAACAGTCGGAAACTGAGCAGAACTATTCAATATCTCAACGATAGAATAATTACAAGACATATTCCTCAAATAAACAACATGGCAGACTTACACACAATTATATACACAGCAGCAGTGGTAATCTCAATTAAAATGGGCTATAAAATCAGATACGTAACCAGGAATAAGACAAATATAAATGATAATAAAGCAATAAAGAGAATAGAGTCTAAAATTAAAGAACTCAATAGTGAACTAGAAAGGCTCAACAGATTCATCATGGGCACACACACTAACCGTCTGAAAAACAAAATATATAGAATTCTCATCAAGTACAATAGACACTTACGATATGAGCTCAATAATTTTAACGTTATATTAACTAGAGATACAGTAAGTTAAAAATTATCCATACTTGTGGGCAAGAACCGAAATTTTATTCTCTCAACCCAAAGACGACAAAACAACAGAGTATTCATTAATAATGAAAAACAATTCTATCGAAGCCTTACTTCCAATGCAAACATCAATGAGGATAATATACCATCTGAAGAAGACACTGAGAGATACTGGTCTTCATTATGGTCCAATCAAACAAATCATGTCAAAGAAGCACAGTGGATCGAAGAAGAAAAGCGGAGATACCAGCACATTGAAGTGATGTTTAACAACAGGCTGACAGTAGAACAAGTTCAGCAGATCCCAGCAAGGTCCCATAATTGGAAGTCTCCAGGATTAGATAGAATCCAGAATTTCTGGTTCAAACGACTAACAGCTGTACATGAAAAACTCACGCAACTGATCAATGAATGCATACTAATACCTGATAAGTTTCCTTTGCAATTAATAAGCGGCAACACATATAATACTTACTAGCTAAAGGCAGAATGGGCGCCCCATAACATGTCTTCCAACCATTTATAAGATAATGACCGCATGCCTTAAACAGATAATTTATGACCATTTAACGCAGAATAACATCTTATCTGAGGAGCAAAAAGGATGTAGTAGATATGCAAAAGGATGCAAAGAGCAATTAACCATCGACCAAGTAATACTAGAGCAAAGTGCCACTCAGCACAGAAACCTATATGCATGTTTCATAGACTACCAGAAAGCCTTTGATAGCGTCCCACACAGCTGGTTAATTAAAGTGCTGGAGATATATGAAATAAATCCGCATGCAATAAGGTTCCTAGAAAACAGTATGGAACACTGGAGAACTGATATAAAGATCTGCTCGCGTTCAGGATTGAGGTGGTTAAGCACGGGAGAAATTAAAATAAATAGAGGAATCTTCGAAGCAGACTGCATATCAGCATTCTGGTTTTGTATAGCACTCAACCTTCTTAGCAACTTACTGAGGAACACTAGATATGGGTACACAATAAAAGGCACATCTAGCCAAGAAAAACTCAGTCATCTACTTTATATGGATGACCTAAAAATATACGCCTCCACAAAACAAAGCCTAGAGCAGCTAATAAAAATCGTTGACATGTTCACTAAAGATATCAAAATTAACTTTGGGATCGAGAAATGCAAGACTATTAGCATCTGCAGAGGCAGGATAACGAAAACACAAGTTGGAAATGTAGGCGAAATTAAGGAAATGGGAGAAGATGACGTATACAAATATTTGGGAATAGCTCAAAATAACCGAATAACCAAGGCGGATGTAAAACATAACCTAAGCAGAGAGTTTAAGGCACGTATCCACAAGATATCTAAGATGAACCTAAATGGCAGAAATCTGATCAAGCTATAAACACCTACGCGATACCAATATTAACCTATAGCTTTGGTATAATCAAGTGGACTGTAACGGAACTTCAAAGCATGCAACGCAAAATAAGAACCACGCTAACCTCCTATAAATTTCACCATCCAAAATCTTGCTGCGAGCGAATGATTGCACCAAGGCGAAAAGGTGGCAGAGGATTACAAACAAACCCTATATGATGACCAAATACAATCGCTTCGGACCTACTTCCATCTTCTGAACGGTCTAACCTCATTAAAGCAATAGTGGAAGCAGATAATAACTCAACACCCCTTAATCTCAATAGTGAATTTGAGCGAAATGCAGAAAGTGAGAGTCTCAGAGAGCAAAAATGGGCAATCAAACCGATTCATGGTAGATACTACAGAGCCATTAATATGAATGATGTTGACAAATATAGATCACACAATTGGCTATTAAATGGTACTCTGTATGCTGAAACAGAAGCGTTTATGATTGTAATACAGGACCAAGTAATCCTCACCAGGAACTACCGAAAAGTGGTCATGAAGGATTCTACAATCAGAAATGATAACTGTCGAAGATGCATGGCCCAAACGGAAACAATCGATCATGTAATATCTGGTTGCTCGAGCCTCGCACAAGAAGGATATACGAGAAGGCATAACAATGTAGCGAAGATTCTTCATAAGAAAATATTGGAGAAATTTAAAATACCACCTGACAAGGCACCATATTATATATACAAACCCCATGCAGTCACTGAAAACGATGACGTCAAGGTGTATTATGATCGAACGCTATACTCTGAACATACACGTCAACATAATCGACCAGATATTACAATCATCGATAAACAGAAGCGAATAGGAACCTTCATAGATGTAGCGATCCCAGCAACCAGAAACATTAGTCGCACATATAATTAAAAACGCAGAAGATGTGCGGACTTGGGAGTCGAAATTAAACGAAACTGGAACCTACAAGAAGTAAGGATAATACCGATCATCATAAGTGCGGAAGGTGTCGTACCCAAACAACTTCAAATAGATATAGAAGGACTAGGTCTAAAACTTAACATCATATATGCAATGCAAAAGGCTGTGATCATCGATACCTGTAATATAACAAGAAATTTCATGAATATTTGTTAAATAAAATAACACATAAGATATAGTTCGTATTAGGCTAAGGTCTCCAAAATATATTACTATTACCCCTTAAGGAGAAAAATAAAGATGATAATAATAATAATAATAATAATATTATTATTATTATTAATAATAATAATAATAGTAATAATGATCAAATAAGAGTAATATATAGAAGCAATTTGATTCCAGAAGACCGCAGAGACACTATTAAGCGAACGGCAGCGCTACCCCACCCTACACAGGGAGATCAACAAATACAAACTATTATTACTACTAATGTACGAACTACCGAATCCAACCGCGAAGGAGAGAATATCCAACAACTTCCTAGATAGTTGCTAGAGAGATCCTGTCAACCAATACGCTGAATGAAATACAGACTTTTGCCTACACCTCTGCCGTTACGATTTGTATGAAAATGGGATATAAAATTCGGCATAGATCTATAAGATATAGAAAACCGGTGCAAAATGCAATTCTAATCAGAATTCAGAATAAGATTAAAAGGTTGCGGAAGGACTTGGGAAGACTTAACAGTTTTATTAGTGGTAACGGATCACGGAGGCTCCGTAGCAAAGTCCATCGAATTTTAGACACCCATATGAGACATTCGCAATTTGAAGCTAACAATTCAAATGCCATTTTAACCCGGGACACAGTGAAGCAGAAGCTGTGTGTCCAGATAGCGAGGCAAAGAAAATATAAACTAGCAAATCGAAGACGCGAAAATATTAAACTGTTGAAGTTCAGTGAGAAGCGGTGTTATCGATCATTGAGAACGAGTTCAAACACCGATGACAGTGATATTTCCGGAAAGGAATAAGTTGAAGATTACTGGTCGTCAATATGGTCGTGTGATTTGAGCCACAATAAAGATGCGACGTGGATTACCAGAGAAAAGGATCGTTATCGGCATCTCGAAGGTATGTCGCAAGATTTCCTGACCATCGATCAAGTAAAGGAGGTTATAGCGCGAACTCACAATTGGAAAACGCCGGGTGTTAACAGAATACAAAACTTCTGGTACAAGCGATTACCTGCAACGCACCAAAAGATCACGAATACTTTTAACAGGTGTATCCAAAATCCAGAAGATTTCCCAAGTGAGCTAATAGGCGGCATAACATACTTACTGCCGAAAGGCGAAGGTTTCAAATGTAACCCTGAGAACGGAAGGCCAATTAAATGTCTCCCAACAATTTACAAAATTATGACTGGTTCTTTGAACATTTTAATTTACCACCATCTGATGCGGAACCATATTGTATGTGAGGAGCAAAAGGGATGCAGTAAGCACTCAAAGGGATGAAAAGAGCAGGTGACCACAGACCAAGTTATTTTGGAACAAACAACGAGACAGTCGCGGAATCTTTACGCTTGCTATATTGGTTACCAGACGGCGTTTGACAGCGTGCCGCATAGCTGTTTGCTGGAAGTGCTGGAGATATATAAGATCCACCCAAATATAATAGCGTTCTTTAAGCGCAAAATGAAGGACTGGAGGACATATGTTGTAATATGGACGGGTAACGGGATTATTAAAACTGGAGATATAGAGATTAAGCGTGGTATCTTTCAGGGAGATTGTCTCTCAGGTCTTTGGTTCTACTTGGCACTTAACCCATTAAGTAATGTTTTGAATGACACTGGCTATGGCTTTAAGATTAAGGACGGATCTGCCCAGAGAATTATCAACCATTTATTATATATGGATGACCTGAAAATATATGCGTCGACAAGACAACACTTGCATCAGCTTATTGGAATAGTGTCGATGTTTAGTAATGACATTAATATGAAGTTCGGCTTGGATAAATGCAGAATTATAAGTATAGTCAGAGGTAAAGTGAACAGAACTCTAAGTGAGGTTTGCTTTGATATCAAGGAGATGGAGGAGGAAGAGTTATATAAATATCTAGGGTTCATGCAGAAGGGTCGTATTGATCATGCGATGGTGAAGAGTGCATTGATAAGAGAGTATAAAGCGCGAATTCACAAAATCGCCAAGACGAATATCAGTGGAGCACACCTTGCTATTCCACTACTGACATATAGCTTTAATGTCATACGATGGTCGCCCACAGAGATAAAAGCGATACAGCGAGTAATGAGAACGATCCTCACAACTTATGGATTTCAACATCCCAAAGCGTGTACTGAGAGGATAGTGGCGCCGAGGAAAGAAGGCGGAAGAGGCCTACTTGATTTACAAACGCTACACGATAACCAAGTACAATCGATACGAGACTATTTCTTTTCAAAAGCAGATATGTCTCCTCTTGCTAGTATGTTGGTCAGGACGGATAAAAATCTGAGACCTTTAAACTTAAATGGAAACTTTGAGAGACACGCACAAGATAAGGCGTGTCCATCCAGCTCCGCTTTATCGGTGGAGATAAAGCGGAGCTGGAATTTGAGTGAGATCAGGATACTACCCATAATTATTAGTGCCGAAGGAGTCGTACACAAACAGCTCCGGAATGATATTGACATCCTTGGGTTGAAAACTGATCTTATAGATGTGATGCAAAAACCCGTTATAATAGATTCTTGTCATATTACTAGGAATTTTTTAAACATACAATAGGAATTACTGTAATATGTTAAATATTTGTAATAGGCTAAGGCTGTAAATATATAACATGTATTATGTACCTTATAAGAGAGAGTAATAAAGGAGGAATAGTAATAATGATAACAATAACAATAAGAAATAAATATGTAAGTATAAAGATATTTTTTCCTTATTTTTACTCTAATGTTTTTTTCATAATATTTTTTACAGCTTTCAGGATCGTAAGATTTTAATATAATCCCTTAATTTACAATATCAACAGCAACAACCACAATAAAAAAAACAACAACAGCAGCATCGTTGACGGTGCTTCTGTTGTTGTAGCAGCATCAACAACAACAACAATAAAAACAACAACATGAAAGGTTTCCTTTGCCTTTGTCACGAGTGTGGTCAGCAGTTCACCTTAAACCGCATTTAAGCGCCATTTTGACGGCAAACATAGCAACAAGTCATTTGAATGTTTCAAATGTCAAAAGAGATTTACACGACGAGATGCAGCAACATCAACGTCAGAAGCAACAGCATCATCATCAGTAGCAGCATCATCAACTCACCCTCAGCCATCAGCATCAACAGCAGCAGCAGCAGTAGCAACATCAATGCCAGCGTTGACCCAACTGTAATGAGAACCTATTGCAGAAAGACTGGAACTATCAGCTGAGAACCAACAAACATAAGAAGAAGTGTGGGGTACTAATAAATGAGCACATTAAAGTAATTAAGTCCGTCTTCAAAGAAGAAACGTTTATTTATACATATGATAATGAGGGTTTGTTTATCCCAGAGCTTTTCTTGGAAAAGGCTGAGGAACCAATTTTGAGGGCTCTGGAAGATTTGTTGGTAAAACACTCAGCATATAAATTTAATATTGAAGTTTATGCAGAGTACAAGAAAACTACCAACGAAGAAGGCATGATTGTTGAGGTGAAATCGTTCCAAACTAAAATGACGCTGGTTGAACAAGCTGAGGTGTTGCTAAACATATATAAAGATATGTGTGAACAAGTTTGCAAGCAAATGTCTAAGTTCCAAAAGAGGGACAGTGTAAGGTCTCTTGTAAGAATTTATTACTTGGAGGTCAACGTCAACCAATACCGCAAACTGAAAGGATCTTCTTACATCCCACTGCCGAGGGTCCTTCAGGATAAACATGCGTGCGTCAACGTAAAAAATGACGACGTATACTACATTAAATGGGCCATAATATCTTCCATGTATTCTTCAGCACGTCACAGTGATTGAGTATCTATCTATATAATAAAAAACATTGAAGCTTTTGTTCTTTTTTTTATGGCAGATAGAACCAAACTCAGGGGATGCCCCCTATCCATGCAAATCATTCGTTGGTTTAGAAGGGAAAAGGTTAGTGGGAAGGGGAAAAGTGGGAGTAGTGTTGATTTACACCTCTTTTAAAAGCTTGGACGTTATAAGTGGGTGGGAAAACATGCGCAGGGAGACTATTCTACAACTTAACTGCGCGACCGAAAAATGAATTCTCGCGGTAGTGGGTAGTGCGTTGGAACGGGATCGAGGCGTAAAAGGGGTGCACCGCTCTGGAAAGCCGAGTAAATCTGTTGAATACATGAACCGAAGGAATCAGGCTGGCTACTTCAGAGGAACAATTACCATTAAAGTATCGGTAAAATAAGGTTACACACCCCACATCCCGACGACATCCCAAGGGTTCCCTATAAGTTAACTGTCCCCTATAAGTTTTATCGCACGACCTTGTTTACGGTCCAGAAGATGAAGATATGTTTTCGAAGCTCCCGACCAAATATGCGAGTTGTACTCCATTTTCGGACGGATATAAGTGGTGTAGATACAACGAAGGTCGGTTGGAGTGAAGTATTTCTTCGCTTTAAAAAGCCTAAGCACTTGGCTGCTTCTTTCGACACATCAAAAATGTGATCGTTCCAACGAAGATCGCATTGTATTGACATGCCCAGAACATCAAGAGCCTCAGACTCATTAATATCCACACCACCCATATTTAAAGGTGGGAAGTTGTCGCCCGCCAGACGCTTGTGGGTCAACAAACAGCATTTGGTCTTCCGCGCATTAAAATCGACCCGATTCGCTTGACCCGACTCCTGGATTTTGTTGAGGTCACATTGGAGTGTGTCATTCATAATACTGCGTTTTCTATTGATCTCCAGAATAGAAGGACGCCTGGAGAATGAATATGAATGACAAATGCTGCTGTCATCAGCAAACGAGTAGACGGGGTTTGATGTCAATGACAGAAGGTCATTGATGAAAATAAGAAAAAATTTTGGAGACAGGATCGAACCCTGCGGAACTCCAGCGTTAATGGAGTGCTCTTCGGGAGCAAAGCCGTCTATCACAACCCGAATAGAACGGCCGCTGAGGAAACTCGATATCCATCGAGTGAATGTATTACCGACACCATAAGCAGCCAGTTTAGACACAAGTGCTTTATGCCACACTCGGTCAAATGCCTTGGAGATATCCAAAGCAACAACCTTACTCTCACCGAATTGGTGAACACAACTGTTCCACCGCTCAGTGAGGAACGCCATCAGATCGCCTGTGGAGCGGTGAGCACGGAAACCGTATTGGCGATCACTGACCAATTGGTTGCTCTCTAGATACCTCATCAAGTTAAAATCAAGCTGAGCAGATTTTACGGGAAAATGGAGTGGTGTTGGACTTTGGTGTACTGACGTTCCCGCTGCCTCTTGCACAACTCTCGCGCTTCAAGAACACAACACAAATATAAGTGTCAAGGTGTTTGGCTACGACGAGGAGGTCGGTGGCTTCGTGGGACCCTACTACAGCACCAAAATGGAGAAGGTCGCCCACATCAACCTGCTCCTGATTCAGTAGGAGGAGCGGTCCCACTATGTGTGGATTAGAAATATATCAAGGTAATTTAAATTAAACTAATGACTACTAATTTTCGTAACACAAATTTGTATTATCTTTTTTCTTTACAGGTTATTGACAAATCAACAAACGAGAAAGGAGCACAGAGCATATTTCTGCAATAGTTGGAGTTGGGCAGTGATAGAGTGGCAGAGTACTGTCATTTAACTGTTGAATATAGGGGACCGGCTCACAATAATTGCAACCTTAATTTTAAACTACCACATTTTTTTCCAGTTCTATTCCACAACTTTTCGGGGTATGATTGTTACCTGTTAATTAAAGAATTAAACTCAATTGAAGGTGACATTAACGTCATTCCATTAAACAAGGAATTATATGTTTCATTATCTAAAAAAATTCAGGTTGATGAATCAGATGTCATGGAACTTAGATTCTTAGATTCTTATCGTTTCATGGCATCAAGCTTATACGAATTGTGTCAAAATTTATCACCAAGCGATTTTTATAGAGTTCGTCAAATGTACTATACTCAAACGAAGACGAATTCAATTTGTTAACACGAAGAGGTGTATTTCCCTATGAATACATCGATTCCGTTGGCCTCTTGAATGAAACATGTCTTCCTTCCAGAGACCATGTTTTCAGTCGTCTAACCAACAGGGAATGTTCGGAGAATGATTACGAACATGCTCTCAAGGTTTGGAATACTTTCCAAACTATTAACGATTACATGCTGCTATACCTTAAAATATATGTTTTAATTTTAACAGATGTTTTTGAAAATTTTAGAAAAATCTGTAAGGGTATTTATAAACATGATCCTTGCCCGTATTATATAACGCCAGGATTGTCTTGGGATGCAATGCTGAAAAGTACTTGAATAGAACTGGATGTATTGACTGAAATAGACATGTATATTTTCAAAAAGGTATATGGGACGGTATTGTTCAATGCACAAAACGACATTTAAATAAGAACTGCAAAGCGTGAAAACCTTTAAGCGAAGTGTAAACCGTCACTACTGCCTCTTTCCCCCTTCCCACAAAACCTGTCATCCCTTCGGAACCAACAAATGCTGTGCATGGATAGGGGGCATCCCCTGAGCTTGGTTTCATCTGCCATAAAAAAAAGGCGAACAACAAATTAATGAGGGATTTTGGTAACCAAAAGCCATCAGAACACCTCACGTATTTGGACGCCAACAATTTATATGGGTGGGCAATGTCTGAGTATCTTCCAACTGGTGAATTCGAATGGATTGATGAAGTTGATAATTTCAACATCAACACAATTCTTTCAATTCCAGCGGATTCATCAGTTGGATATATTCTAGAAGTTAACTTACTATATCTTGAAGATCTTCACGACACTCATAACGATTTGCCGTTTTGTGCAGAAACAAAAAAGTCTCCAATAGGTAATCAGGAAAAATTAATTACTGATTTAAAAGCAAGTCTCACTACATAATAGCAAGTCTCACTACACTATAGAAATCTTCAACAGTAAATGGTCTACAAGCAAGTCTCACTGCATAATAGTAAGTCTCACTACACTATAGAAATCTTCAACAGTAAATGGTCTACAATTAAATAAAGTACATAGAATCTTTAAATTCAAACAGTCTCCATGGTTAAGGAAGGATATTGATCTAAATACATATCACCGCACAATAATTAAAAATAATATCGAAAAAATTTGTTTTCAAATTATTAAATAATGCAGTTTATGGTAAGACCATGGAGAATTCTCTCAAAAGAGAAAACATGTGAAAATTGTTACTTCTTGGATTCCTCTGAAGTTATGGCCGCTATTCAATTGAGTCGGAGTCGTGTAGTTTACAACAAAACTGTTTATTTTGGTTTTGTTGTATTAGAACTAACAAAGTGGAAGATGTATGACTTCCATTATGACTACATGCAGCCTTGACTTTGAACTATATGGACACCGAGTCTTTTATATATAGCATACAAATCGACGATTATTACATAATACATAAGAATATTCACCAAATAATTATTTCAACATACCGCGTAAAAATTGCAAAGACTCGGTATGATGAAAGATGAAAATAAGGGAAGGATCATGAAGGAATTTTTTGGTCTTAGATCCTATAGTGCAGAAAACGTATTCCTATAGTGCAGAAAACTGTAGTAAGACAAAAAACGCTAAAGGTGTTAAGAAGTCAGTATTAGATAGTTTAAGTTTAAGTACAATAGTTACAAGGCCTGTTTTTTAAATAAGAGGATAATTTATGGTGATGTGTATATATTTAGGAGTAAAATTCTACAAATATATACGGAAAAAATCCACAAGATGCCGCATTTAAGAGGCATTTAAGAGGCATTTAAGAGGTATTAAGACAGTCTACCGAGACGATCTCGTCAACAAGAATGTCGAATCGTTAATCTGGATACATCAGAGGGCCCCGGTACTCATTGGGTATTATAAAGATAAGAACTGCAAAGAATATTTTGATAGCTTTGGAAACTTGCAACCACCATATGAAATAATAAATTATTTGGGAGGAGTACGCTACAACTACACTCAACATCAAGACTATAATTCATACAACTGTGGTCACCATTGTCTAAAATTTCTGTATATGTTAAATAATAAATAAATAATAAATATAGTTTTTAAAAATATAGCAGTATATACATTTCATTAAACCTTTTAATATGAATAAACAATTATAATTTATATGGTGTGTTGAATTTGGACGATGTTGAAAATATGTTGATGGTGGTGAAGATGAGTTTCTGAAGTATTTTTTATATACTTTTAAGAGTACTGTTCCTATATAAAAAACATATTCCACGCTGCTTATGTAGTCGTTATATAAATACTGCATTTTAGTTCCTGCATATACTGCATTTTAATACTGTGTTGTCTAAAAGTGTTGTAAAAGTGTTGTCTTCGGCCTGGCCGAAACCTAAATACCCTACACCCGAGTAACTAAAAAAATTATAATATCGCAACTTAACAAATTTAGTGTAAATAGGCGGACCATCCCCAATTTTGGCAAACATTTTTCTAATGTCTAGATACTGCTGGATAGAATCACGAATTAATATTTTGATCCGTTTTTGGGATATTGACAACATTTTTATAAGTGGGCGGACCACGCCCATGGTATACAAATTGGTAATACTTGTAGATACATAGTTATAAAAATACGTGTTAATATCTTATACCGTTTATGATTTATTGACAACTTTTGTATGAGTGGACGTGGCACGCCCATTTCCGGCAAGCTTATTGGTAATGCTTCCCTATGTATCCTTATAAAACTACATCTTAAAATCTTATACCGTTCATTTTTTGCAATCGTTTTAGTAATGGCGCTATATGTTCCGGAATAAAATTTTACCTTAATATCTCACACGGTTTATGAGATATTAACATTATAAAATTTTTTTAAACGATGTGCCTTTACATACCGAATGGAAAGTAGGCGTGGCGGTTTAGCGATCTCAGCCATTTTCAATCCCAAACAGCCCTACATAACGAAGAATATTTTTGCCAAATTTCATCGCGATATCTCTTTTCGTTATCCCGTAATCGTGATTTCAGCAGACAGACATACAGACGAAAAAAAATCGATTCAGGAGGTGACGCTGAGCAAGAATATATATACTTTTATATATCTATCTCGTCTCCTTCTCTGCGTTACAAACGGAGGAACAAAGTGAATATACCCTACTCCCTTCGTATGTAGGGTATAAAAATAACAAAATTGTAAAAAATGCAAACAAAAAATTTCAAAAAAATTAAAACTATAAAAAATAAAAAAATAAAAAAAAATTAACAACAAAAAAATTTCAACATTAAAAGAAAATTTAAAAAAAATAAAAAATATACAAAATATATATTCGGATGTAGGGTATAAAAATAACAAAATTGTAAAAAAATTAAAACAAAAAATTTCAAAAAATTAAAAATATAAAAAATAAAAAAAAATTAACAACAAAAGAATTTCAAAACTTTAAAAGAAAATTTTAAAAAAATTAAAAATTTACAAAATATATATATAAAAATTCCCGATCTGGCAACTCTGTCCACAAAAATTCACGATCTGGCAACCCGTCCACAAATATCTTCGATCTAGCAAAATCCACAAAAATCCGCGATCTGGCAACTCCGTTTTCCACATGTCGTTGCTGTTGTTGTGCTCCACATTTGATCCACATGATCCACGTGTGTGGCTATGATTTTACTTGTTGTTGTTGTTGTGAGCCAGAAGGTACATTTATATACTTAGTTTAGTTAACTCTTAAACGGCTGGACTGACTTTGATGCGGTTTTCGCCATTGTGTTGGAAAGCAGCTATTTCTAGAAATATACTATATGAGCTTCACTAATACGTTTAGGTGTTTAAGTAAAATTGTTAAATTTTAAGTTTTTTACTTGTAAATGCGCTGCAAAAAAAAAGCTCGACTCTTGGTGTGTTCTCCACTCACTCAATAAATAAATAAATAAATATGCAGTTAAGCGTACTTTTAGAAGATATAAAACGCGTTGTTAGCTTAACTCATGAAGTTTGCCACAAGAACAATACAATGGCGAAAACAGCATCAAAATTGGTCCAGTCGTTCAAGAGTTACTAAACTACCTCTAAAGAAACGCATGATTGACTAATTAATTTTTATTGCATTAAAAATTTTCTACCTACATAAATTGTCTATCTCTTCTTTATAACCCTAATACTTGCACATGCAACTGCAACGCCGCACAAATCTACGTAAGAGCAAACAAATGAGTTGCTGTTGAAATGCAACGTCGCTACCTGCCGCCGACAAAGGGTACGGTAAAGTCACTGATAACACACAGCAAGCATTTGCTGGGTGAACTGTTCATGGAAAATTACATTACTCTACAACGAATCAGCGTTAGCTGAATCAGCCGTTGTAACGAAGATTATTGCCGGGGTATACTCAGTCTCGCCAGAGTCCCGTACCGAACACTTAAATAAAAGGCTTTCGGTTTTCTTTTGATAGTTTTCGATTATTTATTCACCGTTATTCAAAGTTGTATTTTCCGGTCTTTTATTGCTATACATTAATTTTACGAACTAACAGTATTTCCTAAAACTAGTTGCTTTAATTCTAACGTCCGCTGAATAGCACTCAGTCCGTAAAAATACAAATTCTATATACACACAGGGTTCTAGAATACGAGGTTTTATAATTGTCAGCGTCAGCCCCTACGAGGTACTAGAATTTAATTGTATTCGGGATTGGCGTCCGCTTAAAAGCACTCAGCCACTACGAGGTACTAGAATTTACTTGTATTCAGGATTGGCGTCCGCTTAAAAGCATTCAGCCACGACGAGGTACTAAAATTTACTTGGAATCGGGATTGGCGTCCGCTTAAGAGCACTCAGCCAGGACGAGGTACTAAAATTTACTTGTAATCGGGATTGGCGTAGGCTTAAGAGCACTCAGCCAGGACGAGGTACTAAATTTACTTGGAATCGGGATTGGCGTCCGCTTAATAGCACTCAGCCAGGATGAGGTACTAAGATTTACGTAGAATCGGGATTGGCGTCCGCTTAAGAGCACTCAGCCAGGACGAGGTACTAAAATTTACTTGTAATCGGGATTGGCGTAGGCTTAAGAGCACTCAGCCAGGACGAGGTACTAAAATCTACTTGGAATCGGCATTGGCGTCCGCTTAAGAGCACTCAGCCACTACGAGGTACTAGAGGTTCAAGGTTTGACGACTTACCACTTGGAGCACGAGATTCCAAAAGAGATCGAATTCAGCGCGGTGGGCCCTTTTATACACCGATCAAAACAATTTCGCTGCAGTCGTTGTTCTTGTGCACATTCCGGAATTTTCTAATGTGCATAGCGGCACACAACGTACTTGTTGTTGTTGTGCTTATTTCTAGAAATATTGCTTGTGATTTTGTTGCTAGCTTCCCACGCTCTAATTTAATTTCTGCTTGCTGGTTTCGCGTCTCCGTCTGTGTTGTAATTTTGTAATTGTTGTAAAAAGTATGTGGTTCATGTATTCTGTGTGACTGTTGTTTTTTATCCCTTTGTTAGCAAGCGAGTTAATGTGGTTGTTGTTGTTAGAATTAATTCCACCTGAAGTTGGGTCCGCACAACCTAGGTCACCGCGTTTTCAGTCTACGTTTACTAAAAACGGGCTCGGTTTGTATGCAGGCCAGGTTCTACACCCGGAGTTGTAAGAAAAAATATTTTTTCTTACACTCCCCCCTTTCTTTCGGATAGCAGGACAGTGATCCGTTTAGGGGTCAGTGTCACGCGATACTTCGGTTGCATGGTGGTATTCTTTGAGCTCCCCAATGTGAGCCGTGCGAGTTTTCGTATTTCCCTGGCAGTTGAGCTCGACGATAACTGGTGATGTGTATCTCTGGATCCGATACGGCCCGTCGTATTTGGGAGCTAACTTGGCGGTAAACTTGTCCACTGCTTTCGATAGGGGATGGCTTCTCAATAATACCCATGTTCATACTGCCGGGTTCCATTGTCTTCGCCGAAGGTCATAGTGTCGGGCTTGGTCCTTGGATGCTCGTTCGATGTTTCTCCTCACGATGTTGAAGATCTCCTGCAGCCGGTTACCCTTGTGTTCGGGACTCTGTGGTCCTGACCCTGTACCGATGGTACATGCTGTTGATTGCCAAAGAAATTTCTGGGATCAACTCATACCATTGGGTTTGCCTATTATCGGCCACTTGTGCAAGAATTCTGTTCACGTTTCGATTGGCTCTTTCTGTTAATTATCGCTTGCATTGCAGGGTTCTTGGGGTAATACCTCTGCTTTATTGGCCTATCATCTCTCATGACGATTTTATGGGTCGTTATTTTGGAGGGTCCCACCATCATCTCGAATTTCTCATGCTCTGTTTTTAGGAATTCGTTAATGATGGGTTGGTCTTCTTTTCGCGACTTGTTGGTTTCTGCGCCTAGTTCAGAGTGTTGTTCGTTCTCCACATCAGCCTTCTCCAATGATTTTGCCTCAGGAACTTGGGCGCAATCAGTGTGAACTATCGAGCAAGTCGCTCGTTCGGCTTTTGGGTCTCCCAGCGTAATTGTCTCACCACCACAGCTAATAGAAGCTCCTATGCTTGTCAGGAAGTCCAAGTCACATGGTCTGTCACATCCTGTAGAATTAGAAGTGGGAGCTCACACTCTGCAGTCCCCAAACGCACGCAGACTTCGACGGCTTCCTTCACGGTACGCACGGTGCCGTCGGCCATTTTGACCCGTACATCCACCTCCATCAGCTTTCCGTCTGTCATCACAGCCGCCGCGTTACTAATGAAGCTCCACGAGGCTCCTGTGTCTAGAGTAGCTGTGATGAGTTCCCTTCCTAAGGCTACCTTGGCGTAAATCCGGTCTCGATTGTAGTTTAAGCACTTCGTGGGTTTCCTTGAGTTTCGGCATTCTCGTTGAAAATGTCCACTTTCGCCGCATCTTCTACAGGCTGTTCGAAGGTTTCGCTCTTTTCCTGTGTTTTTTATGGTCATCATCCTGTGCGTCCCTGGTAATTGTAGGTGCTGATTATGAATTTCTCGTGGAAGTTCGGGTTCCTTTGCCTTCAAAATCTTCAGCCAATTCAATGAGATGAAGATAATCCCTATGGCAATTCTTGTAAATCCTCTGTAGTTTTTGCTCCTCTGTATATTTCACATGTCGCATTAATGTCTGCATGGCCAGTACATAGTCCTTGAACTTCTCGCGAGTCCCTTGGATCTTTTTCCTAATGTTGTCCTCCAGTTCTTCGAAATATCTCGATGGCAAGAAGAATTTCAGGAAATCGGTTTTAAACAATTCCCATCTTGACCAGCTCCTATTGTTATTTCGGTACCAACAAAGAGCTTTATCCTTCAGCAACTCCGGCATGGTTCGTGGCAGCATATGCTTAGGCAACTCATACGCCTCGGTGAGCTCCTCGACTCTCTCAATGAAGCCTATTGGGTCCCTACCACCGTCGTACCTACAAGACCATTTACGTACCTTGTCAATTACCTCAGAGTAGCACATCCTACTATGGGCCACACTCTCTGGCTCGCACCTCGCTGCTATGCAACCACCTGTTGACATGGAAACTTGATTGCCGGGGTTCATGTTAAGCACTTCTGTTGCATTTGCCCTCTGTTCGCTGTGTTTCGGAACCGCACCTTACAATGATGGCGTCGCCGGTCGCGCACTTGGAGAAATATATTTAAAATCATAAAGTGTTGATATAAAATAAAAACAAGTATGTATAAAACTGAAGAACAAAAGAACAACAAACGAAGTGTCCGCCATCATGAAATTGTGTGATTGCCATACCGAAGTTTTTTGTAAAAATTGTCTTTTTTTAGAAATTTAATATACTTATCTTGTTTTGGCCACGAATACGGTCGTATTTTGCAACTATGCGATTCATTAAATTTAAAACATACACACATCGAAATTCTTTTTGTTTTACGTGTTAATCGTCATGCAATATAATTATGGCAACTCTGGCGAACATTCGGAAATTCAGTAAATTTCACTCACACACATTTAGAAATCACACGTATATGAATTTTAACATAAAAGAAGAAAGTAAGTGTCGCCACGCGTTCTTCTCGAAGCCGACTTCAAGAAGCCGCTTCAAGAAGACAGATCTCGCCATCGCCATTTCTAGGTATCAGGCTTCCAATATTTTTTAGACAAATTCTAAAAACCAGCTTGTTGCAATAGTGCATACATTTCTCCACAGTTCTAGGGCAGCCCTTCATCAAAAAATTACTTTTAAAACGACTTTTATTACAAAAAGGTCCGAAATAACTCTTAAGAAATTACTTTTTCAAATAAAAGTCTCAAAATAAATCTTCAAATGGCTTATAAAAATAAAAGTCCTTTAAAGACTTTTATCGTTGACTTTTAAATATAAAAGTCTTTAAGGACTTTTAACTTTTATTTTTGAAAGTAAAAGTTAACCGAAAACTTTCGAAAAACGAAATTTTTAGAAATAAAAGTTAAAGTTGACTTTTACTTAAAAATTCATTTCAATAAGAGTCATTTGCAGGCTCTACCCGTTAGCTAAGACTTCAAATGCTCGTGCACCTTCAGACTTTAGGCCCATCTATATTCTGTCACCCTTATCAAAAGCCGTAGAAGCTCTCATGGTTAATCAAATATCCTTCTTTTGAATGAAAACAACCTATTAAGCATTTATCAATCTGTATTTCGTGCTAAGCACAATTGCACCACTGTTGTTTTAAAGGTTCTTGATGATATTCGTCCCTTCTATGACAGCGGGATGCTCTCTTCTTTGTCTTCTTGATTTTTCGAAAGGGTTTGATATGGTCAATCACAAGTTATTATGTAATAAATTGAAATATCTGAATGGTTTCTCTAAAAGTGCAGTGTGCTTTCTATTCTCTATTTAGTTATCTCTTGTAGATTGCAGAAGGTGAAACGTAACGACATTAATTCTCAATATATGTTAGTCACTGCTGGTGTACCGCAAGGTTCTCTGCTAAGACCTCTCCTAATTTCTATTTACAGTAATGATATTTTCTAAGTTTGTAAACACGCAGCATAACACATGGTTATGCTGACGACATTCAGATAGACCTTTGTAGTAAAATTAATCTTAAGGAATATTTAGAGTGTCGATTTAATCAAGACTTATGTATTCAATGTTGGTCCGAAAATAATTGCCTTCAGTTAAATCCCCGTAAATGATTAGTCTTGCTAGTTTCTAAAGACAACGTTCACTTCTGCGATTAGTCTGATATTTTGTTAGGTAATGTCAAGTTAAAATTTGTTGGCATGGTTGTAAATTTGGGCTCTCGTATCAATAGCGTGGTTCGAAAGGTCTACTTTGTCCTCAGGAATCTCCGTTTTTCAGCCGCATTTACACTCTTGGGAATTCGGCGTAGAATCCAACGCATTCTCCCAGTTATATCATACTCACCAATTGTTTACAGTAAATTAGATTCCTGTTATCAGTTTAAACTTTCTGTCGCTTTTAATAATGTTACTAGATATGTTTATAGACTTCGTTGTTTCGACCGCATTGCGTAATTTGGATATGATCTGCTTAGATGCGACATATTATGATGCGACATTTTATGCATGAAAAAATAATTTTTCAGAGCCTTAAGGTTTTATCTCAATAATTATCTAAATAATTAATACACGATGTTTATCTAAATAATTAATACAGGACTAAATTTATCTAAATAATTAATACAGGACTAGAATTGAATAAGCTTTTTGAATGGTTTTTGTGTATAATTTTTATTTCACTTGTTGGAGCGGTTATGTCGTGGATAAATACGACCTTTTTGCTGTAATGCGAAGAGTTATTAATATGACACGTACCACTCCCAACAGTAAGATCGCTAAGCTACATGTTTGCATATCCACTCAGTGCATTTGCTGATGGATAATGCGATCTCAAGGTCATGCACCGTTCTCTGTCTATCATTATCGTGCGCCGCTTTAACATGATCTCTCGTTCCAGGTTGCCGCGTGTTTGCATCAGTTCATTTTTGACAGCATCTGCGTTATTAAGTTCCTCGAGCATTGCAGTTACGCTGCTCTGGATGGTGTGGACTTCCTGGATCAAATCCACTTGTGCCGAGTCACGGCAATTCTCGACGTTGGGCCGAAAGCTACGATTGTCCATGCGTGTTTGGGCGACTTTCATGGCAGCATCGAAACCGCGTAGGACTTGATGTAGGTTGTCGATGCGGTTCTCGGTATCAGCAAGCTTTTGGAGACACTATAAATAGTGAAAGCATGTAAAAGCTAATTACTTTGTAATTAAAAACGCCACAATCGATTGACATTTCTTACATCTCTAAGATCGTTTTCGAAGCGTTGCAAGTTCTCTTGTGTACAGTTAATGCGCGCAACTAACGCCTTTTCTACCAAGTCGGCCTGAGAACGAATGTCGCGAGCAGCATTTAGAAGTATCGAGTTAAGGGTGGCTCTAAGTTTCACCTGAAAATTAAAATAAATGGCAATACAGCGCTGTGGTGTAAAACTGAGAGTTGTTTTTTTTGTGGTGGTGAAATCGTATCTATTTAAGTCTTGCTTATCAAAATCTTACGAAAGCAGTCTAAAAAGTTATCAACTATCAACGGCCTAACAATGAAAGAACATTTTTTTCTTTCAGAAGCAAAGGGGGCCGTTAAGGGAAAAATCTAATGTGCATACTAGACAACAAAGCTAATATTACGCACATTGTAATTGTTAATGTGTGGAGAAAAGAAAAAATTCTTTCATTGATAGGCAGAGAACGAGGCTGCCCTCGTATTTATCAAAACCTATTTGTTAAAGTCTTACTACAATATTAAAAAAATCTTTTCCCGAAAATCTTGCAAAAATTACTAAATTTATAAAAAATCTCGTTTTCGCATTACTTAAATTAATCGTATTCCCAGTAGTTAAAGGTGCATTGTAACAGACAGGCAAATAAACAAATCGGAGCGAGTGTCAATCAGTTGATCGGCTGCAAGAAACCAGCCATACTACTTGGGCTGACTTTTTCAGTCGATTGACTGGTATAGAATGTGCAGTGGAGGATTATGAACATGCTCAAAGAGCTTGGCTACCTTTCAATTGTCAAACTCTGATTGATTACATGTTCCTCTATCTGAAAAAAAAACGTTCTTATTTTGGTAGACATTTTTGAAAATCTCAGATGTCTGCAAAAATATTTACGACCTGGATCGCTGTCAGTACTTACAGCTCCAGGATTGTCTTGGGATGCAATGTTGAAGACGACCAATATAGTACTGGAACTGCTTACTGATACAGATATATATCTTTTCATTCAGAAAGATATACGGGGCGGCATTGTCCAATGAAGCAATAGGCATTCAAAGACTAATAATGAGCATAGGGCGGATTACGAATTAAATAAGCCGTCAGAATACTTAGTGTATTTCAATGCCAATAATTTGTACATCCTGGAAGTAGACTTGGACTACTCAGAATTTACAAGACGCGCATAATGATTTTTAATTTTGTGCTGGAAATAAAACTGTGGGTAGCTCCAAGTGCAAAAAGCTATTGTTGATTTACGACAACCAAGAAGCAAATTATATAATCCACTACAAAAACCTTTAACAATGCCTTCAAAATGGGTTTGCGTTAAAGAAGGTTTATAAAGTATTAAAATTTTAACAATCTTGCTGGTTAAATCAATATGTTACCTAAATACCAATCATCGCAGTTTAACAAGAAATACTTTTGAAAATATTTCTCAGAACTGCTAAACAATGCGGTGTAGGGGAAACAATGGAGAGTGTTGATAAACGGATGGATGTCAAGATCGTGACATATCTGGTAAAGTCGGGGAAGGCGATTGGGAGCTCGTGCGTAGATTGCCAAACCCAATTTTCACAGCTTTTCGCAATTTACTGAAGATATGATTGCGATTCAAATTTGTAGGATTCGCACCGTTTTCAACAACCCCATTTATTTGGGATTTTCGTTGCTTCAATTGTCTAAGTGGATAACTTTCACTACAATTTCATGGCACAGCAATTCCAACAGAGCCTTGTATTGAACTATAGGGATTCATTAAGATATATTCAATCAAAACTGAAGATTTTTGTAGGGATATTCGTGATGATACCGACTCAAATTCGATACATCCGAATATCCAAAGGAGAATGTTTTCAATTTTCCCCTTAGGAATGGTCTTAGATAGGTTAAGTTTAAGTGGTTATAAAAATTGTTTAGTAAATAAAGATTTCATATATGGTGACATATATATATCTAGAAGCAAAATTCACCAAATATATACACAATTAGTTCATTAGGTAGCTCTAAGTAGTTAAGGCGCTAGGAGATACATAAGAAGTGACGGTATCAACACCTATGCGTGGAGCTATCACAGAATAGATTTAGAATTAGAATTAAACAAAGTTTTTGAAAATTTAAATTTTTAATAATTATTAAATAATTTGACAGTTAAAATTATTAAAAAACTGTCAGAAATCCCAAAAATGGTGGATTAGTGCTAATTTCTGCCAATAGTATAATAGCTAATCTAAATGATACAATCTTAAAATTTAACTTCCAAAATCTGTCGGGTATGAGAACCAAGTTAAATACTTTTCGCTCAGATAATGACCATGATATATTAATAATAGTTATTATTAGTTATTAATAAAAAACTTGGCTAAATGATGACTTCTATGATGAAGAAGTAATTGATTCAAACTATTACCAATTATACCGTAAAGGTCGGAATGCACATCTTACTGGTTGCTGGTGGTGGAGTTCTTATAACATTATAACAAAATAAACGCTGTTGCATGCAGTATTAATCTGATAAACGGTCTCCTGGATCAACTTTTCGTTCAGATTCTCTCACCTAAAGGGAAACTAATAGTCTGCGCATCTTACATTCCACCAATTGTTCTATTGAAGTCTATAAAGGTCATGCAGATAATATTAATTTATTGTCTGAATATTTCTCTGATTCGTATTTTTGTGTCACCGATGATTTTAACCTAAGTAAAATTAACTGGGCTTCTCTTACTGATGATATTGCATCTTACCTACTAATGTTAACCTTCTACATGAAATACATTTAGTTGATACCTTTTTCAATATCGATTTGGTTAAAATTAATCTGGGAGTAGCGTCGCGACCGTGGTCGAAGGTGGATGCCGCTGCCCACCGCAGTGCAATTTTTTACAAACAGTGCCCGCGGCATAGAAATAGAAAAAATAAACCAACCACGTCCTACAACAATATAATAGAAAACCAAAACACAATATAATAGAAAACTAAAATATATAATAAATAGCAAAACGGAATGCAGAGAAACATGCGAGGGGCTTGTTTATGCTCTCCGTAGTAAAGCTCAGCATTTCGTTGGTTTTCACTCTTCCTCCTTCTTCCTGGTCCCGTTAGGTGTGCATGCGGCTGTGAGTGCACCGTGGGCTGAAACGCGGCAAGATAAAGGCATAACACTTGTCTTGTCGTGTTTTGCTTTGCTTGCGACGTACGCGTGGCCGCTTGTACAGCTGACGCTACACTTCCTTACAGTGGGTGGCGAAAACAAAATTCCGCATGGATTCCACTAATGTGCGTGGCTTGAGGGCGAATTTTTTTGCGGTCCATGCGCATATTTATACTAACCATCCGCATGTAATGGCACTAAGTGAGACCCAGGTGTCTGAGGGTGCAGATCCACTAGATTTTCACATACCTGGGTACCATTTACTGCCATTGTTTTCACCACACTGAGGCCTCACCTTATACATTCGTAGTGATGTCGCGTACCAGTGTCAGCAACACCTTTGCACGACGGATGCCGAATTTAGCTCCATGTGGGTTAAGTTCAAAATCCAGTCGCACATCCTGCACTTCTGCTTCATTTATAGAAGCCCGGGTCTAGGGAGGCTGCCTACTTTTGATAAATTGGACAGTCCCTCTGATTCGATTTCTAAAATTCTGGAATCGTATCCGAACAGTGACATTGTTGTTGCTGGTGATTCCAATGTTCATAATTCCAATTGGCTACGTCATTCGAGTCACACGACACCCGAGGGTTTGTATGTTGAGTTATTTGCTGAGTCTAATAATTTGACTCAATTAGTGAAGGAACCAACGCACTTTCCCTGCATTGATGGGCGAAACCAAAATATTTTGGACTTTTTTTAACTTCACATCACAGGAAGTATGATGGGAATGTTCTTGCACCTCTTGGTAATTCGGACCACGCTACATTCTCTGCAACCTTCCCATATTCCAGTCTCTAATCCGCTCATCAGCCAACTTCGAAGCGGACAGTGTGGCTTTTTGAGAAGGCTAATTGGGATGCGCTGAATTTCTTTTTCAGCCGTTTCAATTGGCAATTGTGTTTCAGGGATAGAGACATAAATGCTGCAGCAAAATTGGTAGAAAATATAATTTTATTTGGTGTGAGGTCTTTCATACCCAATAAAAGAATTTCCATTAAACCAAAAGACGTTCGTGGGGAGAGTGAAGAAGCAGACGCGATCGTCTATTCCAACTCTCCTCGAGGATGATCAGATCTTCACTCACTCGGTTGATAAAGCAAACTTGTTAGCCAAAATGTTTGCTGAAAACTGCTCTCTTCCTCAGAGTAGCCAACCGCTGTCGATGCTGTATCTCATGCTATGCCTGAGATGCATTTTCGAACACGAGCTGTTAAAAGAGTACTTGCAGACCTCAATGTCAACAAGTCCTCGGGACTGGATGGCATTTAAGCCCATGTGTTGAGAAAGTGCGCCTCAACACTGGCTCGCCCATTGCGAAATCTCTTTAATTTATTGTTTACTTCAGGAGTTTTTCCCACTTCCTGGAAGATTGCCAATGTGCAGCCAGTTCCCAAAAAAGGCGAGGCTACGAATCCTGCAAATTACCGGCCCATAGCAATCTGCTCAGTGCTCTCCAAAGTTATGCAGAGCATTATAAATTTTAACTTGATGAGGTATCTGGAGAGCAACCAATTGGTCAGTGATCGCCAGTACTGTTTCCGTGCTCACCGCTCCACAGGCGACTTGATGGCGTTCTTCACTGAGCGGTGGAACTGTTGTGTTCACCAATTCGGTGAGAGTAAGGTTGTTGCTTTGGATATCTCCAAGGCATTTGACCGAGTGTGGCATAAAGCACTTGTGTCTAAACTGGCTGCTTATGGTGTCGGTAATACATTCACTCGATATCGAGTTTCCTCAGCGGCCGTTCTATTCGGGTTGTGATAGACGGTTCTGCTTCCTAAGAGCACTCCATCAATGCTGGAGTTGGGTCCTGTCTCCGACACTTTTTCTTATTATCATCAATGACCTTCTGTCATTGACATCAAACTCCGTCTACTCGTTTGCTGATGACAGCAGCATTTGTCATTCATATTCGTTCTCCAGGCGTCCTTCTATTCTGGAGATCATTGAAAAACGCAGAATTATGAATGACACACTCCAATCTGACCTCAATAAAATCCAAGAGTGGGGTCGAGCGAATCGGGTCGATTTTAATGCGCGTAAAACCCAATGCTGCCTGTTAACACAGAAGCGTTCAGAGGGTGTCAATTTTCCACCTCTAAATATGGGTGGTGCGGATATTAATGAGTCGGATGCACTTGATGTTCTGGGCATGTCAATCCAATGCGATCTTCGTTGGAACGATCACATTTTTGACGTGTCAAAAGGAGCAGTCAAGCGCTTAGGCTTTCTTAAGCGGTGTTAGAAATACTTCACTCCAACCGATCTTCGTTGTATCTACACTACCTATATCCGTCCGAAAATGGAGTACAATTCGCATATATGGTCGGGAGCTTCGCGGCATATCTTCAGCTTCTAGACCGTGTCCAATGTCGTGCGTTAAAACTTATAGGAGACAGTAGGGTATCCAGCTCTATTGAAACCTTGGAGCATAGTCGTGATCTAGGGTGTGTATCATTATTTCACCGTTACTCTCATGGTAAATGTTCCTCTGAAGTAGCCGGCCTGATTCCTCCGGTTCAGGTATTTAGCAGAACTACTCGGTTTTCCAGAGGGGTGCACCTCTTCTATGTCGCGATTCTGTTCTAACGAACCGCGCATTATCGTGGCAATTCATTTTTTGGTCGCGTCGTTAGATTGTGAAATCATCTCCCTGCGAATGTCTTCCCGCCCACTTACAGCGTCGAAAACTTTAAGCGAGGTGTAAACCGTCACTACTCCCTCTTTACTCCTTCCCACTAACCTGTCATCCCTTCGGAACCAACAAACGCTGTGCATGGATAGGGGGCATCCCCTGAGCTTGGTTTCATCTGCCATAAAAAATCTGTTAGTAACAAAATATCTAAAATATTGGAATTAATTTTGTATCTAAATCAGTACATTCTACACTTAGTCCTTGCTCTTTTCCATTCACTCAGCTTTAGTATATCAAATTCAGTTTCATGATTTCATCAATTGTAATGCTATAGATGAATACATATATAACTATAAAGCTTGTAATTATGACATACTAAATGCAATTTGCATTGCGCAAATTGATTGGGTTGAGCTTTTTAAAGGCTTAGATGTTACACTACATCGTATATTTTTAAAAAAAACTAATCTGATCTAATCACTGCATATATACCATTAATTTAAAAATGCACCATTTACGCCGGTAAACAAATGAACTCAAAAATATTAAAGAACCTGCGTAACAAGTTATTTAATAAATTTAAACTTGTTTCTTGGTGTTCGATTGTTTCTCCGACAGGGTGGGAAAATTATGTATTTTGGAACGAATTTCCGTCATCCCTCGTCAAATTTTTTCTGTTGACAAACCGTTCTGAGAACGAAAAAAGACACTGAAGATGGCACAACGCCGAAACCGGTTTGTCAACAGAACAAATTTGACGAGGGATGACGGAAATTCGTTCCAAAATACATCAAATTTAAACTTACTGCGAGAGTTTAACTTCTTAAACAAATTCATTTATAAGCAATTCTTAGTTTAGAAGATAATATGAAAAGTAACTCAAATTCATTTTGAAGGTATATCCAATCCAAATAGAAATCCTTTATTCCCTCGTCGACATTTCTTATGATCAAATTTCATATTCTTTGACTGACACAGTAAATTTATTCGCAAACTTTTTTAAAAGTACTTGTGAAGGAGATTTTCTAATTTCTAACAATACGAGTAATGTAATCGAAAGCACTGAGAATTATCTAAATTTTGGTTTCCTAACACTGAGTAATGAAAAGTAGTCTAAAAGTCTCATACAAGGAAAATTTTGATGGTCTGAGCTCCTTTCTGCTTAAAATGTGCATCCATTAATGATAATTTTCAATTTGTCTCTTAGCACTGGTTATTTTATTGATAGATGGAAAATATTATTTATCTTGGCAATTTTCAAATCAGGGGACAAGCGTTCTATTATCAATGATAGACCAATTTCTAAATTAGCTAATGTTTCAAAAATATCCGAAAAACTAGTAAAAAAAACTTTAGTTTTCACTGAAAAACTTAATTTGCCCATCCCAACATGGATTTGTTTCAGGTAGATCTACCACAACAAATCTAACTGTTTTTGCAAATTATTGCTCTTGGTCCACTTTTATTTATCATTTATAGGAATGACATTGCTTGTTGTTTTAGTTTAGCTCAATGCCTATTATTTGCTGATGATTATTATACACCCGAAGGGAGTAGGGTATATAAGATTGAGTATCTGTCTGTCTGTCTGTTGAAATCACGATTACGGGAGAACGAAGAGAGATATCGCGATTAAATTTGGCACAAATATTCTTTGCTATGTAGGACTGTTTGGGATTGAAAATGGCCGATACCGGTAAACAGCTACGCCTACTTTACATACGGAATATAAAGGCAATTCGTTTTAAAAAATTTTATAATCTGAATATCTCATAAATCGTTTGAGATATTAAGGTATGATTTTACTCCGAAACATATAGCGCCATTGTTAAATGGGCGTGCCACGCCCACTCATAACAAAGTTGGTGATATCTCATGAACGGTATAAGATATTGTGATGCAATTTTTCCACAATTTATCCTGAAGCATTACTAATAAGGTTTCCAAAAATGGGCGTGTCACGCCCACTCATACAAAAGGTGTCAATATCTCGTAAACGGTATAAGATATTAACACGTTATTTTACCACGAGGTATCTACGGGTATTACTTTTGTGTACAAAAAATGAGCGTGGTCCGCCCACTTATACAAAAGTTGTCAATATCCTAAAAACGGTTTAAAATATTAATACGTAATTCTATCTAGCAGTATCTAAAGACATTACAAAAACATTTGCCCGAAATGGGCGTGATCCGCCTACTTATACAAAAGTTGTTATACAAAAGACATTACAAAAACATTTGCCCGAAATAGGCGTGATCCGCCTACTTATACAGAAGTTGTTAAGTGGCGAAATTATAATTTATTCAGTTAATCGGGTGTAGGGTATTTAGATTTCGGCCAGGCCGAAGACAACACTTTTACTTGTTTTTCATTTCATTTTTATTTCACCTATTTTTTTAAGATAAATTATAATTAAATAATTATTATACAACAATAATAAACGCATGCATTGCTCAATGCTGGGTTGCGTACCCTGGCTGGAATATTTTTTCACTCATCTTCCTCGTCTGAGCTAATCATTAATAACTCGAAAAACATTTTTATTTATAGCACTTTATAAAAATACAAAACAAAATAAACATTTTTTATTATTATTCAAACAATTTTCTAAACACCGATTTGTTTCAAGTCTATAAACACACTGTCTGCCGGCTGGCTTTGGTAAACAAAAGTTGATGATATACATCAAGGCAAAAGAACAAAACAGGTATAAGAACAAATTCATTGCATGCATATAATCATACGAAAGAAAGAGACGTGTGAATGTCGACTTTGTGTACACCAAATACACAACTTTTCCATAGCAGATGACTAGTGCGGGAAAGACGTAAAGCCCAGTGCGCTCAATGGGACTCATCGTAAGAGTTCCAAAATACTGTTTTAATAGCAACATGAACAGAGGCGGGAGCGTAGGCACTGCTTCCGTTCCGCAGATAGAAAATAAGGCTGTTAATACAGTAAGTGAGAATGACGTCGTCAGTTCACTACTTGATATTAAGTCATCTGCAGTTAGCGGAGATGGTGTGCATCTTAAATTCAGTAAACTTATTCTAGCTTGTATTATAAGTCCTTTCACTAACATTGTAAACCCTTGTTTCACTAATTCCTCCTGTTAACGCCAACTGCCGCTCGCCAGAGGTGCTCTCTCATCGATCGGTAGGGTGTCAGGAGTGAGCACTCCAGTCTCTCTCCTGTCAGCCTGCCGATCATGAGATGCGCCTCTCTCGTGAGAGTAAGCTCGGCTGCGGGCTCTTTCCGCGGCAACTGGCGCTAATTGACCGGCTTCCAGCGATCGTCGCTGGACCCACACGAGTCACTTCTTTCTTCTTGCTGTAGAACCAGAGACGCGAGCAGAGTGACAGTCAACGCTGGAGTTAAAATCTTATAGTCTTTTTTATATTGTGCATTATTTATTCACATGCAAATATTTTATATACCGTAATATGTATAAAAAGGGTTTGAAGTGCCTATAATTGTTGTGTTCGCAAAATATTTTGGTATTTAAAGAATAAACAGTAAACTGAGTGTTTTCGCATTTAACATTTTGGTCCTTCGAGCCGGATAGTGCTCGGAGACTACCCAACCATTCCCAAACAAACATTTGGTCCTTCGAGCCGAATTTATGCTCGGAGACCACCCAAGACATTTTCGAATAAACATTTTGGTCCATTGCGAGCCGCATTGCCGCCGCCCAGGAACCATCGTCACCGACGCCCAAACCATCGTCACCGACGCCCAATCAAGTGAGCCGTATACAAAGCGGTGAGTTCACATATTATAGTCTAATAATTAGCCCCGAGCCCTTCCGGCCTTATTTATAAATATATATACATTTATATATATAAGGAACTGTCCTCCTTATATATATACCCTTAATTTGACCGTCAAACCTTCGAGAATCCTCGATTCGTGGGTAACGGTCCCCAAGAATAACGGCAGCACTAAGGCTTGTAGTTTTTGTTGCTGACCGTCTTCGCAAGCATTGCTTGCTGCGAAGCCCACATTATAAGCGCCAAATTCACCGCTTGATTTTTTATTAAGCCCCGCGCTCTCACAAAGAAAGTGAAAAGATCACACACTTTCGCTTTCTTGGTTTGCGCTCTCCTTGCCAATAAAAGAGCGAGTTACTTGTGCCCTCAGTGCAAATCAAAAAACCACCACCTTTTGCCGGTTGGTTTATGCGGGTACATTTCTCTGCTGCTCGCGCTCTTCTGCTTGCGCTACCCATACACGCAGAGTGCACACAGAACGAAAAACCAGTTTTCTGTCTGCACTCTCGCTGGTGATAGCAGCGTGGAATTCGCGATCCAACGGCGACCCAACGGGAATTACAAAAAGCGAAATACTCAGTAGGCAGAAGTGTTCGCAGCAACTAGTCTCTTCGTAACTAGTTGCCAACTTTATAGACAAAACGGTTAATTTTCGGAAGCAAGCTCCTCGAGCCCCAACGCAATCAGCTAGCGACGCGCAAATATTCTGTGACTTTTTTCCTCTAAAATAAAATTAAATTTTTTCCGAAATAGTTCTTCGGTACGTTTTCTTTTGGTTTTTCGACTTTCTTCGCCGCCCCTAAGCGAACCCTAAAAATATAGTGGCGTCACTCGACAAATTTATACTCGCCTCCGACGCGATCGTCGAATTCGAGGCCGACTTCGTGACCATCCCTGAGCAGGAGCACTCGGACTTTTCATTAGATGCTCATCTGGAAGAGCTCAAGACGATGTTGAAGGCGACCAAGGAAGTCTACTACACGTGCCTATACCAGTTGATGACCTCCGAAGAATCTGCCCCCGCTGACGTAGAAGTGATTAAGACCACGCAACGCAACTGCTACCGAACTTATATTCGCTGCGCAACGAAAATCGGCGCATGCCGAAAAACTCGTCCCACTTCTTCCGCACTCAATACAGCAGCAGCTGTAATGCCAGCATCTGGCTACAATATCAGCCTGCCCCCTTGCGACACCCAAGCCTTCCACGGCGATTACCTCTCGTGGCCCTCTTTTAGGGATATGTTCACGGCCCTTTATATCCAGAACACCAGAATTGCGCCGGTTGAGAAGCTTTTCCACCTGTATCAAAAAACTACGGGCGAAGCGAAAGAAATCGTGCAGAAATCCCCTCTCACGAATGAAGGTTTTGCCCAAGCGTGGAAAAATCTGTCCGACAGGTACGAGAACGAGCTCTTCAGCCTGTTCCCAACACGAAGGAAACCGGTGGCGCTATTAAAGATCTGCAGCGCGAAATCAATAATATTGTCGCCGCGCTCGCGCTACAAGGTGTTGATACCTCCCAATGGGACGCGATAATCGTATTTTTGTGTTCCAGCAAGCTCCCGGAAGCAACGCTTTCCCTCTGGGAGCAATCTCTCACCAACAAAGCAGAGATCCCAAAATGGACAGATCTGGATGCATTTCTGACTCATCGCTTCCAGACCCTTGAAACGGTGCAAGATATTAAGTGCACACCCGCCGCGATTTCAACACAGCACCCAACTCCGACTCACTCGACTCCAGCCTCTAAACGCGTCAACACCTTCCAGTTGAAGGTGTCCCAAGATAGCCGCCCTCTTTGCCAGAAGCAGCACAAGTTGAGATCCTGCGCTCAGTTTCTCAGCTTGCCCGTCCCACAGCGGCTGAATACCGTTCAGCAAAACCGCTTGTGCAGCAACTGCTTGGCCAGATCTCATTCCGTGAAAAACTGTCCAACCAAATACAATTGCGTCAAATGTAATGGCAGGCATCACACCCTCTTGCATCGTGAGCATGCTCCATCCTCCTCGAATGCTGTAGCAGATTCGACCCCACGTGCCTCACATCAAGAGCGGCGGTTTGAAAACGCTCCGCGTGCTCAAGCCCCTGCCTATTTGAACTTTATTCCAGGTTCGACTCATCATGCTTTTCAGCAAGAAAGGCCGCATTCTTCGATGCGACCTCCCACGCATATACAGTCCACTCCTCCCCCCACACAGCAACGAAATCAAGAGCAACGGTATGATATCGCTCCGCGTACTTAAGTCCCTGTCTATTCGAACTTTATTCCAGGTTCGACTCAACATGCTTCCCAGCAAGAAAGGCCACATTCTTCGATGCGACCTCCCACGCATATACAGTCTATTCCTCCCCCCACGCAAGAGCGAAATCCACAGGACACGCATTAGGTGTGCTTCGAGAAAGCACCAAAACAGGTATTGTTAGGAACTGCTATGGTAACAATACGCCATCACGGTACAAGTTACATCGCGCGCGCCTTGATTGATCCTTGATCCGAAGTGTCGTTCATCTCTGAGCGCATACAAAAGCTCTTAAATCTCCCAGTGCAGCCAACTACAGCTGCAGTTTCAGGCCTTAACGAGACTGTTGCTGCAAAAATATCAAGATCGAGCGATTTTCTGCTGAATTCGCCACTTGATCCCACCTTTCAAATCAACGTGACGGCGCTCGTACCCCCACAAATTACAGGGCGGTTGCCCTCCCACTCGTTAGACAAGTCACTTCTCAGTGGCCTCCCTCAAGACATTGAGCTCGCAGATGTCAATTTCTCCAAAAGCGAGCAGGTCGACGTCCTCATCGGAGCCGATTTATACCCAGCAATCCTGCTGGACGGCATCCGCCGCCAAGTACTGGGCTCCCTCATGGCTCAGCAAACCGTGTTCGGTTGGATCCTAACCGGCCCGGTTCCCACCATGCAATATGCCACTGCACGCATCAAAGCGGCTTACACAACGAAGTCACCTTCGAACAACAGTTCGAACGTTTTTGTGAGGTGGAGGAACTTCCCAAAACTAGATTGCTATGCCACTCCAAAAAGTTTCGCGAAGAAAAATACGCGAAGCTGCAATGACGGCCGCTACATCGTGTCATTGCCTTTAAGGTCGGCTTTCCAGACACGCTCCGCTCAGGGGCCTCGAGACATTTCAAAATGTGAACTTACCGACTTCGAGCTTCAAACGGTAACGTTTGGAGTTAATTGCGCCCCTTTTTCTTGCTATACGCACCCTTCTTCAATTGGCAGACGAGGTGAAGCACAAGTTTCCGCTTGCGTCACACATTCTACAGCATTCCATGTACGTGGATGATGTGTTCGCAGGCACGCATGACCTGGTGACAGCTATCCAGACCCGTGACCAACTCATAGCGGCTCTCGACTCAGCAGTTTTTTCCCTTCGCAAATGGCCTGCGAACCATAAAGGCATTCTGGCAGACTTTCCGGCATCCCATCTGCTCCATACCGATTTCCTGACGCTAGAAGACTGCAGCATAGCTAAAATGCTGGGAATTCGCTGGAACGCGACCCATGAGGACTTCTACATCGATGTCTAAGCTATCGTCATCAAAGCTGCGTACACGAAACGGGAAATGTTGTCTCTGGTCGCCAAGCTGGTTCGATCCAGCCGGTTGGCTGGTTCCGATCATCGTTGCAGCGAAAATTCTGATTCAACAAGTCTGGTTGGACAAAATCGACTGGGATGCCACTCTGCCTCAGGTAACTCACGCTAACTGGTTAAGTTTTCTACAGAATTACCAGCACATCCGCTCTATTCGCATCCCGCGATGGGTGAGTTCCAACCACGACAGCGAAGTCGAATTCCACGCCTTTTATGATGTCTCACAGAAAGCCTACGCAGGAGTCATCTATGCCCGCATCAAGGTCGCTCAGGAAGTCCAAGTTTTCCTTTTGTACTCCAAAACTGGTGTAGCCCCAATTAAAACTTTGTGTCTCACCAGGTTAGAATTGTGCGGAGCCACTTTAGTAGCTGAGATGATCAACACTCTCGTGCCTACGCTGCAGCTGCCCCATTACACGATCTACTGTTGGAGCGACTCTACCATTGTTTTGGCCTGGCTGAAAGATCCCCTTGCGTTTGGGCGACGTTCGTGGCAAATCGAGTTGCCAAAATCATCGAGAAGGTACCACAGTCGCAATGGTTCCATGTGGATTCCCAGGACAACCCCGCGGATTTAGCCAGTCGCGGTGCCACGCCCCAAGATCTCGCTGAGAGCACCCTCTGCTGGAATGGACCTGCTTGGCTCGCCCACGATAAGGATCGCTGGCCCGCATTCCGCGCCTCAGACGAATACGTCACCACACTGGAGCAGAAGACTGTCAAAACGCTGTACACCTATTGCGCTCCCGAAGAGGATCCGCTCGAACGATTTTCGTCGCTGCCACAAGCCCTACGTGTATACTCATACGTATATCGATTTCTCCACAACGCTCATCCAGCTAAGCGTCACCTGCACTCGCACCCCAACCTGCACCTCCCACCGGGAGAAATAAAGGAAACTAAACGCTGCCTCGCGATCTCCTGCCAGAAGATTCATTTTGCGGACGAGTACGCCGCTCTCGAAAACCACACGATGCTGCGATCTAAAAGCAGCTTACTTTCGTTTAACCCCTTTTCTCCACACGGATAATACGATGCATGTTGGCGGGCGGTTGTCCTCGTGTCCCAACTTGTCTTTCGGTGAGCGGCACCCGATTATTCTGCCATAAGGCTGCCAATTCTCGCGATAGCTCATGCGTTTTATACACGAAATATCTCTACACAAGGGCAACCAATTAGTTCTTCGTCTGGTCCGTACCCAATTCTGGATCCCCAAGGTTACAACCTTATCAAAACGACGACTCATACCTGCAAGCCTTGCATCCTACATCGGAACAAGCAACGAACCCTGTACATGACAGCCCATTATTTACACATTTTCTCATTACATAGCCCACATGTATTTAATCCGCTGGCAATATGCGCGGACCCGAAGAGGGTGTCTGCTGACACCACCCGGGGCGGTGCCCATCTGCGCCGCCGCGCCGCCTATTGCTGCCCACCGTCCTCTGGAGCTGTCCCCAACGGCTGACGTCCTGGTGCTCGACGTCTCGGCCGACGAGGCACAAGCGCTTGTCACGACACGACGCTCGCCCACACCGCTAAACCGAGCTTTCCGGAGTTCTTTCGTCCGGCCTGAGGAAGCCTCCTCCGGTCCGGCCCCAGCACAGATGCCCATCTATCACGAAGACCTCCGAGGTCGTGGATGTCTGCGAGTTCGCGTGATGTCGGTGCGATATCCGCCATCCATTTTTATAAATCATTTGATTGTTATTTCAATTTCAATTCAATTTAAGATTATTATTAGTCGTAATCACACGTAAGTGTACTCTTTTACATGCGACGAGGCAGAATAATATTAATACATTAAATGAGTACAACGTAGAACCAGAAGAAAAAATACAATGTAAAATTAAAAGTAAAAGTAAGAGTTATTACTATTATAATCTGTAAGGTGGGTACAAAAGGAAATAGATTAATTATAGTAGATAACTAATTTAATAGGTTCCAGATATGGCACGAACGAAAAGACTAATGTAATTAACGATGACATAACAGTTGAGACAAGAAAGACTAGAAGCAAGAAGCATAGGGGATAAAAGAAATAGTTGAGTTTGAGGTGCTATACGGTAGAGAATTCCAAAATTGAATGGTACTGATGGAAAACAAAAGGCCGGATTGATGTTTATGGTAAGGGACAATGAAGCTCACATTTCTTTTAAATCTGCAGAAATTGAGCTTCTCAAATAAATAATGAGGAGTTTTGTTGCGCACAAGATTGTGTAAGATTAAATATCTACGAGCTTTCAGGAAGTTGAATAAGCTGCAACCCAGAATACGATTGCTGTGCACGGATACCCTCTCAAACCTACTCAGGCCGTAGACATAGCGAGTGATATTGTTGTAAGCGACTTGTAGTTTATAACTAGAACTGGCATCTAAAACACAGTGGACATTTTCTTAGTACGTTATTAGAGGTATTATCATTTGGGCAGCTAGGTGTTTGCGGGTGCTCATTGGGACAAAGTGCGCCGTCCTGCGCAAGTTTCTCAGAGTCGAATAGATTTTGCTTACGACTAAGTTGATATGGTCACTGCAGTTTAATGAGGAGTTAATAATAATGCCCAGGTTCTTGACTTTCTTAACTAGTTTTAAAGGACAGTTATTTATAACTAAGCGAGGCAGATTCTCAGCCGGAAAAGACTTCTTGGAAATGGGCAATATGTAGGATTTATTGGTATTTAGGATGAGCTTATTATCACTAGCTCATTTGTAGATAGCATTTAGATCCTCATTAATTCTAGAACAAAGGTCCCCTGCGAGATTACGAGGGCGAGAAAGATAAATTTGCAAATCATCGGCATATGCGTGCATATCACGCATATGAAAAAATATCATTTAGGAACATGGAGAAAAGAAGAGGACCCAGAATTGAGCCTTGAGGGACGCCACACTTAATGATTTTGTAAGTCATTTATTTTGACCCGCTGAGTCCTGTCCATTAGATAATTTTTTAATAAATGCACTGCAGAACTAGAAAAATTAAAATTAAGTAAGAGCTTATTACATAGAATATGGTGGTCAACACAATCGATTGCTTTAGAAAAGTCAAGTAGGGAAAGTAGGATCAGATGCCCTTTGTCGAAAGGTAATCTAATATCGTCCAGTATTTTGACGATTGACGATCTGATGGTTCGATAGCTGCAAAAGAGAAAAGAGACTCACCTATTTGTATATAAAAGTATCATTTAAAAACGTAATTTCTTAAGGGTTATTTGGGACTTTTTTGTAATAAAAGTAATTTTAAAAGTAATTTTTTGATGAAAAGCTGCCCTAGAACTGTGGAGAAATGTACACATTATTGAAACAAGCTGGTTTCTAGACTTTGTCTAAGAAATGTTGGAAGCCTTACTTTTGTGATAGCTAGAAATGGATATTTGTTTAATATCCAAATATTAATAATAAATAAACAAATAACTCAATAATAATTGCAAATATATTAAAAAAAATTTAGCAATTAAAAATTAAATAATTATTGAATAAATATGTTTTTATGAATATAATTTTATTTTATATTTCCATATTGTAACGTAAATTTTGATTTACGGGTACGACTCTCTTAGGTTCGATTTCTGGATTGTGAGTAATGCAATAAAACTCAAAAGTGTTGCTGTTTTTAATTTCACAAATTTATTCTATTCTGATTGCACTTCTAACACTTATTACTTGACACTTTGCTCACCAGGTGGTCGATGTATTCCGTTTAAGAATCAAACTCGAATTAATTCTCTGAGACGCCCTGAGGCTATTTATACGCCAACTGAAATTGCTGCGGAAGGTTCTAGAACTGTCTAGCAAATTGTCGATCTATCCATTTGTTCTATCTCGCGCTAGATGTCGTCTTGCATTGCTGTGGAAGGTTGTGGAACTAGCTATCTATATCTTTATTTCCTACGCTAGATGCATGTAGATTTCGCGATTTGGATGGTTTCCAGTGGTGTCTCGAAACTTCAATTGAAAATTCGTCACATATAAGGCTAGTATTTTCAAGTGAACGACTTTAATTTTACCTCGCCTCTGCGTGTGGAATTGTATGCGATACACAACATCGTTCAGTCGCTTTATGACTTTATATGGCCCTTACCATGTTTGCAACTTTGGACACATACCCTTTTTTCGTTGCGGATTGTGCAACAGCACCAAGTCGCCTTCTGGAAAACCTTCGGAATTCATAGCTCGATCGGAACGATCCTTCATTTTGTTGCTCATTAGCTGTGTTCGCTGCCTCACATGTTGATGCATTTCATCCATTTCGGACTGAAGCAATTCACAATAGCTGCCTCCAGTTTCAGTAAGTTCATTGCTCTTTCCAAAGTTCAGATCTGACGGGAGTCTCAAATCTGTGCCAAAAATAATCCTTGCAGGTGGATGGCCGGTAGTGTCATGGACTGCTGATCAGTAAGCCAATAAAAACATTTGAATGTGCTTGTCCCAATTGCGCCAGCACTTTCCGTAAATGTTTTTTTAATGTACGGTTAAGCCTTTCCACCATGCCATCCGATTGTGGATGTAGAGCTGACGTTTGAGTTTTCTTGATACCCAACAATGAGCACATTTCCTGAAATATAGCAGACTTAAAGCAGTTCCTCCCTTGATCTGAATGCTGAACAAAAGCTTCGGCCACAGTTTTAGCCTCCTGATTTGGTATAGCGTATACTTCTGGCCACTTACTGAAATAGTCCAAATCACATTTGAAATACTGAAATAGTCCAACACATTTGTTCCCAGAGTCGCTAGTAGGAAATAGACCAGCTACATCCATTGCAACGCGTTCAAACGGTGCTCCCGCATTGTACTGCTGCAACCTTCCTATTCTTCTTTTTTTTATGGCAGATGAAATCAAGCTCAGGGGATGCCCCCTATCCATGCAAAGCATTTGTTGGTTCCGAAGGGATGACAGATTAGTGGAAAGGGGGAAGAGGGAGTAGTGACGGTTTACACTTCGCTTAAAGGTTTCGATGCTGTAAGTGGGCGGGAAAACATACGCAGGGAGACTATTCCGCAATCTAATGACGCGACCGAAAAACGAATTGTCACGGTAATGCGTGGTTCGTTGGAACGGAATCGCGACATAAAAGGGGTGCACCCCTCTGGAAAGCCGAGTAGTTCTGCTAAATACCTGAACCGGAGGAATCAGGCCGGCTACTTCAGAGGAACATTTACCATGAAAGTAACGGTGAAATAATGACCTACATTCTACATCCCGACGACGCTCCAAGGTTTCAATAGAGCTGGATACCCCACTATCCCCTATAAGTTTTAACGCACGACATTGGACACGGTCTAGGAGCTGAAGATATGCCCGCGAAGCTCCCGACCATATATGCGAATTGTACTCCATTTTCGGACGTATATAGGTGGTGTAGATACAGCGAAGATCGGTTGGAGTGAAGTATTTCTTACACCGCTTAAGAAAGCCTAAGCACTTGGCTGCTTCTTTCGTCAAAGATGTGATCGTTCCAGCGAAGATCGCATTGGATTGACATGAACATCAAGAGCTCCGACTCATTAATATCTACACCACCCATATTTAGAGGTGGGAAGTTCACAGAGAAGTTCCCACAAGCGCCAGACGCTTGTGGCGCTTGTGGGTCAACAAACAGCATTGGGTCTTCCGCGCATTAAAATCGACCCATTGCGCGCAGTTTTTAATCCATTCAGCAAATTATTATTGACAATTCACCCAACAAAAACCGTTGCTTAATCTTTTCCAGAGTTTTCGTGACGCCAAAATGCCCTCCACTTGGTCCATTGTGGAACTCTTCTAATACAGCTGCTATTCTAGACTTTGGTAGCACAACCAAATCGAGTGTGTTTACCATCTTCACTTTCCCATGAACGATGCAGAACTCCGTTTATCAACTTCAACTTTCACGCATTCGACCACTGCCAAGAGTTCCCGCCTTCCCGGTTTGAAAAGAACTCTGCTATAGTACCCAATTACTTTTCCTGACCATCGACAACCTGTGAGAGTACACCTTCTATTAAATGTGAACTAGCATCTGTGTCTAGGACGAATTTTCCGCCAGGAACTGGATAAGCCAACATTGGAGCTGTACAAAGCAATTCCTTCAACTGCTGAAAGGCATTCTCTTCCTCCTCTTTCCACACACATTTGCAGCTTTTATACCCTACACCCGAAGGGAGTAGGGTATATTCACTTTATTCTTCCGTTTGTAACGCAGAGAAGGAGACGAGTTAGATATAGGAAAGTATATTCTTTCTCAGCGTCACGTCCTGAATCGATTTAGTCATGTCCGTCCGTCTGTCTGTCTGTCTGCCTGTTGAAATCACGATTACGGGAGAACGAAAAGAGATATCGCGATGAAATTTGGCACAAATATTCTTTGTTTAATAGGGTAGTTTGGGATTGCAAATGGGCGAGATCGGTTAACAACTATGGCTACTTTACATACGGAATGTAAAGGCACCTCGTTTAAAAAATGCTATAATGTGAATTTCTCATAAACCGTACGAGATATTAAAGTATAATTTTATTCCATAACCATAACAAAGTTTGCAATATCTCTTGATCCTTCGAGCCATCCCACGAGCTCGAAGATCAAGCAAAAATTTGGTCCAATAGAACCGGATTTTACACCGGCAAAACCCCCCCCCCCCTCCCTCCAGTTGCTTTTGTAGGAAGAAGTTTATAATTATTAATTACTATAAACCCCCTTGTTTCGGTTCGGCGTCACGCAGCAGCAGTTGGAAGACCACGCGGTTCTTCACCCCCCCGAAGTGCCCGTATGACCAATTGTGTTCCTCAAATAAGAAAAGCCTCGTTCGTTTTCTTTTTGTATATACAGACATATATTAAATTGTATGTGAAGCCACCTCGTGCTGTACATACATCAATTAAGTTTTCGCACAATCGAAAATTTTATATTTTTTGAAAAGAATATTTCCAACGGTTCATTCTCGTAGCAGTATCGGGAGTTGCCGTTGGTCCCTTCAAGTGTTCGAAATCTCGTAGCAGCAGCGTTGGAATTCTCAGCGCACCAAAAAGCCACCACTTTTCTGCAGGCGCAAGCACTACTCTCTCGTTTTTCGGAGTTGCTTTGTGCTATATCCGCAGCGAGCGTCGGTGGCATCGTGCAGGCATCGCACAAGCAGCGGCCGATTGAAAACAGCTCTTGCAAAAGTAGTTGAAGTAGTTAATTTTAAACTACTTTGACTAGTTTAAATTAAATTACTTTTTATATTTACATAAAATTTTTATATTAACCTAAAAGGTGTTAATCCCGAATAAAATATAAAGAGCATCTCATTATTATTATTAATTAGTGGTTTTTCTCATTTTTATTTTTTTTTGTGCCCACTCAAATGGCAAGATTGTGGGCACAAGTTTTAAATCATCACGAATATTCTTGTCTCAAACGACTCTTGTGGAAGCATTCGGAGTAGTTAATTTTAAACTATTTTTGACTAGTTTATTTAAATTGTTTGAAGTATATTTTATTAAATCAATACTATTGATAACCCCCACCTCCCATAATAAATAAACAATAAACCTCACCTCTCCGGTTGTTCTAAAATTTCTCAACGATTCATTCTGCTATCATGGACCCCCTTACGAAATTTATCAGCGTGACTGAAACCCTGAAGGAGTTTGAGAAGGGCTTCAACAACATTCCTGAACGTGAACATTCCGCATTCAGCTTGGATACCCATCTGGAGGAACTGAAGGCGGTCTGGTCCGATATGAAGAAAGCATACAACTCATGCTTGGAATTCACCATCACGGCGGCGAATCCACTAGATGTGGGCGATCCCAAAACCGCTGAATTAACTGTCGTGAAATCCCAATATCGACGCAGTTACCAGCTTTATGTTCGATTCTCCGCCAATATTAGCGAGCTGCAGCATCTCGCTGCCCCCATAAAACCCCCCCAAACCCCCAACTTCGCAGTCTCCGCTATCTCATGCCTCTGCACTGGAGCCAGCAGTCCACTCGAATCTCTCCGGACACAATATAAGTTTACCGCTGTGTGATACCGAAACTTTTAACGCAGATTATGAATACTGGCCGACTTTTCGAGATATGTTTTCAGCACTTTATATCCGTAACAATCGGTTATCCCCCATCGAAAAGTTGTTTCACCTCAACCAAAATACCAGATGTGAAGCCAAAGAAATAGTTAAAAAATCCCCCTCACCGACGCCGGCTTCGAGCAAGCTTGGCGAAACCTCACCGATAGCTTTGAGAATAAACGCGTTCTCGTTAACGTTCAACTCCGAACGTTATTCAACCTCACCCCAATCATCAAGGAATCGGGAGTGGCAATCAAACGTCTCCAGCGAGAGATTAATAGCTGTCTCTCAGCTCTCGCCTTGCATCATGTCGATGTGGACAGCTGGGACGCAATTATTGTGCATCTCTGTTCAACTCGCCTCCCCGAACACACACTCTCTTTATGGGAACACTCGATTATCCTCAAACAGGAAATCCCAAAGTGGCGCGAAATGGACGCCTTCCTCACTTCCCACTTTCAAACTTTGGAAACTGTTGATGACATTCGGAAATCCCTCAACCCACCAAAAAAAACGTCCAATACATCTACTCGCGCTCCCCTTCCCCAAAGCCTGTGAATACGTTCCAGGCTAATATGTTTTCGACCAGCAGCAAATTATGCACTGATAACGCCACTCGCTCCGCAAATGCTCACGCTTTCTGGCGATGAATATGGAAACCCGTTGAGCGACAGTTCAACGAATTCATTTTTGTTCCAAAGCGCATTCACATCAAGTGAAAGAGTGTAAAAGTGCGTTCACATGTATGTCGTGCAACAAGCGACATCACACACTGTTACACCGCGAGGCGGCCTCGGCTCCAACCAAACTCTCATTCGGACCCTACCCATACCACCTCGCGCCCTAAAACCCCTTTCAACGCGGTCCAAGTGCTGATACGCATAATCGGATGTCGAACCTTCCGTCGCACTCTCGAGCGACCCCCTCTACCCCTACCCCAAATATACAGTCCACCGAAGCCCCCTCTACATCAAACGTATTAATGTGCTTCACCTCGCGACCGAAGCAGGTGTTGCTCGCCACCGCGATTATTCATATTTAGCATCGAGGTGAACCATACTTAGCGCGTATCATTGACCTGGCTCGGAAGCCACTTTCTTATCCGAACGCATCCAGAACCGATTAAAACTCCCAGTGAAGGCTATCCAAGCCCAAGTGGCTAGTGTGAATCAAACGATTACCGCTCAGGTTTCTAAGCTTTGCAACTTTCAGATTGGCTCACCTCGAGCTCCTGGTACTCAGCTTCAAGCTTGCGCGCTTGTGCTTCCCAAGCTAAGCAATCTCCCGGTTTTCTCTCTCGATAATTCCCGCTGCGAATCTCTTCGCGAGCTATGTTAACGCCAACTGCCGCTCGCCAGAGGTGCTTCCTCATCGATCGGTAGGGTGTCAGGAGTGAGCACTCCAGTCTCTCTCCTGTCAGCCTGCCGGTCATGAGGGGCGCCTCTCTCGTGAGCGTAAACCCGGCTGCGGGCTCTCTCCGCGGCAACTGGCGCGGTTTGACCGCCTTCCAGCGATCGTCGCTGGACCCACACGCGACACTTCTTTCTCAACCGTTGACGCGTACGGCTGCAGCGTAAATTAAACAATACCTTTAAACACACTGTGTAGCAAAAAATTAACATACAGTTTTTATATTATATATATAAAGTGAAGAATAAATTTTGTGATTCTTAAAATAAACATTTGGTCCTTCGAGCCGGATTGTGCTCGGAGACCACCCAACCGTTCTCAACTAAACATTTGGTCCTTCGAGCCGGATTACTGCCGCCGCCCAGGAACCATCGTCACCGACGCCCATACCATCGTCATCGACGCCCAAATCATCGTCACCGACGTTTAAGCAACCAAGCCGTGTAAACGGTAAGTTCATCGTATTCAATTTAATTTGACCACCGCTTTTGTGCGAACTTGTACGCAAGTCTACTTGCGAGTTTAAAAGTGCGTCTCGTGCACTCGCTAGTGAACACGGCGCACTTTGAAGCCGTGCCCGTCACTCTAGCCCCGTAGAGCCCTTCCGGCCATATACATTTTATATTTACATATATATATATATATATATAAGGAACGGTCCTCCTTATATATATATACCCTTCATTTGACCGTCAAACCTTACGAGACTTGTCAATTCGTGGGTAACGGTCCCCAAAAATAACGGCAGCACCAAAGTTGAAAATTTTGTTGCTGACCGTCTTCGCAAGCATTGCTTGCTGCGAAGCCCATAATTTTTGCGCACAAAATTTACCGCTTGGCGCATAAGCAAGCCTCGTGCTCCCGCACAGAAAATCTTTAGAGCAGCCTTCTGCTGAGCTCTCCCGAGAGATTGCTGATGGTTTCGCGCTCTCACGTTTGTATCAACTTACTTGGGTGCTCCGTGACCGCGCTCAGTGCAAAGCGAAAAACCACCACCTTTTGCTGGTCAGTATACGCGTGCACATTTTGCTTCTGCTCGCGCTCTTCTGCTTGCGCTGCCCATACATACAGAGTGCACACAGAACAGAAGACCGGTTTTCGAGTCGTTTTGCACTCTCAGAAGTGTGAAAGCAGCGTGGGTTTGAGAATTCAACAGTGACCCTGCAGTGAACAAGCAAAGCTGCATACCCAGTAAGCAGAAGTGTTCACAGCAACTAGTCTCTTTTCAACTAGTTGCAAGCACTTTAGAGTCCAAGTGGTCAACCGTCTGCAGCAAGCTTTTCAAGCCCCAACGCCATCGCATAGCGACCCGAAAACATTTTTGCGATTTTTTTTACCCATAAAATAAAAAGTTTTTCCGGAATTAGTTTTCGGAGCGTTTTATTTCATTTTCATTTTGATTTTGCGACCTCCTTCACCGCCCCTATTCGTAAACCAAACACACAATGGCGGCGCTCGCATCCTTCATTCGCCTGGCAGATGCGCTGATCGAGTTCGAGGTGGACTTCGACAAGACACCCACCGCGGACCACACCGTTTACACCCTTGGGATTCAGCGGGAGGAAATACGATCACAGTGGCTGCTAATTAAAAGCGCCTATGAAAAGGTGCTTGCGGAGCTGGACTCGACGAAGCACAGAGGCAAAGAATTCGAAGGCGTGAAGGAGAAGCGGCGCCAATGCTATGCGGTATATCTGCGCTGCGCGGGAAAAATTGATCAGCTGATCGAAGCCGCCGTGTCCCCGCCAGTTGCCGCGACCCCGTCGCCGATGCCAGCCGAGATGCCCCAGTCAGGCTACAATATTAGCCTACCCCCTTGCGACACCCAAGCCTTCCACGGCGATTACCTCTCGTGGCCCTCTTTCAGGGATATGTTCACGGCCCTGTACATTCAGAACACCAGAATTGCGCCGGTCGAGAAGCTTTTCCACCTGAATCAAAAAACTACCGGCGAAGCTAAAGAAATCGTGCAGAAATCCCCTCTCACGAATGAAGGTTTTGCCCAAGCGTGGAAAAATTTGTCCGACAGGTACGAGAACAGACGCGTCCTCACCAACGCCCATCTAAAGAAACTCTTCGGCCTGTGCCCCATCACGAAGGAAACCGGTGGTGCTATTAAGGACCTGCAACGCGAAATCAACAATATTCTCGCCGCACTCGCGCTACAAGGTGTCGATACCTCGCATTGGGACGCAATAATCGTGTTTTTGTGCTCCAGCAAGCTCCCAGAAGCAACGCTTTCCCTTTGGGAACAATCTCTCACGAACAAAACGGAGATCCCAAAATGGACAGATCTGGATGCGTTTCTCACGCATCGCTTCCAGACCCTTGAAACGGTGCAAGACATTAAGTGCACACCCGCATCGAAGTCAACACAGCTCCCAGCTCCGGCTCACTCAGCTCCAGCCTCTAAACGCGTCAACACCTTCCAGTTGAAGGTGTGCCAAGATAGCTGTCCTCTTTGCCAGAAGCAGCACAGGCTGAGATCCTGCGCTCAGTTTCTTAGCTTGCCCGTTCCCCAGCGGCTGAATACCGTTCAGAAAAACCGCTTGTGCAGCAACTGCTTGGCCAGATCTCACTCCGTGAAAAACTGTCCAAGCAGATTTAATTGCATCAAATGTAATGGCAGGCATCACACCCTCTTGCATCGTGAAAACGCTCCATCCTCATCGAATGCTGTACCAGATTCGACCCCACGTGCCTCACATCAAGAGCTGCGGTTTGAAAACGCTCCGCGTACTCAAGCCCCTGCCTATTCGAACTTCATTCCAAGTTCGACTCATCATGCTTTTCAGCAAGAAAGGCCGCATTCTTCGATGCGACCTCCCACGCATATACAGTCCACTCCTCCACCCACACAGCAATGAAATCAAGAGCAACGGTATGATAACGCTCCGCGTACTCAAGTTCCTGCCTATTCGAACTTCATTCCAAGTTCGACTCATCATGCTTTTCAGCAAGAAAGGCCGCATTCTTCGATGCGACCTCCCACGCATATACAGTCCACTCCTCCACCCGCGCAACAGCGAAATGCACAGGACAAGCATCAGGTGTGCTTCGCGAAAGCACCAAAACCGGTTTTGTTAGGGACTGCCATGGTAACAATACGCCACCACGGTACATGTTACATCGCGCGCGCCTTAATTGATCCTGGGTCCGAAGTGTCGTTCATCTCGGAACGCATTCAAAAGCTCTTAAAGCTCCCAGTGCGGCCAACTGCAGCCGTAGTTTCCGGTCTCAACGAGACCGTGTCCGCAAAAATATCAAGATCGTGCGATTTTCTCATGAATTCGCCACTTGATCCCAAATTTCAAAACAACGTGACGGCGCTCGTGCTCCCAAAAATCACAGGGCGGTTGCCCTCCCACTCGTTAGACAGGTCACTTCTCAGTGGCCTCCCTCAAGACATCGAGCTCGCAGATGTCAACTTCTCCAAAAGCGAGCAGGTCGACGTCCTCATCGGAGCCGATTTATACCCAGAAATCCTGCTGGACGGCATCCGCCGCCAAGTGCTGGGCTCCCTCATGGCTCAGCAAACCGTGTTCGGTTGGATCCTAACCGGCCCGGTTCCCACCATGCAATCTGCCACGGCACGCATCAAAGCGGCTTACACAACGAAGTCACCTTCGAACAACAGTTCGAACGTTTTTGGGAGGTGGAGGAACTTCCCAAAACTAGATTGCTATGCCACTCCGAAAAGTTTCGCGAAGAAAACTACGCGAAGACGCGATGACGGCCGCTACATCGCGCCATTGCCTTTAAAGTCGGCTTTCGAGACACGCTCCACTAAGGGGCTTCGAGACATTCAAAATGTATCGCCAAATATTGGTCGACCCAAAGCACACACCATATCAGCGCATTCTCTTCCGAGACCCGTACAAGTCCGAACTTATCGACTTCGAGCTTCAAACCGTAACGTTGGGAGTTAATTGCGCCCCGTGCCTGGCAATACGCACCCTTCTTCAATTGGCAGACGCTCCAGTCAAAACCATTTCCATCCCTCGACTGGAGCTATGCGGAGCGGCTCTCCTGGTCGATATGATAGATGCAATTGCGCCCCGACTCGACTTTCCACGTTATGATCTGCATTGCTGGACCGACTCGACCATAGTGCTGGCATGGTTAAGACGACCACCCTGCATATGGACGACATTCGTCGACAACCGTGTCGCGAAGATTGTCGAGGTGGCGGACCACACTCACTGGTACCACGTCGACTCTGAAAGTAATCCTGCGGACCTTGCCAGCAGAGGCATGTATCTGCTGGATTTACTTCACACCCCGCTCTGGTGGCAAGGGCCTGCATGGCTGCGGCAAGCGAAGAAGCAGTGGCCCCACTACACTGCCCCCCACGCGTTCGAAACGGAATTGGAGACCAAGCCCATCAAAACCAATTTCATCTATTACCACCAATATGAGGACCCTTTACAAAGATTTTCTTCCTTCCCGCAAGCCCTTCGCGTTTTGTCGTATGCTTTTCGATTCCTGCAGCATACACACCCCCCCTATCGCTCTAACTTTCGCCGCGAAACTACTCTCATCGACTCCGATGAAATTCAAGCCGTTAAAACGCGGCTTACTATTGTAGCACAGAAAGTTCATTTTAACGACGAATACCATTGTCTTGAAATGAAACAAACTTTTAAGCGCAAGAGCTCAATTCTCTCACTTAATCCATTTCTCTCACATAATGGACTCCTCCGTGTGAGCGGACGGTTAATCTCGTGTCCATCTCTTTCGTACGATGAACGCCACCCCATTTTGCTCCCCTACAATTGCGTCTTTACCCGTCTCTTGGTTCGTTTTATCCATGATATCAGCTTAGACGGTGGAAACCAGCTGATGCTGCGCTTGCTTCGCACGCGGTAGTGGATACCCAAGGCCAAGAACATGACTAAAGCCACCATCCATACTTGTAAGCCTTGTTTACTCTAAAAGAAGCAAGTACGCACTCAACTAATGGCCGCTCTATCCCCTCAGCGCACCACACTCTCTCACCCCTTTTCTGCCACCGGTTTGGACTTCGCTGGACCGTTCGGTATCAAGAACTACACTGGAAGAGCCTGCCTCAACACCAAAGGCTATGTTTGCGTTTTCGTGTGCTTTGCGACGAAGGCCATACACCTCGAAGCTGCCAGGGATTTGTCAACCCCGACATTTCTCGCTGCCTTTGGACGATTCAGCGCTCGCCGAGGATGTCTCACTGATGTGTACTCCGACAACGGACGAAATTTCGTCAGAGCAGCGAAGACCCTTCCACGTGAATGGGAATCAGTGATTCAGCACACTCAGAACGCTGTTGTCTCCCAATACGCTCATCAACGCCTGCGATGGCATTTCATCCCGCTATCCACACACCCGAGTTGGACGCCACTCTCCCGTAACGTGACGCCGACCGCCCGCCCGCCAGATCACCCGGAACGTCCGCGCGTAAGGTGGAGACGTATGCGTTGACACGCACCGTGCAGCGCACCTTAGTCCCACGGATGCAGCCCAATCTGCTGGTCACTCCCCCGCGGAGTTCCTGACCAACCTGATGGTTAATCCATAAAACCATCACGTATCCGTGACTAAGGCGAGGAACCCCCCTTCGTGCGTCTCTAACCTGGGAAAAGTTGCAGTACTGCAAGGCGGGCGGTATGTTCACGCGAAAACCTCATAACTTCCCGTCTCTTTTTCCCTTCGCTGAAATCCCCCAGTAAATCAGAAACTCCGCTGAACACGGCTCGAGTGGACCCAATTCCGTCTCGTTCCGGTCTCTTCTTTTCTTTCACAGATAGATGGCGGCGGTTCTGGCTGGGAGAAAGCTTTCTTCTCACGTCTCATATATATATATATATATATATATATATATATATATATATATATATGTATATATATATATATATATATATATATATATATATATATATAGCTTGAGAATTTATGATTAGTATATATAAAGTATAGTATAAATAAAGCTTACTTTTTAATGGGTTTAAATATCAACTCCTCAACTTTCTACATACCGATTTTTGTCTGCAATTTTCACAGTCTTCTAGTGTCTCCTTGCTAAAGTGTCCCCAATACATTTCCGAAGCTTGTCTATAATTTCATTAATATGTTGTAATTTACATTATAATTTGAGAACTTAAAATCTAATATTCAGAATTCAACTTACTCTGGTGGCTGACGAACCGCACCCGGACGAAACATTATCGTTTTCGAACTGTTGTTCAAACCGATATTAAGGGAATCAATTTCGTATGCCTCTTTCTTATCACTCCAATCATATTCTAATCGCTGACGAGCAGTTCGGTTTTCAACTTGTTGTTTTTCGAAATCCTCTAACGTCTTTTTTAGCTGCATTCGAATCTCTGAAATCAGCGCGAGCTCATTGATTAGTTCTTCTTCGGGAGTATCGCGTACTAGCTCAGTATCGGGTCGACCAGCACGTTTCTCAATACACTCCTTCACTGTAAGAAAATGCAGTATTTTTATAATTGTTTACACGACTATAAAGATTTCTTGACATTTTTCGGAATTTCCCTAGTCCGCTTGGTCATTTTCAAGCTTTACCCAAAACAACTTTCTCGCATACTTCTTAATATTTGCTTACCAATTAGAATTTATGAGTAACTTTTACCGACTAATTTCCTACATCACAAGATGAGACAAGTCGCAGCGCAGCAGTCACAGCGCAGATAAATTAAATTCAAATGACTGCCGTCGACGGTGCTGTGCGACTGTTGTGCTGATTGCAGTCATTCATTTACACGATTGGAAAATTTAATAAATCAAATTCGCTTGGATCAAATGGATTTTCTTGGAGACATTCTTCCATAACAATTAGACCGACAGGCGTGTACCGTAGCGCTTTACTAAGCTGCTTTCTCTCTCTCCTCTTGCAGCTCGATGCTTCTGCTGCTGCGGGAAGTAATGTTCCCTACTAGTCTCCGTCTGCCTTGCACCCATGCGGGCCGTACCCGTCGCGCCTGCCAACGCTGGATTATCCTTTCTCCCCTATTTATCCTTGTTAATAGAAACCATTAAAACCAGAACAGAATCGAAAGGAAAGTTATATTAATTTTTTTTTATTACGCCTTCATGGTAGTGACCCGACTCTCTAAAATAACAACAGCATCTACAACAACAATATACAAAACGTGTCCTCACAAATGAATTCCTAGATATTGATGACTAATACTAATTTTGAGAATTCTTTAACAAAATACGTACACACACTAAAATAATCTATACAAATTCCGCTTGAAAATTTCCGCTCTTACTAATTTCAATTTCTTCCAAATTCGAATCAAACCACAAATCGATAACAACAGCAACAACAATATACATACAGTAAGCGTTTTTACAATGCCCTTAACCACGCGCTACGAGTACTAAAACAACAAATACAAGAAATGCATGCAAGTCACAAAGTGCGATCCGTCCATCGAGGGTGTCACCTGAAATACCGATCGGCAGTCAGCAGTCATGGGGGGTGTCACCTGAAATACCCCCAAAAATTGTCACAAGCACTTAAAATCCCTTGGGAATCTTCTATTCCTATATAATGTAAAATTCCATGAGAGTTCTTAATCTGCAGATTCGTTAGGATAGGTTTACGTGGCAGCCGGCTGTCCCTAGCTAACTTAGACCCACATAGGAATGTTGTGATACCACTTCGCCCTATCTTAGTATCCCTGCAGTAATTTCTCTTACTAACTCCCAGGCAAAAGTTATTCTCAATGTGGAAACCATTTAGAAACAGTCATGAAGTTTCCTATCGAACATAAGTTAAAATGCGACATTAGTTAAAGTTCGAATGCGGTATCGTTAGGAGTGCGGAGTTGATTTTTCTGTGTTCGAATCTGGAGAGCAAGACGTGTTTTATTAGCCTTGTGTTGTTTTTGTTCAACTTTCAGTTGTTTTTGTATTGAAAAAGCTTTGGAAAAACCCACAACCAGAAAAAACCCGCAACCAGAATATTCTTCAGAGGTTTTAGTAGTAGGGATATGTACCTTCTGGACAATAGCACCACCTGTGTATTTCGGCGGTGCCACCACCTAAGGGCCGCTGTGTGTAAGAGCGAGACAGTGGGCGTAGTGTGTGTAGGAGTGAGAAAGACTATATGAGTGGCAAACGGAGGTGCCAGTCGAGGGATTTTGTCATGGGATTTTTGTGGGGATTTTTTGTGAGGATTTGAGGACTTTTGTGGGATTTTTGTCGGGATTTGGAGACTTTTCGTGGAATTTTCCGGAGAATTTTTTCGAGGGATTTTGTCAGGTGGCAGCCCTGATGGCTGGCGGACGGACAGACGATCAGTCGCTTGATAGGGGTGATGGTGTGGAAGAAGGGAGAGGGAGGGAAGAGGCGTGTGTTATGGTATGTGTGTACTGGGAGATCATAAGTGACAAGAGTGAGTGTGAATGGATGAGGGTAGGATTTTTATGAGTCAAGCGACTGTGGGAATGTGTGCTCGCGGGTGGCAGCTTGCTAAGCAAAGGCTGCGTAAGCAGAAGTAGTGTTGTAGTTGTTGTTGTTTATTTAATTGCTTCGCTTTTGAGTCGCGTAGTGAAATTTAATGTAAACATAAAGTGAAACGGATCGAACTGTGGCTTTGCGTGCATGTATGATCTGGAGTGTGGGGCTGCCTAAGCAGAGGCAGAGTGTTTGTATTGTTTATTTAATAGCTTGGAACCGAACTGCGGCTTGACTCGAATTTGCTGGAATTAAATTAATGTAAACATTTCCAAAGAATGCAATGAAATTTTGTTAAGCAGAGGCTGCCTAAGCAGAGGCTGGTAAGCAGAAGTAGTGTTGTAGCTGTTGTTGTTTATTTAATTGCTTGAGACCGAACTGTGGCTTGGCTCGAATTTGCTGAAATTAAAGTAAAGTAAACACTTCCGAAGAATGCAATGAAATTAGGCGGAACTGAGCCGAACATGATTGCACATATTCAGATTTTTTTTTATTTCAATTTCGTTTTTGTTGGTATGTTTCTTTTTCTTTTTTTATTTTAGAAGGGTTCAGCCCGAGTATGAAAATGAATATGCATGTATAAATTTTACATTTTATTGTTTTCTTAATTCTTAGAATTAGCTTAATTAATTCTTGGAAAATACGGTATAAAACCCTATGTAACGTGGGAGAGGCAGTGTGTTTTGTATTGTTTATTTAATTGCTTGGGACCGAACTGTAGCTTGGCTCGAATTTGCTGGAATTAAATTAATGTAAACATTTCCGAAGAATGCAATGAAATTAGGCGAAACTGAGCCGAACATGATTGAACATATACAGATTTTTTTATTTCAATTTCGTTTTTGTTGGCATGTTTCTTTTTTCTTTTTTATAATTTATAAGGGGTTCAGCTGGGAGTATAAAGGACAGAAAATATATTCTATATGAAATATAATCAGACTTCATTCAGTATTTGGATATTGAAGTGTTGAAGTCGCTTGTGTTTTCACTTGTGCCTAATAAAATTGTGCAGTAATAAAAAAACAAAAATATTTGATTTTTATCAAAAATAAAAGTAAGAATAAAAAGATTTTAAAAAAAAAATTCGAAAATTAAAAAGTCAAAACAACATTTTGAAAGTGAAAAACTTAAATAAAAAGATTTTAAAAAAAGTAAAAAATTTTGAAAATTAAAAAGTCAAGACAACTGTTTCAAAGTGAAAAACTGAAATAAAAAGATTTTTGGAAAGTGCACAGAACATTTTGAAAGTCAAGACAACATTTTGAAAGTGAAAAACTTAAATAAAAAGATTTTTGGAAAGTGCACAGAACATTTTGAAAGTCAAGACAATATTTTGAAAGTGAAAAAAAAATTTGGAAAACATTTAAAAAAAGTTAAGAACATTTTAAAAAGCGAAATAAAACTCTAAAACTTTAAATAAAAGCCAAAGCAAATAAAAATTTGTTTCAATAACAACAATAATAACAACACCAACAGCAACTACAACGCCAATAACAACTACAGAGAAGGAAAACCACATTATTTTCGAGGTAAGTAAAATTGATATATGAAATAAATAAATATAATAAAATAGTCACTAAGAAATAGTAATTAATAGTTGAAAGTATTTACAAGTATAATTATAATTATATTAATAATACAATTTTTAAAAATATAAAATAATATAATACGAATATATTTAATATTTTCTTTTTCTGTAGTCTGTAGATTTGTATGTTTAATATATTCCTTTAATTTACAGAATCTACAGCAATAACAACAACAACAACATAAACAACAGCAGAAACAACAACAACATCACTAAAACCAACAACAACATCAATAAAACCAACAACATCAACATCGCCTCCACCGTCACCGCCACCACCACCGTCACCACCACTACTACATGGCTGCCAACGACAACATCAACAATAGCATCAACAACAACACCATTTCCAATACTGTGTAAGGCTCTATTTGTAGCGAGTGTGGTCAGATGTTTTCTGAAAAGCGCAGCTTAAATCGACACATTGAGTCGAAGCACGAGAAGCAGACATTCGATTGCAGCGAATGTGGTATAAAATTTGCACGACGTGACAACCTTCATAGGCATAATACTAAATTTCACCCTCATTCATCATTATCGTCAGTAGCAACAGCAGCGTATGTAACCCATCCTCAGCCTTCAACATCAACAGCATCATCATCATTACCAGCTCATATTCGTTGCCCCAACTGCAAAAGGATTGGGCCCATCATGTTCGGACCAATAAACATAAAAAGAATTGTTGGGTCCCAATAAACGGACATCTAAAATTAATAAAGTCTGCTTTCTCTTTTAATGACAGAATTGAGACATGTGTGTTGCAGAATGATGATGAGGGTTTGCTAATACCGAAGCTGTTTTTTAAAAAGGCTGAGGAGGCAGTTTTGGCTGCTCTGCGAAAGTTATTAATGAAACCCTCAGCATATAAATTCAATATGGAGATATATGCAGAGTATGTTAAAATAACTAATGCTGATGAAATGATTGTTGAAATTAAATCGTTTCAATCGAGAATGATAATGGTTAACCGAACCGAAGAGTTGGCAAATATCTATAATGATATGCACGACCAGCTACGGAAGAAAATGTCCGAGTTCCAGGAAAAGGACCGCGGCTGGTCGTTGGTTAAAATATGCCACTTGGAGGTTAATGTTAACCAATATCGGCCTCTGAAGGGATCGTCGTACATCACACTCCCGAAGAAGCTGCAGGAGAAGCATGCGTGTGTCAATGTTAAAAATGACGACGAATTCTGCTTCAAGTGGGCAATAAAATCGGCCGTGTGTCCCTCAACACATCACACGGATAGATGCTCCAGTTATAATGTATATAACATTGAAGAGCCAGTAATAGTATTGGAGAATGGTATGTCGTTGAATTTCAACACATTAACGTTCCCACTGTCTGAATCAAGTCTCCCGATTCGAAGAAATAAATCCAAACATCAGTGTGAATGTGTTTGAATATGATGAGAAGATCGGGAGCATCGTGGGACCTTATTATTCCACCAAGCAGGAGAAGTCCTCCCACATAAACCTACTGCTCATTCAGGAGGAGGAGCGGTCCCAATATGTGTGGATAAAGGACATGTCAAGGTAATTTAAATTAAAACTAATGATTAGTGATTTTCATAACACTAATTTTGTGTTTTTTACTCTTTTCTACTTTCAGATTAATCAAAAGTCAACAAACTAACCACCGTCGCAAGATCTTCTTCTGCAACAGCTGCCTGCAGTACTAGCACAATGCGACTACTGCAGAGTCGCATATATACGGGTGAGGATGCCCCCACTAAATTTATTCAGGGTTTGGTGGGGGATTGCATAGAATATTACAATAATTATTTGAGTGTCGTGAGGTCTATGACTCCCTTGGGTTCGGGAGAACTCAGACATCAGTTTGAGTACAATGTCTGTCACATTTGTGAACAAACTTTGGGGGCAGATAGGGTGGCAGATCATTGCCATTCAACGGGAAAGTATAGGGGTCCAGCACACAACGAGTGCAATTTGAAATATCAAATTGCACACTTTATCCCTATATTTTTTCACATTTTTTCTGGCTATGACTGCCACTTATTTATTAAGGAACTAAATTTATTTGAAGGGGATATAAATGTTATCCCCCTAAATAAAGAGTTGAACGTATCCCTGTCGAAGAGGATACGCGTAAGCGAAAAGAAGACCATTGAACTCAGATTCTTGGATTCTTTTCGCTTTATGGCTTCCAGTTTGGATACATTGGCGCAAAATCTGAAAATTTCAGAAACGTGTGCAAAAATATTTACAATCTGGATCCCTGTCAGTACTACACGGCTCCAGGTTTGTCTTGGGATGTAACGTTGAAAACAACCAACATAGAACTGGAGCTGCTTACTGACGTTGACGTGTATCTTTTCGTACAGAAAGGCATACGGGGCGGCATTGTTCAATGTAATAATTTTAGCGTCAGCAGCATTCTTTCAATGCCAGAGGATTCATTCACTGGGTTTATTTTTGAAGTAGACTTGGACTACCCTCAGAGTTTACATGACGCGCATAATGATTTACCATTTTGCGCGGAAAATAAAACTGTGGGTAGCTCCAAGTGTAAAAAGTTGATAGTTGATTTAACCAACAAGACTAATTATATAATTCATTATAAAAATTTACAACAATGCCTTCAAAATGGCTTAATTTTAAAGAAAGACCACAAGGCATTGAAGTTTAAGCAGTCTTGTTGGTTAAAACAATATATTGACTTAAATACCCATCACCGCAGTTTAGCCAGAAATACTTTTGAAAAGAATTTCTTTAAACTGTTAAACAATGCGGTGTACGGGAAAAGAATGGAAAATGTTGATAAACGGAAAAATGTCAAGATTGTGAATAGCTGGGAAAGTTGAGGAAAGCGATTGGGAGTTCGCGCACTAATTGCTAAACCCAATTTTCACATCTGTTCACAATTCACAGAAGACATGATTGCGATTCAAATGAGTAGGATTCGCACCGTTTACAAGCCCATTTATTTAGGATTTTCGGTGCTTGAATTGTCAAAGTGGAAGATGTATAACTTCCACTATGACTTCATGCTACCGAAATTCCAACAGAGTCTTGCATTGAACTATATGGATACAGATTCATTCATATATTCAATCAAGACTCTAGATTTTTATAGGGATATTCGAGATGATATCGAATAAAAATTCGATACATCCGAATATCCGGAGGACAATGTATATAATTTTCCCCTTAGGAATGACAAAGTCCTCGGCATGATGAAGGATGAGTGTAAGGGGGAAATAATGAGGGAGTTTATAGGCCTCCGCTCAAAAATGTAATCCTTAGCCATTGTAAATAATAGAGAATAGTACACAGGTATATTTTTAAGATTTTGCTTCACGAAATGTTTTACACTACAATAGTCGATGAAGCCATCATTCCATGTGAAACCATGATGATTACGATATAAACACTGTACTTGTTTTTGGGACTGACGTGTTAATTTGTTAAATCCATATGGCGGTTTTATAATAAAATTCTGATACTCATTAAAGCTGAAGGTAACTGGCAACTCTTTGACGATAAATTCATTAAAATTGCCTTTGAAGCCCATGATATGTACATAAAATTTCAACAAAGCTATTTTAATGGTGAATTTCAACCTCTGTTGCTTCCTGGAGATTTCAAAGATACTGCACCGATAATTGCAGTGGATGTTAGTCATCAAAACGAAGCGATTAAAAATGGTCCGATTGATATTAGAATTGAATTTAAGACTTCAAAGATTATTCCAGCCAACACATCAGCCTATTGTGTACACATACACGACAAAGTAATTGAATATACACCAACGACTGATGAAATTAAAAAAGTCGTCTAAGTGCAAATGGAGAATGACAAATTTATTACTCTGGATGTGCAATCCAGATGGAGAATGACAAATTTATTACTCTGGATGGTATTCCTTTTTAATGATGCTTTCATCATATAGTGGTTTTTGTACAACATGAAGTATTTGACTCATTTTAATTTAGTTTCTCTTTAGTTGAAAACCCAAGGATTTTAGAAACTCTTTATTAGCAAATGTCAACTTTTTGCGTTGTAGAGCGTTAGGTGTTTTCTGTGACCTTGTTACTTCAAATGGCAAAGTAGAAGTGAATGCATGTACACCCATGTAAGCGCTTTTATTATAGATAAAATATAGGTATAGATATAATCATTGTTCTTGGGGTTTTAAATGCAGCCTGAGGGTTATAGTTTCTCCACAAAAATTAATTAGGTTACTGCTTTGATCAATAATTTTTATTGTAATTGAACTTATCTGTCTAGTGTTTACTGGCAAATAAATGACATTTTTCGGAATCTCATCTATTTTATACCCGGGGCTGACATTCAGTGCAAATATGTGAATTGTATGCACCGGTGTGTTGTTAATAAATGAACCGCTTATAATGTCACACTCAATGTGTATAACATTGATCTTTGTTATAGTCACAGGCACGTCGGAAGTGTGCAGTATTCCTGCTTCCAATACTTTTTTACTGAAGCCCAACAGTGAACCAATGCTTCGTTCTTTATTAAAGAAAATTTTATGTTCACTGGACCCTACGATTGCTTGCAGTGTATTGGGGTTGGCGGCTATTTCCTGTTTCTCATGAGGCTTCTCATGTGACACTATACTAAAATATTTATTTTGAATGTACTCGTCAATATCGTCGAGCCCATATGAACCAACAGGAATTTCAATTGTATGGTCTCCGATGTGAAATAAATTATTTTCATGGTCAACGTTTGGTATGGTGTTGTAGTTATCAAAGTCAACGAGACCGCATACATACTTCCCATCTAAATCTATAGGCGGAAAGTAATCAGCCGATAAAATGGATTAGTTTCCATTTAGGGTAAGGGTTATTGACATCTTGAATGTTGCCCAACTAATGAAATAAAAAACACACAAAGGAATCTTTTTATACAAGAAAATTTATTTACAAAATTTCATTACTATCGATCCAAGAATTATGTTTATTGGAAAACCCTAGCCACTTGACAAAGACTTTGTTCCCTTTAGTTTTTAAAACCTTTTCTACAAGGTATGTGCTGGGATATTTTGTTTTCAATAGTTCGCTTTCGTAAAATCATCCTCAAATTGCGTTTCCCTGGTAGTCTTCAAGAATACACGTCGGTGGGTTTGTAATTCTTATACTTTTAATTTTAAAAATTTCTGTAGTCCAATTCGGTGTGTAGCCTTTTTCAAAAACGTGTTTATGTTTATTGATGCGAACATAGTCTCCTATCCGGAACATTGGCTTTCTAAATATTTTCAGATTGTTGTAGGCAGTCTTTAATAGCAACTTTTCATTAGACGGCTTCACATCAATGGGAGCCATATTTATTGTTCTATGCTTTTTCTTATTGTATTTGTCGATCAAATTTTTATAATTATCAATCCATCGATACGATCCATGGTAACTAAATTCCCTCCACATCATTTGTTTTAGTGTTCTATTGAAACGCTCAATAATTGATGCCTTCAAAACACTGTACGAAGAGTAATGGCTGACATGGAATTTCCTCATTAAATTTTGAAATTGTCGATTAAAGAATTCTTTACTATCATCGGTTTGTAAATTTCTGGGTATCCGACCTAAATTGAATACGGTTTCCATGGCTTTGATGACATCAGCAGATGTTTTCGATTTTATAGGTACAGCCCAGGCAAATTTTGAAAATGTATCTATTACGGTGAGAAGGAAGCAAAATCCGCTGTTATCTGTGGAATAGCTTCCCATTTCTACTAAATCCGCTTGCGACCTCTTCGTCGATCCCTTTAGTAATTACACGTCTTCGTTTAAAATTTTTACGAGCTTGAGTGTGCAGTTCATCAACTAAACCCCGCTTTTTACTTATTTTGGCATTTCTTTTAGAATTTTGTCCTCCAATGCGGCTACTGATTTGGGTTTTTGTGCTTGTTGAAGTAGATAGCTTTCAATTCGTTCAATTTGTTCACTAATATATTTTGTGAAATCTTGAATATTACTGTCGACGTATTCTTTAGTGTCTTGAAGTTTTGTGTAGACTACTTCAATGTCACCTTTTATTCTTTCCTTTAGTGTTTGCCTTTTTTTAAATTCTGTGGTAATTTGATTCATACAATTTTTCACAAAAGCTTTTGTTGCAGCATCATTATTTGCTCACCAATAATCTTTAAACGCTTCTAGAGCAAATCTAAATGGTTATCATTATCCAAATTAAATCCCAACACTTTGGAAAAATTTCTCTTTAATTTATTATTTGATGCTTCTCGCATGGAATGACGACCGAACTTATCGACGCTCATTGTCAATTAGGCTTACAACTCTATTAATACAGCATATTTAAACAATTATATTAGCTTCTCTCGACTCCTCAATGATGGAAATAATTTCATTGTTGTGATTGTTGTGTCCAGCTGACTGTGAGGATAATAAAAGTCGTAATCTATCAACTAATTCATTCGGATCATCCCAGTAAATGTAATTAGGTTTTTGCGGATTGACTCTCATCAAACCGGTTCCTTTTTTACGTTTATATGGTGTAGATGTCGATACCGGTGTGAAGTTAGAACCAAATTTGCAGAACCCGGCGAAAAACGGTTTAACAGAGCTGCTGTTAATTAGCATACTGCGGTGTATTACCTTTTTACATTTGAATTTGCCGCGATTAGGTTCGTGTCAGAAAGAATAAGGTTCGTGTCTTATCTAATTTATGGCCTCTTTTTATAAAAAAAAAAACAAAATATTGAGGTGGATTTTATTTTTATATTTGAATTTGCCGCGATAAGAGGTTCGTGTCAAAAAGAATACGGTTCGTGTCCTCTACATAAAAAAAAACATCTTTTTACAACAATTTCATTGCACTGTTTTAGGCAACTATGTTAGCCACAAAATTATGGAAGATTATGGAAATTTTCAACCTTAAATGACAGAATAAAATTTTTAAGAATGTCTCCTTCAGCTCTTGTCATATGTTTCTTTTTACCAAATGAGGCACTGTACATTTTACGGAATCTGTAATTTATACAGAAAAGTACTATAAGGTATTCAGGTTCCACAACCCAGGACAGCATGAAGCCCGATCAAAGTCTTCCCGTTGATCTGCCTAAACGGAAAAGCTGTCATATGTAGTGGAAACGTTCCGAGTTAATAATTGCTGTTAAAAAAAATTCTCCTAAGATAGATTTTTAATTCTTTGTTAGAATTTTTTCCTACGCCATTAGTTACTATTTTGCTTAAGTTTAAGTTTAAGTTTTTGTTTACGTTTAGTTTTTGTTTAAGTTTAAGTGGCATGTTTTAGAAGTGGAGGAAAATCGCTTATAGTGATGGAAGCTTTAACATTTTATTAATTAATTTCAAGAATTCTGTGATAATATTATTTATAATGAGAAAAATATAATTTTTGAGGGAATTTGGCCTTGTAGCTTTGTTACACGGTACTTTTGTCACAGAATAATATTCATTTCACGAGGCATTTCATCTCAAGTTGAAGCTCGACGCATAATACCGCTTAATCAAATGTGGTCTCTGGTCTCAAAGATATCGGGACTAGAACCTCTTTTTCACTTTAAATCCCTATCTTTTTCGTACCATTTCTTCATATATCGAAGATAAAAAAATAAAAATAAAAGCAGAAAGACATAAGACTATATATTTTTTCATTAAGCTACAATACTTCATTCAACCAATTGGTTTTCCATCGCGCTGCACTATACTGATAAATGAAATGTTACAAAAATTTTATAATTGCACGGAAAAACGTAAATTTTTTTACATTTTGTACGAACATTTTAAACATTTTTCACAGTTCTGTGATCAGTTTTGACACCTTGAAATATATTTTTCACAAGTCGGAACAATTATTCTAGAGGAATTTACGACGATAAGACAGAAATTTAATTTGTAAAATAAGTAAGGAAGACCAAGGAAGTAGGCTTTAAGCATGGTTGCAAGTTACATGGAGAACTCATTTGATTCTGGTTATTTTGAAATAGGCAAATGGGACCTCTCATTCTTTTTGCATGGATTTATTTATATTAATTAATTTAATGTTTAATTAGTTACTAGTAATTTCTTAAATGTCTGAAACATAACAAGGCAACTATATAATCAATTTCTTTTGTTAAAGTTTGACACTTGTAAGTTTCCAGTTTAATTATATTGTAAATACATATATTATTTTATCTATGACCTCTATGACGTTCTATGACGTTTTTCATATGACGTCATACATTACAAAATATTACTAATATTTTGGTGAAGCATTTTATAAAATTTTTAAGTTTATCATAGAGATATACATACTTGATATAAATAATAGCCTCTTGACTAAACTGAAATAAAGTAACAATTCAGTATAAATGAAATTGTGAATACACGCTACTTTATTAGGTGTGGAATTTTTAATGCTGGAGGTGTTTTTTGAGTTTTTTTTTTTATTTGCTTCTGTATATTTCTTGTCAAACCCGCCATATACTCTAAATTATTTTTTTAGTAGTTTTTCAATCACATATTGGCTGTCGCACTGTGTAATTAATAAATAAAAAATACATTCTTTATTATACATATTTGTTTTCAACCTTTACTTTACACATTAACATTGAAATCGTTTCCCGATGTAGTACCTGCTGCATTGACACCAACAGCACTTGCCGATTTCAACGACAGATTTTTATATAAATCCTCTGCTTTGCAAACCTGTACAAATTGTAAATTGGTACGGGCAGATAATGCAGGAGACGTTTTATTTCTACGAACATACTTCGCAAAAAACTTTAACCAAATTAATGTCTGTTGCCAAAGGGCTTGCCGCCATTTTCGCGGAAAGTAAGAGGAAAAAAAACGATGACACGAACAGCGACATAGTTATAGACGCAATTGCTCCTGTTTCAGAATACTTGTATCTCCCCCAATACAGTTTTTAATTTATTAGAAGAAATTTCAATAATTTTAAGACCGCCAAAGACAATACCATGAATATGGAAGAAATTACGACAATCAACAACACGGAAATGTGTAAGGATAACAGTACTAAATTTACAATTTCAATTAATACTGGAAGATTACTTTAAAATTATAAATGAAGAAACATTGGAGTTACAAATTATTATTTACACTTTTTGAAGCCGAGAGTGGAGCAATTTATGACATGTGTATTAGACCGGTCCTTATTTCTTTTTTTTCGAATTCGTATGACGGCAAGCGCTAAAACCATTTTATTTGATCCTAAAAATACACAAAAAAAATTTGAGCTTGATTGGACAATTTTTAGCCGTGCCCCCGCCAACATTGAAATTTTTTTCCCCGGTTTTTCTTGAAATGTATCTGGCAGCCCTGTTGGTAAGTACTTATTGAAATGTGTACTCACACACTCTCTCTTTTTTTGTGGCGGCCCAGTACTGTGTTGTTGTTGTGTACGTCTGACGAAAATTCGCATAAATAAATCATTTTGTATTGCAACTTTCACACGTAGAGATCGACGAATTTAGTGAAATCGTGAAGTTCAAACAAAAAAATTTAAAAGAATATTGTCCAAAAGATTACCATTAAAAAAATTGAACAAATAAATTTTAAAATTAAAAATCCAAAGCGATGACAACCAAAAGATTTCGATCGGATGATGATATTATGTTAATTGGCGTAATTGACCACCAAATTACTGGAGCTAAATTACCAGGAAGAAAACAAGTGCTACAAGTTTTATTTTATAATTTAAGAATAGTTGGTTTAAATTTAAGAGAAAGTTCTAAATTAGTTGTTGCTGAGGTTAGTACGTTTTGGCAAAAAGCACGAATTCCAACACACCATGAAAAACACTGCATTGAGAAGCTGGAAAAATTATACAACGAGTGGAGAGATATTACAAAGCATCATGGTCGAAAAACAGAATGTCAAAACAGGAAAGAAACTGAATTTCAAGATAAATTACATGATTTATTCGATATCGCACACGCAAACGCGATAGAATTAATTAAAATACAAGAAGACAAAGAGTTCTTAAAAAAGCAACGAGAAAAAGGAAGACCAGGTTGTATGCTAGGAACGGATAGAATTGTCATGCAGAAAGAAAAGCGAAAGGCAGTCCAGAAAGAACAAGAAAACCAGCGTCGAATAAAAGAAGATGAACGAAAAGAGTTATATGAACAACATACTCAAAGAGGTATACAATTAAGAATTATATCTTTTAAGCAAATCAGAATTATTGTTGTAAAACAGGTATGATTGACATTGACGACGAAAACGATATTGAAGTTGTAGCATCAACATCAGCAGGAAATGCATATCCAGGTATATCAGGTATATCCAGAGGTAAAACAAATTTGTTTACACCAAGACTGCTTTCAACTTTGGATAAGTGGAAAATCACTGATGGTGCTGCAGTTCATATCCTAAGTGCAACTGCTGACGCGTTGGGCTATGATATCGAAGATCTTATACTAAATCGTTCATCAATTCGTCGAATGCGTCAGAAACATCGTGCAACAACAGCACAAAACATTGCAGCAAACTTTGATGTAAGTACTGTAATGTGTTTGTGTTTTTCCCTATGCTTCTTTTTTTATGTTTTGAGTATAAATTAAGAAACTTGAGTTTTTTTTCCAGATTCCACGTAGTTTTGTTTTGCATTGGGATGGTACAATGTTACCAGAAATTAGTGGCAGGGAAAAAGTTGATCGCTTGCCAATCATAGTCTCATCTCAAGGTATCGATAAACTACTTGGCATTCCAAAGTTAAAATCTTCGAGTGGAAAAGAAATATCAGATGCCGTGTTTAATTCAATAAAAGAATATGAAATGCTTGATCGAGTTGAAATTATCTGCTTCGACACAACTGCTCATAATACAGGAGCACAAAACGGTGCTGCTGCTCTGCTTGAAGGAAAACTAGGTCGCGATTTATTATATTTTCCCTGCAGACACCATATTTACGAGTTGTTGATCCGTAAAGTGTTTGAAATTAGAGTGGCTACTACAGCCGGTCCAGAAGTGCTAATTTTTAATCGCTTTAGCAAATACTGGAATAATATTGACAAATTAAATTACAAGAGTTGTTTAGAAGATGAACACATTATTACAGTATTGACAGCTGAAGAACGTGGAACAATTTTAAATTACTGTCTAGATAACTTAAAACAAGCTCATAGCAGACGCGACTACAAAGAATTATTACAATTAGTTGTCAGTTTTCTTGGTGGTACGGTGCCGAATTTTAACACCTTTCGTATACCTGGTGCAACTTCTCATGCTCGATGGATGTCAAAATCTATTTATGCACTTAAAATTTATTTGTTTCGTAATGAATTCAATATGACCAAACAAGAGCTAAACGGTATACGTAGTGTCTGTCTGTTTATAGTTCGTATTTATGTAAAAGCCTGGTTTGGATGCACTAAAGCAATTGAAGCACCAAATCAAGACCTAAATTTAATTAAAAATATTATAGCTTATCCTGAAAGGGATATAGCTCTTGCTTTGCTACAAAAAAATAAGCAATCATTTGTGGTATTTGTCGGAAGAAGCAGTCGGTCTTTCATTCTTCGATCCTAATGTAAGCGTTACAATTAAAAAAAAAATGGTTCAGGCAATTAATGTTAAAGCAAATACAGAAAAATGCAAGCGAATAATAACTAATCCAACAAATATCGACACATTTGCGCAAAAAGATTTAAGCGATTTTGTAAATTCCAATACACACGCGTTCTTTGATCGCTTAGAAATTTCAAAAGAATTTTTGCAAGTCGATCCGTCGGATTGGAATGAAAGATTTGACTACGCTCAGGGATCACAAATTTGTAAAAACTTATCTGTAGTAAATGATGCAGCTGAAAGAGGCGCCAAATTCATTACAGATTATAATAATAAATTAACCCACAATGAAGAGGAGAAACAATTCCTTTTTCAAGTGGTTAAAGAATATAACATGAATTATCCCACTTTTAAAAAGACTTCACTATTAAATTAAAATAATATTAATGTTACTATGAGTATGTAATTAATAAAAATATTTCAGTTTATTCTTACTTTTCAAATAAATGCAAATAAAATAAAAAAATATATTTTTTTTGCCTTATTTCTCATAATAAAAACAAAAAGGTGCTTGGGGCACGGCTAAAAATTATCCAATCGTTGTCAAATTTTTTTTTATGCTTTGTGAGACTAAAACGAATATTTTTAGCGCTTGCCGTAACATATATTCGAGAAAATAAATTTGTCCATATAAATAAGGACCGGTCTAATGTGTATTGTCGGGTAAAGGGCAAACTAACCAAGTTAAATGCTTATATAAAATAAGATTCAGTTTCAGGTAAGAGCTACATTACCTGAAACTGAATCAGTTTAAAAAAAATTGTTTAATATTTTTTAAATTTAAAAGTTTAAGTTTAATATGTATCCTCAGGAATATAGAGAGACATGCGTTAAGAACGCGAATTATGATAGTTTGCATACAGAAAAAAATTTGCAAAATATATTATCGGATGCCACTATTCGGAAAATTCGTAGTGAAGCCTTGAAGGATTTCGATTTTGATAGCGATGACTTTAAAGATATTTTAATAATGATGGGTGAAGAAATGAAAATAGGTGATATTTTCATACAAAAAGCTACAAAAATGTAGATATGCACCTATATAGTGAGAGACAAATTAATTGCATAAAGGGCGCTAAAAATTTAGAAGTCTTAGGACATTTAGATGCCACCGGTGGAATTGTCCGAAACTTAAGGAAGCAAATAATATTATATATTAATACGCCTTAGTCGTGAAGACGCCAAAGAAACGAACATTCGCTATATCAGAGCGAATAGCCTCACTTCACGAGCAGACCCCTATTGGATACTTTGTTGCTTTGAAGAAAATTCTGACTTTCGTACTGAACTTCGGCTTCTGATAGAATAACTTTGAAAAAAATACAACTACGGAAAGACGGGGTATGTGGTCTTGTAGAGGGGACTTGGGACTACACCCTGTATAAATTTGGTGAAATGGTGTTTTCGGAATTTGAAGAAAATCTCGTTACAGTTACGACTTTCGTACTGAAGTCAGGCTTCTGATAGAATAACTTCGAAAAAAATACAACTACGGAAAAACGGGGTATGTGGTCTTGTAGAGGGGACTTGGGACTACACCCTGTATAAATTTGGTGAAATGGTGTTTTCGTATTTTGAAGAAAATCTCGTTACAGTTACGACTTTCGTACTGAAGTCAGGCTTCTGATAGAATAACTTTGAAAAAAATACAACTACGGAAAAACGGGGTATGTGGTCTTATAGAGGGGACTTGGGACTACACCCTGTATAAATTTGGTGAAATGGTGTTTTCGTATTTTGAAGAAAATCTCGTTACAGTTACGACTTTCGTACTGAAGTCAGGCTTCTGATAGAATAACTTTGAAAAAAATACAACTACGGAAAAACGGGGTATGTGGTCTTATAGAGGGGACTTGGGACTACACCCTGTATAAATTTGGTGAAATGGTGTTCTCGTATTTTGAAGAAAATCTCGTTACAGTTACGACTTTCGTACTGAAGTCAGGCTTCTGATAGAATAACTTTGAAAAAAATACAACTACGGAAAAACAGGGTATGTGGTCTTGTAGAGGGGACTTGGGACTACACCCCGTATATATTTGGTGAAATGGTTTTTTCTTGTTTTGAAGAAAAACGCGTGTGAGTTTTTACTTGCGTACTAAGTTACTTGAATTGTGTCGATAAAAACGCAGCTTGGAAAAAGCGCAGAAATTTCGGCATTGCCTTTTTTGTCGTCGTCTTCGAAGCTCTGTTTTCTTATCCGTAATAATTATTAAATTGGATTTTACTGATCATTACCCTAATATTTCTTCACTTTTTGAATGAAATTGAAACTTTATAAACATTAAAGAATCTACAAATACTAATAATAAAAAAATAACCAATATAGAAATAGTAAAACATTCCCGTACTTCGTACGCTAATTTAAGTTTGAGTTGATCCTCCACTGAATTTCCGTTACTTTAAATTAACTCTGTTAGGCTTGGTATTTAAAATTTTCACCTCTGTTAAAGGTAGGTTTATAACATTTCACCTCTATTAAAGATGGGTTTTAACATTTTTGCTTCTGTTCAATAGATGTTATTACCGTTTTCGCCTCTGTTAAAGCTCTGTTCATTGACAGATAAAGTTTAACAGAAATTTCTGGTTTTTCGCCGGGTTGTAACTTGACGCCAGTGATGTCGATGAAGATTTATCACCAAATAATCCCTTTATGATGTTGATATACTTGAATGCCTTGGTCCCCTTCATTTGTTCATTTTCATCATAATTACGTTTGTGAGCACTAGTATTGTTTAAATTTGTTTTGTTTAAGCTTGTAGATCTGCTTCGTTAAAATTTGATGGTGTCTTGTGTAACAATAACTGAAAGAGCCCGGGTGTTAGGTTGAAAGAGGTGGGGGATGAGGTGTCAAACAGTTTATCGGATATTAATATTTCGTTTTGTATTTTGAAAGCACTGTTTCCGAATCTCCATTCACCATCTGTTCCTCTATGCAGTATCCAGCTCATTTTGTTGTTCCAGTTCAGATAAATCCATGACTTTAGTAGATTTGTTTACATCTTCGTCTGTATCATTTATTTGAGAGAAAAAGGCGCCGTCTTCATTTCTATTGGCAAGAGTCTCGTCTGTAAAATCTATCTCTTTCTTTGCTTTATGTGGTGTACTTGTTTTTAGTTTGAGTGACATCTCTTTATGCGTAATATCTAGAATATTTTTGTTATTTGTAGATGTTCTTGGTATTGTAGTGTTTCGAACCAATTCCTTTAGAGGTTTTGTGATTGGCTTAAGTGACTCTTCTATTTGATTTTCTACATCTGCTTTACTCAGTTTTAGGTTGCGAAATTTCTGTTTCAAAATACGTCTGGTTTTTACCAGGTCTTTTAATATTTTTTCATTCATTCTTAGCATCTGCTAAAACAGCTAACAGATCAGATCAGGTATATCAGATCAGATCAGGTGAATCAGATCAGGTGTATCAGCTATCAGATCAGATCAGGTGTAACAGCTATCATATCAGACCATGTGTATCAGCTATCAGATCAGATGCAACAGCTATCAGATCAGTTCAAAGGCTGTTTTCATACTAGTATGAAAGTATCGGGTATGCTTTTATTTATAGTTGGATGTAAATGTCAAAACCTTTTCTATAACGCCCATCATCAATCTCGTTCATCTCGTCTTGCTTAAACATAATAATCATGTTGGCATTATCGCGTACTAAATGTTTGGGGATATGTTTGACATAAACAAAAGCAATCGATGCATTTCTGTCTGCCCATACAAAAGTATTCTCTAATGTTATTTTGTTTCTCACAAGCAACATCATCGAATATCATTATTGAGTTGGTTTTTGCTTCATCTGGTTTGAGAACTTGTTCGTTGTCGGAAAATGTAAATAGTCCCATATTTTGAGTTGGTTTCATTAATTGTTTTAAATATTCATATTTCGGTTGATACAACGACTTTGAGTATAAGCATATATTTGCAAAATTCAGTCTATTAGGACTTCCAACTCAACATGAAGTTGGTCTTTTCACAATTTGAAGGCCCGACAATAAGGCATCTTATTGAATTCGGCAGCAAGGAGCCGTGTCGGGATTTCGATACGTTGTCAGTAACAGAATCCAGATTTTTAACAATAATATTTTTGTCTTGTTTAACGAAACAATTGAACTTCATTTACCTGGTTATCAGTTTTGTGGACCAGGAACTAAACTAAACCAACGCTTGGCAAGAGGCGATAAAGGAATCAATCCCCTCATGTAGGACGCCGCATGTAGAGAGCACGACATAGCTTATGATAGAACACGAGACTGGAATAAGCGTCACGAAGCAGATAAAATATTAATTGAAAGGGCGTGGCAAAGGGTAAAATCAAAAGAGAGCAAATTGAGTGAGCGAATAACCGCACGATTAGTTACAAACGTAATGAAAGCTAAAGTAAAATTCGCTATGGGGAGCACGATGAGTAAAACTCTTAAAAAAATTAAGAGAAAGGTCAAAAAGAAATGTAGCAAGAAAATATTCACTAAAGCAGTTAAAAGCGCTCTGAAAATTATTAAAGAACAAAAACCTGAAGATACTCCCAGTGCTATAAAAATCGCGCAAAAGGTTGTGAAAAATTCTTTCGGACGAAAGAAATCCACGATTGACATTCCACGCGTTATACCCGTTACTAAGGCAGGATGGTTTCTACCATTAGTACCGATTTTAACTGCTCTGGGACCTGTTGGATGTTTAGCATCTGGAGGAGCTGCAATCGCAAAAGCAATTAATGAAACAAAAGCCGCACGACAACAATTGGAAGAAGTGAATCGACATAATAAAACTATCGAAGCAATCCCTATGGGAAAAGGCTTATACCTGAAACCATACAAAAAAGGATTGGGTCTATATTATAGTCCGCAACCAAAAAACCTTTAAAGAAACTAACCAAAAGAGCCCTCACAGACGTCGACTTGATGAAACATGCAAAGAATCTACCGCATTTCAGAGGTATTTTTATGCAAGACAGTCTCCAGAAACGACCTCGTCAGCAAGAATGTGGAATCGTTAATCTGGATACATCAAAGGGCCCTGGTACTCATTGGGTAGCATATTACAAAGACAGGCACTGCAAAGAATATTTTGATAGTTTTGGAAACATGCAACCACCGCATGAAGTAATAAATTATTTGGGATATGACGTAAATTACAACTACACCCAACACCAAGACTATAATTCATACAATTGTGGTCATTTATATCTAAAATTCCTTTGTAATTTAAACAAAATAAAACAATAAATATAGTTTTAAAAATTAATAGTATTGAGTTTTTATTGAACTTTTAACATAAACATTATTTAATTTCTTTATATTCCATGTTGGATTTAAATGATGCTGAAGTTGCTGATGAAGTTGAAGATGATAAGGAGGATGAGCTTTTCCATTCCTTATCCGACTTGAACGGGTTTTTCACCACTGTATGCTGCAACTTCCATGATTCTTTTATTTCGATGTTTTTCATCTTATCCATTGTACTGCTCTTTGTTGTTGTTGTTGACTTTGTTATTCAAATTATAAGATGCGACTAAAGAGGATTTTAGTCTTTTTGATGATTTTAGTGGTGAAAATTTAATACTTATTTTAGCACATGATCGTTATAGCTATGATATATAAATACAGCATTTTCAGCTTTGGACATTCAGTTTCCGTGTAGTTTTGAATCGGTGTAGACAACTCGCAAAATTCACTAAATTATTTGTTTAAATAAATACAAAAATAATAAGAATACAAAAATTAATCAACTGTATCAAGATGATTGCACGTCTCCCTCATTCACTGCTGTGAAGGACTTTAATGGAAAAAACTTTAATCAGAAAAATATTCTGTATGTCAAGGACATGGAACCCAGCAGATTTTATACAATAAAAAGTGTGCGCAGGACAAAAACCAAATATGGGGATCGCATTCTAATGGAGCTGGAAGATTGCGTAATTTTTCTACCGCAGAAATTCAACGATATTTGTGATGCGACTATAGCAGAGTTCAACAACGGAAATTATTACATAATAAAACTGATGGACGAAGATTGAGAAGATTTTCGATTGGAGTTTCAGGTCGACTTTCCTCAACCGCAACCCCTGCTCGAAACATATTATACAAATTGTGAAAAAAATTTTAATAAAAAAATAAAGAAATAATTTCATTTTAAAAATATGTCATCTTTTATTTAAAGATTCTTGTATAAAATGTTATCAATTTATTTATTAATCTCTATAGTTAAATTTATAGTGCAGCAGCTACAGGTGTCTGGTCCATCCACAGTTTCACTAGAAGCCCATAATGTCATCCATATCGTGACTCAATCGCAAGCTGGCACGTAAGCTTATTGGTAATGCTTGCCTATATCCTGATAAAATTACATATCAATATCTTATATCGTTCATGAGATATTGCCTTTGTTATAAGTAGGCGTGGCACGCCCATTTTTTTCAAACGTTTTAGTAATGACGGTATCTGTTTCGGAATAAAATTATACCTTAATATCTCACACGAATTATGAAACATTCAGATTATAAAATTTTTTGAAACGAGGTGCCTTTATGTTCCGTATGTAAAGTAGGCGTGACTGTTTACCGATCTCAGAGGTGACGCTGAGAAAGAATAAACGAGTATATACTTTTCTATATCTATATCGTCTCCTTCTCTGCGTTACAAACGGAAGAACAAAGTGAATATACTGGAGCAATACTAGCGTGAAGTTGGCACCCGGCGAATTCCAAGAAATTTTTGTTAAACCTTATCTGTCAATGAACAGAGCTTTAGCAGAGGCGAAAACGCTAATAACATCCATTGAACAGAAGCAAAAATGTTAAAACCCATCTTTCAAAGAGGTGAAATGTTATAAACCTACCTTTAACCGAGGTGAAAATTTTAAATCCCAAGCCTTAACAGAGTTATTTTAAGTAACGGAAATTCAGAGGAGGATCAACTCAAACCTAAATTAGTGTACGAAGTACGGGAATGTTTTACTATTTCTATATTGGTTATTTTTTTTTACTAGTATTTTTAGATTCTTTAAGGTTTATAAACTTTCAATTTCATTCATTAAGTGAAGAAAAATTATGGTAATGATCAGTAAAATCCAACTTAATAATTATTACGGATAAGAAAACAGAGCTTCGAAGACGACAACAAAAAAGGTAATGCCGAAATTTCTGCGCTTTTTCCAAACTGCGTTTTTGTCGTCTCAATTCAAGTAACTTAGTACGCAAGTAAAGACTCAAACGCGTTTTTCTTCAAAACAAGAAAAACCCATTTCACCAAATTTATACAGGATGTAGTCCTGAGTCCCCTCTATAAGACCGAATACCCCGTTTTTATATAGTTGTATTTTTTTCAAAGTTATTCTATCAGAAGCCGGAGTTCAGTACGAAAGTCAGAACTGTAACGAGATTTTCTTCAAAACAAGAAAAAACCATTTCAGCAAATTTATACAGGATGTAGTCTCAAGTCCCCTCTACAAGACCACATACTCCGTTTTTCCATAGTTGTATTTTTTCCAAAGTTATTCTATCAGAAACCGGAATTCAGTACGAAAGTCAGAACTGTAACGAGATTTTCTTCAAAACAAGAAAACACCATTTCATCAAATTTATACAGGGTGTAGTCCTAAGTCTCCTCTACAAGACTACATACCCCATTTTTCCATAGTTTTATTTTTTCAAAGTTATTCTATATACATAAAAACCTAATAAGAGCAAAATGCAGATTGAAAATACTCCAAAACTTTAAATTATTTCTTAATACAGTTTGTTCGATTGTGTGAGTAAAATTGTTGCACTGTGTTATTATCTGCAATATTAAAATTAATATTATCACCTTTCGCGAAACAATAAACCGTTTGCCTTCTCCATTATCGTTCTCGTGACGTTAATCCTAAAATTGTGTGCGTATAAATGGGTATATAAATATGTTTTATTGTAATAAATTTTCATATAAGTAATTTTCCTATAGATGTGTGTAATATGATACAATATTTGTAATATAATATTTCTTCGATCATTTCTGCATAATTGGCCAAGGGAATATTATCTTTATCAAGTTTATTTCTATTTAACTGTACTTGATAGATTCTGCTACATATAGCGAAAAATAGCACTGAAATTAAGCTAAAGTTTTCCGTATTTGAATTTAAATTTTTCTTCAGAAATTCACAACAATATACGCTCACTACAAAGCCTAATCATAAACTGTTGCCGCGAAACAAACTTAACATTCGATAATATGTGCGAGAAAACACAAGCATGACAAGAAACACAATCTTAAATATTAACAATATTAAATAAACTGAAACTGATTCGAAATAAATGCAAAAAAAGAGAATAAATTCAATAAGAAACAAGTGAAAGTGCTGTCTTCGACCAACTCTTGTATAAGTGGGCGGACCACGTACACAATTGTACAAAATTTGGTACACAAATTGGTAATAACTGTAGATACCTCGTGATAAATTAAATGTTAATATCTTATACCATTTACGAGATATTGACAATTACATCTCAATATCTTATACCGTTAATGAGATATTGCCAAATTTGTTATGAGTAGGCGTGGCATTCCCACTCATTTAGTAATGGCGCTATATTTTGGCGAACAGTTTATTAGATATTCACATTATAACATTTTTTAAACGAGATGCCCTTACATTCCGTATGTAAAGTAGGCGTGGTTATTACCGATCTCGACCATTTTCCCAAACTGCCCTACATAACAAAGAATATTTGTTAGAAAAATTCATTGTGATATCTCTTTTCGTTCTCCCGTAATCGTGATTTCAACAGACAGACAGACAGATAGACAGGCAATAATAATAATAATAATAATAATAATAATAACAGCATGTAGGTGGGCATCTGCGCTCAATGTGATGAGCGGCCTTTATATGAACATGGACTTCGTCGGACAGGATGGGGAAATTATATTGATTTAGTTGTTTTTTGGGCTGACGGTTGCAGTATTCTGTTACCTGAGTACGTAAGAGTGACATCTTGCGGAAATGGCTTTCAGCTAATGCTGCAGCCGCCTCCGTCCCGTTAAAACCGTGGCGGTGCTTGAAGTACGTTCGAGGTTCGTCACCATTAAGTTGGTCGTACAGGTCCAGTTGAGCATCGCTCCTGTTTAGCGCCTGTCCTGGCTCTGAACACTGACTCCCATAAGGATCAGTGTCAACCCTCGCGTGGCCTCCCTGCTTGCATAGATAACCACGGGGACATTAAAAGGGCGACTGTACAACGAGCGGAGATAGCGGCTTCAAGCGGGGACCCATACAGAATGTACAATCCAAACAAAAATATAAAACGATGTGAGAAAGATAGAAAAGGCAGCTTGACAGCTCCGCAAACAGCGAGTACAAAAAGCGCAGAGATGGCGCGTAGTCAAGAATGTAGGAGCGAGGGGGAATTGTCGGGAATTGGGGTCTCCACAAGCGTTTTCTCTGACGCGGACGCACTAGCTTTCCGACGAGGCTCGCTGATCCGGCGCTCACCACAGCGGAGTGCTGGCGCGGTAAGCGTGATCACTCGTACACCGATGACACCCGACGCTGGCAGCGAGCAACAAAAACGGCAGTCGTCGCAATCACAGGGCTTGCTAGAGGCAGAAAAGGAGAATGAAGGATATGCTTATACCCTCAAGAAAAGCAGCAAGGCCACGCATCCTTCTGAGTTTACTGCCCTTAAAGATTTTCAGCAACGGAGAGAGGAAACAGCTACACATGAAGCGACTGACGAGATTAGGAAGCACGATGCCGGCGCGGGGGATATGGAGACACAGATCGGAATAATCCAGGATACCTTGGTTACTATGCGCAAGGCTGCTGCAAAACAACGGAATGTAAGCATGGAGATAAAAAATGGTCTCAGCGTGTTGGAGGCGGCCATCGACGCCATACAGCATCATAGGCGCAGTGACCAAAAAATAAAAGGGACCGGGTCCTCGACGACAGAAAATGCGAAGGAAGCCGGGGCCGGCCGCGGGAACGGCTGAAGGAAGAGCAGACGCCGCGGGAACGGCTGAAGAATCAAGAAGGCTCTACACCCAGGAGCGTGGTCGTGCGCAAAAAATCCTCTTCGCGCAAGGATCCGCCCAACGAAGGGGGAATCCCTTCGGGAGAAGGGGACTCAACCCCAATTCGTAAGGCGACACAGGAAATCCAGGCACAGGGAAAAAGAGCGAAGAGGGAAAGGACTCAACGCGCGAGACGGAGTGCCGTCGTCGTAAAGCCGAAAGAAGGCACCACATATGCCGAAATCCTCCGAGCGATTCGTGCAAATGTGCGCCTGGAGGACACGGACACAGTGGTACGCGCGGCTCGGAAGACCAAAGGTGGCGCTGTTCTCCTTGAGCTAGATCAGTGTGGCGACCGAGTAGCGCTGCAAAACTCTATAAAAGAGACTGTGGGGCAGACTGCTGAGACCAGAATCCTTGCCAGTAGGACCCGGCTGGAGGTCCTGGGTATGGACTGTCTCACAACAGCTTCAGAGGTAGAGGACGCAGTACGCCGTGAGCTCTCAAACGACTATAGCGGAGAGCTTAAAGTAGTGGTTTCTGCCGCAAATGCCCGAGAACAGCGCATGGCAGTCGTTGAGTTAGAGCACAAACATGCGGGCAAACTCCTCAATGTAGGGAGGATACGAGTGGGCTGGATAAGATGTCGCATCCGGCAACGCATTGATGTACAGCGGTGCTTCAGGTGTCTGGATTACGGTCACCGGAGGCAAAAATGCACGGGACCGGATATAAGTGGCCTCTGTTGGCGATGCGGGCAGAAAGGACACAAGGCCGCGTCATGCTCCTCAAAACCGCAATGTTACCTGTGTACTGCTGACAACGAGGGTCCAAAGTCTTTGGAACATGTCCCTTGCTCTGGAGCCTGCAAAGCGTTTCGGGTGGCCCTGGACAACGCGAAAGGACGGAGACAATGATTACCGTCCCACAGGGTAATCTGAACGGTAGTCGGGTCGCTGATGAACTGCTATCTCAATTCATCCATGAATACGGGGTGGGCATGGCGGTCATCAGCGAGCCTTACCGAATCAGGAAGCACTGGCTGGTGGATGACTCTGGCGCGGCGGCTCTCTGGGTTGCGGATCCCAGTATACAGATCACGACCAGCGGGGCTGGAGGTAGTTATGTCTGGGCAAAAACAGAGTCGGCCACTTTCGTGAGCTGTTACTTCTCTCCCAACGACGCCATGGGTGTGTACAGGTCTAAAATTGAAGCCCTGGAGGACGACCTGCGCTGCATTACTGGCGGCCTCGTGATTGCTGGGGACTTTAATGCGCGAGCCATAGAGTGGGGTATGCCACAAACCAACGCAAGAGGCCGGTTTTTATTGGAGATGGCAGCCCGGCTGGGACTAGTTGTCCTTAATGAAGGTACAACCCCGACATACCGCCGGCCCGGCTTTGGGTACTCGATTCCAGACCTTACCTTGGTGTCGGAGACTCTAGCCCGAAGGACGGTGAACTGGAGGGTGATGGAGGACCTTACAGGAAGCGACCACCAGTACATAACCTTCCGGCTTATGGACGCAGGGCAAAAACAGGTACCTGTACGAGTACATCGACCACTCGGCTGGAACGCCACCAGAATGGATGAGAGCAAATTTGTTGCAGGCCTGATTGAGGGGGCTCGGCACATCCCAACGCTCCCTAGAAATGCCTGCGAGGCGGGCGTAGTGGACTCCTTCGTGGAGTCTACCATGAATGTGATTCGAGGCGCCTGCAATGCGTCCATGCCCCGAAGGAGGCCGTGGAGAGGTAAGACACAGGTGTACTGGTGGAATGATCAAATAGACGAACTCCGGAGATTTTGCCACAAAATGCGCCGACTGGCGCAACGTGCCGCTGGCCGAACGCAGATGACGGAGAAGGTCGCAGCTTATAAAACCGCTAAAAAGGCATTGGGCAAGGCTATCCGAGAAAGCAAGGTGCGCTGCTGGAAGGAGCTTTGCGACGGGGTAGAGCAGGACCCATGGGGTAAGGGCTATAAGCTGGTGATGGGTAAGCTCTGCTCGTCCGTACCAGACTTGGAACAGAGAAAAGTTCTGAGCATCATAGATGCCCTGTTCCCGACCCATCCCGATGTATCTGACGCTCGTGCGTTTGCTGGGGAGGAGGACATTCCATTGTTTGGGGTGGATGAGCTAATTACGGCAGAGCACAGCATGAAGCCTGGTAAGGCTCCAGGCCCCGACGGTGTGCCGGCGGAGGCCATCAAAGCCGTTGCCCGTAACCGTCCGGATCTCTTGCTTAACATGTACAACGTGTGTCTTAGGGCGGGTGTATTTCCAGCTTGCTGGAAAAAGGCGCGTTTGGCTTTGATCCCAAAGGGCAAAGGTGATGCCAATTCTCCATCATCGTATCGACCACTGTGCATGTTAAACACGGCGGGAAAGATGATGGAGGCCTTGCTTAAAATGCGGCTGGGGGCTGCCATTGAGCAGGCTGGTGGTCTCTCCAACCGGCAGCATGGCTTTAGAAAGGGGCACTCTGCGATTGATGCAATCAGCGAAGTGACCCAAGCTGTGAAACGGGCCGAAACTGCATGCCACCAGGCAAGGCCGATAGTGCTCCTCGTGACCCTCGATGTGAGGAACGCGTTTAACTCGGCAGGGTGGAGTGACATGTTTCACGCGCTCGAGCAGACCTTCAGAGTACCAGCATATCTCTCGGCTATACTGAGGGACTATCTGAACGACCGCTGGCTTTTCTACGTGACGACACAGGGAACGGGTCAAAGGCGGGTGACTGCTGGAGTGGCACAGGGATCGGTGCTTGCTGAGAAGTGCAAACGAATATCCATCTATAAAGGGAAAATATCAAGAACTGAAGATCACGAGAGAGCCGCACAGAATATTGAAAAAATGGAAGAAAATGACATGTATAAATACTTAGGCATGGTCCAGAATAACCGCATAGAAACGAGAACAGTAAAGAACAACCTAACCAGAGAACTTAAGTCACGTATGCACAAAATAGCTAAGGCGAACCTTAATGGAAAAAATTTAATCAAAGCCATAAATACATACGCAGTGCCCGTCCTCTCATACAGTTTCGGCATTATAAAATGGACAGAAACTGAAATTCAATCACTACAACGAACAATCAGAACTATACTGACACATTATAAATTACATCATCCCAAATCGTGCTGTGAGAGAATGGTAGCATCAAGGAAAGATGGTGGAAGAGGGCTGATTGATCTCCAAACGCTACATGATAATCAAATAGAGTCCCTCCGTGGCTACTTCCAACAAAAGTCAAATAGATCTCGACTTAAAAAATAATAACTGAAGCTGATATAAACTTAACACCGCTCAATCTGAATGGAAGCTACAACCGACAAGCAGTAGACAAGACTACAAGGGAACAGAACTGGTCAATAAAACCTATTCACGGTCGCCACTATAGAGCCATCAATGCTGAGAATGTTGATAAATGTACGTCAAGCAAATGGCTACTGAATGGCAATCTGTTTGCTGAGACCGAGGCCTTTATGATTGCTATACAAGATCAAGTAATCCCAACGAAAAACTACATGAGAAACGTTGTAAAAGATATAAATGTTACAAACGACACTTGTAGAAGATGCATGAAGCAAACCGAAACAATTGAGCATATAATATCAGGATGCACGAATCTAGCCCCTACTGAGTATACACGAAGACACAACAACGTTGTAAAAATTATACACAAGAACCTTCTTACAAAATATAAACTGCAATGTGATGAACGACCTTACTATAGATATAATCCGCAATCAGTTGTTGAAAACGAAAACGTAAAAATCTACTACGATAGAACAATATACTCGGAACACACGAGACTCCATAACCGCCCCGACATCACGATCCTTGATAAAAGAGAACGTAAAGGTATCTTCATTGATGTCGCAATCCCGGCTACAAAGAATATAAGCCGTACATATATTGAAAAAATTAGCAGATACAGTGAGCTAGCAGTGGAAACCAAGCGAAACTGGAACCTAAAGGAAATCAAGATCATCCCAATAGTAGTGAGCGCTGAGGGTGTGGCCGAAAAGAATCTCTGTAGAAATATTGACATACTTGGACCCCGGACAAATCTTATTGACACTGTGCAGAAGTCTGTGATCATCGATACCTGCCACATCACTAGAAAATTTTTGAATTAAACCTGTACATAGTAATTAAATAGAATGTGATATATTTTGTTTTAAGCTAAGGCTCTCAAAATGTATTACTGTACCCAAAAAGGAGAAATCTAAATAAAGATGACGATAATAATAATAATAATAATAATAATAGTAATAATTGTTAGAATTTGCAGCGAAAAGTAAAATGCACGTCTGTTCAACTTGGTGACTTTATTCAAGTGACGAGTAATAATGAGAAGAATAAGAATAAGTAGAAATAAGTATGTACTTTGTAAGTTATGAGAATTTGGATTGTACAGTCTTATACAGGGGCATTCAATATATATGTATATATATATATATATATATATATATATATGTGTGTGTGTGTGTGTGTGTGTGTGTGTACAGTAACGAATTTGCATGCCCCTGTATATATATATATATATATATATATATATATATATATATATATATATATATATATATATATATATATATATATATATATATATTTATATGTATATATATATTGGTTGACAATATATATATATATATATATATATATATATATATATATATATATATATATATATATATATATATATATATATATACCTAATCTTTATGTGAACTTATGTTTAACATTTTGCAACAATTAATATGTTTTCTTTACTCAAATTTTTAGTAAACAAGTCCGCAACATTTTCTAATTTTGGCACATATTTGATTACAAATTCATTTGCTTCATATTTCTCACGTATATAATGGAACTTGATATCGATGTGCTTGCTTTTTTTTATGTGCGTTGGGATTTGTTCACGAGAAATTGTGCTCCCTGATTGTCATAGCATAAAGTTGTCGGTTTAGTTAAGTACTCGGGAAGATTAATTTCTCTTATCAAACTTCGAAGAAAAACTACTTCTTTCGTACCGTGGCACATGGCAATGTATTCAGCTTCCATCGAACTGAGGGTTACAACTCCTTGTTTTTTGGATTCCCAAGCAATCGCTTCGCCAGCTAGAAATATTGCGTATCCGCTATATGATTTGCGATCAATGGAATCAGATCCCCAGTCGGCATCTGTGTAACAAATTAAACCGTAATTAGAATACTTGTAACTTATTGAAAATTTTGTTGTATTGCACGAGTGTTGTGAGCATGAGTGTTGAACTGGGATAGATATGAAGTTACGTGAGCAATATCTGGTCTAGAAATGGGTGACAAATACATTATGGCTCCGATTAATGACTGGTAATCCTTGACATCTGAAGTACAGTTCTTCTTGTCACATTTATGTAAAATTATTCAGTTCCACTTGCAAACGGAGTGTGCGCCGGCTTGCATTCGGACATATTACACTGCTTTAAAATTTCTAACATGTACTTATTTTGATGTATTAATATTTCACCTCGATCGCCGTCTCTCTCAATTTCAATTCCTAAATAGAGCGAAATTGGTCCTCAATCGATTGCATCTACTTTCATGTTTAGATTAAAAATTATTTCCATCATCGTCTCCTTGGAAGAGCAAGCTAGGATTTTATCATCAACATATAAGACTAATATATTGAATTCATTTTGTCTCATCATGACATACACACAATTATCAGTTAAACATCTTTTGAAACCAGTACTTCAAAATACCTCATTTGCCTTTTTGTTCCACTCAAGTCCTGCCTATTTTAATCCGTACAATGATTTTTTCAATCTGCAGACTTTCTCGGGCTCGTTTGTATCGACGAATGAAACGGGCTGCCTTCTTCCTCCATCATGCCATTAAGATAGGCGGCCACAACATCAACGTGATTTACTAGAAGACCGCGTTGAACGGCAATCGCCAAAATAAATCGAATAGTTGTGTGTCGTACTACGTGCTACGGTGCGTACGTTTCAAAACAGTCTACATTGTATTTTTGTCCACATCCTTGGGCAACAAGACGCGCCTTGCGTTTTTCTATTGAGCCATCTGATCTGTACTTTGTTGTAAAAACCCATCTGCAGCCAATGATGTTTTTTGATTCCGGTTTTTCAACAAGTTCCCAAGAGTTGTTTCTAATTAAAGAATCGTATTCTGCCTGCATAGCTACCTTTCATTCCTTAGAATTATCCGAGTTTAAAGCATCTGACACTGATTTTGGATCGCATTTTGAAACTGTTAACTCATGCAACACTTCCGGTGTTGTATTTTCCGCATACTGTTTTCGCGGTCTTCCGGGCTTTCCAGTCCTCACAATCCTCGGTCTGCCTTTTTTTCTCTGCTTTGCATCAGCCAAGTTAGAAGGAGATTCCTCACTCGAGTTATCAGTGATGCTTTCAGGTTTGGGTTTATCGCTAATATATACATTATCATTTTATGGAGTGATATAACCATCACTATCTTCCTCATCGGAATCATTATCCCCTTTTTTAACAATACAGCCGTTTGGCTCTTAACCTCTCTATTTCGATCGCATTCGAAATAGAAAACATCTTTAGTTTGAGACTGACATGAATCATTGATACCTTTGAACGAATTTTCAAAAAATATAACGTCTCTTCCTATATTGATTGTTCCTTTCACTTTATCATACATCGAGCCATTTCGACTAAAGTTCTGTTTACTCTTTCGGCTATTCCATTTTGTTGAGGACTGTAACCTACAGTCGTTTGCCGCCTAATATCATTACTTTCCAGAAACTTATCAAATTCAGTATTGATATATTCCCGGCCATTGTCATTGCGCAACGTCTTTAATGTAAAACCTATTTGTTTTTCACACTTTATTTTAAAATTTTTAAATGCTTCTAGAAATATGTTGTAATATGACATGAATGGTCATCTATGAAACACATAAAATACATTGACCCACCTTGCGATGTAACTCTCATTGGCCCACATATATCAGTGTGAATTACTTCAAGTGGACTCTTCAAGTGGCTTGGAAGATATTTTGCATAACGAGCAGGTAACACAAGAAAAATTTTCGGGCATGTTAACTTTCAAGCCGCGAACCATATCTTTATTAGACAAGGAACATAAATCGTGAATATTAAGATGACCAAAACGCTTATGCCATAATTCATGATCCAAATCTTTAGATTCCAACATTACATGGATTTCATTAGTTTGAAAATTAGTTCGAAAAATAACATTATGCAAATTGGCTACGAAAAGTAGTTTATTGTTTTTGTCATTTACATATGCTTGATTTTTTGTGAATTTTACGCTTTTCTCATTCTCAATGATTTTGCTCACTGATAGAAAATTCGATGTTAAGTCGGGCACAAACAAAACTTCGTTTAGCGCAATGTTAATATAATCAGATTTTACAAGAATTTTTCCCTTACCTTGAGCTAATACGCTCTCACCAGTTGCTAATAAGATTCTTTGCTCGCATTTTTCTAACAATGAAAAAACGGTTTTTTTTCGTGGCACATATGTGAGGACGCTCCGCTGTCCAAAATCCAATCCTCCTTGTTTTTTGGATTGAGTACTCCATAAACGCTCAGCACAACTTCTAATTCCCTGTTTGGACTATTTCTGCACTGAGATCTAATATTCCCACGTAAGCCACAAGTATAACACCTGAAATTTTTATATCTGTTCGCATAATTTCCGCGTTCTCATTTGCGTCTGTCACTATATGCTCTTTCTTCGTTAGACGATTTAGCAACAAGAACATGCTCTCCAACCGATCCAAATTTTTCACCCCGTCTCTGCTTTATCTCCAAAATTTTGACCTTCAGTTGTTCCAGTGGTGGTAATTTATCTCGGAAATCAATCGAGTGATTTCTCCAGGCAAGCTGCATAATAACAATATACAAAAAAGATCGTCTTGCATAACGACATCGATTTCTTTAAGATTATCAACTATACTTGAAAAATTATTAACTTGCACTCCAAATTTTTCATCATACTTAAACTGGAATTTAACCAGCTGCTTAAACAACTTTACCTTCCTAGCAGGACCATAGTCTTGGCACATCTCATGCAATTTGGCCCACGCTTCCTTGGCCAATGCACAATTTTTCAGATTTATTAACTCTGACGATTTGACGCTCAACAGTATGGCTGCCAAAGCCTTTTGATCGATTACCTTCCAAGCTTCCTTTTCCTTAGCTTCAGCATTAGGATCACATGACTGCTCAATAACCATCCAGTAGTCCAGAGTGATTAGCAGGCTTTTCATTTGAACAGACCAGCTATCGAAGTTTTCTCCATTTAGTTTTCCGATTTGTATTAGTGAATTTGCCATATTTATGGATGAACTTTATTTTAATATATCGATTAATAAAACTTTCCGTTAACCTTTTATATGGTACCTGGGCCCATAACCCTTGTTAGAATTTGCAGCGAAAAATAAAATGCACGTCTGTTCAACTTGGTGACTTTATTCAAGTGACGAGTAATAATGAGAAGAATAAGAATAAGTAGAAATAAGTATGTACAGTTATGAGAATTTAGATTGTACAGTATTATACAGGGGCACGCAATAATTCAACAATAATAATAATAATAATAATAATAATAATAATAATAATAATAATAATAATAATAATAATAATAATAATAATAATAATAATAATAATAATAATAATAATAATAATAATAATAATAATAATAATAATAATAATAATAATAATAATAATAATAATAATAATAATAATAATAATAATAATAATAATAATAATAATAATAATAATAATAATAATAATAATAATAATAATAATAATAATAATAATAATAATAATAATAATAATAATAATAATAATAATAATAATAATAATAATAATAATAATAATAATAATAATAATAATAATAATAATAATAATAATAATAATAATAATAATAAGAACAACCTAACCAGAGAACTTAAGTCACGTATGCACAAAATAGCTAAGGCGAACCTTAATGGAAAAAATTTAATCAAAGCCATAAATACATACGCAGTGCCCGTCCTCTCATACAGTTTCGGCATTATAAAATGGACAGAAACTGAAATTCAATCACTACAACGAACAATCAGAACTATACTGACACATTATAAATTACATCATCCCAAATCGTGCTATGAGAGAATGGTAGCATCAAGGAAAGATGGTGGAAGAGGGCTGATTGATCTCCAAACGCTACATGATAATCAAATAGAGTCCCTCCGTGGCTACTTCCAACAAAAGTCAAATAGATCTCGACTTAAAAAATAATAACTGAAGCTGATATAAACTTAACACCGCTCAATCTGAATGGAAGCTACAACCGACAAGCAGTAGACAAGACTACAAGGGAACAGAACTGGTCAATAAAACCTATTCACGGTCGCCACTATAGAGCCATCAATGCTGAGAATGTTGATAAATGTACGTCAAGCAAATGGCTACTGAATGGCAATCTGTTTGCTGAGACCGAGGCCTTTATGATTGCTATACAAGATCAAGTAATCCCAACGAAAAACTACATGAGAAACGTTGTAAAAGATATAAATGTTACAAACGACACTTGTAGAAGATGCATGAAGCAAACCGAAACAATTGAGCATATAATATCAGGATGCACGAATCTAGCCCCTACTGAGTATACACGAAGACACAACAACGTTGTAAAAATTATACACAAGAACCTTCTTGCAAAATATAAACTTCAATGTGATGAAATTATACCTTACTATAGGTATAATCCGCAATCAGTTGTTGAAAACGAAAACGTAAAAATCTACTACGATAGAACAATATACTCGGAACACACGAGACTCCATAACCGCCCCGACATCACGATCCTTGATAAAAGAGAACGTAAAGGTATCTTCATTGACGTCGCAATCCCGGCTACAAAGAATATAAGCCGTACATATAATGAAAAAATTAGCAGATACAGTGAGCTAGCAGTGGAAACCAAGCGAAACTGGAACCTAAAGGAAATCAAGATCATCCCAATAGTAGTGAGCGCTGAGGGTGTGGCCGAAAAGAATCTCTGTAGAAATATTGACATACTTGAACTCCGGACAAATCTTATTGACACTGTGCAGAAGTCTGTGATCATCGATACCTGTCACATCACTAGAAAATTTTTGAATTTTTGAATTAAACCTGTACATAGTAATTAAATAGAATGTGATATATTTTGTTTTAAGTATGAGAAACATACTACATACATATGTATATTTTATAACTTCTCGTATTGAAGGCTGCCATGTGATCCTAGCTGAAAATCTCCAAAGGGAGAATTTACAAGTTTGAAAAATCCTCGTGGGAATCTGATTTTTTACAGATCCCTCAGCAACTAAAAAAAAATAAAACTCGAAAAATACCTCCAGCGTTAAAAATCCCACACCTCGTTAATATAGCGTGTATTCGCAATTTCATTTATACTTAATAATACTTGTAACAAAGCTACAAGGTCAAATCGCCTCAAAAATTATATTTTTCTCATTATAAATAATATTATCACAGTATTCTTCAAATTCATTAATAAAATGTTAAAGCTTCCATCACTATATGCGATTTTCTTTCACTTCTAAAACATGCCACTTAAACTTAAACAAAAACTAAACTTAAACAAAAACTTAAACTTCAACAAAATAGTAACTAATGGCGTGGGAAAAATTCTGACAAAGAATTAAAAATCTATCTTAGGGGAATTTTTTTTTTAACAGCAATTATAAACTCTCAATGTTTCCACTCAATATGACAGCTTTTCCGTTTAGGAAGATCAACGGGAAGACTTTGATCTGCCTTCATGCTGTTCTTGGTTCGCTCCTCGAACGACGCAACGCATTTCCATTTCCTTCTCAGTTTAAATTACTTTTGATTAAATTTTTTTTAAATACCTTATAGCACTTTTCTGTATAAATTACAGATTCCGTAAAATGTACAGTGCCTCATTTGGTAAAAAGAAACATATGACAAGAGCTGAAGGAGACATTCTTAAAAATTTTATTCTGTCATTTCAGGTTGAAAATTTGCTCATAATCTTCCTTAATTTTGTGGCTAACACACTAGCCTAAAACAGTGCAATGAAATTTTTGTAAAAAGGTATTTTCTTATGTAGAGGACACGAACCGTGTTCTTTCTGACACGAACCTCTTATCGCGGCAAATTCAAATATAAAAATAAAGTCCACCTCAATATTTTGTTTTTATTTATAAAAAGAAGCCATAAATTAGATAAGACATGAACCTTATTCTTTCTGATCCGAACCTAATCGCGGCAAATTCAAATGTAAAAAGGTAATACACCGCAGTATGCTAATTAACAGCAGCTCTGTTAAACGGTTTTTCGCCGGGTGCTGCAAATTTATGGTTAACTTCACACCGGTTACAAAATGGTATTTTTTGCGTAGAGCTCGACGGGTGCGGAAGTTTTAATCGGTGATTTTTTCATTTGTTCTTATTTTTTCATTTCATTTTTATTTCACGTATTTTTTTTAACGTAAATTATAATAATTTAGATATTATAAAATAATATAATGAAAATTTCGAAGGAACGGTAAGTGCAATTTGCTTTGAAGTGATATCTAAAATGCATGCACTGCTTATCAATGCTGTGTTGCGTACCCTGACTAAAATGTTTGTGCAGTAGTTTTCCTCGTCTGAGCTACTCATTAAAAACTCGAAGAACATTTTTATTTTCACTTTATAAAAATACAGCACAAAATAAAAGTGTTGTATTATTATTCAAAGAATGCTCTAAGCACCGATTTGCGATTTGTTCCCCGTTTTTAAACACACTGCCTGCCGGCTGGCTTTGGTAAACAAAATTTTATCAGGGCAAAAGAAACAGGTATAAGAACAAATTCATTGCATGCATATAAACATAAGAAAGAAAGAGACGTGTGAATGTCGACTTTGTGTACACCAAATACTCAACTTTTCCATATCAGCTGACTAGTACGAAAAAGACGTAAAGCCCAGTGCGCTCAACGGGGCTCATCGTAAGAGTTACAAAATACGGTTTTAACAGCAACGGGAACAGAAGGGGGAGCTTAGCCACCGCTACCGTTCCGCAGATACAAAATAAGGCTGTTAGTATCCAATCGCTGTCTAAAAAAAGTCATATTCGCCGAGGTTCTAAAAGTACTAACTTCACGTTGGTATTTGCAAGTTTGTTTATTTTAAAATAGTTATTTTCTATAGTTCCTTGTAATCTACAAGTTTTTAATATAAATCATCAAGTCGTTACTACTATATTTTTCGCCGAAGTTTTTCGTCAATATATCTTTTAAAATAGCCCATGTTTTTTTCATCAGAGTATCTGTGAATTGCTTCCATTGTCTTGCCAACACATTTGTTTTTTATGTAACCGAAACGTAAATTTCTATTATTTTCATTAAACTGTAAAATATATGAAAGAATGTTTTCTACTTGATCCATATAATCTGGTAGCTGGATAGGTTCATTACCATCAAAACATTCAATGTTTTTAATACAGGTTAAAACTAGGTTAAAACTGCTTATTTCTAACGTCTCCATGATGAATTATTTAATTATTATGAAAATAAATGTGAAAGAGATGTGAGAGAAAGAAAGATGTGTTTAGAATAAAAAGTTAAATAAGGATTAGTGATGGTTAATGACAAGCAGATAATATGAATGTAAGAAATTATAGCAATTCAAAAATACATATAAAATAATATGTTAATGTTGCTGCGACTGCTGCTCCCGCTGATACGCTGTTGCACTGCAATACTCGCTACTGTACCCTGGTGAATTGTTGTAGTTTCACAGAGTGTACTCCCAGCTTTGTAGTTCTTATTCGTACTTGTAAAAGGGTTTTATTTTTGTGCAGAGAGAATTTTTTTTCAGTTCTTGTTGCTCTTATGTATGACTGCTATTTTAGCCTCATAGAGGTCATAGGACCACTTTTCGGAACCCTTTTCGACTTTTTCCTAATGTACATACGGTGACCTTGCTAGAGGTCGTAATTATGTATTCAGTAGAAATGAATTTATTATGGAACGGATTACTATGCAAATGTTATGAATTTCACAATTTCACGGTTTTTAAGTTTTGCATAGTTATGTGCTTCGGTCTATTCTTACACTGACCTGGATAGAGGTCGTAGTTACTTTTTTCGTGATTACATCAATAAGTATTAGAATCAATTAAGAGTATTAGAACTAATTTCACAGTTTTTAAGTTTTTTCAAATATTAAACTCTGCTAAATTCGTTAGTTTCACAATATATATGGGGTTTTTAATAACAAGTATTTAACTCTGCTTAAATATTGTTTTATTTTTTTATAATCCTCGTCGCCAGTGAAGCCTCCTTGTTGTTGATGAGCTCTGCTTCGCGTAACTATGTTCATATTTAAACAAGTCCAAGTCTACCTCCAGAATATACCCGATAGGAGAATCCTCTGTTCCTGAAAGAATGGTGCTGACGTTAAAATTATTAACATCAGCAACCCATTCGAATCCCCCATATGGTAAATATTGTGACATTGCCCAATTGTATAAGTTATTTGCATCCAAATACATTAAGTATTCTGACGGCTTACTTGAATCGTAATCCGCACTATACTTATTATTCGCCTTTGAATGATAAGATACCTTTCTGAACGATAAGATACATATCTACATCAGTAAGTAGCTCCAGTTCTATATTGGTCGTTTTCAACATTGCATCATTGCATCCCAAGACAAACCTGGAGCTGTGTAGTACTGACAATGATCCAGATTGTAAATATTCTTGGAGACATTTCTGAAATTTTCAAAAATGTCGGCCGAAATAAGTACATCTGTTTTCAGATAGAGGATCATGTAATCATTCAAAGTTTGACAATTGAAAACTTCCCAAACTCTTTGAGCATGCTCATAATCCTCCACTGTACATTCTCTATCAGTCAATCGACAGAAGAAATCAGCCCGAGTAGGAAGGCTGGTTTCTTACAGCCGATCAACTGAAATGATGTGTTCATACGGGAGTAAACCTTTGCTCCTAAGAAGATTAAATTCTTCGTCGTTTAAATACATTCGGCGCACCGCGCAAAAATCATTAGGCGTAAGATTTTGACCCAATGTATCCAAACTGGAAGCCATAAAGCAAAAAGAATCCAAGAACCTGAGTTATATGGTCTTCTTTTCGCTTACGCGTATCTTCCTCTACATAGATACGTACAACTCTTTATTTAGAAGGACAACATTTACATCCTTGTCAAATAACTTGAGTTCCTTAATAAATAGGCGGCAGTCATAGCCAGGAAAATTATGGAAAAATATAGGCAGAAAGTGTGCAATTTGATATTTCAAATTGTACTCGTTGTGCGCCGGACCCCTATATTTTCCCGTTAAATGGCAATGATCTGCTACCCTATCTGCCCCCAATGCCCTTTCGCAATTGTGGCAGACATTGTACTCAGAATGATGTCTGAGTTCTTTCGAACTCAAGGGAGCCAAAGGCCTCACGACACTAATACAATTATCATAAATTTTTTATAATCCCCCACTAAACTTTGAAAAAATTTATTGGAGGTATCCTCACCCGAATATATAACAAACTTATTAAAATAGAATTGTACTTGCAAACTGCAATATATATAGTAATAGCTAAAGGCTATAGTTATGAGCTTATGCACATTATTATTATTATTATTATTATTTGCACTTACGTCTAAACTACTTAAAATACATTCAAAATCAGCTTATATAACGAAAGGTATATCTAACATACGTTCTAAATTCTTAAAACTAAGCGATGCCTCCTCCTCCACCTTAGGCATGTGAGGAGCCTGGAGCCTCCCACAAATTATTATTTCTTTTCAATTATTATTTTGTATATATTTTCTTATATTTTGTATAATTTCTAATTTTTGTATAATTTTTATTATAATTATTAATTACGTAGAACGCAATATTTTAATTTCATATATCGTGAGCTTCAAATTAAACATTGTCAGGATTACTTAAATATTTAAAGTTAGGAATATTTAAACCCACATGGGATTTTTCTGCATCATGCGAATAAGATAAGTGTAAGCAGGGCATAATTTAAGGAAGTGAGAGTATGGCAACGACGCTGAGTGTGCCTCACGAGGGAGGAATGAGCGGGACAAGCAGTGATGGCGTGTGCAGTGAAAGTGGGTTGGAATGCGTAGCAACACAGCATGTTGCCAGCAACATTCCTGGAAGTAAACGATGTTGCTACCAACATCTGGAATAATCAGCAGGGAAGAAGAACAAGACGACATGTATAAAAGGCTGCGCACAAGCCAAACTCGAGATTAGTTTTCCGGCAGTCAGCCGCACAGCAGTACCACGGAAAGTGATAAGGTAAGTGGAAAAGTAATAGTGGCTCCCCTTGAAATCCCAATCCTTCCCAACTCCTTTCGCGAACACAAGCCTGTGACTGGTGACAGATTGCACCAATCCTTCCAGAAAAGACTCCTGTGTGTCGCCTCAGTCGCGCACTCCGCATATCCTTTTTTGCCACCAACTGGCGACGGATTGCACCAATCCTGTCAGTTGTGTGTCCTCCGTAATCCTTTTGCCATCGACGGGAGACAAATTGCAGAAATCCTACCCGGCAAGAGGTGTCCTGGATCCATCCTACCCGTGTCCTTGTAGTCAGAGCCACTATATACTCCTTGTCACTTGAGACAAAGTCCGTTGCTCGTCGTAACCCCGAGCGTCGCATCGACGGCAGTGCATCACAGGACACTGCGCGTCGCACCCGAGCGTCGCATCGACGGCAGTGCATCACAGGACATTGCGCGTCGCACCCGAGTATCGCATCGACGGCAGTGCATCACAGGACACTGCGCGTCGCATCAGAGTATCGCATCGACGGCAGTGCATCACAGGACACTGCGCGTCGCACCCGAGCATCACAACGCATCGACGGTCTGCTGCGTCAACGAGCGTCGCGTCAATTCACGCGTCGCTTCTACACATCACGCCAACGCATCAAAGCCCTGCTGCGTCCACGAGCGCCGCATCAACGCATCGCAACGTATCTAAGCACACACCGACGCATCGATGGCCTGCTGCGTCAACGAGCGTCGCGTCAACGCCACGCGTCGCATCTACACGTCACGCCAACGCATCAACGCCCTGCTGCGTGGACAAGCGCCGCATCAACGCATCGCAACGTATCTACGCACACACCGACGCATCGACGGCCTGCCGCGTCAACGAGCGTCGTTCACTTCGTCAACGGACACAGCGTCATCTCACCACCTCTAACACCACCGGCACACTCACCATCGTGTCTACACCCCGTAGTGTAAGGATCTGAAGTGTAAATAAAGTGAATTTCTTAAATTAAAGGTCCGAAATACAAATTATTTCTGCCGCGATCCTGGACACGCCCTGAGCGATATCCAAAGCGAAAACATCGTGACAGATGGCGCCCGAGCAGGGACTTATTTAAGAAATTCAGTGAACGCTTTTGAAAAAAAAACAAAACACAGTGTAACTTCTGAATCCACAACATCGTCACCTCTAAAACGCACGGAAGATGGCTACGGTAAGTTGGATCTACAGCCTGAATAAGGAACAGCTGCAGTTCATGGCAGAGAAACTAAAATTGGAAAAGGAAGGAACGGTGGAACAACTGAGGAAATTGCTGTTGGATTTTATGAAGACAGGGAAACACACAGAAGACACAATGAAGTTTTTGCAAGAAATGGAAGCAAAATGTGGAAAATCGAGAGCAAGTACACCGACACAGATGCTTAAAAGCCGAAGTCCAAGCCCGACACGAAAACAGACGAATGATTCCGATGACCATCAACAGAAAATGGGAATCTCGGTACCAATTCCATCACATCCAAGCCCTTATGCGGTAGTAATCGTAATAATGTACGGAAGTGGGCCGTGAAATTTAATGGCATGAAGAACCCTCTAGAGTTTATTGAACGCGTCGAGGAACTGGCGATCACGTACAATTTAAATGTCAACCTCCTACCCCGAACGATGACCGAACTACTAGGCGAGGAGGCACTCACTTGGAATAATAATCGCCATTGAGAGAAATGGGACGAATTTAAGCGAGACTTTCTGAAGTTTTTCTTATCCTCACGGTATTTCGAGAAACTAGACGATGAAATTCGGAGCCGTCATTAACAACAGGGTGAGCCCTTCAAAGATTACGTTGTGGCGTTACAGGACTTGATGAGACATGCCGGATACGACGAATATCGACAGTTGGATAGGATATTCCGAAACAGTCAAAGCGGTTACCAACTGTACATCAAAAGGAAAGATTTTTCGAGCTTGGCCGAATTGACAGCACTAGCAGAGGACCTGGAGTGCTTGCGTGCCGATGAAAAGAAGGCAACGAAGGCAACACAGGAGCGACCTGCAGTTTTATGAATCAAGAGATGGCGGATCAATTATGGACACCAGACAGCAATGAGCCAACAACAACCACGGTGAGATTGGCCACCGGAGAGTCCATAGGAATACGCAGGTCTGTGATCAAGCGAGTGGCGATCAACAATAGGGAGTGTGAAGTGCATTTACCGGAAGCATTTGACTTGCTCATACTTGGACTGGATTTTCTGGACAAAAGGGGGGCCTCTATGACTATCGGTGGGCTCAAAAAGTACTTCAAAAATACTGGTGAAAACATTGGCCCACAGGTTTGCCCAGTGAAGAGGTGCTTGTCAAGGAATTTTTAGATTCAGAGTTGCGAGCGTTTGATGCCCTACAGGGTCCAGCAAAAGATACGCCCCATCGAATTGTTATGCGAGATGATCAGCCGATTAAGCAGCGTTATTTTCCCCGGAACCCCGCGATGCAGGCAATCATCAATAAGCAGGTCGACGAGTTATTATCAGCAGGCTGCATTGAACCCTCGAAGAGTCCGTACAGCGCGCCCATCGTGTTAGCCAAGAAGAAGAATGGGAAATGGAGGCTCTGTGTGGATTATCGACAATTTAATGCGAAGTCAGTGCCAGACGCGTATCCGCTCCCAAGAATGCAACACATCCTGGATCAACTCCGTAATGCCAAAGTCATCAGCACATTGGACCTCAAAAATGGCTACTGGCAGGTCCCTATGGACAAGGACAGCAAGCAATTCACTGCCTTCACGGTACCCGGGCGTGGATTATTTCAATAGCGTGTCATGCCTTTTGGACTGCACTCTGCGCCGGACACATTTCAAAGAGCCCTCGACGGAGTCATCGGGCCGGAGATGGAACCATTTGCCTTCGCCTATCTTGACGATATTTTCGTCATCGGAGAATCCTTGCAAGATCATATGGAGCAGTTAGGCCAGTTAGACCAGCAACCCACCTCAAACGAGAGAACTCACCACAATGTAAGCATGCCCATAACGTACTTTTTAATTATTACAGACGAGTTTCACGCTAACGAAGTTAAAAACCGGAAACGGATATGAGCGACGACAAGAAACTACGCGCGAGTGTTGAGCAAATGCGTCTGCGATACTACAAAATAGACGCAGCCAAAAGGAGAACGATCTACATCGCAGGTGATTGGGAGCAGGATCCTGCCCACGTGGCGCGTATGGATCGACACCGGATCACCACGGGAGCGCCGTCGTCGAGTGCGAACACCATGGCCACCACTGCTGATTACTGTGAGGCGTCCCTTCCCAAGCGACAAAAACTGGGAGTGGTGAGTGAAGGCAGTTTGCAGCAGATAGCCAAAATCACCAGTGCTGCTGCTAACGACAAAGCTGAGAAAAACCCCAGGGTATTATCCCGATTCAGGAGGTTGGCGAAGGGCCGCTTCCTCAACGATGTCAACCTGGATGTCTACCTCTAATATCTGTGGAAGGAAGGAACCCGAGGAACTGCGAGAGCAGGTGTACATATTTAGCAGCCATTTCGTAAGCCGCCTTCGAAGGGCCCTCCGAGCGGACTAAATGCGACCACGGTTACCGCAATGGAACGACACAGCTGGGTACGTGGCCGGACCAAAGGTGTTGACATCTTCACCAAACGGGTGGTGATAATACACGTCAACGAGGCCATGCATTGGGTCCTGGTGGCAGTGATCGGCCTGGATGCAGTCACGACGGGGCAGGGTGTCCCTCAAGAAACGGAGGTGCGTCCCGTGATATTGACGTTCGACCCCACGGCAACGGAGCCACGGACAGATGCCGTGAAGCTAATACGGGAGTACCTAGAAGCCGAATTAACAACAAGACCAGGTGTCACCAACGCACGTATGCTGCTGGGAGAGGACACGCTACCATGGCGCAATCTGGAGGTGCCGCAACAACCCAACACCTACGATTATTAATTACGTAGAACGTAATATTTTAATTTCATATATCGTGAGCTTCAATTTAAACATTGTCAGGATTACTTAAATATTTAAAGTTAGGAATATTTAAACCCACATAGGATTTTGCTGCATCATGCGAATTAGATAAGTGTAAGCAGGGCATAATTTTAGGAAGTGAGAGTATGGCAACGACGGTGAGTGTGCCTCACTGGAGAGGAGCGAGCGGGACAAGCAGTGATGGCGTGTGCAGTGGAAGTGGGTTGGAATGCGTAGCAACACAGCATGTTGCCAGCAACACTCCTGGAAGTAAACGATGTTGCTACCAACAGCTGGAATAATCAGCAGGGAAGAAGAGCAATACGACATGTATAAAAGGCTGCGCACAAGCCAAACTCGAGATTAGTTTTCCGGCAGTCAGCCGCACAGCAGTACCACGGAAAGTGATAAGGTAAGTGGAAAAGTAATAGTGGCTCCCCTTGAAATCCCAATCCTTCCCAACTCCTTTCGCGAACACCTCTGACTGGTGACGAAGTCCTCTGACTGGTGACGGATTGCACTAATCCTGCCAGAAACGAGTCCTGTATGTCGCCTCAGTCGCGCACTCCGCATATCCTTTTTTGCCACCAACTGGCGACGGATTGCACCAATCCTGTCAGTTGTGTGTCCTCGGTAATCCTTTTGCCATCGACGGGAGACAAATTGCAGAAATCCTACCCGGCAAGAGGTGTCCTGGATCCATCCTACCCGTGTCCTTGTAGTCAGAGCCACTATATACTCCTTATCACTTGAGACAAAGTCCGTTGCTCGTCGTAACCCCGAGCGTCGCATCGACGGCAGTGCATCACAGGACACTGCGCGTCGCACCCGAGCGTCGCATCGACGGCAGTGCATCACAGGACACTGCGCATCGCATTAGAGCATCGCATCGACGGCAGTGCATCACAGGACACTGCGCGTCGCACCCGAGCATCGCATCGACAGCAGTGCATCACAGGACACTGCGCGTCGCACCCGAGCATCACAACGCATCGACGGTCTGCTGCGTCAACGAGCGTCGCATCTGCACAACACGCCAACGCATCAAAGCCCTGCTGCGTCCACGAGCGCCGTATCAACGCATCGCAACGTATCTACGCACACACCGACGTATCGACGGCCTGCTGCGTCAACGAGCGTCGTTCACTTCGTCAACGGACACGTCGTCTTCTCACCACCTCCAACACCACCGGCACACTCACCATCGTGTCTACACCCCGTAGTGTAAGGATCTGAAGTGTAAATAAAGTGAATTTCTTAAATTAAAGGTCCGAAATACAAGTTATTTCTGCCACGATCCTGGACACGCCCTGAGCGATATCCAAAGCAAAAACATCGTGGCAGGCATCACCGTCACAACATTATTACAAATAATTTGTGCTGCTCTGCAATAATCGCATTGTTCGAATACTGCAGGCAGCTGTTACAGAAATACACTCTACCTTTATGTGCCGTCTGCTGACTCAAAAATAATCTGATAATAAAAGAGGGAAAATACAAAATTAGTGTTATGAAATTAGTAGTCATTTGTTTAATTTAAATTACCTTGATATGTTCTTTATCCACACGTAGTGGGACTACTCTTCCTAGACAAATAGGTTGATGTGGGTGATCTTCTCCATTTTGGTGGAGTAGGTCCCACGATGCCACCAACTTCCTCGTCGTATCCAAACACATTGACGTTTATGTTTGGGTTTAATTCCTCAAACTGGGAATTTGTTGAAGAGGCAGCGGGAAAGGCAATGGGAAAGGTAAGACGCTTCAATATTTGATATATTGTAAAGTTGTGGTCGTTGTGAGTTGTAATCAACTATCTGTAGTGCGTAAATGGTCACCCATTTAGGCAATACACGTCGTCATTTTTCACATTTTTCATATTTATTAATCCCAAGCCACTGTCCCTCTCCTGGAACTCAGACACTTTCTTAGAAATTTGCTGTGACATATCGTTGTAAATGATGAACAATTCTTCAGCTTGTTCAATTAGTAACATTTTAAATGAAATGATTTTATTTCAACAATCATATCTTCCATCTCAGCAGTTTTTTTGACAAAGTCACAAAATTACTCTAAATTAAATTTATATGCCGAGTGTTTCATCAAAAAGTTTTATAAAGCCCCCCCGAACTTGTTCCTCTGCCTTATTAATGGAAGACTCTGGGATTAGCAAACCTTCATCTTTATTTTCGTAAATCAGCGTTTCAATTCTTTCTTTGAAAGCTGGTTTTATTGATGTGAGGTGCTCGTTTATAGGATGCTAGAATTTTTTTATGTTTGTACAGTACTTCTTCAAGACGCTCTCGTTGCACTTGGGTGAACAAACATGAGTTTGCATTAATACTGTTGTTTCTGATGTTGTTGGTTGAGGTTGGTGATGGTTTTTGTTGATTTGTTATTGTTGTTTCTGCTGCTGTTGATGTTGTTGGTGCTGCTCCTGCTGTTGATGATGTAAATTAAGGGAATATATTAAACTTACAAATCTACAAACTACAGAAAAAGAAAATATTAAAATATTCTTATTATACAATTTATACTAATTTATATTCCTAAATAAATTTTGTTTGTATTATTATTATTATAATTGTAATTATACTTCTAATTATTAAGAACTATTTACTAGATACTATTTTATTATAGGTATTTATTTTATAAAAAAATTCACTTACCTCGTAAATAATGTGGTTTTATCCTTCTCAGTAGTTGTTGTACTTCTTCTTCTTCTTCTTGTGTTGTTATTGTTGTTGATTATTGTTTTTATTTTGTTGTTCTTGAAACAAGTTTGTTGTTTTCTGTTTTGTCTTTTGTGTAAAGTTTTTGTTAGAACTTTTTTCGCTCTTTAAAATGGTTTTCACTTTTTTAAACATCCTATATCAATAATTGTCTTTCTTTTACAATTTTTCTTTATATTGTTGTTGTAGTTTTCGTCTAAAGTTTTTCCACTTTCTATAATTTTTATTTTGAGTTTTCAGCTTTTCCACTTTTTAAATGTTTTTCTTTAAATGTTTTCTATGATTTATTTCTATTTCTATCACTGTTCTAATTCTTGTTTTTGTGTTTTTAATGTTTTCTAAGTTGTTTCACTTTCTTTAAATGTTTTCACTTTCTCTGCGCTTTTCAAAATGTTTTCTGAGTTTTTACATATTGGTTTCAATTTTTCCTTTAAATATTTTCCAAGTTTCTTTCACTTTTTAATTGATGTATTTCACTTTTCTAAACTCTTCTGTGCACTTTTTAAAATTTTTTTATTTAAGTTTTTCTATTTTTTCTTGTAAATGTTTTCTACATTTACTCTTTCTTTCGCATTTTAAAATATTTTCGCTTTTTTACAATGTCCAGTGCACTTTCCTTTTACTTTCTGAAATGTTCTGTGTACTTTCTAAAATTTTCGTTTTTCTATTTAAGTTTTACACTTTTTTAAAATATTTTGTTTAAAATTTTTTTTCGTTTATATTCACTTTAAAATTTAACATAACGACGAAGACAAAATTGTAACCTTTATAAGTTTCAGTCCTTTAATACTCCGACTGAAGCCGTTATGAAATAAAAAAGAAACATGTCAACGAAAATGAAATTGAGATAAAAAATCCGTATATATACAATTATGCTCGGCTCAGTTCCGTATAATTTCATCGTATTCTTCGGAAATGTTTACATTAACTTAATTCCTTCCAAATTCAAGTCAAGCCACAGTTTGATTATAACTAAAAACAACACAAAAAAGGCGAGCTCAAAATTTCTTAAAATAACATGTGCGCGCTTCAGACCATGCACGCAAAGCCACATTTCGATCTGTTCACTTTGTTTACATTATATTTAACCACGCTTCTGGGATAGCGTCCAAAAAGCGAAGGAATTAAATAAACAACAACTCTACGTCTGCTTAGGCAGCCACTGCTTAGGCAGCCTCTGCTACGCAGCCACTGCTTAGATTTCCGCTACCCGCGCCCGCACTCCTTACCACAGCCCTGTATCCTACATAAAAATATTAAAACTACAACAACAACTACAACAGAATACATCCTAAATTTCCTAAAAATAAATCCACTAACCAACCTTATGCGACACAAGCCTTCTCCAAGAAACAAAACGAACAAAGTTACACATTCACACTCACTCTTGCCACTTATGGTTTCCCAATACTCACACAGCACTTGCCTCCCCTCTCCACCATCGACCGTCTGTCCGACCGACCGACTGATCGTCTGCCCGTCCGCCATGGTTGCCTCCTGATAAAATCCTATGAAAAATTCACAAAGCTTTCATGGAAAATCCCTCGATCTGGCAGCTCTGACCTCAAAAATCCTCGATCTGGCAACTCCGTCCACAAAACCCCTCAAAAACCATTTATTAGAAGCTAAAAAGCAAATCGATCAACTGTCAAGAACAAGCTACAGAAACTTTGGAAAGAGCGTACCCTTCCAAAAAGATGTGAGCAAAAAAGTTCCACATCCGCAAAGATTCTCAACAGTCAGGTTTTCAATGAATGGTTTTTTTTGCATGGTTTCGAGTAGCTGTTGTTGCTTCTTTGAAAAAAGTTTAAACTTGACTTTAGTGAAACTAAGTTGAAATCAAGATAAGCTAAACCAGGTTTTACGGCTGTTTTTTTCCTCACAAGGATAAGAACAACAAGCAAAAACAAAACCAAACATCCACCGAGTTACTGCTAACGGCAGCAAAAACACCAACACCAACAACAGCAGCATCACTGTGGTTTCGTATAGGCTGGCAGACACACACTAAGAAAGCCCCAATTTTTGGCTGTTTTCTTTGCTGTCTATTAAGTTAATCTTTGACCGTGTCGAGTGTAAACAACAAACAGACCCAAAACCGTTGTTGTTACAACCGCGACAATTAGTCGAAAAAGAGCCCACGAAAACGGGATCTCCGCTGACTGCAGCTCAGGCCAGCAGTGGAGCAAATAAAGTAACAAAGTAGTACAAACGAGCAATAAAAGCAACAATACACAAATCAGAAAAAAAAACAACAGCAAAGAGCAAAGGTGAAAATCAAATAGAAGCCAAGAAGAACAAGCAACAGCAGAACCAACAACAGCAACAGCAACATCACCTCGTCGTTCGAACAGGTCGTTCTGTTGCCAACAACATTCTGTTTCATATCTCACACCGCTTATAAGATATTAACCTTGTATTTTCACAACATTTTTAAAACGAGGTACTTTTACCGAGTTCGCCCATTTTTAATGCTAAACTGCCCTACAAACATAGAATATACAGAGGATTAGGATTTACATTTGAAAAATACTACAACCGCTGTAAGTTTTAGTGCGATGGGACCATTTCAAACTTTAGGTTCGTTCCGAATGATTTGATATTTAGGAGTTTTAGCATTATGTTAGATAACAAGGTTTTGAGGCGAATCGGTAACTTTAGATTTCGGGCGATTTGACATTTTTCAGCTAACTCAGCAGTTGTTTTTATTAACCAAATAAAATGTGGCTGATTGAAAATATCTACATTGATAAATGATTAAATATTTTGAATCGGTTGGATTTTGCTCGGTAGGATTTTTTAGCTGAATGTTCTGTGGATTCTCTACTTAGAGATCCCATACCTAATTCAATTTTTGTGGTGTTTGTGGTTTCTTACGACTTCTTTTGCATATTAAGTGATACTGATATTAGATCCGAATGCAGAAGGAGAGGCAGTTGGGTATTATGTTCTCCAAAATCAGATAATAAACGAACACTAAAGAACAAATTTTTATTTTACTTAAGACAACATGGATAAAGTGGATCATGTCGATTTAGAATTCATTCTCACCTATCGATTCCGGCACTCCCAATATCACAAGCGATTTCTTCAGTCGGATACGTTGCTCTTCCAAAGTGCTTATTTCATCGGCCATAGCCTTTACTGCATCCTCCAATGTGGTCTTCCACTTTCCCACCAACTGTGCGCGTTTCCTCAGGTTTTGTGTGGTTTCGTTCTGGGTTTTATTGACCAGAGACGTTATCCGTATCAGCGATGCCTTCGAACTGTACTGATTCCTACAAACGAACGCTTTTACTCACAATAACTCCGAAAACGTGGAAAAGAGGTTATACTTAAGAGCCTTTTCGAAAACCTTGTTTGTTTTCTTGACATTTTCTAGATTTTTTGCACGCCATTCGTTGGGGCTGAAGCGCGTTATTGAGTAACGATCGACTACCGGACGCGTTCCAGTAAGACCCGCCATGGGGCTCCAATCAACTTTGCCCGAGGCCCACGGGCCAATTGGACCCATTGGCTCAAGATGATTCTTGTTAGGCAGCTCATCGCCCGGCTGCGGCAGGTAACAAGGTGGATTATTGAACTCATCCGCCTTTCGATTGACTGAAAGCTTTTTTTAAAGATAATTATTTATTCACCTTTTAAAAAGAGTTCTAATGTGCTGAACTCACCCCGAATCTCGTCTCGCGAGTCACTTGTGTCTTCTCAAAGGTCTTTTGCTCACTGTTGACAGGGCTTTGGACGGGCTCAGCAGGATTTTCATGTCCGTACTTCTAAGAGAAACTCATTTGAAATTAAAAGCCCCTCTAATACCCGGAATATTTACCACGTCAAGCCTGTTCTGGTCCTCACAAGTATTCATTTATTTCCCTTGATTATAAAATAAATAACGTAAATTAGAAGAAGCGAGTTTCTTTACGGAAAATTTTTATTTTGTTATGACAGAATAAACAAATATATATATTGAATTTTAAGTATCTACGGTTGGGAAGTCGGTGCAGAGTTTTTCAGTCAGTAGGAGTTTTTCATATTCTGAAAGAATTTGATTGTAAATTCCAATACGCTGGTGGGCTTATATTTCAGCAAGCTGAGTATATAGTCGTGAAGCAAGTCTGTTGCTTCGGAATGTTTCGTTAAATAATCATATGCATTCTCATAGTTTAGTTTTTTCTCGAGCCGGTATTTCTTGAAGAGAGCATTGTCCTTCTTCCACATGAGCTCCAACTTTGGAAGAATTTTCTCCGGAGGCTTTGCAGGGGCCTTTACCGAGTGCAGGACATAATTGTAGTCATGCCAAAAGTGTAAAACCATCCTTCCATCAGAAGTAAAATAAGTTTCGGACACTTCTTGCTTAACATCGTTAAAGAATTGCGTGGCTATCACACATTTGGCTTTAACCCTTTTGAAAAAAACGCGCACGGTTTTTCGCTCGCCATGGACACATAGATTGCATTTGATAATTTTTCCTGCAGTAACAAAGAATGTTTTACTGATTTAATTGTTTCAATTGTACTATTTTGTATTCTTCATAAAGGAACTTCATAAATTTCACAGGCCTGTAAATTTGGGTATATTTTGATTGGATATCGGATGCTATTTTCTATTGCATTTTGGTGTGGTAGAACCGAAACTGATAACATGTTTACGTAGCACACCCACTTGTCGAGATATCATATGTAGGTCAACATTTTGAAACCGCACATATCTATTTTGACCTCGAATATCTTGAAAACTTGACAAGCTACGGTGTCTGTTAACATTTACGAGTTTGGCACACCAAAATACATAAGAAATGTCCCAAATTCATTAAAAAACTATGTAAAAGTGTGTCATTAGCTCTCCTCCAAAAAGTAGATATGTATATATCTTTTTAATACTTGTATTTATGCATTTTATACCTACTATTAAAAAGCATCAGTGTGAATTTAGGCATTAAGTAGGCTTTTCAGCCATTCTTGTACTATTTCCTTTGACGCGGAAGCATAAACAGGGTGTAATTTAAGGAGATTGTTCAAAGTTTTTTTAGCATTTAATTTTTCTTTTCTTTAGCATTTCTAAACTTTCTCATTTAATTTTGTTATTAATTTTAAATGATAATAATAATAAGATAAAACTCTAATCATATGTTATTATGTTTGGAAATGTTACTGAAAATGTAAATGTAATGTAAAAAGTAACTTATGCAGATTGAAGCAATTCAATGTATACAACCAAAACTGCAAAGTATTAACCACACTCTCTTCTTGTAGAAAAGGTCGCAGTGCTTAGCGGAATATCGAATGTAATTCTAGTTGAAATGAAATGACTGAATGGATAATAATGATTTTATTTTATTATTGTATATTTTATTTCACTTTATTTTATTGTACCCTACACCCGAAGGGAGTACATGTTAAATTCGCTTTGTTCTTCCGTTTGTAACGCAGAGAAGGAGACGATATATTTATATATATATATATATTCTTGGTCAGCGTCACCTCCTGAATCGATTTAGCCCTGTCCCCGTCCGTCTTTCTGTCTGTCTGTCTGTTAAAATTACGATTACGGGAGAACGCAAAGAGATATCGCAATAAAATTTTACACAAATATTCTTCGTTATGTAGGGCAGTTGGGTATAAAAAATGGGCGAGACCGGTTAACAACCACACCTACTTTACGTACGGAATGTAGAGGCACCTCGTTTTAAAAAAATATTATTATGTAAATATCTTGTAAACTGTGCGAGATATTGAGGTATAATTCTATACCGGCACACAGCGCCATTGTAAAATTTTTTGCAAAGAAGGGCGTGGCCCTCCCACTAATGCTAAAGTTGGCAATATCTCATGAACGGTATGAAGACGTAGTTTTAGCGCGAGGTATCTGGAGGCATTACCAATCTGCTTGCCATTTTTGGCAAGCTCATAAAAGTTATCAATATCTCATAAACGGTATAAGATATTAAGACGTAATTTTATCTGTTTGCCAAAAGTAAGCGTGGTACTCATGCAAAAGTTGTCAATATCTCATAATCGGTGCAAAATATTAATACGTGATTTTATCACGGGGTACCTAGACATTAGCAAAATGTTTGCAAATAAGCAAATTGGGCGTGGTCCGTCTACATATACAAAAGTTGTCAACTGGCGAATTTTTATTTTTTTTAGCTACTCGGGTGTAGGGTACTTATTAGACTTCGGCATGGGCGAAGACAACACTTTTACTTGTTTTAATTCATTTTATATTATTTTATTTATTTTTCTTTATTTTGTTTGATTTTACATTATTATATTTTGTTTTATTATATTTTATTTTATGTTACTCTATTTGATTTGATTTATTTGGTTTTGCTTTATTGTATTTTATTTCATATTGTTTTATAATTTATTTTAAACTGTTGTATTCTATTTTATTTTGTTCTATTTTATTGTGTTTTATTTTATTTTATTCTCTTTTATTTTATTCTATTTCTTTTGAGTGTAGAACAAGCGAAAATTCACGGCATACCAGTTGTATTTAATTGAAGATTAAGCCGCTATCAATCGTTCCCTCCCATATGACTCCAAATTGAGGATACGGTGAGGGAAAATAAACCAAAACTATTTTTAATTTACCGAAGATGTTCATGGAATAGTAATTGTATTCGCCAACGAAGTTATTTATGATAAGATATCTCATTAAGAGTTGAACTCCACCATCCAACACAAATATTTCCTCGCGCCCCTTCATGCTTATGACAGCCTTGAACTTTTGCGACTCTCCGTTGATTCTGTTTTCCCGTACTGCGATTAGCTTGTCCTTATTGCTCCGAGCCTCAAGTGACTTTTCCTAGTAGAAATAGTACTTATTAAATCCATGATATCATGCAACGTCATGCGCTTGTAGCTTGAAAATCACTAACTATTCTAGCGTTGTCCACGTAATAGAACTCAGTTCTTTTTTCGCAGATGAGTGCGAATTTGTCATCGTACTTCCCCCTCAGGCTATGACCGCACTTGGCTTTTCCCTTTCCCTTGAGCATTTTGCTCCTATTGAAGACAACGTAGCCATCGTAACTCTCTTCGATGCTCAGGTGAAATTGGCCAACCTCTCGTAGCTCTCTTTCCAAGAATATCTTGGTCTCCTCGCTCAGTTTGCAGTTGGAGTTCCGTAACTTTGAAATAAAAAGTGTCTCCTCAAATAGAATTGACTGCTTTTCGTTCAGCATAATTTTGGCGTCGATTTCCCACTGGCATTTCTTCATGCATGTTTCCGATGGTTCAATGAGAGAAAGGAGTGCTGAAAATATGCTTTCCAGACTGATCTCATCTTCCGGACGCAGACGGAATTTCTTTTGGCAGGGGAGATACTCGAAGGGCTTGTCTGCTTCCATGTTTTCCAACTCTAACAGGTCACAATTTTGAAACAATTTTTCATCTGTGGGAAGGTTTATGACTTGTACTATTTTCCAACCAAAATGCTTCATTTAATGAATGCCCATTTTAATATCCTATTTATATCCCTTTATTTGATGTGTATTCTGTAAAGTAAAAATTTAAAAATTCAAGAAATATTTTGGCTTCTACTTCAAAATAAATTTTGACCTCTAATTCTGGGACAAATTGATATTTTCAAAAGGATTTATATGCAATCATGAGAAAAAGCCATGGTGTGCTAAATATAAAGTAACAAAATTCGAAAAGTTCAAGTAGGAAAAAAGGCACACGGGAGACGTCTTAAGTCCTATTTTGCGGAACTAATGGTGAAGGCTCAATGTACGCTTAGCTTGCTTGGCTTTGACGTACGTCATTTGAACATAACGTAAGCATATGTAAGTTGGCACAATGACACATCGACTTCAAACGCTTTATATCAAGGTTGCTGCTAGAAAAATGTTCAACTCGGCAGAGGTTTGACGAAAGCAGCAGCAATTTTAACAGTCCGTGCTTTCTTTTTTTTTGCCGAGCATTTTTTAACTTCCATTTTCAATACGACTATACATCAATATATTTTTTTAAATAACAATGTTTGAGGAGAAATTAATCAATGAAGTTAATAAATATACATGCTCATGAAAAAAGGCTCCTTAATGTTCAGAAGAATGGATAAGAAGGCGAAGACAGTGTTCTCCTCTAACCGATCTCCTTTTCAATAACTTTCTATAATTATTTAATGTCTAACCTACATTATACATTACATTATGATAAATAATTGTCACATATTTGTCATTCCACATGGATAAAAATAAAATAAATATAATAATAAAATATATAATAATAAAATAAAATAAAATAGATATCAATAAGACACGCGTATAAATTTGTTTTCAAGAATCATAATTACTGCCGAGTTTATATATATTTTCTATTCAATAGTGCTTTTTATGGAATCAACATGGAAGTGGATATTCAAGAACCAGGTATATTAATATTTTTTTAATAATTAGAACAGGGATTGGTTTACGCTTGTAAAAAAAAATGACTCAACGTTATTTTTTAAACAATTTATAGAAGATATATAATTATAGAAAAAATATAAGAATTGGCTCGCTTTATCCGAACATTTTTCAGACGCAACTGCAGATACCGCTATTTTGTCAACAGTATCAAAAAATTCTTCGACAGACAAAGAGAGGCGGGGCCGGCCGAGAAGGACGTTTTCAGAATGTTTACTTCGAACAAATAGGAGGCGACTTCAAAGCCCAGCTACAGTGGATTTAGAACTGTCAAATGACTTGCGAGATATTGTGAAAACCGTGAAAAAATCAGAACCTTGTCTCATCGTATATGATGCGCTTTCATTGGTTGTAGAAGCTGTTGTGAGTCGCTACTTCCGCGGAACACATTTTCAGTCGACCATAATGGTGTCGCACTAAGCGTTTAATTCCGCATTGTAACTTGCCAAGGTCAATTCATCGAGCGCGCGCTAGCCGCTGGTGAAGCGGTATTGCACTTGTTGACCGTGGAACTAGTGACCCACTTTCTTGCGCTCAGGTGTTGAGGCAGGTCTTTTCCGCTACAGTCAGCGTATTATTATGTCCGTATTTAAGCTTCCTCATACAGAAATATAAATAAGACTGGTATGAGTTAGTTGAAGAGAGTTGAGTTGCGTAAGTCAGTCAGTAGTAATCAGTGAGTAGTGAACGTGGAAAACGTATTCCAGACAATAAAGTGCCCAAAGTGAGATATAGTGTTTTTATTCGGACGGACTGTGGACTTTGGAGGAGCCCACAGCGAGGACTTCCCAGGAGAACCACAACATATTTGGCGCAGCCGGATTTTTTAATACGAACCAGGATCGTGCAAATAAGGTAAGCGATTACAATTAGTTAGTATTGCTGTTTCAGGAATTATAGTTATTGCATCAATATATAACAGTATTGCTGTTTCAGGAATTATACTTTTTGTATCAATATATATATAAAAAAAAACTAACAAAAAAAAAAAAAAAAAAGAAGCTGAAAGTAATCCTGTGGCTGAGTCTGGCTACGGGGGATAAGTATTTTTACTGACATTGTTCTTTTTGAAATTATTGGGGTAAATGAAATAAAAAAGTGAAAAAAAAAATAATTGTGTTTGCTATGAAGATACAAAACGTTTAAGACGCGAGCGCAATCAATTAGTACGCAAATTTTTCTGTGGGGGTTTCAAGTTTCGTAATTCAAGTGCAGCTACTGGCGCTTGCTTGGGTTTCGTTTTTCTGTGCGCGAACATTCAGTCGGTTGTTTTTTTCTCCTTTTTCTTTTGTCGCGTGCACAGAAGGAAGTAAAAAAAAAGAAGTGTTGTGTTTAGTTCAGTGAAGGCTGATACCTAAAAATACCTAAAGAGAAAAAAAGGCAGTCATACGAAATAGTAGCAGTTACAGTGCAAGTTTTATGGATACCTCATATGACATAGAAATTCAGTTAAGGGAATTAAGGAGAGATCATAAAAACTTGGTGGGAGAATGGGATAGATTTGTAGAAAAAATTTGGGGTAGTCTTGCGTGTACTGTAGGTAATAAAGAGAATTTAGAACTGATAAAGGAAAAACTTCGTGGCTTAGGCAGGCTTTCTAAGGTAGAAAAAGCAGATGCAATTCTAGAAGAGTTACTAAACTTTATAGATAGTAAGGATAAAAGTGCGCTAAAGGAATTGGAAAATTGGAGGAACGAATTTCAAGCCATTAAAAACAGATACGAGAACTTATTAGTAGAGAGAGAAATAGAAAGTGGTTCGGTAAGGGAAGTTGAAGAGGAAAACGAGAAATTGAGAAGGTTGGGGGAAGAAAAGGGAATTTCTGAAAATTTTCTCGCGAAATTTCTAAACCGAAGAAGCAGGGAAGATTTTGACTCTCTAGAAGAAGCTCACAGGAGAATAGAGAAGTTGAAGGAAGAGAATAGACTCCAGGAAAATTCTTTGGCAGACACAACTCTCCCTCACAAGAATCCAGTGGGACGCCCGTCAGTAGTTTCAACAGATTTTAAGATCCCGAGGGGTAAAACCGGCGTAGATATGGGTATAGAAGCAGTGGCCAAAGTAGTGAACAAATTAGTACCTTTGTTCTCGGGAACACCCTCCCCAGACTTGCGCAATGAAGTATATAGATTCATTGACGGATGCGAATTGGAGGTTCAAGGTATTGAGGAAGGAAACAGACAATATTTGATACCTTGCATTAAGCAGAGATTGCATGGGAACGCGTATAGTTTGCTCAGATCTAGGAAATTCAGTACAGTTGAGGAATTTTGCGCGACGATACGAAAAAGTTATTTGCAGATTAGTTCGTTAGACGCAGTGCGGTTAGAACTGCAACAGGTTTGTCAATTGCCAGGGGAAAATGTGAGGCAATATGCAGAGAGGTTGTACGCGTTAAAGTCGCAAGCGGAAGAAATTATAGGGATCAGGTACAAGGACCAAGCTGGCCCGGGCTTAATGCAGGATTTGGAAAGATCGGCAGTACAGTGTTTCAAAATGGGTCTCAATGAACCGACGCTAAGGTTACACATGCTAGGGTCAAAAGCAAATTGCTTGGAGGATTCGGTAGAGGAAGCAGTGAGGTTTAGCCATGAAATTCACCAGTGTAACCTGAGGCAGCTAAACCATCAATATGCGATTAGAGAGCAAGCGCAAGAGATGAGTAATATAGCGCTTCTGCGGGGTAACAACAGGGTGGACCCAACACTGCAACAGGCAGCATTTCGCGGTGACGCTAACTCTTTCGCGCAGCGGAAAACTGCGAGCCCGCCGGCACAGTTCAGAAACAAAAATGATACTGGGAAGAAATCATTAGAGGCTAACGTGACCTGCAGTTTCTGCAATAAGAAGGGACACACCAGAGAAGACTGCATCACGCGAAAGAACACGCCTTTCTTCCAGGAGTGTAAAATATATGGACATGAGACGAGCCGAAGGTGTGCAAGTTCGTCAGAAGTGAAGTGCGATACGGGCTGGAAGAATTACCGGACGGGACCACGGGAATTCATGCAATCACCAAGACTTAGGCAAGGAAATCAGACGAATGGAAACCGACAATTATCGGAGAATATCGGGAACACAGGTTTTAACCAGCGCGGGAAATCTACAGATGAGTCTGCAAATCATTTGAGATGCCATTTTTGCAACCGAGCAGGACATTTTGTGAGGGACTGCCAAGCTAAGCGAAATTGGGATGCGTTTCAGGGAAACTGGCAGGGTCCCAGCCAAGGCCGCTAAGCTGGGAACCCGAAAAGAAAAGAAAAATTAGGCACACATCACTTAGGCTCACACACTTCTTGTTTAAGTGCAAGCATTACACAAATGTTCATTCTGGTTTTGTTGCTCGCGACTATAATAAAAAAAGACATTATTGGGGAATTAAATATATTGGTCTTTAATTGTTGTGGTAGGTTATGGAATAATCGCAAGACGTTTTCACATACGTTGCAAAAAAGCGCAATGAAAACGTTGAAGGGTTTTTACTCGAAAGTTGGCGGCAGGAAAATTTCAAATGCCAAAAATTATATAAGACTACAAGCAGGAAGGGATGCAGGCAGAATAAACTCGGGGTACAACAGGCAAAAGGGCCGCCCAGACACCTTAAATTATGTGTTCATTGAAGTACCGTGTACGGGTGCAAGAAATGGAAAACTCATTTTACTGGTGGACTCAGGGGCGGACACAAGCCTGGTTAAGGAAAATGCGCTAAGTCATTCGCTAGAAGTGGACACTAGCGAAATTAAAACCCTTAGTGGGGCATTCGGTGGATGCATGACCACAAGAGGTTTGGTATTCGTTCACCATAATGACAATGAGCGCATTAAGTTTGCGTTACATGTGGTATCTTCAGAGGAAGGAGTGCCAGGAGATGGCATAGTTGGAAGGGATAACTTGTGGAATAGATCCATTATAAATACCCTTACTAAAAAGGTGACATTCTTAAGATGAGGCAAAGAGAGTGTTGGGACTTTAATTATGAGGTCAAAGGAAGCAATAGATGAAGACTCTTACAGAGAGAGAGCCAAAGTATTAGCACGGACAATAAGAATAGTTCCAGTTGGAATTAAAACCAATCAGCATTTCGTTTGCTTTCATTCCTCCTCCTTCTTCCTGGTCCCGTTAGGTGTGCATGCGGCTGTGAGTGCTGCGTGGGCTGAAGCGCGGCAAGATAAAGGCATAACACTTGTCTTGTCGCGTTTTGCTTTGCTTGCGTCGTACGCGTGGCTGCTTGTACGGCTGACCTTACACTTCGCTACAGTGGGCGGCGATGACAAAATTCCGCATAGACTCCACTAATGTACGTGGCTTGAGGGCGAATTTCTTCGCGGTCTATGCGCATATTTGTACTCACCAACCGCATATAATGGCACTGGGTGAGACCCAGGTGTCTGAGGGTGCAGATCCACTGGACTTTCACATGCCGGGGTACCATCTACTGCCATTATTTTTACCTCACAGAGGCCTCGCCTTATACATTCGCAGTGATGTTGCGTACCAGTGTCAGCAACACCTTTGCACGTCGGATGCCGAATTTAGCTCCATGTGGGTTAAGTTCAAAATCCAGTCGCACATCCTGCACTTCTGCTTCGTTTATAGAAGCCCGGGTCTAGGGAGGCTGCCGACTTTTGATAAACTGGACAGTCTCTCTGATTCGATCTCTAAAATTCTGGAATCGTATCCGAACAGTGAAATTGTTGTTGCTGGTGATTTCAATGTTCATAATTCCAATTGGCTACGTCATTCGAGTCACACGACACCCGAGGGTTTGTATGTTGAGTTATTTGCTGAGTCTAATAATTTGACTCAATTAGTGAAGGAACCAACGCACTTTCCCTGCGTTGATGGGCAAAACCAAAATATTCTGGACCTTTTTCTAACTTCACATCACAGCAAGTATGATGTGAATGTTCTTGCACCTCTTGGTAATTCGGACCACGCTACAATTTCTGCTACCTTCCCATATTCTAGTCTTCAATCCGCTCACCAGACAGCTCCGAAGCGGAAAGTGTGGCTTTATGAGAAGGCTAATTGGGATGCGCTGAACTGCTTTTTCAGCCGTTTCAATTGGCAATTGTGTTTCAGAGATAGAAACATAAATGCTGCAGCAAAATTAGTAGAAAATATAATTTTATTTGGTATGAGGTCTTTCATACCTTATAAAAGAATTTCCATTAAACCAAAAGACCATTCCTGGTTTAATGCGACTTGCAGACAAGCAGTCAGGTCTAAAGAGGAAGCATTTAGGAATTGGCGTTTAAATAAAACTGCTGATACTAAACTGCTGCGCAATCAGGCCAGAAATAGGTGCAATGCCACTCTAAGGCGCGAAAAAGTTCTTTACGAGCAGCGCCTTAGACGCAGAGTTCTTGAATACCATAAGGGTAGCAAGAACTTTTGGTCGTTTGTGGGGAGGGTGAAAAATCAGACGAAATCGTCTATTCCAACTCTCCTTAAGGACGATCAGATCTTCACTCACTCGGTTGATAAAGCAAACTTATTAGCCAAAATGTTTGCTGAAAACTGCTCTCTTCCTGAGAGTGGTCAACCACTGCCCGCGGTTGATGGTGTATCTCATGCTATGCCTCAGATGCATTTTCGAACGCGAGCTGTTAAAAGAGTGCTTGCAGACCTCAATGTCAATAAGTCCTCGGGACCGGATGGCATCTCAGCCCATGTGTTGAGAAAGTGCGCCTCAACACTGGCTCGGCCATTGCGCAATCTCTTTAATTTATCTTATACTTCAGGAGTTTTTCCAGCTTCCTGGAAGATTGCCAATGTGCAGCCAGTTCCCAAAAAAGGTGAGGCTACGAATCCTGCAAATTACCGGCCCATAGCAATCTGCTCAGTGCTCTCTAAAGTCATGGAGAGCATTGTAAATTTTAAATTGATGAGGTATCTAGAGAGCAACGAAATGGTCAGCGATCGCCAGTACGGCTTCCGTGCTCACCGTTCCACCGGCGATCTGATGGCGTTTCTCACTGAGCGGTGGAGCAGTTGTATTCACCGGTTCGGTGAGAGCAAGGTTGTTGCTCTGGATATCTCCAAGGCATTTGACCGGGTGTGGCATAAAGCACTCGTGTCTAAACTGGCTGCTTATGGTGTCGGTAATACTTTCACTCGATGGATATCGAGTTTCCTCAGCGGCCGTTCTATTCGGGTTGTGATAGACGGCTTTGCTTCCGAAGAGCACTCCATTAATGCTGGAGTTCCGCAGGGTTCGGTCCTGTCTCCGACACTTTTTCTTATTTTCATCAATGACCTTCTGTCATTGACATCAAACCCCGTCTACTCGTTTGCTGATGACAGCAGCATTTGTCATTCATATTCATTCTCCAGGCGTCCTTCTATTCTGGAGATCAATAGAAAACGCAGAATTATGAATGACACACTCCAATCTGACCTCAACAAAATCCAGGAGTGGGGTCAAGCGAATCGGGTCGATTTTAATGCGCGGAAGACCCAATGCTGTTTGTTAACTCACAAGCGTTTAGCGGGTGACAACTTCCCACCTCTAAATATGGGTGGTGTGGATATTAATGAGTCGGAGGCTCTTGATGTTCTGGGCATGTCAATCCAATATGATCTTCGCTGGAACGATCACATCTTTGACGTGTCGAAAGAAGCAGCCAAGTGCTTAGGCTTTCTTAAGCGGTGTAAGAAGTACTTCACTCCAACCGATCTTCGTTGTATCTACACCACTTATATCCGTCCGAAAATGGAGTACAATTCGCATATATGGTCGGGAGCTTCGCGAACATATCTTCAGCTCCTAGACCGAGTCCAATGTCGTGCGTTAAAACTTATAGGGGACAGTAGGGTATCCAGCTCTATTGAAACCTTGGAGCGTCGTCGTGATGTAGGGTGTGTAGCACTATTTTACCGCTACTTTCACGGTAAATGTTCCTCTGAAGTAGCCAGCCTGATTCCTCCGGTTCAGGTATTTAGCAGAACTACTCGGCTTTCCAGAGCGGTGCACCCCTTTTATGTCGCGATTCCGTTCCAACGAACCACGCATTACCGTGAGAGTTCGTTTTTCGGTCGCGTCGTTAGATTGTGGAACAATCTCCCTGCGAATGTCTTCCCGCCCACTTACAGCGTCGAAACATTTAAGCGAAGTGTAAACCGTCACTACTCCCTCTTTCCCCCTTCCCACTAACCTGTCATCCCTTCGGAACCAACAAATGCTGTGCATGGATAGGGGGCATCCCCTGAGCTTGGTTTCATCTGTCAAAAAAAAAAAAAAAAAAAAAATATTCCAGTGGTAGTAGTACATAAACAGGAAAACAAGGGTATTATTGCCGTACAGACTCGCTCTAAGGCTAAAGCGCAGGAGCTTGAGGACCAAATGGAGCCAAGAAACACTCAGACAACCACAGGCGATATGGACAGTGAAAGCGGTCTAGAGGTTGCCAAGACGGCAGTTTTAACAAGGCCGGAGGAAATAAGAACGGTTTTGAGAGATTTCCATAATTCACCTTTGGGGGGCCATCAAGGCGCGGTAAAAACATTTCTGCGCATTAGAAAACAGTTCAGGTGGCCTGGTACGCAAAGACAAATTAAGGATTATGTCAAGAATTGTCCGAAGTGCCAAGCGAATAAAAGTTCGAGACTTACGAAAATGCCGATGGTGTTAACTGATACACCGAAGCGTCCTTTCGAAAAGGTGTATATGGATATAGTAGGTATTTTGCCGGAGACTCAGGAAATAAATACATACTCACCTTTCAGGATCACTTCTCAAAGCTAATGGCGTGCGTAGCAATGCCGGATGCGTAAGCGAGCACAGTAGCCAAGGCATTTTTCGACGAGATAGTAACTCGCTACGGAGTTCCAAAAGTGTTAGTAACGGACAATGGTACTAATTTTATTTCCAAAATATTCTCGGACACTTGTAAGATGTTAGGCATTAGGAAGTTGCATATCACTCCGTACCACCCCCAGGCCAATGGTTCACTCGAACGCAGCCATAGACCGCTAGCGGAATATTTGCGCAGCTTCGCTAAAGAGGACGGTTCCAATTGGGACCAATGGTTGTCGGCAGCGATGCATGTGCATAACCATACGCCCCATACTAGCACTAGACAAACACCTTTCCGTACTTTATACGGTTTTGATTCAGAAATGCCAACCAACTTGAGACGTAAGTGCAGTCCGGTGTATAATCCGGACGATCCCTCGAAGATTCAGAAATATCAGATCCAAAAAGCACATGAAATAGCTCGACAAAACCAGGAGAAGGCGAAGGTGTTGTCTAAAAGGCAATATGATAGCAAGTTAAATCCTGTTGTTTTTAAGATAGGTGACAAGGTCTTAATGAAAAATCAAACTAGAAGAAACAAATTTTCACCGATATGGTTAGGCCCATATGAGGTGGTAGGCATTAAGAGTCCGGTCACTACAGTTCTAAAAATTAACAACAGGGATAAGTCCTTCCATAACAATTTGCTTAAACATTACAACAACTCAATAAAAATAGGAACAGCTACGGATGCAGTAAATCGGAACCGGTAAACCACGCTCAACACATACAATTCAAAAAAAAATTTAGTAAATAGGTAAAAATAACGAACGTAAAATAATATATATATTTGTATATTTCATGGCAGTCGTAGGTGGTGCAAAGGGAAATTCCGTGTTTACCTGGACGACGGAAAAGAGAGGGCTGGATCCCATTAACTGCGACGCCGCCAATTGATAAGTAAGTACGCCCGAAGTCGCTCATCCATATAAAACCGTTTTGGCTAGTATATTTTTAAGGGGAATTTTCTATAGCTAACCGGACACTTACTAACTTTGCTTACTAACAAGATGTATTAATTAATTATAGGATTTGTTTAAACCATATATCTATGCTTGGTCAAGTCAATATATTAAGTTTATATTGTTTATTTTCCTTTTTTATGTTGTTTATTTTGCTTTTTATGTTGTTTTATTGCTTTATTATGTTGTTTACATTGTTTCCAAGTGCATGTATATGGTTGAAACGATATAAACTTAGTTTTAATTCAATTCCTGCTTGGACCTAATTCTATTTAACAGAAGTCCAAGTTGAAATAATTTTGGGGTAGGGAGTTCGTAGACGATTTTGTCACATGGTGTCAGGGCGCCATGACATTATGTGGCATCGCAGATCACTCTACCGCTACATGTAATGAATACGTTTGATATACAAGCGTGTGGTACACATTTTAAGGAAAGGGAGCAAGTAAAATAGAATTTAAAGTTAGCTTGCTAAATAATTAAATTAAATTAAGTTAATAATTGTTAAATTTAATGAATTAAGTAATTTTAATTGTTAAGTTAATTTAAGTAGAGTTAATAATTGTGTACAGCAATAAGGCTGTACATTGTACATATAAAAACAAAAAAAAACAAACTGACAAAACTTTTGAGTAAAGAGAAAAAGAAAGAAAAAGAGAGAAGAGAAGAAGAAAAAAGGAGGAGAAAAGAAAAAAAAACAAAAAAAAATATCAAAGAAGAAAAAAGAAAGAAAACAAAGGGGAAAAAGAAGAAAGAAAAAACATTCTGAAAAATGTATAAAAATAAAGAACAAAAATTTTAAAATGAAAGGAAAAGAAAATGAGAATGAAAAAAGAAAAGAAACTAGATATAAGGCACTAGGAAAATATTTTTAAGGACACATAACGGAAAGTGTAAAAAATTTCACCTAAAATTTAATGGTTTCAATTGATGACTATATTGATTTTAGTTCGATAATCGAATACGAACGCAAGTTGTATATAGTAATAAGTATATAAATATTACAGAACAAGCATAAGGTACTCATGAAATAACAAATGTCATTGAATTACTTCGTAGTATAAGTATTAGAAAATAAATAGGATAAGCCACCAACAGCATCAACACGTAGCTGGTAGCTTCAATTTAAATATGGACTCCAAGATACGAGCGGTACATCGAAGTTGCTTCTCCGAACCATTACGTTGTACGGCACCAGCACAGACATCATTGTTCGATAAAGACGGCCATGGCGATGTTTTCTCGCTAGCATTAGTCAACAGGGTGGACGCGCTAAAATATTTTTCTTGGGACCATCCCCGCAAATCATCTGCCTACAGATCATAGTCGCAAATTAGAGCTAACGTCCCGAAGTGACACAAGGGAATCGTGAAGCCACAGTCGAGATATGAACTATGATCAATTAGCGTCAAGTACTATAAGATGGGAGGTCCACCAGACAGTCAACAACGTAGCACACAACCCCAGCAGTCCGAGAAAACTAGAAAGAAACACCGAAGGCCACATCACTCCGTTCAAAGTAGACTAGAAATACGAGCAGCATGTCCGTTCGGTGCTGTCACACAGTTACACACCATTTCTTCAAATGTGGGTGCCCTGCAACGCGTCATATCACCGTAAGACGAGATGACCATTCGTAGCAGCGAAAGCATGATTCGGTGGAACCATTATCTTCATCTACAATCAGCATGTCCGAGGAGAGCCAGACAAGAAGCGATTATGGTATTTACTTAAGAAATTTGTAGCATTAAGACTAATATCAAACAGTAGACCAGTAGAATCATTGTAATAAAAGGAAAAATTAACATCGCTTCACGATATTAACTTTTCCTTTCCCTGGGGGTGGAGGGATGTTGTGAGTCGCTACTTCCGCGGAACACATTTTCAGTCGACCATAATGGTGTCGCGCTAAGCGTTTAATTCCGCATTGTAACTTGCCAAGGTCAATTCATCGAGAGCGCGCTAGCCGCTGGTGAAGCGCTATTGCACTTGTTGACCGTTGAACTAGTGACCCACTTTCTTGCGCTCAGGTGTTGAGGCAGGTCTTTCCCGCTACAGTCAGCGTATTATTATGTCCGTATTTAAGCTTCCTCATACAGAAATATAAATAAGACTGGTATGAGTTAGTTGAAGAGAGTTGAGTTGCGTAAGTCAGTCAGTAGTAATCAGTGAGTAGTGAGTAGTGAGTAGTGAACGTGGAAAACGTATTCCAGACAATAAAGTGCCCAAAGTGAGATATAGTGTTTTTATTCGGACGGACTGTGGACTTTGGAGGAGCCCACAGCGAGGACTTCCCAGGAGAACCACAACAAAGCAAAGTTAACAAAAAAGCAATATCAGCTTATTAAAAAATCAGCTTATTAAAAAAAGCAAAAACGGAAGCCTACCCAAATCCGGAAACATTACGATTCACAGTCTATCGCGGAAGTTACTCTTCAAGGCCTTCTTAATCATATTGCTTCTAGACTCATAGCATGACTAGACGACGTATTTGAGGGGATTCAAAGGGATGATTCAAATTTAAGGCTTGAATGAAAGTGGGAAAGTGAGACGGAAGCAGTGGGCAATCTGAGTATAAGCAGAGGTGCACAGAAGATTTTTCCGATAGTGATATGTTTACTACATCGTACGTACCACTACAGCTGAACATTCCCGCTACCACAGAAAATATTGTCATATGGCAGAATCCTCGCCGTGGTCTCACTAGGTACTGCAGGCCTGTACGATTTCAACTGTGGAAAGAGAGAGTTGACTTGAGCAAAGCCGAGCAAGAGTATATTAAGCAACAAATATCACTCCTTACTCCGACTATTGCTATAAGTAGCAATACAGCGATAGTTAAACATGAGCTAAAGTTAATAATGGTCGATGGTAAAGTGTGCAATGCACTTATGGACACATCCTCAGCACAAGTATGTTATCTTTATGGGGCCAAGCCTTACTCAGATGAACGACATTGACAGGTCGTTAAGAAGATATATATATATATATATATATATATATATATATATATATATATATATATATATATATATATATATATATATATATATATATATATATATATATATATATATATATATATATATATATATATATATATATATATATATATATATCTTCTTATGCTTGCTCCTGTTGTGATTAACTGGATTTCTCGCCATACTTTGTGCACCCAAGTTATCACCAGGCATTACTAGCCGTTCTTCTTTGTTGTAGCAGTCAATCTGAGTCAACAACTTTTTCAAATAGACAGCTTCTCTTGCAGCGGTAGACATTGCAACAAATTCGGATTCTATGCTGCTCAAAGCAATAGCTGATTGTTTTTTGTTTTCCCAGCTGATCGCACTACCTGCCATGATGAACGCATATCTAGAGTAGAACTTTCTATCGACGGAACAACTGGCCCAGTCTGCATCGACGTAAGCTTCTGGGGGTTGTGACGACCCTCTGGGGGTTGTGTGACACAAAAATAACAAGCAGTCGAACAGACTTAGAAACTGTTCCCAAGAACAGTTCTCATCAGAAAGCACACGCATTTACGCTACTACTACAGACGATCGTGTAGAAACGCCCACACACCGACGCTCAGCGGAGAAATGGAAAGAAAGCAAAAGTGACGTGGTGTGCATGTTACATGCAGATGCAACTGAGCGTCAGAGCGGCTATATGCAAATGATTCCAGCGAGGAGAGCAAGCAATCAAAGTGCGCTGAGTATTAATAACCTGTTTTGTGCCGAGAGTGCAGTAAGTACACAGATCAGCTCTCAGCTGATCTAGAGTGAACCACTGTTGCAGTTTATATACCGCAAAAACAATGTATGCAAGAAGACGGCAGTGAAGTTCACTGACCGTAGAACTTCTTAACCTTGGGAAAGCGGCTATTTGGGAAAAAAATACTTTTTTTGCACGAAAACTGCTTAACGGAGTACGAAATACCGCACTCCGTTAAAATCGAACATTCTGGAAAACGGACACCAACGAGTATAAAACAGACTGCAAAACAGAACTCGAGGTTGTTCAGTGCAGTCTACCTTTCGGTTCAGTTCTCAGTCTGATTCTCGTTTCATAAGTTCAACAAGTGCACACGGTGCAATTGCTCAGTCGGTTCAGGAAAGCAGTGGTTCAGCCAGTTCAGTTGTGCTGTCAGTTTGGCAGTACTCGAGAAAATTAAAGAGTGAAGTAGTGAAAAGTGATCAAGCAGGCAACGCGCAGTACGAATTCACAGTCGTAGTGGCTCAAATGCCCTCCTGTTAAATTCGCAGTCGTAGTGGCTCAAATGCCCTCCTGCTAAAACTCACAAAGGGTCGAATTCACAGTTGTAGTGGCTCAAATGCCCTCCTGTTAGTACTCGCAAAGAGTTGAATTCACAGTCGCAGTGGCTCAAATGCCCTCCTGTTAAATTCGCAGTCGTAGTGGCTCAAATGCCCTCCTGCTAAAACTCACAAAGGGACGAATTCACAGTCGCAGTGGCTCAAATGCCCTCCTGTTAGTGCTCGTAAAGAGTCGAATTCACAGTTGTAGTGGCTCAAATGCCCTCCTGTAATTACCCGTAAAGAGACGCGTAACCACAAGCTATCTCACAAACGTAGTGAGATATCAGCAAGTCAGTAGAACACGTGTAAACTCATAAACGCAGTGAGATATCAGCATGACAGTAAAACATCAGTGATCTCACAAACGCAGTGAGGTATCAGCAAGTCAGCAGAACATCAGTGATCTCACAAACGCAGTGAGATATCAACAAGCCAGCGGGACACCAGTGATCTCACACACGCAGTGAGATATCAGCGAGTCAACAGAACACGTGTGATCTCACAAACGCAGTGAGATATCAGCAAGTCAGCAGAGCACAAGTGATCTCACAAACGCAGTGAGATATCAGCAAGTCAACAGAACACCAGTGATCCCACAGACCCAGTGAGGAATCAGCAACAGCGAGACATCAATAATCCGGCAGAATACCAGTGATCTCACAAACGCGGTGAGATATCAACAACCCAGCAGCACAAAGCGCAAAGCGCGTAGAGGTACCGACGACAGTATATTATTGCATTTCTAGTACGACTACCAACTGTACAAGCAAACCAAACACAAATGTTAGAATAAGATATTTCTAAGGTGAATAAAGATATTGAACCTAAATACTCTTGTCTTGTAATCGAACCCTGGAGTCCCGGCGAGCTAATCCAAGCCTTAGGAGAAGACAAGAAGGTTCGTTACAAGTGGCGCCCGAACAGGGACAATATCATATTCACCAATAGCTGAGACTCGACTAGAAATATATATAATATAATAAATTAAAACTTATCATGGAGCCGACTGGGACCAAAACATACCGAACAGGATGGTTATACCGGCTAAATAAAGAATCGCTGGCGCAGTGCTTGTCTGAGTTTGGACTCGTCGCCGAAGGAAGTCTCAATGACATGAGGAAAAGACTTGTCGAGTTCGTCAATGAAGGAAACCACGCGGAGAGCGTGGAACGAAGGTTGAGGGCATATGAAGCGGAAGACGGTCGCACAACACCGGAACCCAGTGACCTGCCGAAAGTGCTCATGATGGATGTTCCGACGAGGGAACGCAGCCCGAGTGGCCGAGTGAGCGTAAACACCCCGCGGGTGACGGACAGTAACCTGTTGGAAAGAGTCGAGCGACATTCGTACCCCGATGTTATTGACAAGGTGAGAAAATGGTCCGTGAGGTATGATGGCGGTGTCGACCCTTTGGCCTTCGTAGAGCGGATGGAGGAGCTGGCCGACACGTATGGCATCGACAGCAATCTGTTGCCACGCGCGATGCCAGAGCTGCTGGAAGACAATGCCTTGCTCTGGTATCGAAACAACAATAATCATTGGCGGTCATGGGAGGCTTTTAAGCAAGACTTCCTGGACTTCTTCCTACCCAGGCGTTTCTTTGAAAGACTCGACGACGACATTCGCAGTCGACAACAGCGCGCAAACGAGAAGTTCAGGGACTACGTCATTAGCCTGCAAAATCTAATGAGACATAGCAGGTACACAGAGAAAGAAAAGCTGGAGAGGATATACAAAAACTCTGCGTTTGAGTACCAGTTTTATATAAAAAGACAAGATTTCCGGGAGCTGAAGGAGTTGCTCTCGTTGGCGGAGGATTTCGAGTGCTTGCGATTCGCCAAGACAGACGAGTCTTCAGAAGAATACCAGACGCGGCCAGTAGCCTCAAGACAGTGGCCATCTGAACGCAACCATGCGGTGAGCCAGGCGGTCTCAAGGCCTTTCAACCCGAAAACGGCATGCGGACGCTGCAGGCAGGAAGGTCACATGCGCCGCGATTGCCGAAACCCGGTCGTGATTTTCTGCTGGGAGTGTGGCCGAGAGGGAACCAGAACCATTGACTGTTGCAGACAGAGACAGGGAAACGACCTGGGACCCCGCCGAAAGCGAGAGGAGGCGGGCCCCAGCCAGAGGATCTCTCGCAGAAATTAAAGTCCCTCCGGATTAACAATCAGCGCATCGTGGCCATGGTGTCTATCCGAGGCAAGCAAATACAGGCGACAGTGGACACGGGAGCGACGCGAAGTTTCGTGAGCAGGGCGCTCGCGGAAAGACTGGTGGGAAAGAGGCTGTTTGAGAAAGCGGAGGTGGAAATTCGCATGGCGGACGGGACAACCAGAAAAGTGTCCGAATGTACCTCACTAGAAGTTGCTATGGAAAATGGTACATGCAAGTTGTCCTTTCTTGTGTTGATGGAAGTCCTAGACGACGTGCTCCTCGGAATGGATTTTCTGTGCGGGATCGGAGCGACACTCTCCTTCGGAGGCGAAACCGTGTCTCTGGGCCCAACGGAGAAACAGGAGAAGGCGAATGGCGCAGTCATTTGCACATCAGCACAAGAATCAGGTCCTACACAACCAGAGGACATGGAGAGTTTTCTTCAGGAGGAATTGAAGAAATTTGAAATCCTGAAAGGCGTCTCTAATATTACGGAGCATAAAATAGTGATGCGGGATGAGCGTCCTATAAAACAACGGTATTTTCCCAGAAATCCGGCGATGCAGGCTGTCATCGACAAAGAGACCGACGAACTCCTCGAGAAAGGCTGCATAGAACCTTCAAGCAGTCCTTACAGCGCACCAATCGTGTTGGTGAAAAAGAAGTCGGGTGAATGGAGATTATGCGTGGATTATCGCCAGCTGAACGCCCGCTCGATTCCGAATGCATACCCCATTCCAAGGATTCAACATATTCTGGAGCGGTTGCGAGATGCGAAATATATCAGTAGCCTGGATCTGAAGAGCGGGTACTGGCAGATTCCAATGGCAGAAGACAGTAAGCAATACACGGCGTTTACTGTACCTGGAAGAGGACTTTTCCAGTGGCGGGTGATGCCTTTCGGGCTGCATTCGGCTCCAGCCACTTTTCAGCGGGCCTTGGACCAGGTTATCGGTCCCGATTTGGAGCCTAAAGCTTTCGCCTATCTGGACGACATAATTGTCACAGGTTCGTCCGCGGAAGAGCACATCGACAATCTTCGAGAGGTTTTCCGGCGTTTGAGACAGGCAAATCTCAAACTCAACGTGAACAAATGCGAGTTCTTTAAGAAAGAACTTAAATACCTGGGTCATGTGGCAAGCGTTTGAAACCCTCAAACAAAAACTCACAGAGGCACCAATACTGGCGTGCCCAGATTTCAACGAGAGATTCCAACTGCAAACGGACGCGAGCGCCTTCGGACTTGGAGCCGTGCTCACACAACAACTGGAAGGTCAGGAGCGTGTTATCGCGTACGCCAGCCGACATCTTAACAAGGCCGAAAAGAATTACTCGGCAACAGAAAAAGAATGCCTGGCCATAGTGTGGGGTATTCGCAAGATGCGCGCTTACCTTGAGGGATACCGGTTCACCGTAATCACAGATCATCTGGCGCTGAAGTGGCTAAATTCTATTGAGAGTCCATCCGGGAGAATAGCGAGGTGGGCTTTGGAGTTACAACAGTTTTCCTTTGAAATCCAGTACCGGAAGGGGAAGCTGAATGTAATCGCGGATGCACTATCCCGACAGCCGCAAGAAACCGTCGCCAGAGTGACAGCAGCAGAGACACGCGAGCAACACTGCAAGTGGTTACAAGCAAAGGTCAAAGAAGTGGAACAAAATCCGGAGAAGTTCCCAGATTATACCTTGGAGAATGGAAATTTGTACCGGCATATTCCAAATCGACTTGGAGACGAGGACTGCACGCCGTGGAAATTGTGCGTGCCCAGGACCATGAGAGGCCGAGTTCTCAAAGATAATCACGACCATCCGTGCGCTGGCCACGGGGGAGTCCGCAAGACGATATGCCGGCTAACAAGTAAATATTACTGGCCCGGGATGTTCCAGGATGCGAGGAAATATGTGCGGCAATGTGAATCGTGTCAACGTTACAAGCCGAATCAGCAAAAGGCTGCAGGGAAAATGCTCACTCAATTGGCAGAAGAACCTTGGGCGATACTCTGCGCGGATTTTGTGGGTCCGCTACCCCGTTCTACACACGGAAACACAACGCTTCTCGTATTCTTCGACAAATTTTCGAAATGGACATAAATGATACCGTTACGCAAAGCTTCAACAGAACACTTGCAGCGAGCGTTCCGAGAACGAATTCTAGCCCGGTTCGGGGTACCCAAGATTCTGGTCACGGATAACGGGACTCAGTTTACGAGTCGCAGTTTTCGTCGTTTCCTCCAGGACATGGGTGTGAAGCAACAGTATACTGCTCCATACACACCACAGGAGAATCCCACGGAGAGAATCAACAGAACGATAAAAACGATTATTGCACAACTTTCGGACAACAAGCATCGGAACTGGGACGAACTGCTCCCAGAAATTACGCTAGCCATTAATAGCAGCGTATCCGAGTCCACGGGATACAGCCCGGCATATCTCACTCAAGGACGAGAGCCAAGACTTCCTGGAACTTACTACGACGAACAAACGCCAGGCACCGGTCAGGAACCCATACAGCCCTCAGAGAGGGGGGAAAATCTAAGAGAGGTCTTCAAATTGGTGGTGAGAAACTTAGAAAAGGCAACGCAGGATCAGGCGCACCACTATAACTTGCGACGACGACAGTGGAAACCAGAAATTGGGCAATCAGTACTCGTGCGACAGCACCCGCTGTCGAAAGCAATCGACAGCTTCGCGGCGAAATTGTCTCCAAAATTCGACGGCCCGTACCAGGTAATTGGATTCGTGTCACCAGTGATCGTGCGTTTACAGAAAGAAGGTGAGACCCGGCCTAAAACGGCTCATGTGAGCGAGCTCAAGGCGTACCAACAGGCGGCAGCGCAAAGTGACCATACACCCGAGGGAGCTTCTGGCAACGTACGTCTGATTCAGAGCACAGAAAGCCCGCCAACCACAGACGCTGACGGTTCAACCAAATCAAGAGCAGAAACAAACAAACGCGGAGACAGAAGGAAATTGTGTCGGCCAGAACCCGATTACAGGAAGGGGAAACCGGCTCCAGCAAGAATCGCTATAGCTAGCGAAGAATTCAACAGCGACCCGAAAGCAAAACACAGGCAGAATCCGCAAACGCGGCGACAGACTTACAACAGGCCACAGGTGGACACCCGTGGCGCAGACATAAAAAATAAGCAGAAGGCTACACATCCGGCGAAAGAGAAACAAACGACTCGAGCATATTCGCAAGGTCGCGAGCACTTGAAATTCGGCGACTTCACGTTGTTTCACAAGGAATTAAGCTATATATGAATTTATTAAATGGATTAATTGGAACCGCATTGAAAATTAATTAGAAATTGCAGACAAGAGAGAGAAAAAAAAAGAAAAAAAAAGGATTTTTTTTCTTTTACCCCGAAGTAGAGGGGGAGTGTGACGACGCAGTGAGGTATCAGCAAGTCAGCAGAACATCAGTGATCTCACAAACGCAATGAGATATCAACAAGCCAGCGGGACACCAGTGATCTCACACACGCAGTGAGATATCAGCGAGTCAACAGAACACGTGTGATCTCACAAACGCAGTGAGATATCATCGAGTCAGCAGAGCACAAGTGATCTCACAAACGCAGTGAGATATCAGCAAGCACAAAAATAACAAGCAGTCGAACAGACTTAGAAACTGTTCCCAAGAACAGTTCTCATCAGAAAGCACACGCATTTACGCTACTACTACAGACGATCGTGTAGAAACGCCCACACACCGACGCTCAGCGAAGAAATGGAAAGAAAGCAAAAGTGACGTGGTGTGCATGTTACATGCAGATGCAACTGAGCGTCAGAGCGGCTATATGCAAATGATTCCAGCGAGGAGAGCAAGCAATCAAAGTGCGCTGAGTATTAATAACCTGTTTTGTGCCGAGAGTGCAGTAAGTACACAGATCAGCTCTCAGCTGATCTAGAGTGAACCACTGTTGCAGTTTATATACCGCAAAAACAATGTATGCAAGAAGACGGCAGTGAAGTTCACTGACCGTAGAACTTCTTAACCTTGGGAAAGCGGCTATTTGGGAAAAAAATACTTTTTTGCACGAAAACTGCTTAACGGAGTACGAAATACCGCACTCCGTTAAAATCGAACATTCTGGAAAACGGACACCAACGAGTATAAAACAGACTGCAAAACAGAACTCGAGGTTGTTCAGTGCAGTCTACCTTTCGGTTCAGTTCTCAGTCTGATTCTCGTTTCATAAGTTCAACAAGTGCACACGGTGCAATTGCTCAGTCGGTTCAGTGAAAGCAGTGGTTCAGCCAGTTCAGTTGTGCTGTCAGTTTGGCAGTACTCGAGAAAATTAAAGAGTGAAGTAGTGAAAAGTGATCAAGCAGGCAACGCGCAGTACGAATTCACAGTCGTAGTGGCTCAAATGCCCTCCTGTTAAATTCGCAGTCGTAGTGGCTCAAATGCCCTCCTGCTAAAACTCACAAAGGGTCGAATTCACAGTTGTAGTGGCTCAAATGCCCTCCTGTTAGTACTCGCAAAGAGTTGAATTCACAGTCGCAGTGGCTCAAATGCCCTCCTGTTAAATTCGCAGTCGTAGTGGCTCAAATGCCCTCCTGCTAAAACTCACAAAGGGACTAATTCACAGTCGCAGTGGCTCAAATGCCCTCCTGTTAGTGCTCGTAAAGAGTCGAATTCACAGTTGTAGTGGCTCAAATGCCCTCCTGTAATTACCCGTAAAGAGACGCGTAACCACAAGCTATCTCACAAACGTAGTGAGATATCAGCAAGTCAGTAGAACACGTGTAAACTCATAAACGCAGTGAGATATCAGCATGACAGTAAAACATCAGTGATCTCACAAACGCAGTGAGGTATCAGCAAGTCAGCAGAACATCAGTGATCTCACAAACGCAATGAGATATCAACAAGCCAGCGGGACACCAGTGATCTCACACACGCAGTGAGATATCAGCGAGTCAACAGAACACGTGTGATCTCACAAACGCAGTGAGATATCAGCAAGTCAGCAGAGCACAAGTGATCTCACAAACGCAGTGAGATATCAGCAAGTCAACAGAACACCAGTGATCCCACAGACCCAGTGAGGAATCAGCAACAGCGAGACATCAATAATCCGGCAGAATACCAGTGATCTCACAAACGCGGTGAGATATCAACAACCCAGCAGCACAAAGCGCAAAGCGCGTAGAGGTACCGACGACAGTATATTATTGCATTTCTAGTACGACTACCAACTGTACAAGCAAACCAAACACAAATGTTAGAATAAGATATTTCTAAGGTGAATAAAGATATTGAACCTAAATACTCTTGTCTTGTAATCGAACCCTGGAGTCCCGGCGAGCTAATCCAAGCCTTAGGAGAAGACAAGAAGGTTCGTTACAGGGTTTACCTGTTCTGGAGTAGTTTAACTTAATATTATTTGTGGCATAAAGATATCTTAATATGTGCTTAGCAGCCTTCTCATATTCGATATGTGGTCCCTGTTTTTTTTGCGCTAATTTCCCCACAGAGTGAATTATATCTGGTCGTGTGGAGATACCCAGATACATCAGAGCTCCTACTAATGACTGATACTGCTTCGGGTCAACTTGCTCACAGGTTTCCTTATTACAAGATATTTGATACCCAGGGTCCAATGGTGTTGCTGTAGGCCGACAATTTTCCATACCATATTGTTTTAGAAGATTGTTCACGTATTGTTTATGACCCACAAAAATTTCTCCGGTATCACTTTTTCGTTCAATCTCCATACCTAGAAAGTGCTTAATATTTCCGTTGTCGACCAATTTAAACTTATGTGCAATCCCACGTTAAATTTTTTCTAGGTCTCCTTTATGCGTTAGTCTTCGATGGAGGGCAGTTCAGATTCGGTGATGATATTTAAGATAAGAGTTAAACGAAAAGGGCCTAATGCAAGGCGGAGATCTACATGATATATAGATTTAATTTTTTGTAAATTTCGCCTGGTTATGACGCCAAAAATTGAAAGTCCATAGTCAATTTTTGAAAGAATAATGAAGCGTACAATCAGAATTAGGGAATTTGTGTTTGGTTCTAATTTAAAATTGCTTAAGCTTTTGATTTAATATTTTCAGCCTATTAATTAACGACTTACAAAGGTATCCAACATGAGCATTCCATGAAAATTTTTTGTCCAAAACAAGTCCTAACACTTTCATTGAGCTAACTTTTAGAAGTGTATAATTATTAATACTTATGTTAATATTATTGCAATCACGTTTTCTGTATATATGTAGGTGTTTTGATATTACCGAGGATACTTTTTACCCGCTGTAATTGCTCCATCTTGAAAGTATGGAGAGCAATTCTATGACTTTCTCACTAAACCATTAAACACTTTCGACTTTACAATACACATAAAGAGCGTCAGTATACACAGGGTGTTAAAAAAACCTTTGTTCATCAATTAGTTTACTTTGGCTATCACAAGAACTATGAAAGAGGACCGCCGACAAAGGGATCTTTGAGGGATCGCAATTTTTACTGGCCAAATGTTAGAATGGTTGTTGTTAACTTTCACTCTAATTTTCCCATTAGAAAGAAAATTTTTTACATAATTGATAATGTTGGTTCCTAATCTCCATTCCATATTCGAACACGAACCTTTTCAGCATCAATAGATACTATTGCGATGTGGTTTCTAGATGATAACGCATCAGAGATATCTAGATCGAGTATTAAAAGGGCGTCCATAGTGCTTCCACATGATTTATATGCAGTTCGTTTACAAGAAAGAAGATTTTGCTCAGTGAGAAACCAGATAAGTCTTTTAGATACGATATTTTCGAGCACTTTGGACATGCAAGGAAGCAGTGAAATTTGGTCTATAATCAGATGTAGAATGTAAACGTTTGTTTGGTTTAGGTATAGGTATGATAGAAGCAATTTTCCACTGTTGTGGTAAAATGCTGTTGGAAAAAATTTCATTATATATATCGCACAGTGCTATTAAAGGGTTATGTGGAAGATTTTTAGGATAGGATAAGATAACTTATCATAGCGGGGGGTTTTACTTTTTAAAGTACTAAGGCAAGATTTTAACCCTAATACAGTTATAGGGGTTTCGATACACATTGCACGATTGGCAATAAGATAAGTTTTGGATATTCGGTTGGAAAAGTTGCTTTTTTTAACAAAATAGGTGGTAACGTTTTAGTCTGATGAGTAATCAGACCACGTTTTTGAAAATATGTTAGCAATTTCTTTTGGTTAGATTATATTTGCGTTTTAAAATTTTTCCACAATTTCCTGTTTTACTGTTACGTCTGTCTTATATTCAAGTCTCATATAAGCAAAAATTTTGTATGGCGGCTTCCAGCGAGAGAACCCGCTCTCTTTGTTGATGTTGTTTGTTCTCACTTTGAGTTAAAATATAGAGTAAGAATAACAGGAAACTGAGTCAGCTAAAGGTACTCAATTTTTATGTATGCAGTATTTCGCATGTTGTGTGTATTTATTTTCATGCATAAGGTTCAAGGATAATGAGGTTCAGCATTTGTGGTATGGATAGACAGTTGGTCAATAGAGGAGTTCGGAAAAGATAATTAATGGCATGCAATAATTTTTATACCCTACATCCGAAGGGAGTAGGGAGTATATTCACTTTGTTCTTCCGTTTGTAACTCAGAGAAGGAGACGAGATAGATATAGAAAAGTATATATATTCTTTCTCAGCGCCACCTCATCGATTTAGCCCTGTCCGTCTGTCTGTCTGTCTATCTGTCTGTGTGTCTGTTGAAATCACGAGAGAACGAAAAGAGATATTGCGATCAAATTTGCACAAATATTATTTGTTATGTAGGGCTATTTGGGATTGAAAATGAGCGAGATCGGTAAACAGCCACGCCTAAAATACATACGGAATGTAAAGGCACCTCGTTTGAAAAAATGTTTTAATCTGAATATTTCATAAACCCTGTGAGATATTAAGGTATAATTTTATTGCGGAACATATAGCGTCATTACTTAAAGGGTTGAAAAAAATGGGCGTACCACGCCCACTAATAACACAGTTGGCAATATCTCATGAACGGTATAAGGTATTGAGATGTAGTTTTATCAAAATATATAGGGAAGCATTAACAATAAGCTTGCCAAAAATGGGCGTGCCACACCCACTCATACAAAAGTTGACAATATCTTGTAAACGGTATAAGATATTAACACGAAATTTTAACACGAGGTATCTACACGTATTACCAATTTGTGTACATTGAATGGGTGTGGTTCGCAAATTATACAAAAGTTGTCAATATCCCATAAACGGTTCAAAATATTAATACCTTCGTAATTCTATCTAGCAGTACCTAGAGACATTACAAAAACATTTTACCGAAATGGGCGTGGTCCGTCTACTTATACAAAAGTTGTTAAGTGGCGAAATTTTAATTTTTTAGCCACTCGGGTGTAGGGTATTTAGATTTCGGCCAGGCCGAAGACCACACTTTTACTTGTTAATTTTCGTTGCTTTGAACTTTCTTTTTCTGCAGCCCACATGCAATGGGCGTAGTCTGCCTACTTATACAAAAGTTGTTAAGTGGCGAAATTATAATTTTGTCAGTTACTCGTGTGTAGGGTATTTAGATTTCGGCCAGGCCGAAGACCACACTTCTACTTGTTAATTTTCGTTACTTTGAACTTTGTTTTTCTGCAGCCCACATGCAATGCTTTCTCAAAAGAACTAAAAGTGGAAAATTCAATATTTCAATTTTATGGTTAATGCATTCACCAGTGAACCATTTAGGAGTAGAGTTTTAGCATACCTCTAATATGAATGCTTTAATACCAACTTTTTCCGGTTCTAATTCGAATATTTTATGGAAAATCGAAATGTGTTTTCTTGCTAGCTTCCATAAAGGAATCGGAGGGAGCATGAAGGTTTCCAAAATCTGTAATTGATTAATACCTCATCTTCTTTTCTTAATTCCCGGCAACATTTCGCGCAATTTTGCTCTGGAAGTATTTTGTAGGAGACATAACCAACAAAATATCTTATAGAAACTAGCTCTAAGCAAAGATCATAAATAGAAAAGAGATATTATGACTCAAACAGCAACAACATATCCTGCGCCATTATCAACTTAAATCACTCAATGCTCTGCCTCTCTCAAGGCAGCGCTGCGAAGTGAATGTCGTGTGATATTTGAAGTTTCAAGGGAGAATATACAATTTTTCAATTTCTTTCTTAATCCATTGCCCAGAACTTTACCTTTCACTTGTACAGGCATCCCTCGAATAACACGTTGAATTGGTTCCGTGCTATTCGAAACCATGCAATTCGAAACGCAAGATTTATACAAACTTGTAAATTTGGTTCCAAAGATGAATTAAGGAAACTTTGAAAATAAGAACACACTGCCGTCCTCGGTGGCGCAGTGTGTGATAACCTCGCTGCGAGCTCCGGGGATGCGGGTTCGAATCCCGCCTTGGGCATGGATGTTAATTGTGTTGTTTTCAGCGTACTTAAGGCCTAGCCTAGCGCTATTAGTTCCACAAAAAAAAAACTAAAAAAATAGTTCTACAATTTAACAAAAAAAAAACTTTCCACTCCCCCCCCTTTCAACCCTCTTAACAGGAGCTCGTGCTATCAGCACAAAAAAAAGCTTTGAAGCTTAGCACCTCCTGAACTCTGATATAGAAAAAAAAAACACAGAAGAATATATATATTATAATAGTATATTCGTGGATTTCCTACAGCTAAAGTACCGAAGTACTATTCGAGGGATGCCTGTATTTCACATGCTTCGTTTCTAGGCTTAGTAGGTATATTCACTTTCTTCTTCCGTTTGTAACGCAGAGAGGGAGACGAGATAGATATAGAAAAGTATATATATTTTTGCTCAGCGCCACCTCCTGAATCGATTTATACTTGTCCGTCCGTCTATCTATCTGTCTGTCTGTGTCTGTGTCTGTCTGTCTGTCTGTCTGCTGAAATCACGATTACGGGAGAACGAAAAAAGATATCTCAATGAAATTTGGCACAAATATTCTTTATTATGTAGGGCAGTTTAGGATTGAAATGGGCGAGATCGGTTAACAACCACACCTACTTTACATACAGAATGTAAAGGTACTTCTTTTAAAAAATTTTATAATGTGAATATCTCATAAACTGTGCGAGATATTAAGGTATAATTTTATTCCGGAACATATAGCGGCATTACTAGATGGGCGTGCAACGCCCACTCATAACAACGTTGGCAATATCTCATGAATGGAATAAGATATTAACACGTAATTTTATCATAAGGTATTACTACAGGTATTACCAATTATGGTACGAAAAATTGGCGTGGTCCGCCCACTAATACAAAAGTTGTCAATAAACGGTTCAAAGTATTAATACGTGATTCTATCCAGCAGTATCTAGAGACATTAGCAAAATGTTTGCCAAAAATGGCGTGGTCTTTGTTAAGCTGCGAAATTAGAATTTTTTTAGTTACTCGGGTGTAGGCTATTTAGACTTCGACCAGGCCGAAGACAACACTTTTACTTGTTTTGAAAGTTGTTTAAGTCCATTTTGCAAAAATTAATGGTGACAATAATCACAGTTCTTATAATTCTTTTTATTTATAAACAATTATATTCTAGTATCATCAAAATCGCAATGATTATGTAATTTTAAAATTAGCTAGTTAACGAAATCTTAAAAATTTTTTTTGATAGTGGTTTAAGTCCACTTGACAAAAAAATAAATTTGATATGGAATGTTTTACGTAACAAAACTTAATAAATTGTATTAATTTGTAGTGGAGTGTGACATTATAAATATTCTAATGCAGAAAAAATATATACATTTTGAAATTGGGTTGCTTTCAGTAATAGATAGTGTTTTTAAAATAGTAAATACTAAAATAATATACTACTATTGTTTAACAGTGCAATAAGAATAGTTTTGTTGGTAACTATTACTCAGAAAAAGTTTCCAAGTTTTAATTATTATAAAATTTTATATGTGTTTCTGTGTTCTCCTCGAGCGCGTGGGATGGCTCGAAGAGTCAAGAAATTGGGGGTGGTCTCCGAGCTCGTGGGGATCGGGCTCGAAGGACCAAATGTTTCTGTCGATCTCCGAGCGCGTGGGATGGCTCGAAGATCCAAGATGGGAGGGGGAATAAAGATAATAAAGCTACTCACTTGTTTGGCTTCGTTGGTTGGCGGCTGCGCGTTTCTCTCCCGATAGATGAATTGGGAATCGTGTTCGTCGTCACTCGAAAAGATGAGGAGTGATGGGGTTGAGGTTGTTCACTCGTTTGGGTTTCTGTTCGTCGTCACTCGAAAAGATGATGGGTGATGGGGTTGAGGTTGTTCACTCGTTTGGGTTTCACTCCGCGTGTACTTAGTTGCTAGTACTTAGTCGCCGACACTCGAAAAGAGAATGAAGCCGGGTTCCTCCCGGAACCACCGCCATCTACCTGTGAACGAGAAGAAAAAGAGAACGGAACGAGACGGAATGGGGTCCGCTCGAGCCGTGTTCAGCGGGGTTGCTGATGGATTTGTGTGGGGTTTGTCGCCAAGGGAAAAGCGACGGGAGACGGTGGGTTTTTCGCGTGAACATCCCGCCCGCCTTGCAGTACTGCAACTTTGCACAGGTTAGAGACGCACGAAGAGGGGTTCCTCGCTTTAGCCGCGGATACCTGATGGTTTTAGGGATTAACCATCAGGTTGGTCAGGGACTCCGCGGGGGGTGGAGTGACCAGCAGATTGGGCTGCATCCGCGGAACTAAAGTGCGCTGCACGGGGCGGCAACGCATACGTCCCCACCTTACGTGCAGACGCTGGCTGAAAAGATAAGATATGAGTAAAAGTTGTTTAGGGGGAGTCGCGGGTATGCGACGAGCTCGCAGCTGGCGAAACTTCAGAGGGGAGCAGTACCATTTTGCTAATGGGTCGTGTTATGGTTCCTTGTTCGGTTCGGACGTCCGCGACGCGTGTTCTATCGTCAGAACCGGGATAAACATGAACTATACGACCGAGTTTCCATTTTGTTGGGGGGAGGTTGTCATCTCGTAAGACAACCAGGTCGTTAATTTTTAAATTAGTTTGGGGGAACTTCCATTTGCTGCGTTTGTGGAGTTCGGTGAGATATTCGTTTTTCCACCGGGAGCAAAATTGCTGATAGACAGCTCTGACCTTCTGCCATCGATTCACAATTCTGGGTGGAGATTGTAATATTTCGGGTTCTGCCGGAGCCAAGAGCGGGCCGCCGACTAGAAAATGTCCTGGGGTTAGGGGTTGCAGGTCCGAAGGATCTTCTGACATGCTATTAAGGGGTCTGGAGTTCAAGCAAGCTTCGATTTTGGAGAGTATGGTGGAAAACTCTTCAAACGTGAAGCGGAGATCGCCAGCGAATCTGCGGAAGTGGAGTTTGAAGCTTTTTACTCCAGCTTCCCAGAGTCCGCCCATGTGCGGAGCGGCAGCGGGAATGAAATGCCATCGCAGGCGTTGATGAGCGTATTGGGAGACAATAGCGTCCTGAGTGTGTTGAATTACTGATTCCCATTCTCGTCGGAGGGTCTTCGCTGCTCCGACGAAATTTCGTCCGTTGTGGGAGTACAAATCAGAGGGACATCCTCGGCGAGCGCTGAATCGTCCAAAGGCAGCGAGAAATGTCGGGGTTGACAAATCGCTGGCAGCTTCGAGGTGTATGGCCTTCGTTGCAAAGCACACGAAGACGCAAACGTAGCCTTTGGTGATGAGGCAGGCTCTTCCAGTGTAGTTCTTGATGTCGAACGGTCCAGCGAAGTCCAAACCGGTGGCAGCAAAGGGGCGAGAGAGTGTGGTGCGCTCAGGGGGTAGAGCGGCCATAAGTTGGGTGCGTACTTGCTTCTTTTGGAGCAAGCAAGGCTTGCAATTATGAATTGTGGCTTTAATCATGTTTTGAGCCTTGGGTATCCAGTACCGCGTGCGGAGCAAGCGTAGCATCAGCTGGTTTCCACCGTGTAAACTGATGTTGTGGATAAACCGAACCAAAAGGCGGGTGAAGACGCAATTGTAGGGGAGCAAAATAGGGTGGCGTTCATCGTACGAGAGAGATGGACAAGAGATTAACCGTCCGCTCACGCGGAGGAGTCCATCGTGTGAGAGAAATGGGTTAAGCGAGAGAATCGAACTCTTGCGCTTAAGAGTTTGTTGCATTTCAAGACAATGATATTCGTCGTTGAAATGAACTTTTTGCGCGACACTGATGAGCCGCGTCTGAACGGCTTGAATCTCATCGGAGTCGATGAGAGTAGTTTCGCGCCGAAAATGAGGGCGGTAATGGGGGTGCGTATGCTGCAGGAACCGAAGAGCATACGCCAATACGCGAAGGGCTCGCGGGAAAGAGGAGAATCTTTCCAAGGGGTCCTCATATTGGTGGTAATAGGTGAAATTGGTTTTGATGGGCTTAGCCTCCAACTCAGTTTCGAACTCGTGGGGGGCAGTGTAGTGCGGCCACTGCGTCCTCGCTTGCCGCAGCCATGCAGGTCCTTGCCACCAGAGCGGGGTGTGAAGCAAATCCAGCGGATACATGCCTCTGCTGGCAAGATCCGCTGGATTGCTCTCCGAGTCGACGTAGTACCAGTGAGTGTGGTCCGCCACCTCGACAATTTTCGCGACACGGTTGGCGACGAACGTCGTCCATGTGCAGGGTGGTCGTTTCAACCACGCCAGCACTATAGTCGAGTCGGTCCAACAGTGAAGGTCATACTGTGGAAAGTCGAGATGGGGAACGATTGCGTCAATCATATCGACAAGGAGAGCAGCTCCGCAGAGTTCCAATCGAGGGATCGATATGGTTTTGATTGGGGCGACCTTCGTTTTGGCAAAGAGCAAGGAAGTCGAAGTGCTGCCTGAGTTACGAGTGAGCACGTAGATCACGCCAGCGTATGCTTTCTCGGAAGCATCGCAAAAAGCATGAATTTCCACGGTGCTGCCTGGGGTGAAGTGAATCCATCGGGGTATTTTGAGGAGATTGATATGGGGGTAACATTGGACGAATTGAAGCCAACGTTGTAAAGTGATGGGAGTGAGTGGGTCGTCCCATCCGATGCCGTCCAGCCAGAGTTGTTGCATGATGGTTTTTGCAATGACAATGATTGGAGCAAGCCATCCTGCCGGGTCAAACAGTTTTGCAATCCGAGATAACACCTCGCGCTTAGTATACGTGGGGGAGATGTCAAAGGGTTTTGACTCTATGTTGAAATGATCAGTTTTGGCATTCCAACGGAGGCCGAGAGTTTTGGTATTGCTACCATCTTCTAATTCAAGAAAGTCTTTGTTTAAGAGATCTTGTGGTGGGATCCCAATTAGAAGAGCGGGGTGATTTGCTGTCCATTTTCGTAGCGTGAAGCCGGCAGAGTGAAGAGCGGCAGACAGTTGATGTCGGGTGCGAAGCGCGACATCAATGTCATGAGCGCCACATAAAGCGTCATCCACGTACATGGAGTTCTTAAGAATCGGAGCAGCAAGGGGGTATTTTTTCTCGACATCCTTTGCCAATTGATGTAGAGTACGTATGGCCAGATAGGGAGCACAATTGACGCCAAACGTGACCGTTTGGAGTTCGAAATCTTGCACATCGTCGTGTGAAGAGTTTCGGAAGAGGATTCGCTGGTAGCGCGAATGCTGGGGATTGATGCGGATTTGGCGATACATTTTTTCAATGTCGCCATTGAAAACGTATTTATAAAGTCGCCATTGGATAATGAGAAATGTCAAATCCGATTGCAGGGCCGGCCCAGGATAGAGGACATCGTTCAGGCTGAGACCGTTGGAGGAGGGGCAGGAGGCGTTGAACACAACACGCACCTTGGTTGTGCTGCTGTCGGGTTTGAGAACAGCATGATGGGGTAGGTAGTAGTTGTCGGAACCGGAAGGGTTCTGGGAGGGGTGGATCTGTGTCATATGATGCAGATCCGAGTACTCTCGAATCACGGAGTCATATGTTTCTTTAAAACTGGGGGTCTTCAACAATCTCGTTTCGTTTCGGAGAAACTGTTTGAGAGCAATCTCTCTGGATTTCCCGATCTTTATTGAAGAAGGAAAACCTTCCTTGAAGGGCAGCGAAACAATATATCGGCCATCGGGGCGCCTCTGAGTGGTATTTGAATATAAGTCCTCGCAGCGTTGGTCACCCGGGGTGGGTATCCGTTGAGTTTGGACTTCTTCAAGCTCCCAGAATCGCGATAGTTGGTGATCCATGGAGACTTCGGTGAAGAAAGAGACTCGTGTGGTAATCGAGGGAGCGGGTAAATCCTGCTTAAGTGGACCTGTGAGAATCCACCCGAAGATGGTCTCTTGAGCGACCAGAGAATCAACGATGTTGCGTTTAATTCCATCGCGCAAAATGAGGGGGTAGATGTCGGCTCCAATAAGCATATCAATTTGATCACTGCGGTAGAAGTTCTCATCGGCTAAGAGTAGCGCGCGAAGAGATTCACAGCGTGAAGTATCGAGAGAGCAAACCGGGAGATTGCCGGTTAACTTGGGGAGCACAAGCGCGCAAGCTTGAAGGTGAGTCCCAGGAGCTCGAGGTGAGCCAATCTGGAAATTACAAAATTTCGAAACCTGAGCGGTAATCGTTTGATTGACACTCGCCACTTGGGCCTGGATGGCCTTCACTGGGAGTTTCAATCGCTTCTGGATACGTTCGGTTAAGAAGGTGGCTTCAGAGCCGGGGTCAATGAGCGCACGCGCTGTGTATGGCTCACCGCGATGGTAAATATGAATCATCGCAGTGGCGAGCAACACCTGCTTCGGTCGCGAGGTGAAGCACGTCAATACGTTGGATGTTGAGGGGGCTTCAGTGGACTGTATATTAGGGGTAGAGGTAGAGGGGGTCGCTCGAGAGTGCGACGGAAGGTTCGACGAGCGATTATGCGTATGAGCATTTGAACCGCGATGAGGGGGGTTTTTACGAAGCGAGGTATTATGGGGAGAGTCCGAATGAGAGTTCGGTTGGGGGGCCGAGGCCTCCTCGCGATGTAATAGTGTGTGATGTCGCTGATTGCACGACATACATGTGAACGCACTTTTACACTCTTTTACGTGATGTGAGTGCGCCAAGCAGTTGGAACAAAAATGAATTCGTTGAACTGTCGCCCAACGAGAGTCCACATTCATTGCCAGAAACCGCGGGCATCTGCGGAGCGTGTGCGGTTGATCAGTGCATAATCTGCAGCTGGCCGAAACCATATTAGCCTGGAACGTATTCACAGGCTTTGGGTTGGGGGGAGCGCGCGTAGAGGTAGGCGACGCTTTTTTAGGGGGGTTGACGGACTTCCGGATATCGTCAACAGTTTCCAAAGTTTGGAAATGGGAGGTGAGAAAGGCGTCCATTTCGCGCCATCTTGGGATTTCGCGTTTGAGAGTGATAGATTGTTCCCATAACGAGAGGGTGTGTTCGGGGAGGCGAGTTGAGCAGAGATGCACAATAATTGCGTCCCAGCTGTTCACATCGACATCATGCAAAGTGAGAGCTGAGAGGCAGTTATTAATCTCTCGTTGGAGACGTTTAATAGCCACTCCCGATTCTTTGGGAATTGGGGTTAAATTGAATAACGTTCGGAGTTGAACGTTAACAAGAATTCGCTTATTCTCGAAGCGATCGGTGAGGTTCCGCCAAGCTTGCTCAAAACCGGCGTCGGTGAGGGGGGATTTTTGGACTATTTCTTTTGCTTCACCTCGTGTCTTTTGGTTGAGGTGAAACAACTTTTCGATGGGGGATAACCGATTGTTGCGGATGTAGAGAGCTGAAAACATATCGCGAAAAGTTGGCCATGATTCGTAATCGCCGTTAAAAATCGCGGTGTCACATGGAGGTAAGCTAATATTATGGCCGGAGAGATTCGAGTGGACTGTTGCCTCCAGTGCAGAGGCACGGGATAACGAGGATGGCGAAGTTGGGGAGGGTAGGGGGGCAGCGAGATGCTGCAGCTCGCTGATCCTGGCGGAGAAACGTACATAGATTTGGTAACTGCGTCGGTATTGGCTTTTCACGACAGTGACCTCCGCGGATTTGGGATCGTCGATTGCTAATGGATTCGCTGCCATGATGGTGGATTCCAAGCATGCGTTGTATGCTCGTTTCAAATCGGACCAGACCGCCTTCAGTTCCTCACGATGGGTGTCCAAGGTGGGTGCCGAATGTTCACGTTCCGGGATGTCGTTGAATTCCTTCTCGAACTCCTCCAGTGTTTCAGTCACGCTGATGAATTTCGTAAGGGGATCCATGGTAACCGAATCACTCGTGCGAGGAATTGTATTTGTATACAAAAAGTTTTATTGTTTATTTATTTTTGGGGGGGTTAATAATAATAATAATTTATTATTAAATGATTTGTGATGATTTAACACCGTGGGGGGGGGGGGTATGCCGAACGAAAACTCAAAACACTCGTGTTAAAAGAGTGGCACACAAAAAAAAATAAAAATGAGAAAAACCACTAATGAAGCATAATATAATGCTTGTTTATTTTATTTTATTTTGGGGGTAACAATTTTCGGGGTTAATTGTATATTACTGTGAGAAAGTAATTTAATTCAAAACTAGTCGAAGTAGTTTAAAATTAACTACTTCAACTACTTCTGCAAACGCCGTGTCCAACCGGGTAGCCGCTGCTTGTGCGCTGCCCGCACGATGTCACCGACGCTTGCTGCGGATAAAGCACAAAGCAACTCCGCAAAACGAGAGCGTAGTGCTTGCGCCTGTGAAAAGGTGGTGGTTTTTGGTGCGCTGAGAATTCCACGCTGGAGCTGCAGGTTTTTTTTGTACACTTTTGGGGCCAACGGCAACTCTCGATACCGCTACGAGAATGAACCGTTGGTAATATTCTTTTTCAAAAAATATAAGTTTTCGATTTGGGAATATTAAATTGATGTACAACACGGGATGGTTGCACATACAATTTAATATAAAAGAACGATATTTTTGTTCTTTTGGGGAGATCACAAATGAATGCTGCGCGACGCCGAACCGAAACAAGGGGTTTACACTTAATATTATAATTTTAATATTATAATTTTATATAATATAATTGTAATAGGGGGGATTGGGGGTTTTGCCGGCGTAAAATCCGGTTCGAATGGACCAAATGTTTCTGTGTTCTCCTCGAGCGCGTGGGATGGCTCGAAGAGTCAAGAAGTTGGGGGTGGTCTCCGAGCTCGTGGGGATCGGGCTCGAAGGACCAAATGTTTCTGTCGATCTCCGAGCGCGTGGGATGGCTCGAAGATCCAAGATGGGAGGGGGAATAAAGATAATAAAGCTACTCACTTGTTTGGCTTCGTTGGTTGGCGGCTGCGCGTTTCTCTCCCGATAGATGAATTGGGAATCGTGTTCGTCGTCACTCGAAAAGATGAGGAGTGATGGGGTTGAGGTTGTTCACTCGTTTGGGTTTCTGTTCGTCGTCACTCGAAAAGATGATGGGTGATGGGGTTGAGGTTGTTCACTCGTTTGGGTTTCACTCCGCGTGTACTTAGTTGCTAGTACTTAGTCGCCGACACTCGAAAAGAGAATGAAGCCGGGTTCCTCCCGGAACCACCGCCATCTACCTGTGAACGAGAAGAAAAAGAGAACGGAACGAGACGGAATGGGGTCCGCTCGAGCCGTGTTCAGCGGGGTTGCTGATGGATTTGTGTGGGGTTTGTCGCCAAGGGAAAAGCGACGGGAGACGGTGGGTTTTTCGCGTGAACAATATGTATGAAAAAGATTACTCTGGAATTACCTCGGATAGTGACACAGGTAACAAAAAAGAATTGACTTATTTAATTAAAATTACTTGTGTAATTATCGATCATTATTTTTTCAGAAATATACCCTATGAACAAATATAAAAATTTAAGAATTTTGGAATCAGAATGTGAAGATAATTCAAAAAACAATAATACCAATTTTATAAAAATTGCAAACAGAAAAGAATAATACAAAGTTATTTGTCATCAGATAATGATAGTATTCCGTCCGATTTTAACATAAATTCTCCAAGAAGGAATGAGTTTGGAAAAAAATGATGAGATTTATGGTTAAAAAATTAAGAAAAACTAATAGGAATACAGGTAGGAAATATACTCAATGTGGAAAATTTTATTAATTCTTTATGCTTTAAACTTTAAATCTAATATATTCATCTGCATCAATAATAAAAAATTTTACAATTTCTACTGTTAAATTTCTTTAAAATAATAATTCCAAGAAATTACATTAAAAAATAAATATTCAACGATTAGAAGAATAACTAAACTACTCCCTTCGGGTGTAGGGTATAAAAATATTTTTATTGATTTTGAAAATGGATAAGGTCCATTGCTCTACTTTCAAAATAAACGGCACTTATCTATTGTATATTTTGTAACTCGAAACAAGGCTTTTTCGGAGTCCGTTTGCGCTTTATCAGTTTTTTATACATAGATTTAATTTTTTGTAAATTTCGCCTGGTTATGACGCCAAAAATTGAAAGTCCATAGTAAATGTTTGAAAGAATAATGGAGCGTACAATCAGAATTAGGGAACTTGTGTTTGCTTCTAATTTAAAATTGCTTAAACTTTTGATTAAATATTTTCAGCTTATTAATTAACGACTTACAAATGTATCCAACATGAGCATTCCATGAAAATTTTTTGTCCAAAACAAGTCCTAACACTTTCATTGAGCTAACTTTTAGAAGTGTATCATTATTAATACTTATGTTAATATTATTGCAATCACGTTTTCTGTATATATGTAGGTGTTTTGATATTACCGAGGATACTTTATAACCCTGTAATTGCTCCATATTGAAAGTATGGAGAGCAATTCTATGACTTTCTCAATAAAAAATTAAACACTTTCGACTTTACAATACACATAAAGATCGTCAGCATACACAGGGTGTTAAAAAAACCTTTGTTCATCAATTAGTTTACTTTGGCTATCACAAGAACTATGAAAGACGACCACCGACAAAGGGATCCTTGAGGGATCGCAATTTTTACTGGCCAAATGTTAGAATGGTTGTTGTTGACTTTCACTCTAATTTTCCCATTAGAAAGAAAATTTTTTACATAATTGATAATGTTGGTTCCTAATCTCCATTCCATATTCGAACACGAACCTTTTCAGCATCAAAAGATACTATTGCGATGTGGTTTCTAGATGATAACGCATCAGACATATCTAGATCGAGTGTTAAAAGGGCGACCATAGTGCTTCCACATGATTTATATGCAGTTCGTTTACAAGAAAGAAGATTTTGCTCAGTGAGAAACCAGATAAGTCTTTTAGATACGATATTTTCGAGCACTTTGGACATGCAAGGAAGCAGTGAAATTTGGTCTATAATCAGATGTAGAATGTAAACGTTTGTTTGGTTTAGGTATAGGTATGATAGAAGCAATTTTCCACTGTTGTGGTAAAATGCTGTTGGAAAAAATTTCATTATATATATCGCACAGTGCTATTAAAGGGTTATGTGGAAGATTTTTAGGATAGGATAAGATAACTTATCATAGGGGGGGGTTTACTTTTTAAAGTACTAAGGCAAGATTTTAACTCTAATACAGTTATAGGGGTTTCGATACACATTGCACGATTAGCAATAGGATAAGTTTTGGATATTCGGTTGGAAAAGTTGCTTTTTTTGAACAAAATGGGTGGTAACGTTTTAGTCTGATGAGTAATCAGACCACGTTTTTGAAAATATGTTAGCAATTTCTTTTGGTTAGATTATATTTGCGTTTTAAAATTTTTCCACAATTTTCTGTTTTACTGTTACATCTGTCTTATATTGAAGTCTCATATAAGCAAAAATTTTGTATGGCGGGTTTCAGCGAGAGAACCCGCTCTCTTTGTTGATGTTGTTTGTTCTCACTTTGAGTTAAAATATAGAGTAAGGATAATTGGAAACTGAGTCATCTAAAGGTACTAAATTTTTATGTATGCAGTATTTCGCATGTTGTGTGTATTTATTTTCATGCATTGAGGTTCAGCATTTCTCGTATGGATAGACAGTTGGTCAATAGAGGAGTTCGGAAAAGATAATTAATGGCATGCAATAATTTTTATACCTTACATCCGAAGGGAGTATATTCACTTTGTCCTTCCGTTTGTAACGCAGAGAAGGAGACGCGATAGATATAGAAAAATATATATATTCTTTCTCAGCGTCACCTCATCGATTTAGCCCTGTCCGTCTGTCTGTCTGTCTATCTGTCTGTCTGTGTGTCTGTTGAAATCACGAGAGAACGAAAAGAGATATTGCGATCAAATTTGGCACAAATATTCTTTGTTATGTAGGACTATTTGGGATTGAAAATGAGCGAGATCGGAAAACAGCCACGCCTAAAATACATACGGATTGTAAAGGCACCTCGCTTGAAAAAATGTTATAATCTGAATATTTCATAAACCGTGTGAGATATTAAGGTATAATTTTATTGCGGTACATATAGCGTCATTGCTAAAACGGTTGAAAAAAATGGGCGTGTCACGCATAACACAGTTGGTAATATCTCATGAACGGTATAAGGTATTGAGATGTAGTTTTATCAAGATATATAGGGAAGCATTAACAATAAGCTTGCCAAAAATGGGCGCGCCACACCCACTCATACAAAAGTTGACAAAATCTTGTAAACGGTATAAGATATTAACACGAAATTTTAACACGAGGTTTCTACACGTATTACCAATTTGTGTACAATGAATGGGCGTGGTTCGCAAATTATACAAAAGTTTTCAATATCATGGTTAGCCATGCAAAGCATTCGTTGGTTTAGACCTGAAAAGGTTAGTGGGAAGGGGAAAAGGTTAGTGGGAAGGGGAAAAGTGGGAGTAGTGTCGATTTACACCTCGTTTAAAAGCTTCGACGTTATAAGTGGGTGGGAAAACATGCGCACGGAGACTATTCCACAACTTAACTGCGCGACCGAAAAACGAATTCTCGCGGTAGTGGGTATTGCGTTGTAATGGGATCGAGGCGTAAAAGGGGTGCACCGCTCTGGAAAGCCGAGTAGATCTGTTGAATACCTGAATCGAAGAAATCAGGCTGCCTACTTCAGAGGAACAATTACCATTAAAGTATCGGTAAAATAAGGTTACACACCCTACATTCCGACGACGCTCCAAGGTTTCAATACAGCAGGATACCCTACTGTCCCCTGTAAGATTTATCGCGACCTTGGATACGGTCCAGAAGCTGAAGATATGTTTTCGAAGCTGCCGACCAAATATGCGAGTTGTACTCCATTTTCGGACGGATATAAGCGGTGTAGATACAACGAAGGTCGGTTGGAGTGAAGTATTTCTTTCACCGCTTTAAAAAGCCTAAGCACTTGGCTGCTTCTTTCGATACATCAAAAATGTGATCGTTCCAACGAAAATCGCATTGTATTGACATGCCCGGAACATCAAGATCCTCCGACTCATTAATATCCACACCACCCATATTTAAAGGTGGGAAGTTTTCGCCCGCCAGACGCTTGTGGGTCAACAAACAGCATTGGATCTTCCGCGCATTAAAATCGACCCGATTCGCTTGACCCCACTCCTATATTTTGTTGAGGTCAGGTTGGAGTGTGTCATTCATAATATTGCGTTTTCTATTGATCTCGAGAATAGAAGGACGCCTGGAGAATGAATATGAATAACAAATGCTGCTGTCATCAGCAAACGAGTACACGGGGTTTGATGTCAATGACAGAATGTCATTGATGAAAATAAGAAAAAAATGTTGGAGACAGGATCGAACCCTGCGGAACTCCAGCATTAATGGAGTGCTCTTCGGAAGCAAAGTCGTCAATCACAACACGAATAGAACGGCCGCTGAGGAAACTCGATATCCATCTAGTGAATGTACTACCGACACCATAATCAGCCAGTTTAGACACGAGTGCTCCACCGCTCAGTGAGAAACGCCATCAGGTCGCCGGTGGAACGGTGAGCACGGAAGCCGTAGTGGCGATCGCTGATCAACTCGTTGCTCTCTAGATACCTCATCAATTTCAAATTTACAATGCTCTCCATGACTTTAGAGAGCACTGAGCAGATTGCTATGGGCCGGTAATTTGCAGGATTCGTAGCCTCACCTTTTTTGGCAATCTTCCAGGAAGCGGGAAAAACCCCTGAAGTAGAAGATAAATTAAAGAGATTGCGCAATGGGCGAGCCAGTGTTGAGGCGCACTTTCTCAACACATGGGCTGAAATGCGATCCGGTCCCGGGGACTTATTGACATTGAGGTCTGCAAGCACTCTTTTAACAGCTGCGTTCGAAAATGCATCTGAGGCATAGCATGAGATACATCATCGACCGCGGGAAGTGGTTGGCTACTCTCAGGAAGAGAGCAGTTTTCAGCAAACATTTCGGCTAATAAGTTTGCCTTATCAACCGAGTGAGTGAAGATCTGATCGTCCTTGAGGAGAGTTGGAATAGACGATCTCGTCTGATTTTTCACCCTCCCCACGAACGACCAAAAGTTCTTATGGTATTCAAGAACTCTGCGTCTAAGGCGCTGCTCGTAAAGAACTTTTTCGCGCCTTAGAGTGGCATTGCACCTATTTCTGGCCTGATTGCGCAGCAGTTTAGTATCAGCAGTTTTATTTAAACGCCAATTCCTAAATGCTTCCTCTTTAGACCTGACTGCCTGTCTGCAAGTCGCATTAAACCAGGAATGGTCTTTTGGTTTAATGGAAATTCTTTTATAGGGTATGAAAGACCTCATACCACATAAAATTATATTTTCTACCAATTTTGCTGCAGCATTTATGTTTCTATCTCTGAAACCCAATTGCCAATTGAAACGGATGAAAAGCAGTTCAGCGCATCCCAATTAGCCTTCTCATAAAGCCACACTTTCCGCTTCGGAGCTGTCTGGTGAGCGGATTGAAGACTAGAATATGGGAAGGTAGCAGAAATTGTAGCGCGGTCCGAATTACCAAGAGGTGCAAGAACATTCACATCATACTTACTGTGATGTGAAGTTAGAAAAAGGTCCAGAATATTTTGGTTTTGCCCATCAACGCAGGGAAAGTGCGTTGGTTCCTTCACTAATTGAGTCAAATTATTAGACTCAGCAAATAACTCAACATACAAACCCTCGGGTGTCGTGTGACTCGAATGACGTAGCCAATTGGAATTATGAACATTGAAATCACCAGCAACAACAATATCTATTGCTACTGTCGATGTAGCTGGACGTCGATTTCGGCCCATTTCGATTTTGCGTCGATACACAAAAGGAAGTAATATCCTTGAAAAGGTCCTGCGTAGTCGAGGTGAATTCTTTGCCAATTATCATCTGGCTCGTCTCACGGGTGTAATTGAACTTTAACTAGGCTATTCTTCATATGCACACATGCTGAACATTCGCGAACCATTCGCTCTATCTCTTTGTCGATTTCTTTCCAATAAACGTAACGTCGAGCAAGTTGCTTCATTTTTGATATCCCAACGTGTGTTCGATGTAATTCTTCTAAAACTAACCCTTGTGGCGACCGTGGAATAACAACACGCTGACCTCTAAAAACAATGTTCTCATTGATTATGAATTCATTTTCAGTTTTGTTATCAGTGTGAAGATCGTTTAGTATTTTTGAAAGTGTCTCATCTTTGATTGCTTCCTCTCGTAATATGTTAAACTTTAATTTGTGATTTCCAATTCGATATACTGATGCTTGACAAATGTACTTCTGTATGTACTTCTTCATTCATAACACTGTCGTATACAGGTTTTGAATTGATCGGTACTCGTGACAATCAATCAGCATTGACATTGTCAGTCTCCTTCTTAAACACAACTTTATAGTTAAGACCTGATAAGAAAGCTGCATACCTCTGTAAACGAGCTGAAGTCATGCGTGGAAGCTTCGCATTTTGATGAAAAATTCTCACCAACGGTTGATTATCTGTGACAAGATTATAGTAAAAGGACGACAAAACAAATACTGGTGAAAACGATCAACGACAAATACAACCGCTAAAGCCCCTCCGTCAAGTTGCGAGTAGTTTTCTTCTGCTTGTGTTAACGATCGTGAAACGAACGCAATAGGTCTCTCCATGTCGTTTACTATATGAGAGATTACTACTGCAATTCCGGTCGGACTAGCGTTGCATGTAAGTTGTAGCGGTAACTCTGAGTTAAAAGGCATTAAAACTCGGTCGCTGGCTAACTCCTCTTTTTTACATTGATTTGACCGTTTAAACTTTTTGTTTTTCTGTAGCAGCTGACGTAAAGGTGTTTTCATAGTTGACGTGCCTGGTAAGAATCTTGAATAGTATGTTACCATACCTAAGAATCGCCTGACTTCATCGATGTTGATTTGGATATCTCCTTCGATGTTGATTTGGATATCTTATTGAATTCATTAATGTGCCCTAAGAATTCTGTGCGTTCTTGAAAAAATTAGCATTTGTTGCGGTTTAAATGCAAGTCGAATTTCCGCAGTTGGTCAAAACATTTACATACATTTTGTTTGCATTCTTCCTTTGTAGCTCCGTGTACAATAATGTCGTCGAAATATGACTCGGTCTTAGGAACATCTGATAGGATTTGATCTATAATTCTGTTAAATTCGGATGGTGCCGTTTTAATACCGAAAGAGTCTATTCATTCGATACGTTCCTCGATGCGTTGAAATTGTTTGAATTATGCTGAATTATGCTTTAAATAGATCAAGCCGACAGAATAATAATATTTCGTATTACGTAGCTAATTGAATATGTCGTCAATTTTTCTTATAGGGTAATGTGAACTTGTAATTCGTTCATTTACTCCAATCTTGTAATCCACACATAAACGTACTCCTCCATCTGGTTTCGGAATAACCACTAATGGCGAACCCCAATCACTTGATTTAACAGGTGTAATTATACCTGACTTTTCAAGATTTTCTAATTCTTGATGAATTTTTTCCACGAGGGCGTATGTAATCTCATGCTCTCGATGGAAAACCGGTTTAGCATTTTCACGCAATTGTAATGAATTGAATAGTTGTAGATTCACTATTCTGACAAATATCGATTATCTTACGCGACCCTTTTAGGTAATTTACTGTCGCATTTTCAGCACAATTATTTTGATTCACTTTAGCTTTATTTTTAATAAGCGATTTGATGCAGACTAGACTAACATGGCTATTTTTATAACACCCTGAACATTTAAGTTTTGATTGATTTATTCTGCATTCTTTAGCAATATGATTACTTTTGCCACAACGAAGGCATAATCCATCTTTGCCCAGTTGTTTAAAATTAACATATGTTTTTAATCCATTGTGATAGCGTTTGTTGAACGCTGTACGTAATTACCTTTGTTTTGTTTATAATTCCTGCATTTATTTTGAACGACTCTGTTGATTTCAATGTTGGATGATAACGGTGGTGTTATCTGTGATAGTTCTTTAGCATCGCCCTTTGCTGCTTCCAGCGCAATTGCATTTGACACTATTTCGTTGAAGTCTAGTATTTCCAATTGAAGGAGATGCTCTCGAATTTTGTTGTCTTGAATTCCCCTTATAAATTGTGCTCGAAGAAACATATCGGCAATTGACACCTTATAGCCACACGGCGAAACGAATTCGCAATCTAATACGTCAGTCCGCAATGTAGCTACGAAATGGCAATTGATTGTTGAGAATTCTGATATTTCGTTAGAAATTGATGTTGCGACACTAGCACATTCTTTTTGGTGACCAAATGGTTTTCGAGTAATGTTATTAGCTCTTTGTACTCCAAACCACTTGGAATTTTTGGTGCTGCTAAAGCTGTAACTAAATTGAAGTTGCTTGCGCCTATGGAATTTAGCAATAATTTAGAACAGTATGGTTTGTTAGAAAAAATGTTTTTCATATGTAAATAATTTTCAAACCGCTGCTTAAAATTTCGAAATGATTCTTTTTTCGAGTCAAAAGGTTCGAAATTTGGCAACAATGCAAAATTCATTCCCGTGCTTGACCCTGCTGTACTTTGCGACTGTGCTGCTCCCCTTGCAGCGCCTGTGCCATCATCTCCATGAACTGCTTGAACCTTTGCGCATCCATTTTGAAGATATTTTTTTTTTTATTTTTTTATGACAGATGAAACCAAGCTCAGGGGATGCCCCCTATCCATGCACAGCATTTGTTGGTTCCGAAGGGATGACAGGTTAGTGGGAAGGGGGAAAGAGGGAGTAGTGACGGTTTACACTTCGCTTAAATGTTTCGACGCTGTAAGTGGGCGGGAAGACATTCGCAGGGAGATTATGCCACAATCTAACGACGCGACCGAAAAACGAACTCTCACGGTAATGCGTGGTTCGTTGGAACGGAATCGCGACATAAAAGGGGTGCACCGCTCTGGAAAGCCGAGTAGTTCTGATAAATACCTGAACCGGAGGAATCAGGCTGGCTACTTCAGAGGAACATTTACCGTGAAAGTAGCGGTAAAATGGTGATACACACCCCACATCACGACGACGCTCCAAGGTTTCAATAGAGCTGGATACCCTACTGTCCCCTATAAGTTTTAACGCACGACATTGGACACGGTCGAGAAGCTGAAGATATGCCCGCGAAGCTCCCGACCATATGTGCGAATTGTACTCCATTTTCGGACGGATATAAGTGGTATAGATACAACGAAGATCGGTTGGAGTGAAGTACTTCTTACACCGCTTAAGAAAGCCTAAGCACTTGGCTGCTTCTTTCGACACGTCAGAGATGTGATCGTTCCAGCGAAGATCGCATTGGATTGACATGCCCAGAACATCAAGAGCCTCCGACTCATTAATATCCACACCACCCATATTTAGAGGTGGGAAGTTGTCACCCGCCAAACGCTTGTGGGTTAACAAACAGCATTGGGTCTTCCGCGCATTAAAATCGACCCGATTCGCACGACCCCACTCCTGGATTTTATTGAGGTCGGATTGGAGTGTGTCATTCATAATTCTGCGTCTTCCAGTGATCTCCAGAATGGAAGGACGCCTGGAAAATGAATATGAATGACAAATGCTGCTGTCATCAGCAAACGAGTAGACGGGGTTTGATGTCAATGACAGAAGGTCATTGATGAAAATAAGAAAAAGTGTCGGAGATAGGACCGAACCTTGCGGAACTCCAGCATTAATGGAGTGCTCTTCGGAAGCAAAGCCGTCTATCACAACCCGAATAGAACGGCCGCTGAGGAAACTCGATATCCATCGAGTGAAAGTATTACCGACACCATAAGCAGCCAGTTTAGACACGAGTGCTTTATGCCACACCCGGTCAAATGCCTTGGAGATATCCAGAGCAACAACCTGAATTGTATGTAATTCGATATATTGAACTTGACGAAGTTGCAATGCATTACTTTTTTGCATCCACTCGATTCCCTTTTCCTCTACTTTCACCTCGTCGCCAATTTGTTGTGGCTATTTACTCACTTATCATATTTATAATTAGTAATTACATCAAAAAGAATTTAAATTATACAAGAGGAACTTTCTATGTAAGAAGTAGAAGGAAAAGTAGAGATGTGTGTTCATTCATATATGTGTGTTGGCAGCCAGTTCTTTACTGCTTTCTATTAACGCACATGCTCCTGAATCCTGAACACCCAGCTAGGCGTTGGTCCAAATTTTGAATTGTTTACACTAATTTGTTAGACCGCCTGTGTTCGGTATTTAAAATAAAATACATTCTTTGTCAAGTCATAAATTATAGTCATCAAGCGCACAGTTGCCAATCATCTCCTTTAGTTAACGATCGACTTATCCCCCTGCGCGAGTGTATTCAATCTTAGAGGTTATAAGATATAGAGTTCGCATCCAGTGTATATTTTTGTGACCTTTTTCGACTTCTTAGGACGTACTAATACGTCCTAGTATCTAAACATTGCTTATCAACATAGGTTGCTAAGAATAAAAAAGCATCCAAACATCAAATATTTGTTTCCAACATGTTTCGGTGGGAGCGAGGAGAATATGAGAATATGAACATGTGCAGTTGGTCACAAAGTGCTGCTCACACGCTTTTGTTGTTGACTGTTTTGCAAGGCAGCTTAGAATTTATTTTGGCTTCTTTTTAGCTTAAGCAACGTCGTCGCTCTTGTACAATATATTGGGGTCTGATTTGTTGGGTAAAATAGACGAAATGCAAAAACAAAAATTAATTTCAATGCCGGCAAGAAAGTGCCCTACAGCAATAAATGATAAATAATATAAATGTTTGTATTATTATTCATTTACCAGGTCAAGTTAAGATAATATTTGAATCTTTGGATTTTTACTATTTTAGCTTTTATTTGTTTGCCAGGAACAATGCTTTCTTAGCAGAACTAGCAACACAAATTCTAAATTTTCGATTCCGTTAGCAAAACATCGTCCTTCTTCGTTAAACAAACTTTAATATAATTCAGATGCATTGGTTTCGCGAATATATTTCAACTTTATAGTCGTTTTAATGTTTCTTATCTCTTTCAATTTGGGAAAAAATTGTGGAAGATAATAGAAATTTTGCATAGATTATAAAAATAATCGCTTGGTGCGTAGAGTTTTTCAAAATCTCCTTTTTGTGAAAATTTTTTTGCAAATATAAAAAATTCGGATAGACCCGTTATTAGTTCGTTCTCTCTAAATTAAAAATTACGGCAATTTTGACTGTTTTTTCCTTTTGAAATTTTTAGTGTTATTTATTTTTACTTCTATTTTTTTTGGGCTTCCTTAGATTTTATTATATTTTATCCCATTCTATATTTTTTGCTGTAGCGCTTTTACAGTTCGGCTTTGAACTCAGTTTTTGTTTTTGCATTGTGTATATTTTACCGTACAATTACGGTTTAGGGGGATCGATTCAACAGATCAAACGACTTGGAAAACAAAAACAAATCGTGTGAGCAACAGTTCATATGCACGCAGAACGGTTTTTCAGGAACTACTCTCATGCAAATTAAGAAATAGGAAAAACCAAAAACAAAACAAAGCAAATTCTCATACCAGAGAATATACATATCGTGATGTATATCTGATTGTGTATTCTTGCTCATACTCTCCTTGGTCATATGATGCATAATGTTGCGTGATTTCATGTTTAGGTTCTTTTCTTTTCTCTGCAACATGATGCATCCTTTTTTGATATACAATGTTTATAACAACTCAAATAAAAGTGGTGCAAAATTATGTACTGGATGCGAACTCTATCTCTTATAACCTCTATGATTCAATACAGTTATTTTTTCTTGTTAATTTTTCCTTTTTCTCTTCGTAAATCTGTGAGCATGGCATCTGATCGCGATATAAGAGAACAAAGTACTTTGCTATCCTAGACGATTAACCAAAAAACGAAAAAAATAGAATTTGGGTAACACTAATGACTTTCCTAATATCACTCAAGTTAAAAAAAAAACAAGTAAAAGTGTTGTCTTCGGTCTGGTCGAAATCTAAATACCCTACACCCGAATAACTGAAAAAATTATAATTTGGCCACTTAACAGCTTTTGTAAAAGTAGGCGGACCACGCCCATTTTGAGCAAATATTTTTGTAAAGTCTCTAGATACTGCTGGATAGACTCACGTATTATAATTTTGAACCGTTATGGGATATTGACAACTTTTGTATAAGTCAATTTTTCGTATACAAATTGATAATATCTGTAGATACCTCGTATAAAATTATGTGTTAATATCTTATACCGTTTATGATATATTGACACCTTTTGTATGAGTGGACGTGGCGTGGCACGCCCATTTTTAGCAAGCTTATTGGTAATGCTTGCAGATACATCGTGATAAAATTACATCTCATTATCTTATACCGTTCATGAGATATTGCCAACTTTGTTGTGAGTGCGCGTGGACGCAATAAAATTATACCTTAATATCTCCCACGGTTTATGAGATATGCACATTATAATAATTTTTTAAAACGAGGTGACTTCATTCCGTATGTAAAGTAGGCGTGGTTGTTAACCGATCTCGCCCATTTTCAATCCCAAACTGCGCTACATCACAAAGAATATTTGTGCCAAATTTGTGCCACATTTCATTGCGCTATCTCTTTTCGTTCTCCTGTAATCGTGATTTCAACAGACAGACAGACGGATGGACAGGGCTAAACCTCACGAGGGGACGCTTGTAACGTCGGGGTATTAATACACAAAAAAAATTTCAAAAGGCCCGCTGTTGAGGGCTGCTTGGCTCACCCGACCGTGCTCAGGGAAAGTGGGGGGGTTCTTTATCCCCAACAGCGGAATAGAATTCGGCATCCGTCGTGCAAAGGTGTTGCTGACACTGGTACGCAACATCACTGCGAATATATAAGGCGAGGCCTCTGTGTGATGAAAATAATGGCAGTAAGTGGTACCCAGGCAAGTGAAAATCCAGTGGATCTGCACCCTCAGACACCTGGGTCTCACCTAGTGCCATTATATGCGGTTGGTGAGTAGAAACATACGCATAGACCGCGAAGAAATTCGCCCACAAGCCACGCACATTTGTGGAGTCTATACGAAATTTTGTCATCGCCACCCACTGTAAAGAGGTATAAAGTCAGCTGCACAAGCGGTCAAGCCTACACCGCAGGCAAAGCAAAACGCGACAAGACAAGTGTTATGCCTTTATCTTGCCACGCTTCAGCCCACGGTGCACTCACAGCCGCCTGTACACCTAACGTGACCAGGAAGAAGGAGGAGGAGAAGAAAGAAACGCAATGCTGAGCTTTACAGCGGTTTCTACACCGGTCACAAACCAACAGACCAGTAGCCAAGACTTACAATGGCTAAACATCCACTTGATGCAGAATAGCACAAACATATAACCACCATCAGTAGTGTCGTGACCGCGGACGAGGGTGGATGCTGCTACCCACCGCAGTGCAGTGTTTCGTGTGCTCGCGGGGAAAAGAAAAAAACACAACCAGATATAAACAAATATCTTCCAAGTGCAATATAACTGGATTGAATACAGTGCATTAAAATATAACAATAAACATTAATAAATTTTCAAAAACAATAATACAAAATAACAACCAAATAACACAAATAGATAATCAAACGGAATGCAGAGAACCAATCGAAGGGCTCTTTTATGCTCTCCGCTGTAAAGCTCAGCATTTCGTTTCTTTCTTCTCCTCCTCCTTCTTCCTGGTCCCGTTAGGTGTGCAGGCGGCTGTGAGTGCACCGTGTGCTGAAGCGTGGCAAGATAAAGGCATAACACTTGTCTTGTCGCGTTTTGCTTTGCCTGCGGTGGATAGAAACATAAAAGCTGTAGCAAAATTGGTAGAAAATATAATTTTATTTGGTATGAGGTCTTTCATACCCAATAAAAGAATTTCCATTAAACCAAAAGACCATTCCTGGTTTAATGCGACTTGCAGACAAGCAGTCAGGTCTAAAGAGGAAGCATTTAGGCATTGGCGTTTAAATAAAACTGCTGATACTAAACTGCTGCGCAATCAGGCCAGAAATAGGTGCAATGCCACTCTAAGGCGCGAAAAAGTTCTTTACGAGCAGCGCCTTAGACGCAGAGTTCTTGAATACCATAAGAACTTTTGGTCGTTCGTGGGGAGGGTGAAAAATCAGACGAAATCGTCTATTCCAACTCTCCTCAAGGACGATCAGATCTTCACCCACTCGGTTGATAAGGCAAACTTATTAGCCAAAATGTTTGCTGAAAACTGCTCTCTTCCTGAGAGTAGCCAACCACTGCCCGCGGTCGATGATGTATCTCATGCTATGCCTCAGATGCATTTTCGAACGCAGCTGTTAAAAGAGTGCTTGCAGACCTCAATGTCAATAAGTCCTCGGGACCGGATCGCATTTCAGCCCATGTGTTGAGAAAGTGCGCCTCAACACTGGCTCGCCCATTGCGCAATCTCTTTAATTTATCTTCTACTTCAGGGGTTTTTCCCGCTTCCTGGAAGATTGCCAATGTGCAGCCAAAAAAGGTGAGGCTACGAATCCTGCAAATTACCGGCCCATAGCAATCTGCTCAGTGCTCTCTAAAGTCATGGAGAGCATTGTAAATTTGAAATTGATGAGGTATCTAGAGAGCAACGAGTTGATCAGCGATCGCCACTACGGCTTCCGTGCTCACCGTTCCACCGGCGACCTGATGGCGTTTCTCACTGAGCGGTGGAGCACTCGTGTCTAAACTGGCTGCTTATGGTGTCGGTAATACTTTCACTCGATGGATATCGAGTTTCCTCAGCGGCCGTTCTATTCGGGTTGTGATAGACGGCTTTGCTTCCGAAGAGCACTCCATTAATGCTGAAGTTCCGCAGAATTTCGGTCCTGTCTCCTACACTTTTTCTCATTTCTATCAATGACCTTCTGTCATTGACATCAAACGCCGTCTACTCGTTTGCTGATGACAGCAGCATTTGTCATTCATATTCATTTTCCAGGCGTCCTTCCATTCTGGAGATCACTAGAAGACGCAGAATTATGAATGACACACTCCAATCCGACCTCAACAAAATCCAGGAGTGGGGTCGTGCGAATCGGGTCGATTTTAATGCGCGGAAGACCCAGTGCTGTTTGTTGACCCACAAGCGTCTGGCGGGTGACAACTTCCCACCTCTAAATATGGGTGGTGTGGATATTAATAAGTCGGAGGCTCTTGATGTTCTGGGCATGTCAATACAATGCGATCTTCGTTGGAACGATCACATTTTTGATGTGTCGAAAGGAGCAGCCAAGTGCTTAGGCTTTTTAAAGCGGTGCAAGAAATACTTCACTCCAAACGACCTTCGTTGTGTCTACACCACTTATATCCGGCCGAAAATGGAGTATAACTCGCATATTTGGTCGGGAGCTTCGAAAACATATCTTCAGCTTCTGGACCGTATACAAGGTCGTACGATAAAACTTATAGGGGACAGTAGGGTATCCAGCTCTATTGAAACCTTGGGATGTTGTCGGGATGTGGGGTGTGTAACCTTATTTTACCGTTACTTTAATGGTAATTGTTCCTCTGAAGTAGCCAGCCTGATTCCTTCGGTACAGGTATTCAACAGATCTACTCGGCTTTCCAGAGCGGTGCACCCCTTTTACGTCTCGATCCCGTTCCAACGCACTACCCACTACCGCGAGAATTCGTTTTTCGGTCGCGCAGTTAAGTTGTGGAATAGTCTCCCTGCGCATGTTTTCCCACCCACTTATAACGTCAATGCTTTTAAAAGGGATGTAAATCGACACTACTCCCACTTTTCCCCTTCCCACTAACCTTTCCCTTCTAACCAACGAATTCTTTGCATGTATAGGGGGCATACCCTGAGTTTGGTTCTATTTGCCAAAAAAAAAAGAAAAAAAACCTCCTAGCGGCGGACATGGGCGAATTAGGGCGGCCATCGCTCATGGCCCGATGGAGAGGATGGAAAGGGAGGGGAGGAGTAGATGTCGTTTTTCCTCCCCCGTCTTTACCCACCCAACCTGGCTGGTGAGATTATTGCTGTGCACCAGCCCCTCCGATATGTATCGCTCATCACGGAGATCCGCCTACTCACCTTTCACTTAGTGCGCCATATGTAAAATGATAATAAAAATAATTATCTTATGGAATATTATTAGTAATCAGAAATTTATTCAAGTGATTTTAAAATTCAGCAACTTCCGTCTAGGAAGTTTTCTATCTACTACCATACTTCTGTTTTTCACGTTGCTTAATGGAAAGTTTACAATTTGGTTGGAGTGGATTACATGTAACAGTCAAATTAATTCTATATCTTTGTTTAATAGCTCTAAATTTTGATTTACAGTTGAGTGAATTCAATGAGTATGAACACTTAAAGTTATTGCATTAATTATAGAATAACTCTTGCTAAGGCAATATATCGTTTAATAGGCTACCTTACTTTTAACTGGGCTTGAAATTTACTTTCGGTAATACAAGAAAACAAAAATGAAACTCACCCGACTCCGGAAAGTTGAATGATGGCGCCACTGCAACATTCTGGATCTGTGAAGAAAACTAGAACAGAAACTATGTAAAAACTTCGGAAAAGGTTCAAAACTCAAATATTCAATAAGTGCCTTTCACAACATATACAAATTGTACTATTTATAGTTATAATAAAATTATTTATAGGTATACCGAACTATAGATATACCAATTTAACCAATTTATAACTACTTTAATTACGTTAACCCGCATTTATATATTTTTTTGTACGTATACATAAAAACTGGACATTGAGACATGAACTGGACATTGAAACCTACGCTTCCTCACACGATTCCTCCTGCTTTAGTAATTTACGCTGTAATTCTTTCTGGTTGCACATCTGTATGTTGGTTGCGCGTTTCTTCAAAGCCTGAGTGCGCTGATGAATGGTCTTCATTTGCTTTTTATTTCTTATCAGGTTTTCTTTTTATTTGGGCACATAACTCAGTGGATACTGAATTTAGATTAAGCAATAAGAACATATATTAATTATTGTTGGCTTCATTGTATCAGTAAATCGATTTATTATTGCAGCAACATGTTTTTAGAAGTCAATAAATAGTGGCTGCTGATAAAGTAACTTTTCATTAATTAAAGAATCTTCTACTTCACACTTTTCAACCGCAGGTAGAATAATTTGTTCCTATTTTTGCAATTTAATTAGCGTATACATTTTATTTAATCACTTAAAGGTTCTTCTAATGTTCAGTTGTTTCCGTTTTAATTAGAAATTTCCGCACATCACAAATCCAGAAATGAAAAATCTGCTGGCAACCAAGCCACTTAACACCAGCATTCCGAACTGCGGCTCAAAAGCGACTCTCCCAAATCAGACTCCCGTACCGACTGACTGAAGTTACACTTTTTCTCGGCTTCGCCACCGAAAGGCAGGCATCGCCGTCTCCCTCCTTCCCATCATGTTCGGCACTCTAAGCAAGTCCCGTAGAATGGCGTGATGCAAAGTTCATGTAGAAAAAAACTTCTACAACATTCGATCCCGCCATGCTACGGAACCTGCTCTCTCAGCCACATGGTGGGGAGAGGCAGACACCGATATCTGCATTGCGACACGGCGAAATGGAACGCGTGTGAATGCGGATCACAGGGTGACCTTAAAGCGTTTCACTCATTATCACTGGGCGGCCTCACAAAACAGGTGGTGTTCATCACTTTGAGCTGGAACAACAGCTGGGAAAGGCCACCAACCAGGTTCTGCCTCAATCACTACCGCATATCTTTGGCGTGAAAAACCCCATCGGGGCGCCCTTCAAGGTTTCTAACCGGTAACAGGAGTTCCCCAACACGTCGACTACTCTAGCCGGCACACCCGTTGGTGCTAACTTAGCGCAGAAGTGGGTTGCCTGATTACTAAGTGGAAAATTTTGGCGGGTCACTTTTTGACCAACCTTGAAGGACCGAACCATCGAACTGAGATTATATGTTCGGGTGTTTTTCAAAAGAGCGTCCTGTATTCGTTTTCTAACCGACTCGTGAATTTTCTCCCGCTCATCGGAGCGATTCCTCCTAACTGAGCCGTCGTTTAATTTTCCCAACTCCCTCAAGACATCGAACTCTTTACCGTGAGTAACCATGTGTTGTCCAAAAAGCACAAAGTAAGGCGCATAGCCAATTGATTGGTGGAGACTGTTACTTAGCGCACAGTTGATGCTACTGAGATATTCGTCCCATAACCTATGGTCTGATCTTACATAAGAGCGGAGAGCTTCGTTAATCGATTGATTAACCCTCTCTGAGGCATCAGCCTGAGGGGAATACACGGCAGTAAAAACGTGTCTGACCCCAAAATTATCAAAAAACTTGGTCATGTCCTTACTTATGAACTGACGTCCATTGTCAGTCATAATGGTCTGTGGTACGCCGAAACAGTAAATTATGTGGTCCCGGAGAAATTCCAGGATGGGTGTGGTAGTAAACTTACGCAGCGGCTTCAGGAAAGTAAACTTGGAAAAGTGATCTATTACAATAAGAATACCAACATTCCCGCGCTTTGTACGAGGAAATGGACCTATGAGATCCATATACAAGCGTTGGAACGGGCGTTCGGTAATTTTCAACGCTCCCATGGGAGGGTGCAATAATTCAGTTGGCACTTTTGAGGTGCGGCATAACTCGCAGTTTGAAATATACTTGCACACCTGCGTTCTAAGGCCAGGCCAATACATATGACGACGAATCTTTGCCAACGTTTTAGCCATTTTTCAATTTAAAAATAACATCACTCTTGCAGCCTTCATCTTCATACGACTGAAAATGATAGTAAAATTTAATAATATTTATTGGGTGACATAGAACATAAATCTTTTCATTTTCATGTAAAAAGTAATTTTTTTTTATACTAAAAATTTATATTAAATAAATTTAATTTTATACAGCTCAAAACTTCCAGGGTTTATATAAGCCAAATATAAGTTGGCTTTATACAGAAGCAAATCTATTATTTCTAACAGAGTTGTTAAAACTTGACAATGTTGATTATTAGGTGGAATTAGATCTCCTATCATTAACGGTAAAAAATGAAAAAAACAAGCGACTTAGCTGTCATTTTCAAGCTGCATGCTTTAAGTCTTCCATAATCCAAAGGTAAGGAAATATTACCGGATTCTAATTCGCCAAACTGAAATAGTTGTTTTCTACTATTAATATCTTTTAAAGATATAACCTTATCGTTGATTAATGCAAGTAATACATTGCACGCGTCATATCCACAAACCCCTTCATATACATCATGCATGAAATCAAAACAAAAGTTTTCTACGACATGAAAATTATTTAAATTGTTAAAAATACAACTGGTTTTTACACTTTTCTTGAAAATTCTTCTACAGATCTTTTTGATAGCTTTCCTTACTCCTTAAGCTTTCGACATTTTCTGATAAGTTAAATTGCATTTGTGGCTTTGTTCTTGTGCAAGCACGACAATATCTTTTCGTATTAAATGATTGGACAAAGCCAAGTAAACTATTTACAGCCAAGTTATCGCCTACTATAGTACTACACCTAGAATGAAATGAATTTCGTAAACTTTATTCTCTATAGTGATTTTCACTCCGACTTCCACTTTTTTCAGTTCTTCTACAAAACTATAGAATGCTTTTTCGTTTCCATTAGCTTTTAAATTTTCAGTTGATATAAAGGCTGCGTGAAATATATATGCTAACTTTGACAACAGATATTGCGGAATTGTAGGAAAATTTATGTAAAATCCACAGAGGGTATATGTATGACTCCCAAGTGCGTTATTAATTTAGAAATCATCGCAATAAAGAATATATGGAATAACAAACCCAGACTGATATTGCCGTTTCTTCATTTTAAAAATTTCTCCACACGCAAAATTGCACAAATCATTTTTTTCAAAATAATTATTTGTATTTTTAATTGTATACTCGAAAAGTTTTGGAATTTGAAAAATTGATTGAAAAGTAAATTCCAATGGCATAACATAAATCTCCGCTGATTTCGGACCTAAAGTGGGATTCCCATGGCAAACTATTTCTGAGATAGTTTCACTTATTGTATACTTTTTTGGGTCTACATACAAAGGCAGATCTTTCAATATTTTAAGAAACCTATATTCTGAGCTTATTTATTGAAATGGATCCTTACAAAAACTCAACAAACACTTTAAATCTTGCTGAATTTCACTTGCATTTAATAAGTCTTCTATTTCTGTAGATATAGATGTAAGCAAAGATGAAATCATATGTTGGATTTCTATCTTTATTTCTAAGGTAAGCAGTTCAAAAATTCATTTGATTTACTTTCGGTTTTATCAAATTTATGTTGTTTTTGCAAATGCAATCTGAAACTTGTAAAATTAGTGAATGTTTGACTAGAGTTATCTTGCACACATCGAATTTTAAGAAGTTTAGTCGATAGTAAATGATCAACTTTAAAGTAGCAAATTAGGAGATGAGATTCTGAAAATTCACGTAGGCATCGGAAACAAACATACATTGTAATAATTAGAGGTTTTTAATTTGTATTAAGAAAGCTACTGAGTGAAGTAATATTGGAGGGTTTATAATCAATACGGGTATTAATTAAAAAAAAAATTGTTGTTAATCCAACATAATCTGCATGCTGGTGGATATTCTAAATTAAGTACATTGAATATTTTAAAACAAATATCTAAAGATTCGACAAATGAATTCTGTTTGAATAAAGTATGATAAAAAAATACGAAAAAACCTCTGATGTACACAATCGATGACCCCTCAACGATTAAAAAAGGTTGCACACTCAGTGCAGCCGAAAAATATTTATTGATAATGGCATCGATTTGTCTCTGGTAATCGTTAGTTGTTACCAAACGCAAAACCAAACTTTCCTGCGCATCCACTATGGTGACTTTCTTGCTGTTTTTCCCAGTTTTGGTTTTAAATCTTCCTGTCGACGGTAAGACTGCGTTTAGAAGTGTAAGATATATGCAATATTGGGCATCTGCACAAGAAATAAAAAACACTTTAAAAAATATTCGCGGCATGATTGGTAATGGCACTTTTAACTAGACAAATTAAATTTTTTTACCCTTATTCGTTGTCGATTTAGCTTTCGCAAATAGCTGTTTGCTATACTCATTATGAATATTAACTTCATAATATCGCTCAATTTTTTTTAAAGATTCGAATTTTGAGTAAAGTAAATGTTCCTTTGATGGATACAATAAGCTGAAATCTAATTTTTCAGAAAATTAGAAATGGATTTGTAAATACCAAGGTATTGGTCTCACCAAATCCGTAGCTCTCGCATCTTTAAACTTTGTCCAACATTGAAGGAACTCGCAGCTTCCCATTGCTTTTAGGTCTCTCTGGCGTACATTAAATATCTTTCTCCACTTATCGCAGACCTCGCTCCAATCTGCGCTCTCTCTGTTTAGGAACAGTTTTAATGCAGAGACAATGGACTCATCGATTTCTGCAGCTTGTGTCGATTGTGTGCAAGACTGACTTTCACTTTGCGCTAGAACAGAACAAGTAAGAGTGTTGTCTTCGGCCTGGCCGAAATCTAAATACCCTACACCCGAGTAACTGAAAAAAATTATAATATCGCCACTTAACAACTCTTGTATAAGTAGGCGGACCACGCCCATTTCGGGGAAATGTATTTGTAACGTCTATAGGTACTGCTAGATATAATTACGAAGGTATTAATATTTTGAACCGTTTATGGGATATTGACAACTTTTGTATAAGTGGGCGGACCACGCCCATTTTTTGTACACAAATTGGTACTACGCGTAGATACCTCGTGATAAAATTCGTATTACTATCTTATACCGTTTACAAGATATTGTCAACTTTTGTATGAGTGGGTGTGGCACGCCCATTTGTGGTGAGCTTATTGGTACTGCTTCCCTATATATCCTGATAAAATTACGTATCAATATCTTATAACGTTCATTAGATATTTCCAACTTTGTTATCAGTGGACGCGGCACACCCATTTTTTTCACACATTTTAGTAATGAAGCTATATGTTCCGGACTAAAATTATAACTTAATATCTCACACTGTCATGCAATATTTATATTTTAACATTTTTTGAAACGAGGTGCCTTTATATTCCGTATGTAAAGTAGGCGTGGCTGTTTACCGATCTCGCCCATTTTCAATCCCAAATAGCCCTACATAACAAAGAATAGTTGTGCCAAATTTCATCGCGATATCTCTTTTCGTTCTCTCGTAATCGTGACTTCAACAGACAGACAAACAGACAGACAGACAGACATACAGACAGACAGACAGACATACAGACAGACAGACAGACAGACAGACAGACGGACGGACAGGGCTAAATCGATTCAGAGGTGACGCTGAGCAAGAATATATATACTTTTCTATATCTGTCTCGTCTCCTTCTCTGCGTTACAAACGGAAGAACAAAGTGAATATACCCTACTCCCTTCGGGTGTATTTATTGATTAAAAGTGGAAAGTCCTGCACCTTAAGAGCGATGTTGCTTCGTTCCTCGACAATTATGGTTATTATCTCATCCATTTTAGCACTAGTTAATATATCGTTTTGTCGATAATATTCTATAATACTTCTCCCTTTCGACGATTCATTTAATAGGGTGGCCAAGTCCTTAACATTATAAGTATAGAATTTATTTGTAGTAAGCTATTGTAATTGACATTTTTACCGTATTGAAAATTTTGTTACCAAAGGTAAAATGGCTTGTTGTTGAAGCGAAAGATGGGTTTGTTGGCGGTTTCGCATTTTTAAGCCAGTCATCAATCTTCGACGGCAATGACATTGTCTCATCATCAATTTTAAACTAAGGAAAAATTAAAATTTGAAAAGGTTGTTTTTTCTTAGACTTGACTTTTAAAAGTAAATTTGGTAGTTGTAAAACTGCTTTACCTCCTTCTTCTTCCAACTGAACAATTTTTCTCTGAATTCCATGCGTAGCCCTAGCGGTGGGATAGCTTCCTTCAGATCCTCTTTTTGCATGTACTGCAGGCTTTTATAAGTAACCTTGGCATCTGAAATAATTAAAGAGGAACAGTTCTACCGTAAGGGCAAAGATTCAATTGTATTGTTGTTGCTGTAGCTGTCGCAACCAAAATTCAACAACAAGACATTGCGGTTCTCGGTGGCTCGGTGGTGTAGTGTGTGGCGCACTAGCCATCGGTTTCCGGGGACGCGGGTTCGAGTCCCGCCTTGCGCATAGTTGTTAACTTTCCTTATCGTGACGTCTCAAATTCTAATGCGTACTTAAGGCCTCGCCTAGCGCTAATTGTGAAAAATTAGGACCATTCGTTGACTACGGCAGTGTTTGCAATAATAAAATAAGCAAAAATAGCAGTTCTTTAGCTTTGCTTCGCAACACTTGCCGGAGTATGTAGAATGCGAAAAGTTCCCTCTCCCTTCCGCTCCCTCTGTCAACCATTCCATCAGTAGCCAATCATGGAAAAAGAGATTGATCTCTTAAGTTCTACTGCTAGATTCTGATATATAAAAAAAAAACAAAGAGCATTTTGGGTCCGTTTTCTTCTACGGAAATTCGTACTTACACATCAAGTATTTTAAAATGCATTCCATATTAAAATCTTTTAATAGCATTTTTAGTTTGTCTTCATCAGGACCCTCATTTGTGATCTCTAAATTAGTTTCATCTCCAGAGCTGCACTTGTTGCTTGAAACACACGCAAATGTCTCATTTGATATAATTATCCAATCAGTATGTTTTGTTTATTTAATAGGTGATTGAATTTGGAACTTGAACTAATTCAATCCCTTTTTATTTATTTATAAGTGTAAATTCGGAACTTGAACGGAATCCACACCTTTTATTGTTTGAGTGATAATAGCTTGGGTTAATTAAAACACTCTGATTCTGTGTTAAATACTGAAAATTTCTTTATTGAATCGCTTAATTTATAGATAAAAGCACTTAACCTAAGCATAAATAACAATAAAAATACGTATAAGAAATATTGCCTGATTGACAGAGAAATATTGCGAAACAATTATTAAATTAAAAAGATAACCAAATTATTAAAAACGCTACATTATTGCGCGTCAGCAAATTCGCAAGGTAAATTAATTGTTTTTAAATTCTGTCACCGACCGCCAACGTAACATGAGTGCAGTCAATGACACTGAGCCATGCCCGCAGTCGATGACCCAGTTCAAGGTAGGAAAAGTGCTTCCGTTAGCATAGCGAATCGCGACATCCTCCCGCTCGTTGAATAGTATTCAAGCCTATACGTTGATTAAATATACGGTGCTCGGTCTCAAGCGGGGTTGTTTAGGTGGTCCTGTAGATCGTGGCTTCTTATGCCAAATTTTATAGCTGGTGTAAGCCAATAATAGCAGGGTCAGCACCAATGCAGAGTAGCTGATGATATGATGATGGATTGTACTATTTTCAATAGCTTCTGGAAAGTGTATATTCTTCACGTGCTTGTTGGATTCCAAAATAGCGTCAAAATCTGAGGTGCCCTCGATAATTTTGTTACTATTACTGCGGCCGTTTGAAGTTTTGTTGATTATTAGGGATGCTGCTTCAACTGCTGTGTGTAGGACGTGTGCATTACTGTAGCTATTGTGAAATGCCCCTTAAGGCTCAGCATTGCGTTTTGTATTGTGCAATTGCTGTTTAATGTCAACATTCCTGTGTTAACCAACGAGAGCTGTTGTAACTCAGTCCCACATACAGCTGTTAATTCGGTTTTAGTATGAACCGAAAAAATCCTTTGATTGCCTTTGCTGGTAGGGAGCCATTCATCGTTGTTATTAGTGGGAATATAATTGCAATCTACTGTTGGTTTATTGGTTAAAAGCAGCACTTCGCATCTGTGAGCCGGTGAGTTAATTCCGTAGGTGAGTTGTCTATTTGAGCAGATGTACATATCGTCATCCAATCGATTGCAAGCCCTTAATTCCTCCCACGTCATTGGAAAATATTTATCCCGATGAGCATTGATCGCCATTATCTCCATGCTAGGGTGAATTCTCATGAGTGTTCCATTGCGGGAATGGGCACCAGATTAAATAGATGATACGACTCCAAGCCTACTAATGGAATCATTATTTTGAATATGCATGTTGGTCTGTCAATGTGCCCTTGATGTCCATTGTTTTGTACAATTGTAAAAGGTCGTTATCGCCGTTGCGGAGCAACAGTCCTGGCGATATATGGGTTTTAATTTCCTTTAATTGCTCTTGTAGTTGTTTTGGCGTCAGCAGTAGTGGACTGACGCGCTCATGATGTACAGCAGTCATTACATCCAAGATTGCGGTTTGAACTCTTCTTAGATTTACGGCCATTGCTGAGAGTTGTATGGAAAGCGACATATACCATTGGAAGATTTTGTAATGGTCGATTTCATCCATTAGTTCAACAAGTTGATCATTAATGTGTTTCAGATTAGCTTGTGATTCCAATTCCTTTCTCTTGACAATATTTAGTGTTGAATCTATTATGGAGGTTTGATTTTTCACTAACTCCAGGAGGAATTCTTCATTGTTTCGGACCTTGTTGATGGTGGTGGACATTTCTTTAGCATATTCACTATCTAACACTCCAAATAGGGAGCGGGCGACATTTCCAACAATGTCTAATGCTGCTCGTTTTTTGCGAGTACTATGTAGGATGTCGCTGTCAACTTGCATTTCGTTCCTTAATGTTCTAAAGTACGCTGTTAAGGCGAGGCAAGGTTTATTATCCTTTAGTTTCCGACATATGTGGTCTAATGCATTTGTCCCGTTTTCAAAGTAGTTCGTTTTGAAGTGGTAGAAGATCGTAATATACAATTAACGTCCAGGCTGTAGGAGTAATCTCAGTGAATCCTATTCCATCGAAATATATTCCAAGTCCGTTGATTCGTTATATTTATAGAACCAGCGCATATAAGTGGCAGTAAGAAAAGAGCAACTATACAGTTGATCACCATTGGTGTGTGAGATATTCGTTTTCTTTTCGACGGGGTAGAAGATTCTTCGGGGAGCTCCTTCTGAAGCTTCGGTGGAATTTCAGCTCCTTCGCGTGAATGTTTCTGAGCCACTGAGGTAGTTGACCTTTCATCTGGGGTTGCAGCTGTGCTAGAATCCTCCTTCATTAATGGGGCTAAATTGTGGATTGGTCGACGAAGCATACCAGACGCGGTTTTTAGGTCCACAACTCGTACTGCTCCATAAGGACCGCGGTATATTTTGGTCACTCTTCCCAGAGGCCAGTTGAGTACTAGAACGTTGTCAGTTTTAATGATTACTAGAGTGTCTTCCTTAATATCAGCGATCTGCTTCGTCCATTTTTGTCTGTGTTGTAATTGATTTAAATACTCCACGTTCCATCGTTTCCATAATTCATGCTTTAGCTCAGACACTAATTTCCATCTTGTACTAAGGGATGTATTCACTTTAGGTGCGCACACATCTACCTGAGCAGTCAGGGGTTCGCCGATTAAAAAATTACCAGGTGTTAATGCTGTGAGGTCATTAGGATCATTGGCCATAGGAGTTAAAGGGCGTGAATTCAAAATTGCTTCGACTTCTACTATGACTGTTTCCAGTTCTTCGTATGTCAGAGATGCTATTAATACGCTTCTCAGCAACAGATGCTTTGCAGATTTCACCGCCGCTTCCCAAAGGCCTCCGAAATGTGGTGCCCTAGGAGGAATGAATTTGAACTCGATTCCCTTGACGCCACATGCCCCCCCAATGCTGTTTTGCGCCTTATCCGAAAAAATCGTCTCACTTAACTCCGTCAACATGTTCTCGGCACCAACGAAATTTGTTGCATTATCAGAATATAATGTTTGACATTTTCCCCGTCTACTAATAAATTCTTTTATTGCGCCAATAAATGCTTCAGTGGATAGATCGCTGACCAATTCCAGGTGAACAGCTTTAGCCAAAAAACAGCAAAATATTGCGAGATAAATCTTATGTGGTTTTCTACCTCGAATTTTATAATGCACCCAAAAGGGGCCACAATAATCTACTCCTGATGTAATAAACGGTCGCGCTGGCGATATTCTTTCTGCTGGTAGGTTTCACATTATTTGCTTAAATAGGTGAGGCTTTGCTCGATTACATCGAACACAATTTTGAATAACACCTCTCGTCATATATTTGCCTTTTATGATCGAGAATTGTTGTCTGGATATAGCCAGAAGTGCCTGAGCTCCGTAATGTTTCTGTCTTCATGTAGACCCTGGAGCAGTAACCTTACCAATGAATCATTATATGGTAAGAGTAGAGGATGTTTTACATCGTATGATAGATTAGCTGCTTATAGACGACCTCCCACTCGAAGAAGATTGTGTTCATCCATAAATGGTGATAAATTATTTATTGAATTTGCTTTGTCTAGTGCCTTGTATTGAGTAAGTGCTTTTATTTCTGTTGCGACGTCTGACTGCTGTATCGTTTGTACTATTAGTTGTAGGCCCTTTTGTAATTCTTGTGGTGGTAATTCTCCTTCCTGTAACCGTGATGCAGTATGACGTACGTTGCTGATGAACCGCAAGACATAGGCGACAATGCGTTGCAGTGTGCGAAAAGAATTCCTGTGATTAATACCATATAAGAGTTCTTCTCTTCCCGCCGTGCTTATTAACGAGGTTGCTGCGATTGATTTCCTTTCTAATTCGGGTTCATGGTTTGAGGGTTTTGAAAATGACGCAGGCCAGTGAGATTCATTGCCGTGCAAGAAGAAGGGACCGTAGAACCACATATGGCAATTTAGTAATTTATCCGCCGTTAGGCTTCTTGATAGGACGCCTGCGGGATTTTCCTTCGTATTGACATACCGCCACTGCGTAGGTGTTGTTCTTTGTTGAATTGTTGCGATCTTAGTGGCCACAAAGGTGTGAAAGGATGACGCTGTTGAGTGTATCCAGCATAGTACCACCTGAGAGCCCGACCATAAGAAGGCCTTGGCGTCTTGCAATCTTAGATCAGTTCTTACACTGGTTGTAAGTTCAGCGCCTAAAACAGCTGCACATAGTTCTAGGCGTGGTATAGTTTGCTTTTTAAGTGGAGCAACTCTAGATCTCGCACACAGCAATCGCAGTATAACCTGTCCGTTTCTGAATGTAGATCTTAGATATACCGCTGCGCCGTAAGCCTTTTCTAAGGCGTCTGCAAATGTGTGGATTTGCACTGAGTTGGTATTTCCCTTCTGAAGACATGTCAATCAATTCTAATTTTATTTAGAGCTGCCGACATTTCTTGAAAGCTCCGCCATTCCTTTTGTGTTGTTCTAAAACGTCATCCCATGACAGCTTTAATTGCCAAAGCTGCTGGATGAATATTTTGGCAATTACCACTACAGGTGCGAGGATTCCCAGAGGATCAAAAATGCGAGCCAGGTCTGAAGTAACTGATCGCTTTGTTGAACATTGTGTGGGAGTCATTTTCACCCGCACTGAGAATTGATCATCCCTTGGTAGCCACATTACACCTAGTGTCTTTATGTAAGGAGAATGTGCAGAGTGGAGATCAAGATCAACTTCTTGATCATGAGATGCAATGTTCTCGAGCAATTTCGCATCATTAGAGCACCACTTGCGCAGCTTAAACCCTGCGTTATCTAAGATGTGTCTCAGTTGCGCTTGAATTTCTAATGTTGCGGCAATACTGTTTGCACCGCTCAAGCAATCATCCATATAAAAGTCATCTAGTAGCACTTGAGATCCCGTTGGATGATCCAACTTGTTCTGCCTTGCCAGCGTTTGAAGGCATTTTGTAGCTAAGTACGGTGGGGCCGACGTCCCATATGTTACCGTTTGTAGGCGATAATACCTTATTTCTTGTTTTCTATGGTTTCGCCAAATTATCAACTGATATCTCTGATCCTCACGATGTATTAAGATTTGCCGATACATTTTTTCGATATCAGCTGAGAATGCATATTTGTGGAGACGAAAGCGAATTAAAATGGAGAAGAGTTCCTCTTGAATCGTTGGTCCGACGTGTAGTATGTTATTTAAGGAGAGTCCTGAAGAAGACTTTGCTGAAGCATCGAAGACAACTCGTAATTAACTGGTATTACTATCCGGCTTTAGAACAAATGATGAGGAATGAAATAGTGTTCCTTTGGTACATCTTTGCGTGCGATCTCTTCCATGTGTCCAAGTTGAGAATACTCTTTCATAAAGTTGCAATAGGCTGTGTTCAGAGTTTGATCTTTTTGTAATCGTCTCTCAAGAGCATAAAATCGGCTAAGAGCCATTGAAAATGACTCTCCCAATGCTTCACACTTTTCTGCTAATGGTAACCGGACTATGAAACGTCCAGTTGCGGATCTCGATACTGTTTGCGTAAAGCTGCTTTCACATAATTGCTCTGCCACCGTCAATTGTTTTTTCTGGTCCTCAGTGTTCTCTAACAACCAAAATCTTTCCATTAACTCGTCTGTGGTCTCGTTGCTGTTAAGGAAGATTCCGCACGTAAAAGGTTGATGAGTTGTTGAGTTCATTTTTCCTGATACTATCCATCCTAATTTTGTATTTTGTAGGATGGGCATATCTTGCCGAGGTGTAACTGTTCGATTTGCATTAAATCGTAGAGGAACTCTGCTCCTAGGAGTACATCGATTTTGCCCGGTTTGTCGAAAGTTGGATCCGCTAATTTAACGTTACTTGGTATGGACCATTTTAAAATGTCTAACGTCTGTGTCGGCTGTGGTGCCACAATTTGCGGTAATACATAAGCCTCGAGCCTGGTGTAGAAAGTTCCATCCTGTGATTGAAGTCCTACATTGACCCTGTTGCTAGAATTGCGAGTCTTACGTCCGATGCCTTCGATTTGAAGTGATGAAGTTCGGGGCGATAGGGATAGCTTCTTGATGAGCCTCTGAGTTACCAGATTAACTTGCGAACCGGAATCTAAAACAGCCTTAAAGTTGAATGACTTGCCATTGGCTGCAGAAATTGAAACTACAGCGGTGGCTAGTATAACATACGCCTGCCTTGTTCATTGGCTGTGCTCCAAATGTAATAACGTTTGTGTTTTTTATTACACCGACTGCAACTTCGCGAAGGACACTGACCAGCCAGATGACCTGCCTTCAAACAGTTTACACAAAGATTTTGCTTGCGCATAAAATTTAGTCGGTCTGATGCTCCAAGCTGAAGAAAGTTTGGACACGCAAATAACGGATGCGTGCCACATTTGCATGATCGACATGTGTTATTGCCCTGAGGTTTCGAGACGAATGTTGCATAGACATGTGCAGTTTTCTGAGCTGCTGGAACCTTATCCCTTTGTCCTATCATTTCCAGTGATAAAAATTGTCCTACCAAAAAGGTAAGAAATTCGGGAATTGTTTGCACTTCTCTGGGATTCGAAATTATTTGCTCATATCGAATCAGTGACTGTCTGTCCAGCTTTTTCGTAAGTAAATTTAATAAAAAGGGATCCCACTGTGCTGTGGCAATTTCCAAATTGTTTAGGGCCAGAAGACATTCCTGAGTTGTATCGTGTAATCCTTTTAACGTCATTACTGATCCAGATACTGATGGCTGATCGATGGCTGACGATTTTTTGGATTAGAGTTGACACCAATACCCTTCTATTGTTGTAGCGCTGTCGCAGCGTTTTCCAAGCAACATCATAATTTTCCTCAGTAGGGACTAAGTGACTGACTAATCTTTCGGCTTGTCCAAGAAGGGTCGATTTCAAGTAAAACATTTTTTGAACCTTGGGGATTGGTTGTTGGTCCACCAGTTGCGAAAAGAGATGAAAGAACTGACGCCAATGAAGATAACTTCCACCAAATTTAGGAATTGTTAGCTTAGGTAGATGTATTTTAGTTTGCAATGTTGAATTATTTGTAGTTGAAGTTGTTGATACATCGCTACTTATTTTCTGTTGTTCTGTAATGACTGATAAGTTGACTAATGTTTGCTGCACTTGTTCTTCCATATCGACATATGGCTGTATGTTATAACCGACGGATTCGGGACTTTCAAATTGAGTCCAGATCTCATCGTGTCTGAGGCTGCCTGTTGCTATTTACGTTTGACAGCAATCGCTCTAGTGCATTGCTTATTGCGACAAGCTTTCGTACCAATCCACTATGATTTTTGATGTGTGTTTCTGAACCGTGTGCCTTACTGGCGGCATCTTGTAATTGGTCCTTTGTTGGCGGCACCTGTTTCTGTTCTTCTTCGATGATTTGGATCTACGTTGCCGTTAACTTCTTCATTTGGTCGAAGAAGTCCGATGTGAAATAGGCGTCCTCCTGGTCCACATGTTCGTTCTCTCGAATTGTCCTGTCACTCGTCACGAAGTCGTCCCAGATTTCCCTCAGCCACTGCAAACGATCGGTGAAATATTTCACATTTTGTTTGCGTGAAGCCGAATCCTTCTTGTAGTTTCGTATGATGGTCTGGATTTGATTTCCAGCCTCTTGTTGTTCCTTTATCAATTTAGTAAGCCCTTCCATGTTGGGTTTATCCTTGTAGACTCTTCTTGTAGACTCTGTGCTGCGGTGTGTGTCGTTTATGTGATCCCTTAAAGGATCACGTCGGGGTCACCAAATGTTTTGTTTATTTAATAGGTGATTGAATTTGGAACTTGAACCAATTCCAATCCCTTTTTATTTATTTATAAGTGTAAATTCGGAACTCGAACCGAATCCACACCTTTTATTGTTTGAGTGATAATAGCTTGGGTTAATTAAAACACTCTGATTCTGTGTTGAATACTGAAAATTTCTTTATTGAATCGCTTAATTTATAGATAAAAACACTTAACCTAAGCATAAATAACAATAAAAATACGTATAAGAAATATTGCCTAATTGACAGAGAAATATTGCGAAACAATTAATAAATTAAAAAGAAAACCAAATTATTAAAAACGCTACATTAGTGCGCGTCAGCAAATTCGCAAGGTAAATTAATTGTTTTTAAATTCTGTCATCGACCGCCAGCGTAACATGAGTCAATGACACTGAGCCATGCTCGCAGTCGATGTCCGAGTTCAAGGAAAAAAGGAAAAGTGCTTCCGTTAGCATAGCGAATCGCGACACAGTAGACAAATTATTATTGTCTACAAAACTGGTGTTAATTTCGGAATTTGTGTCTATTTTTTAAATGGGATATTGAAATCTTTTTTTAAGCTATTAGTTATGTCCACTCTAAACAAATTTACATAACTTTACATCCTTGGTATTCTTAATAACAAATATTAAAACAAATATTATGACTAAAATCAATGTGATTTTGGTCTGTTATTTTTGCGTTGTCCAATACCAAACTAACGGCAACGCCAAAATAGCAAAGCAGAATCAGGGAAGAAAATTTGAACATGAATTGACTTGAACATGAATTATATGTACATATATGAAAGCTGCTTAATATTTGCATTATGAAAATTATTTTTAATTCTATTAAATATTCACTCATTGAAATATTAAAAAATGCTTTACACGTTGAATGCAGTTATAAATTACACACCACTCGAACTTCACAGCAAAATATATATAAACAGAAACCATAATATTAAAATCAAGCGACTGCAATTTTTGTACCGAACACTAGCCAAATTATTCTTTATTCTTTAAGTTTTCTTAAAGAGTTTAGCTTAGAGTTTTCGTACGTACTCCTTCGTCTTTAAATGAGCGACTTCTGCCGTAGTTCTAGGTAGTGTAGTTGTTTTTGTGAAAAATTCTTGTTTCAAGAACGCAGTTTAAAAATAAGATTGGGAAGTTTCAGAACAAGATTTTTATTCTTCTTAATAAAATTTAAATTTCGATTCAAAACTAAAATTCTTGATGTAAGATAAGTCAATCTTATTGTAAGATTGAATTTATAAGAATGAGAGAATCTAAAATTAAGCCGATTGTTCTTACTTTTAGATTGCGTTTTTTTCTTAGTGTAGGCAGTCGAAAAAAGGTCACAAAAATTTACATTTACAAAGTAATAGGCGAGATAACCACCACAACAGATTGACCTGTTTACATTAAAATTTACCCTTACCCGATGCCTCTGAACTAGGTAGAGAAGCGAATCCAGAACCTTCTAGACGATGGAATCATTAGACCATCTCGCTCACCCTATAACTCTCCAGTTTGGATTGTTAGCAAAAAACCTGACTCTAATGATAATAAGCAATACAGATTTGTAATCGTCTATTGGAAGTTAAATTCCGTAACAAAGGCAGATCGCTACCCCATCCCACAAATTGAAGAAATTCTTTCCCAACTCGGAAATAATAAATTCTTCTCAGAACTTGATTTTAAAAATGGCTTTCATCAAATTCCTCTTAAGGAATCTGCTATTGAAAAGACCGCGTTTTCAATCAACAATGGTAAATTTGAGTACACGAGATTTCCTTTTAAATTTAAAAATGCATCATCAATCTTCCAGCGAGCTCTTTACGACATACTCCGCAACTACATAGGAAAATCCTGCTTTGTTTACATTGACGACATCATAGTATTTAGCAAAACATAAGAAACACATATGAAACACTTAGAAAACATCTTTTCAACTCTGAGCGCATCAAATATGAAGTTGCAGTTAAATAAATGTAAATTCTTTAAAAACCAAGTCGAATTTCTAGGATTCTTAGTAACCCCTAACGGTATTCGCAGGTATTTATTTAAACGTTTGAATAACTATTTGCGCTAACAAAAAGTTAGGTCTTAATATATATATATATATATATATATATATATATATATATATATATATATATATATATATATATATATTCCTCTAGTATAGCTTTTTATCGTTTCATTTTACTGTTGTTATTTTTGTTGCTCATGGCGTAAGTGAGGGGTTAATCTGGAAAAAGATTTTTAGGTAGGAGTAATGATGCTGGACCGTAGAGGTAATTCCTTGTCGAATTTAATGACCAGATGATGGCAAGCATTTCCTTTTCTTTTGCGGCGTAATGTTCCTCATTTCGATTAAGCGTTCTGGAAATAAATGAAATTGGTCTACCGTCCCGAGGTAGAACGGCTCCTAGAGCATAGTTTGACGCGTCAGTGGTTAACTCGAATGGTTTATTAAAGTCTGGATAAGCAAGCATAACATTATTAGAAACTAGTGGTCTTTTTATTTTGTCTATAGCTTCTATACCCTCGGGGGTTAAGTGAATAATTTTTTTTGTTTGATTAGTTTGTTTAGGATAAACGTCCGTCTTTTCCTCCTAAAAGAGTTGTCAGGGGTTTTGCGATATCGGCGTAGCCTTTCACTATATCTGTAATATCCGGATAGACCAAAAAATGAACGAAAGTCCTCGAGGGTTTTTGGAAGCGGGATATTTTTTATTATCTGTACCTTTTCTGGATTTGTGCGAATACCGTTAGGGGTTACTAAGAATCCTAGAAATTCGACTTGGTTTTTAAAGAATTTACATTTATCTGATTGCACCTTCATATTTGATGCGCTCAGAGTTGAAAAGATGTTTTCTAAGTGTTTCATATGTGTTTCTTATGTTTTGCTAAATAGTATGATGTCGTCAATGTAAACAAAGCAGGATTTTCCTATGTACTACTACCTAGAACTACGGCAGAAGTCGCTCATTTAAAGACGAAGCAGTACGTACGAAAACTCTAAGCTAAACTCTTTAAGAAAACTTAAAGAATAAAGAATAATTTGGCTAGTGTTCGGTACAAAAATTGCAGTCGCTTTATTTTAATATTATGGTTTCTGTTTATATATATTTTGCTGTGAAGTTCGAGTGGTGTGTAATTTACAACTGCATTCAACGTGTAAAGAATTTTTTTGATATTTCAATGAGTGAATATTTCATAGAATTAAAAATAATTTTCATAATGCAAATATTAAGCAGCTTTCATATATGTACATATAATTCATGTTCAAGTCAATTCATGTTCAAATTTTCTTCCCTGATTCTGCTTTGCTATTTTGGCGTTGCCGTTAGTTTGGTATTGGACAACGCAAAAATAACAGACCAAAATCACATTGATTTTAGTCATAATATTTGTTTTAATATTTGTTATTAAGAATACCAAGGATGTAAAGTTATGTAAATTTGTTTAGAGTGGACATAACTAATAGCTTAAAAAAAGATTTCAATATCCCATTTAAAAAATAGACACAAATTCCGAAATTAACACCACTTTTGTAGACAATAATAATTTGTCTACTGTGTCGCGATTCGCTATGCTAACGGAAGCACTTTTCCTTTTTTCCTTGAACTCGGACATCGACTGCGAGCATGGCTCAGTGTCATTGACTCATGTTACGCTGGCGGTCGATGACAGAATTTAAAAACAATTAATTTACCATGCGAATTTGCTGACGCGCACTAATGTAGCGTTTTTAATAATTTGGTTTTCTTTTTAATTTATTAATTGTTTCGCAATATTTCTCTGTCAATTAGGCAATATTTCTTATACGTATTTTTATTGTTATTTATGCTTAGGTTAAGTGTTTTTATCTATAAATTAAGCGATTCAATAAAGAAATTTTCAGTATTCAACACAGAATCAGAGTGTTTTAATTAACCCAAGCTATTATCACTCAAACAATAAAAGGTGTGGATTCGGTTCGAGTTCCGAATTTACACTTATAAATAAATAAAAAGGGATTGGAATTGGTTCAAGTTCCAAATTCAATCACCTATTAAATAAACAAAACATTTGGTGACCCCGACGTGATCCTTTAAGGGATCACATAAACGACACACACCGCAGCACAGAGTCTACAAGAAGAGTCTACAAGGATAAACCCAACATGGAAGGGCTTACTAAATTGATAAAGGAACAACAAGAGGCTGGAAATCAAATCCAGACCATCATACGAAACTACAAGAAGGATTCGGCTTCACGCAAACAAAATGTGAAATATTTCACCGATCGTTTGCAGTGGCTGAGGAAAATCTGGGACGACTTCGCGACGAGTGACAGGACAATTCGAGAGAACGAACATGTGGACCAGGAGGACGCCTATTTCACATCGGACTTCTTCGACCAAATGAAGAAGTTAACGGCAACGTAGATCCAAATCTTCGAAGAAGAACAGAAACAGATGCCGCCAACAAAGGACCAATTACAAGATGCCGCCAGTAAGGCACACGGTTCAGAAACAGACATCAAAAATCATAGTGGATTGGTACGAAAGCTTGTCGCAATAAGCAATGCACTAGAGCGATTGCTGTCAAACGTAAATAGCAACAGGCAGCCTCAGCCACGATGAGATCTGGACTCAATTTGAAAGTCCCGAATCCGTCGGTTATAACATACAGCCATATGTCGATATGGAAGAACAAGTGCAGCAAACATTAGTCAACTTATCAGTCATTGCAGAACAACAGAAAATATGTAGCGATGTATCAACAACTTCAACTACAAATAATTCAACATTGCAAACTAAAATACATCTACCTAAGCTAACAATTCCTAAATTTGGTGGAAGTTATCTTCATTGGCGTCAGTTCTTTCATCTCTTTTCGCAACTGGTGGACCAACAACCAATCCCCAAGGTTCAAAAAATGTTTTACTTGAAATCGACCCTTCTTGGACAAGCCGAAAGATTAGTCAGTCACTTAGTCCCTACTGAGGAAAATTATGATGTTGCTTGGAAAACGCTGCGACAGCGCTACAACAATAGAAGGGTATTGGTGTCAACTCTAATCCAAAAAATCGTCAGCCATCGATCAGCCATCAGTATCTGGATCAGTAATGACGTTAAAAGGATTACACGATACAACTCAGGAATGTCTTCTGGCCCTAAACAATTTGGAAATTGCCACGGCACAGTGGGATCCCTTTTTATTAAATTTACTTACGAAAAAGCTGGACAGACAGTCATTGATTCGATATGAGCAAACAATTTCGGATCCCAGAGAAGGACAATTCTTATCACTGGAAATGATAGGACAAAGGGATAAGGTTCCAGCAGCTCAGAAAACTGCACAAGTCTATGCAACATTCGTCTCGAAACCTCAGGGCAATAACATATGTCGATCATGCAAATGTGGCACGCATCCGTTATTTGCGTGTCCACACTTTCTCCAGCTTGGAGCATCAGACCGACTAAATTTTATGCGCAAGCAAAATCTTTGTGTAAACTGTTTGAAGGCAGGTCATCTGGCTGGTCAGTGTCCTTCGCGAAGTTGCAGTCGGTGTAATAAAAAACACAAACGTTATTACAGCCAATGAACAAGGCAGGCGTATGTTATACTAGCCACCGCTGTAGTTTCAATTTCTGCAGCCAATGGCAAGTCATTCAACTTTAAGGCTGTTTTAGATTCCGGTTCGCAAGTTAATCTGGTAACTCAGAGGCTCATCAAGAAGCTACCCACACAAGATGGAACTTTCTACACCAGGCTCGAGGCTTATGTATTACCGCAAATTGTGGCACCACAGCCGACACAGACGTTAGACATTTCAAAATGGTCCATACCAAGTAACGTTAAATTAGCGGATCCAACTTTCGACAAACCGGGTAAAATTGATGTACTCCTAGGAGCAGAGTTCTTCTACGATTTAATGCAAATCGAACAGTTACACCTCGGCAAGATATGCCCATCCTACAAAATACAAAATTAGGATGGATGGTATCAGGAAAAATGAACTCAACAACTCACCAACCTGTTACGTGCGGAATCTTCCTTAACAGCAACGAGACCACAGACGAGTTAATGGAAAGATTTTGGTTGTTAGAGAACACTGAGGACGAGAAAAAACAATTGACGGTGGCAGAACAGTTATGTGAAAGCAGCTTTACGCAAACAGTATCGAGATCCGCAACTGGACATTTCATAGTCCGGTTACCATTAGCAGAAAAGGGTGAAGCATTGGGAGAGTCATTTTCAATGGCTCTTAGCCGATTTTATGCTCTTGAGAGACGATTACAAAAAGATCAAACTCTGAACACAGCCTATTGCAACATTATGAAAGAGTATTCTCAACTTGGACACAAGGAAGAGATCGCACCCAAAGATGTACCAAGGAACACTATTTCATTCCTCATCATTTGTTCTAAAGCCGGATAGTAGTACCACTTTATTACGAGTTGTCTTCGATGCTTCAGCAAAGTCTTCTTCAGGACTCTCCTTAAATAACATACTACACGTCGGACCAACGATTCAAGAGGAACTCTTCTCCATTTTAATTCGCTTTCGTCTCCACAAATATGCATTCTCAGCTGATATCGAAAAAATGTATCGGCAAATCTTAATACATCGTGAGGACCGGAGATATCAGTTGATAATTTGGCGAAACCATAGAAAACAAGAAATAAGGTATTATCGCCTACAAACGGTAACATATGGGACGTCAGCCCCACCGTACTTAGCTACAAAATGCCTTCAAACGCTAGCAAGGCAGAACTGACTCCTCTCTTTTTCTTTATGGCGACAGTTCGGCCTTTCCTGACAGGACGACGATCCGTCGTTCGACTTCTTCTTTGTTATGCTCATCCAAGTCTTCTTCTAATAACGGACGGCACCATAGCTTAAGACGGTCGCTAGACAGAACTCCAGTGTAACGTCTGCGTTTTTTTGGAAAATCAGGTAGATCCTCTACGATGTACCTGTCGAAATCCAGAACTTTCGTTATGACGAATGGATCCCTGAAAAGAGATTCCAGCTTATGTGACTGCCCTGTTGGTCCTGGAACGTGGTCTTTAACGACGAGATCTCCTTCGGGATACTTGGCCGGCTGCTTGTGTTTTAAGTCGAATCTCTCCTTCCATTTAACCTTCTGTTTTGGGATGTTCTCCGCCGCTTCATCTTGCCGATATTGTTCACATGGACCTTCATTATTTGAATCTACAGTCAAAGCTTGAATAAGTCGATTTTGACTAACGTCTCGCAAATTAAAGTTGAATACCAACTCATTTGGACTAAAGCTTGTAGTGGCATTTCGTTGTGAGTTAATAACCCACTGCAAGTTTGGAAGAGCTGTGTCCCAATTCTTGGTATTTCCCACGGTACACTTAAGGGATGATAAAATCGTTTTATTTACACGCTCTGCTTAACCATTGCTCTAGGAGTTCCAACCGCAATTTTGACGTGCTGAAGCCCTCTTCTTTCAAAAATTTCTCAAAATCTTTACAGATGAACGCTGTGCTTCTATCAGTAACAACTCGCATTGGTTGTCCATATACTGCCATAAAATCTCGCAAGACAGTAATAACAGGCGTCATTTTCGTATTGCGTAAAGCCCGAATAATAACATATTTTGTGAATGAGCACACTACCACTAACACATATGTATTACCACGCTTACTTCTCAAAAATGGCCCCAGATGGTCAATATGTATGCATCGGAAAGGAATTGGCAGAAGTTCTTCTAAATGCATTTGTCCCTCAGATTTACCACCTTCAGCCTTATTTAGGCAACAATTTGGGCAAGCTGCGATATAAGATTTTACATATCGTCTCAGGCGAGGAATCCAAAACTCTTTCCTCATCCGGTCCAACGTTTTCTCTGACCCAAAGTAGCCCATCTCATCGTGGTATGCCTGACAAATTCGCCACCTCGCAGACTGAGGAACAACAAGCTTCTTGCTTCCATCAACTTTCCGATACAGACGCTTAAATTGGATTAAGTAATCTTGCCGGACTTGCTCGTCTCCATCAGTCATCTTCCCATTGAGTACTTCTACCATCTCTTTCAGCTTGTTATCTTGCAGTTGCACTGCCATTACCCAATCGTCGGCTGCCATCTGTGATATGTTAAAAATCTTCTCCGCTACGGTTTCCGTAGTCGTGGGAGTTGGAGTTGGTGATCGACTCATTGCATCTACGTGCGCCATCTTCACACCCGGCCGCTGCAGGCAATCAAAATAGAATTCCTGCAATTTCAACCTCCATCTTGCTACACGCGGCGGCATCGTTGAACTTTCTTTCATGGTGACGATTGCTTTGCAATCTGTAATATTATTAATATTAAAATGTTGGCCCAGTAAATACATTCGGAATCTTTGCAAGGAGTCCACAATAGCAAGGACTTCGAGCTCGTGACTTGAGTATCGACTTTCAACGTCTGTACACTGTCGACTATAATAAAAAACTGGCCGCAAGTCCTCATTTTCGTTTTGGAAAAGTATTCCAGATATTCCCACCACGCATGCATCTGTATGGACTTCGTGTGGCTTCTTTGCGTCATAGAGCGTGAGCATTGGCTTGCTGGTAACATTGGCTTGTTGAAACACAGAATTTTTCTTCTGCAGCTTCGTGAGTGAACTCGATATATAACTATACTTATCTGTAAACTTCCTGAAGAATCCAGTGACTCCCAAGAATTGACGGACCTCCACCACTGTTCCTCCACCAGTGCGTTGATCACAATCCTCTGTTTTTCGTCTAAATTCTTTCCCACTTTAACATGGTTCAAGGGTTACATCTTCAGCGCCCCTGATTCAATCACCATGCGTTGCCATCCGGCACAGAGTACATCCCGTCCTAGCAGCGCCTCCGTTGATAGTGATTCATCCGGCACAATCAGAAAATTGACATCGATTTGTTGTCCATCCATGGTGATTGTTGTAGTAACCATTTCGTTACACTCAACGATTGAGTCCCCAAAAACCTTTTAAACGTCTTGCACAATGCTGTCTTTTTTCTTTTGTATCGATTGACTCACAAAGCAATGAACAATCGCTGCCTGTGTCTATGAATGCTGTTACCTCTTTGTGTCTCAAAGTGATTTTCTTTATAACTGTGCGGCGTCTCGCTGGAGGTTTCTTTGGTTATCTGAACAACGTTTGCCATTGACCGTCACTCCTTTGCTTCGTGGCCTATTCTATTGCACTTGGTGCACCGTGGCTTTCTTTGTGGACGTGGACATTTCGTTGAAATGTGACCACGTTCGTTGCAATTAAAGCATTTCGGCCATCGTGCCTCTCTGGTTTCCGAGATATCACTTCGTGTGGACGTTGTGGGAATAACTCGCGGCGGATGCGATGGATGTACTGTCGGCATGGTCTCTAAAATTTTCTATTGATCTAAGTAGAGCAGCGCATGATAGAAAATTCATCGCTAGCAATGTTCGTGTCATGTTCGCATCGTTCAAGCCATTTATTATATAAAAATTTATAGATTCATCGTCCATTGCACCTCGCTCACAGCACAAATCAGCGAATCCGATCCTTTCCTTCCTTTTTTTACCTACGAAATTACCCAAATTTACATTCCAATAAATAGATTAGATATAAATAAAAAATCGAAAAGCTCAATAGACATGTTAGGATCCATATGGAAATGGATAGCCGGTACTCTCGATCACGACGATTTAATTATTTTAAATTCCAAGATTAATAATTTATTGGAAAATAATAATAATGAAGTTGTACTCAATAAGTTTTTAATAAGCAGAATTAATAATAAAACGATAAATTCGAATCAAATTCTAAGAACTTTAAAAAGTAATTATAATTCGCAATTCGTTATTACATTTAATATCAAGGCTAAATTACAAACAAGTAAGAGTGTTGTCTTCGGCTTGTCCGAAATCTAAATACCCTACACCCGAGTAACTGAAAAAAATATAATTTCGCCACTTAACAACTTTTGTATAAATAGGCGGACCACGCCCATTTCGGGAAAATGTTTCTGTAATGTCTCTAGGTACTGCTAGCTATATTTACGAAGGTATTAATATTTTGAACCGCTTATGGGATATTGACAACTTTTGTATAAGTGGGCGGACCACGCCCATTTTTTGTATACAAATTGGCAATACGTGTAGATACCTCGTGATTGACAACTTTTGTATGAGTGGGTGTGTCACGCCCATTTTTGGCAAGCTTATTGGTAATACTTCCCTATATATCCTGATAAAACTACATACAATATCTTATACCGTTCATTAGATATTGCCAACTTTGTTATCAGTGGGCGTAGCACGCCCATTTTTTCAAACATTTTAGTAATGACGCTATATGTTCCGGAATAAAATTATACCTTAATATCTCACACGGTTTATGAAATATTCATATTTTAAAATTTTTTGAAACGAGGTGCCTTTACATTCCGTATGTAAAGTAGGCGTGGCTGATTACCGATCTCGCCCATTTTCAATCCCAAACAGCCCTACATAACAAAGAATATTTGAGAAAAATTTCATCACGATATCTCTTTTCGTTCTCTAGTAATCGTGATTTCAAGAGACGGACAGACAGGCAGACAGACAGACAGACAGACAGACAGACGGACGGACAGGACTAAATCGATTCAGGAGGTGACGCTGAGCAAGAATATATATACTTTTTTATATCTATCTCGTCTCCTTCTCTGCGTTACAAACGGAAGAACAAAGTGAATATACCCTACTCCCTTAATAATAATTAAGGAAGAAATAACAAATATAGAAAACGCCTTACATTGGGCAAAAGCCGGCGTTGTAAACTCATTCATATTGTTCAACTACGAGATAGAAAAAAGAGAACTTTGTAATTATTGTAATTGTCGTGCGTTAAAACTTATAGGGGACAGTAGGGTATCCAGCTCTATTGAAACCTTGGAGCGTCGTCGTGATGTGGGGTGTGTATCACTATTTTACCGCTACTTTCACGGTAAATGTTCCTCTGAAGTAGCCAGCCTGATTCCTCCGGTTCAGGTATTTAGCAGAACTACTCGGCTTTCCAGAGCGGTGCACCCCTTTTATGTCGCGATTCCGTTCCAACGAACCACGCATTACCGTGAGAGTTCGTTTTTCGGTCGCGTCGTTAGATTGTGGAATAATCTCCCTGCGAATGTCTTCCCACCCACTTACAACGTTGAAACATTTAAGCGAAGTGTAAACCGTCACTACTCCCTCTTTCCCCCTTCCCGCTAACCTGTCATCCCTTCGGAACCAACAAATGCTGTGCATGGATAGGGGGCATCCCCTGAGCTTGGTTTCATCTGTCATAAAAAAAAAAAAAAATTAATAAACTGGAATATGTCAATATAGACAAAATTTTAGAATTCGCTAATATTACGGTCGCAATCGGGAACAATTCAATTTTACATATTGTAAACATACCTATAACAAACGAAAAACAAGTAAAAGTGCTGTCTTCGGCCTGGCCGAAATCTAAATACTCTACACCCGAGTAACTGAAAAAATTATAATTTTGTCACTTAACAAATTTGTATAAGTAAGCGGACCACGCCCATTTTGGGCAAATATTTTTGTAATGTGTCTAGATACTGCTGGATAGAATCACGTATTAATATTTTGCACCGTTTATGGGATATTGCCAACTTTTGTGTAAGTGGGCGGACCACGCCCATTTTTTGTGCACAAATTAGTAGATACCTCGTGATAAAATTACGTGTTAATATTTTATACAATTTACGAGATATTGCCAACTTTGTTATGAGTGGGCGTGGCACGCCCATTTGGTAAAAATTTTTGTAACGGCGCTATATGTTGCGGAATAAAATTATACCTTAATATTTCGCGCGGTTTATGATATTCACATTGTAACATTTTTTAAAACGAGGTACCTTAAAGTTTCGTATGTAAAGTAGGCGTGGTTGTTAACCGATCCATTTCCCCATCCCATTTTTAATCCCAAACTGCCCTACATAACAAAGAATACTTGTGCCAAATTTCATTGCGATATCTCTTTTCGTTCTCCCGTATTCGTGATTTCAACAGACAATCAGACACACACAGACACACAGACGGACGGACAGGGCTAAATCGATTCAGGACTTTTTGATATCAATCTTGTCTCCTTCTCCGAGTTACAAACGGAAGAACATAGTGAATATACACAATCCCTTCGGGTGTAGGGTATAATTATGTAGTTCTATTATGATTGAAGTTCTATAAATTAAGAACAAAATAATCAAATTACCCTTCGAAAGCAATAGTATGCGATAAACAAATATTAGGTATAGGGAAAAACTGTATAGAATATACCTTGAAAATATGTAAGAGCAGAACATAGTAGAAATAAGTAATACTACCGGGAATATTAGCCGATGGGGAAACGTTCACTTTAAAATGGGTCCTATTTAATACAATATAGTATAAAATAAATCATCAATCTTTAACGAAACCTCCTACTATAAGCCTTTACCAGCTATACTGCAGTCACGCGAACATCCAACATCATACGAGAAAATCTTGAGCTCGGAAATGCTTAAAGAGCTTCAAAAACACCAAATAGGACTCATGTTAACCGTATCCTTATCATTCTATCATTAATAATAATGATCAGAGTTGCAATAAAAGTTTATTTTAGGAAAAAATCTATAGAACCCTTCAAGATACAGAATGCAACACCCCCCAAGGAAAACCCCGAAGAAACACATGCCCCGCCAAGGATCAGCCAAATTTTCTTATACTAATGGAATTATCAGTCAAACGAGTACGTTTGAATTTAAGAAGGGAGGAGTTAAGAACATCCAGATTAAAAACATCAAAGACACCTAAGGAATTTATTCTGATGCAATGTTTGCGATTCATCCGGCAGATTTCGTGGGAACGCAACGTCAGCACCTGTGAAACGAAGCTAACGTCAGCACCTGAGCAGCAGCTTAAGTTAGTTAGAAATCTGGGTTTGTAAAAAGAAGTTGCTTCAATAAAGAAATCGGACCTTTGTACAGTAATATTTTTTTTAAAAAGACTTGCCCGAACAGGCACCAGGCTAAATTCGCAGAAGCCCTCAAGTAGTGCAGTGAAATTGCCTGCTCAATAAAAGTGAAAATAAAATTCCCCAAGTGGCAACCGGATCAAAACCTGTATAAAGTTTCCCAAGGGGCAACCGAATCACAACCTGGAAAAAGTTCATCAAGTGGCAACAACTCACAACCTGGATAAAGTTCCCTAAGTGGCAACAACCGTCAAACATCTCAGCTCAAGCTCCTCAAGTAGCAGCAAGAACAATGTAAAGTAGGCGTGGCTGTTAACCGATCTCAATTCCAAACTGCCCTACATAACAAAGAATATTTGTGCCAAATTTCATTCCGATATCTCTTTTCGTTCTCCCGTAATCGCGATTTCAACAGACAGACAGATAGACAGACAGACAGACGGACAGACAGAGACAGACAGAGACAGACAGAGACAGACAGAGACAGACAGAGACAGACAGAGACAGACAAAGATAGACAGAGACAGACAGAGACAGACAGAGACAGACAGAGACAGACAGAGACAGACAGAGACAGACAGAGACAGACAGAGACAGACAGAGACAGACAGAGACAGACAGAGACAGACAGAGGCAGACAGAGACAGACAGAGACAGACAGAGACAGACAGAGACAGACAGAGACAGACAGAGACAGACAGAGACAGACAGAGACAGACAGAGACAGACAGAGACAGACAGAGACAGACAGAGACAGACAGAGACAGACAGAGACAGACAGAGACAGACAGAGACAGACAGAGACAGACAGAGACAGACAGAGACAGACAGAGACAGACAGAGACAGACAGAGACAGACAGAGACAGACAGAGACAGACAGAGACAGACAGAGACAGACAGAGACAGACAGAGACAGACAGAGACAGACAGAGACAGATAGAGACAGACAGAGACAGACAGAGACAGACAGACAGACAGACGGACGGACAGGCCTAAAACGACTCAGGAGGTGAGGTTGAACAAGAATATACAATCGCTCACAGCCAAAGTGATGCAGCATTAATATTGTGACGAATTTACAATGAAACTTTCGCGAAAGTTCTGGAAACCATTCAAATCGCGCATAGATAGCTAGTTTCACAACCTTTCACATCTTTGTACGGCGACATCTAGCGCGAGATAGATCGACAATTTGCTAGAAAATTCCACGATCTTTCACAACGACATCTAGCGCGGGATAGATCAAATAGATAGATCGAGAATTTGCTACATAATTCTAGAACCTTCCGCAGCAGTATCAACTACCATATAAATAGACGCAGGGCGTCTCAGAGAGTTAGTTCGAATTTGGTTATTGAACAGAACACATCGACACCTTGTGAGCATAGCGTCAAGTAATAAGTGTTAATAAATGCAATAATAGAAGAATAAAATCTGTGAAATTAAGAACAGCAAAACTTTTGAATTTTATTAGATTATTCACAATCCAGAGATCGAACCTAAGAGAGAGTCGTACCCGTAAATCTAAATTTACGTAACAATTGGTGTCAGAAGTGGGATTGCTGAATAATCCTAAATTATGGTGAAGTTTGCTGAACTGAGAATACCCCAGCTGAGGGAAGAGCTGGAGGCTAGAGGTTTGCCTGTGACAGGGCATAAGGCAGATTTACAAGCACGGTTGCGTAATGCAATGGAGAGTGAGGGCATCGATGTTGAAGAACATGAGTTCTGTCATGATGTTTCAGGAGCTTCATCTAAAGTCGAGGAGCAGTTGGTAGAGTCGCAGCCAGCTCCAGCATTTGACATGAATGTGCTTTTAGCAGCAATGGCGCAGCAGACTTCTCAATTGCAGGAGCAACTGGCACAAAACACTTCACAATTGCAGGAGCAGTTTACACAAAACACCTCGCAACTGCAGGACCAACTATCTCGTATAGAAGGGAACTCTTCCATATTGCAAGCGAGGCAGGATAAAATGGAGGATGAATTACACAGATTAGAATCCAGACTAGAATCAGAAATACTGCGGCTGGATGGTCATGTGCGAGAAATACAGTCCAGTGGTCCAGTTACAGCTGTTAGCGCAACGAAATTGCAAGCGCCAACGTTCGACGGAACTATACCGTTTAAAATTTTTAAACTACAGTTCGAGACCACAGCGCAAGCCAATCACTGGACTACGGCGGATAAAGTGGCAGCTTTGGTAGTATCATTGAAAGGCTCCGCCGTCGAAGTTCTGCAAACAGTTCCTGAAATTGAGCGTGGTAATTATGACGCGTTAATGGCAGCGATTGAACGACGATATGGTAGCGACCATAGAAAACAAGTGTTTCAAATGGAGCTGATGAATCGTTACCAAAAAGCAAACGAGTCGTTACAAGAATATGCAACGGAGATAGAGCGGCTCGCGCATTTGGCCAACGCAGATGCACCAGCGGAAGTAACTGAATTACTTAAAATTCAGGCGTTTATGAGTGGTATACGAGATGCGGATACCAAACGTGCAGTCTACTCCATGCCAAAGAAGACGTTTGCCGAAACAGTGTCATTTGCCTTGACGCAGGAAACAGCATGCCTTTTAAGCAATAAGGCACATAGAGTTCATCGGCTGGAAGTTGAGCCAAGTGAATCCTTAGAGAAAACCATAAGGGATCTCATCCAGACTATTTCTCAGAGGATGCCAACCTCGCGCAAGAGCTTTGAACTAAAGTGTTACAGCTGTGGAACTTCAGGACACCTGGCACGGAATTGTAATGCGTCTGGTAAGAAAAACGTAGATGCAAGGAAAAGAAGCAACGAAGATGCAAGTGGCGCTTCTGAAGAGAAACGATCGTTAAACTAAAACGGACCAGTTCAAAGGGGCGTGAGCTGGTTCCCACAACTGATTGCCCCACTGTCTCCGTTTCACAAATACAGCGTAAAAACAATAATTTAACCATAAACGGGACTGTAAACAGACTATCGCTGGTCTTAACTCTAGACACGGGCGCAACACATTCTATCATTCGATCAGACCTAGCAGGGGATAATGTTGAGCCGCTGATTGGTTGCAAGCTACGAACAGCTACAGGGGAGGAAGCTGCGATTTGTGGAAAACTGGTGTGCAAGGTTCAGATTGGAACGTTAGAAGTGGTTCACACCTTCTTTGTAGCTGGAATAATGGACGAGGTAATAATCGGCGTGGATTTTATGCTAGCCCATGGTGTTACTCTGGATCTGAAGAAAAGAATGCTGAAGTGCCAGAACATGGAGATACCCCTAAGCACTGGGTATGAACGGCCTCAGATCAGGAATGTAAGTGTAAGTCACCGTCAGCAGATTCCACCAAAGTCTGAAGCAGTACTGTGGGCATGTGTGGAGGGAGACTGTGGAGCAAGCAGGCTGTGGGTAGTAGAGGCATCAGAAAGGACTGCAAATATATTGGTTGGACGAACCTTGGTACAAACGGGAAATAATAAGCGGATTCCAATTCGAGTGATGAATGAGTTCAGGTCACCGATTTTTTTGGAGAAAGGAGAGTTAGTAGGACAATGCCAAGCTGTGGAAGCCGTGGTTAATTGTGACCATCCTCCTCAGGAATGCAAAAACGAGGTTCTCAAAGATGGCATGAAAATTCCTAACATCGTGAATACCTGGTTGAATGAGGTGAGCGGGCCAGAAAAAATGAAAGCAAAGCGGCTACTAGAGAACTATAGCTCCATATTTGCCAACGATGGCAATAAATTTGGAAGAACTGCCATTGTGCAACATCGAATAGACACTGGCGATGCAAGACCGATTGGGCAAGCTCCACGCAGAGTCCCACTAGCAAAACGAGGAGAAGCGGGACAGATAATAGACGAAATGCAAAAAGGTGGAGTTATTGAACCATCAACTAGCCCATGGTGTTCACCGGTCGTGTTAGTTAAAAAGAAAGATGGAAGCACCCGGTTTTGCGTTGACTATCGGAAGCTTAACGATGTCACTAAAAGGGTTTTCAACGCTGGATTTACAAAGTGGTTAATGGCAAGTGGAGATCGAGAAATCCGATCGCGAAAAAACTGCTTTTAGCATCGGGGATGGATTGTGGCAATTCTCCGTGATGCCATTTGGATTATGCAACGCTCCGGCAACTTTTGAGCGTTTAATGGAACACGTACTAAAAGGGCTTCACTGGAAAACATGTTTGGTGTATCTTGATGACATTATCGTCATGGGCCAGAGTTTTGATGACCACCTCAAAAATTTAGAAGATGTCTTTCGACGAATTGCTTCGGCTGGATTACGGTTGAATCCAAAGAAATGCAATCTATTTAAAACCGAAGTAACTTATTTGGGCCACAAAATCACCACTAGAGGAATCCACACTGAAATCAAAAAGGAATCCACATGAAAACAAAATAAAATCGGTACGGGATTGGCCTCGACCAACGAATGTTCATGAAGTGCGTAGCTTCCTTGGGCTCTGTACATATTACCGACGCTTTGTACCCGGATTTGCCAACGTTGCGAGAAGTTTGCATAATTTGACGAAGGAAAACTGCAAATTTGTGTGGAAAGAGGAGGAAGAGAATGCCTATCAGCAGTTGAAGGAATTACTATGTACAGCTCCAATGTTGGCTTATCCAGTTCCTGGCGGAAAGTTCGTCCTAGATACAGATGCTAGTGCACATGGAATAGGAGGCGTACTCTCACAGGTTATCGATGGTCAGGAAAAAGTAATTGGGTACTATAGCAGAGTCCTTGGAAAACCGGAAAGGAACTATTGCGTTACGAGGCGGGAACTCTTGGCAGTGGTCGAATGCGTGAAACATTTTCACAAATACCTGTATGGACAGCATTTCCATCTAAGAACAGATCATGCAGCACTCAGATGGTTACTCCAGTTTAAAAATCCGGAAGGACAGATTGCGCGATGGATAGAAAGGTTGCAGAATTACGACTGTGAAATACAGCATCGGAAAGGTGGGCAACATGGAAACGCCGATGCACTATCTCGACGCCCATGTGCATTGGAGTGTAAGCATTGCTCCAAGATTGAAAGAAGTGAAGGTATAGTCGACATCCGATTAACAAACCTGCAACCTGATGATGAATGGGTATCCAGCGCTGTAAGGAAAAGCCAACTGAAGGATGCGGACTTGGTTAAGGTCATGAAAGCGAAAGAAACAGATAAAAGACCAACCAAGGAAGAAATGGCATCAGAAAGTCCGTTGGCCAAGGCGTATTGGGCGCAATGGAATAGCTTGAGGTTGATAAACGGAGTTCGGCATCGTTCATGGGAAAGTGAAGATGGTAAACACACTCGCGATTTGGTTGTCCTACCAAAGTCTAGAATAGCAGCTGTATTAGAAGAGTTTCACAATAGACCAAGTGGAGGGCATCTTGGCATCACGAAAACTCTGGAAAAGATTAAACAACGGTTTTACTGGGTGAATTGCCAAGAATCAGTTGCTGAATGGATTAAAAACTGCGCGCAATGCATGGCAGCTAAGGGTCCGAAAGTTAGAAGCAGAGGAAGGTTGCAGCAGTAAAATGCGGGAGCACCATTTGAACGCGTTGCGATGGATGTAGCCGGTCCATTCCCTACTAGCGACTCTGGGAACAAATATGTGTTGGTGATCATGGACTATTTCAGTAAGTGGCCAGAAGTATATGCTATACCAAATCAGGAGGCTAAAACTGTAGCCGAAGCTTTTGTGCAGAATTGGGTCACGCGATTTGGAATACCAATTGAGTTGCATGCAGATCAAGGGAGGAACTTTGAGTCTGCTATATTTCAAGAAATGTGCTCATTGTTGGGTATCAAGAAAACTCGAACGACAGCTCTACATCCACAATCGGATGGCATGGTGGAAAGGTTTAACCGTACATTAGAAGAGCATTTACGAAAAGTACTGAGCAAATGTCAGCGCAATTGGGACAAGCACATTCAAATGTTTTTATTGGCTTACCGATCAGCAGTCCATGACACTACCGGCCATCCACCTGCGAGGATTATTTTCGGTACAGATTTGAGACTACCATCAGATTTGAAATATGGAAAGAGCAATCAACTTACTGAAACTGGAGGCAGCTATTGGGAATTGCTTCAGTCCGAAATGGATGAAATACATCAACATGTGAGGCAGCGAACACTAATGAGCTAATGAGCAATGAAATGAAGGATCGTTACGACCGAGCTATGAATTCAGAAGGATTTCAAGAAGGCGACTTGGTGCTGCTGTACAATCCGCAACGGAAAAAGTTGCGATCCCACACGCAGAGACGAGGTAAAATTAAAGTCGTTCACTTGGAGAGACTAGCCCCATATGGATCAAGGAATTTGGAGTCTGATCGGGACGATCAGACTTAAGTGGAGGGCAGTGTGACGAATTTACAATGAAACTTTCGCGAAAGTTCTGGAAACCATTCAAATCGCGCATAGATAGCTAGTTTCACAACCTTTCACATCTTTGTACGGCGACATCTAGCGCGAGATAGATCGACAATTTGCTAGAAAATTCCACGATCTTTCACAACGACATCTAGCGCGGGATAGATCAAATAGATAGATCGAGAATTTGCTACATAAATCTAGAACCTTCCGCAGCAGTATCAACTGCCATATAAATAGACGCAGGGCGTCTCAGAGAGTTAGTTCGAATTTGGTTATTGAACAGAACACATCGACACCTTGTGAGCATAGCGTCAAGTAATAAGTGTTAATAAATGCAATAATAGAAGAATAAAATCTGTGAAATTAAGAACAGCAAAACTTTTGAGTTTTATTAGATTATTCAGAATCCAGAGAGTCGTACCCGTAAATCTAAATTTACGTAACAATATAAAGAGAGTAAGCAAAAAATCATACAGGGTGGTACTTATGTATAACAACAGTTTTGCTATGTCTATTAAATTCAAATATATTGCTTCTGTTATAAAAGCAAAAACGATAAAATTCCGATTTTTACATAAGCACGCTGTAAAAAAGAGGGCACACTCGGAAATCTCAACTCGCAGCCAAAACGATGCACAATCATTTACCGTTATTTGCGACGGCGTAGGCTGATTTTTCAAACAGAAAATTAGTACCAATATGAAAGTGACATAAACCGACGGCAATTAAGTTATAGTTTTGGTATTGATTCCTTTTAAATAAATATGGGTCGCCAAACATCGGTTGAAATTCGCGAGCTGGTCTTAAAAAATTATAAAGAAGGTAAAAGCCAACGTCAAATTGGCGAAATTTTAAAATTAAGTCAGAGTACTGTTCAACATATAGTTGAACGTCATGTACACGAAAATAGAATCGAAAATAAGAAAAAAGTGCACATAATAAAATATTTATTCCATTGATGAAAGGTGGATTCAACGAAAGGTACGCGAAAATCCACATAGAAGTGCTCCAGAAATTGCGAATGAAGCTGAAAAATATCTGGGAAAAAAGAGCTATCCCAAAACAATAGGTACAATACTCAGAAATGCTGGTTCTCGTGGACGCACAGCACGCAATAAACCATTCGTCAGTGCAAAGAACCGCAGTGCCAGATTGAAGTTTGCCAGAGATCACATTAATAAAGATGCAAACTTCTGGAACACCGTGATATTTGCAGACAAAAGTAAATTTAATCTATTTCGGTCAGATGGCAAAAGCTACGTCTGGAGAAAACCAAATACAGAGCTGCACCCACAAAATTTACGGAGCAATATAAAACACGGTGGGGGCCATGTAATGGTATGGGCTTGTATGTCATCTGGCGTAACAGGAAACCTTACTTAAATTGAGAGTAATATGGACAAGGATAATTATTTAAGTATTTGAAAAAGAAATTTATTGCAAAGCGCCATAAAATGTCTGTGAGCCACTGTATATACTTTTCTATATCTTTCTGGTCTTCTTATTTAATTATATTAGCTGCCTGAAGTCTGAAGTGAATTAGAAAATTAGCTGCCTGAAGTCCGTTTTATTAGATTCGCGCTTATTGCGATACGGTAATGAATTCCAAAGTTGTATGGTGAAAAACAGGCGGCTAGATTCGAGATATTTGTGGTAAGGGACAATGAAACTCACATTCCCTTCAGATCTGCAGAAGTTGAGCTTCTCATATTAATATTGAGGAGTTTTGTTGCGCATGAGATTGTATAAAAATATACAACTTTTAAGATAGTTAAATATACTGCATCCCAAAATACGATTGCAGTACACAGAAGCTCTCTCAAACCTTTTTATGCCATAGACATAGCAGCTAATATTATTGTATGCGACTTGAACCTTATGTCTTGATCTGCATCCAAAACACAATAGACATTTTCAGAGAACGTTATTAAAGGAATTACTATTTGAACAGCTAAAATTTTTCGTGTGCTCATTGGGATAAAGTACGCCGTCCTGCGCAAGTTTCTCAGCGTAAAATAAATTTTGCTTAACTGAGTTGATATGGTCATTGCAGTTAAGTGAAGAATTAATAATGATACCCAGGTTCTTGACTTTCTCATACTAACAAATCCTACCGCAATACGTGGGATTTGTTAGTATTTAAGATAAGCTTATTATTTCTAGCCCATCGACGGATAGCATTAAGATCATCGTTAATTCTAGAGCAAAGATCCTCCACAAGATTATGAGGGCGAGAAAGATAAATTTGCAGGTCATCAGCAGAAGCTGGTATAAAGACATATTTGAAAGCAGAAAAAATGTGACTTAAGAACATTGAGAAAATGAGAGGGCCAAGTATAGACCCTTAAGGGACACCACACTTAATGATTTTATATGCAGAGAAGTAGTTATTTATTTTAACCCTCTGACCTCTTAGATAATTCCCTCCTACCCATTAGATAATCCCTTAATAATTTTACAGCGGAACTAGAAAAATTATAGTTAAGTTTAAGCTTATTACATAAAATCAATCAAATCAACAAACAAATGCTTTAGAAAAGTATGTATATGCCCTTTGTCAAAAGGTATTCTAATATCGTCCATTATTTTTGTAGTGCTACAGCTATGCTTTTGTCTAAAGCCTGACTAAAAAGAAGACAGTAAGTGATTATCATCAATGTACCTGGTATTTTGCTCAACCATTAGCAGCTCCATTACTTTTGAGATTGAAGAGAGAATGCTAGTTGGACGATACTCATTCCGCCTGGCGAGATTAAGGCTTCTTTCTTCAAAAGTTTGTGGGAAAGAGAGGCAATGTGAGGAGAGAAAAGTCTCCACACATTCTTCAAATGGAGAGTTTTTTTGAAGCCCAAATTCTGTTTGATTCTCGGTTCTTCTTATGCACACAATTAAACAGTTGTCGCCCGAACGAGTTCCCACGAGGTTTCCCGAAGATTTGTTTACATTTTTATACTGCGCTTTGGAAGTGAAAATAAAGTGTTAAATAAAGTGAAAATTGAAATTATGATTAAAAAACAATAATTAAAATAAAATAAATATATTTAAAATCATAAAGTGTTGATATAAAATAAAAACAAGCAAGTATAAAACTGAAGAACAAAAGAACAAGACTGAAGAACTTCAAGAAGCCGCTTCAAGAAGACAGATCTCGCCACCGTCATTGGGTTCGGAAGCGTTAGATTGTTTCGCTATAGGAATAACCATAGCACGTTTCCAGATATTAGGTAAACTTGAGGTAGTAAAGCAGTGATTCATAATATGGACTAAGGGACTGATGACGTGAGTGAAATTAGTTTTAAAAACATTAGAGGAATGCCATCGTCGCCAACTGCATTAGATTTAACTTTCATTATGTGTTTGATAAGATCATCCGAGTCAATATCACAGATAAATGATTGCTTGTTACGTGCCAATACGTTTCAGGTTATACCACAGCTGTTTATTTGGTAGGGAATTATTAAATTTTGATCTGTAATAAATCGATTTAGAAAGTTGAATTGCCGCCGTACTTGCATTTCGTGATTTTTTGTAATTACGCCAATTGAAATTAATGGGATTTCTTTAGAAGATTCGATATTTTCTCAGTTTATAGTACATTTTTAAAAAAATTCTGTTTATAATTTAAAATTAACCAGATTAAAAAAGTTTTTAAAAAAGTTTAATCTGGTTAAAATTAAGAACCAGCAGTCAGTCCAGTCAATAGCCGATAAATCCTAAAACAAAATAAACACAAAGCATTATAGCCACGATATGACAAAAGGGTTGTAAACACCCTCATCGAAGACTTGTTAATAAGTCATACTGTCATTACGGAAGATCTTGTAATTATTAATGTTCAGAAGCGCATCCGTCAGGTCTGAATGAAACAATGTTTCTGTAACACAAATCGCATAAATCTCAGAATCTTCGAGAACAATCAATCAAACAATCGAAATTTAAACAATCAAGTTTGTCATCCGTGAGACTTCTATCGTTTAAACATACAACTTTAAGAACTGATTGTTGCTTACTGAAAATATTAATCATAAACAACTCGAGACCAGAAAAGGTGTCATATGGAGTTATAGAGATAAAAAAAGAGGAAATAATGAAATAAGGAATAAACTCCATAAATAGAACCTTCAAAAGTTATGTCCAGTATATAACTAAATTAATATTAATAACTATAGTACAATAAGAATAAATAACAGCATACTGAGAGCTAATCTACGTATGTAACGCCCGCAACAGCATCTATGTCTCCAATACAGCAGACTCGTTTCATGTCTCCGCCTAATATCTTCTTACATAAATTGAATCCCGCAGCGAGAAAGCAGCCGAACGTATATTCTTTCTCTTCAGTTCAGTAGCATGACGCATGAGATCGCGTTTGGTTGTAGCACTAACGACATAACATATAGACCGCTAAAAGTCCCTTTTTTCTGGTCCGCAGAGCTTTCAGTAGCCTGGGTCCCACAAAATTTCTTACTCTCGTTTTCTCTTTACACGAGCAATTGTTTTTGCTTAACGGCTGCTAGGAATCGTCGGTTTTCTCGTTCTCTCACATGTTTAAAATGTGTTCCTACTCATTTCCACAGCTACTGAGATCTAGATCATGCTCGTTATTTGCGTTCGTCATTGCATACTCATATTTTGTGTATTTGTTTTTTTTCGGTAAGCAGAAAATTTCTGTTTGCATTTCTCTTAAGATTTAAGATTTTAGAATTTGTATTTTTCTTATTTTTTTTTGTTTTCACTTTTACTGCAAATTTTCTCGGATAACCAGGAAGTGTTATTTCTAATTAAAACAAACAGAAAATAGTTTAAAATGTATTTTCTGTGCTCATAGCAACTGTTTGTTTCAGAGAACCAATTTTGGAAATTTTCTGAATTATTGGTTTCTTCGATATACAAATCAAAAATGTTTTTTTTTATGCTTAGAGAGTGGGCATTTTTATTAAAAGAAGTGAAAAATATTTCATTATGAAATTTTATTATTCTCTAAAATTCATCGGATGGAGCTCTTAATTTCAATTCACTGTTAAAATAATTGCAGAGTTTATTAAATATCAATTCAGAATCCTTCAGATTCGTGAGCTCATCTTTAGTAAGATTTTTGCAGTTTTTGCATTAAAACTTCTTCAAAAACTTGAACATTACAAAGCCACCGAAATAGCGGAGTGAATTGTCAAGAGAACTGTTGGTTGAAAGAGTAACAGATATTACCTCATCTAAGTCTTTTTCTTCCGTCTTATTAAAATAATTCAGATACATCTACAGCATCTTCGAAAATGCCTGCATGTTGGTTTATCACGTCATTACTAACTAATATTTCATTTTCATTAGTAACATTTAAAAGAATATCATTATCAGGTTCGCAATTACCACACGATTTGAGTGTTACAATTTTCATCGATAACATTTTAGCCATTATTAAATTAAATTCAAAAAGCCTTGGATTATACTCTAGATCTTATAAGATAAAATATATTTTCGAGGGCATCTTGGTTAAATCGAGATAAAAAGAAGGAAAAATGATTCGGACGGTTTCCAAATGATAATGATATATGATATATGCCAATGATAATATTGAAGAAATCGAAATCGATAAAATTTTTTATTAAAATATTCCTTAAAGACTTTATCAAATGCGGTACATCGTAAATTGCATATAATTTATCTCAATTTATACTTAAATAAGGTGACTGAATGGTTACACCAAATTTATGAAATGCGGCTCTATTGTTGTATCCTTGATCGCAGACAATTGCCTTAATATTCAGACCAGATTAATTCGAAATTAATCTTAGCTTTGTCTTCAATAGTTTTAAAGATGAAAGAGAAGTGTAAGGACGCGATTTTACTTTTTGATGAAATTTCAATACGTAAAGGCCTGCAATATAATTCTTACAAAGATAAATTGGAAGGATTTGTTGATGACGACAGTGCAAGAGATATAAAATTATGCAAACACATTTGCGTTTTTATGGTTAGAGGAGTATATTCTAACTGGAAATATATCCTAAGCTATTTTGCATCCTCCACTGGAATGCCTTCAAAAGTTTGAAAACATTTATTAGCAAAAATATCGACCTAGCTCAAGGATTGGGTATGAATATTAAGTTCTAAAATCTTAAATCTTAAGAAAAATGCAAACAGAAATGTTCTGCTTACCGAAAAAAACAAATACACAAAATATGAATATGCAATGACGAACGCAAATAACGAGCATGATCTAGATCTCAGTAGCTGTGGAAATGAGTAGGAACACATTTTAAACATGTGAGAGAACGAGAAAACCGACGATTCCTAGCAGCCGTTAAGCAAAAACAATTGCTCGTGTAAAGGGAAAACGAGAGTAAGAAATTTTGTGGGACCCAGGCTACTGAAAGCTCTCCGGACCAGAAAAAAGGGACTTTTAGCGGTCTATATTGTTACGTAAATGCAGCTTTACGGGTACGACTCTCTCTTAGGTTCGATCTCTGGATTGTGAATAATCTAATAAAACTCAAAAGTTTTGCTGTTTTTAATTTCACAAATTTTATTCTTTTCTTATTGCACTTATTAACACAAATTACTTGAGGCTATGCTCACAAGGTGTCGTTGTGTTCTGTTCAATAACCAAATTCGAACTAACTCTCTGAGACGCCCTGCGTCTATTTATATGGCAGTTGATACTGCTGCGGAAGGTTCTAGAATTATGTAGCAAATTCTCGATCTATCTATTTGACCTATCCCGCGCTAGATGTCGTTGTGAAAGATCGTGGAATTTTCTAGCAAATTGTCGATCTATCTCGCGCTAGATGTCGCCGTACAAAGATGTGAAAGGTTGTGAAACTAGCTATCTATGCGCGATTTGAATGGTTTCCGGAACTTTCGCGAAAGTTTCATTGTAAATTCGTCACACTGCCCTCCACTTAAGTCTGATCGTCCCGATCAGACTCCAAATTCCTTGATCCATATGGGGCTAGTCTCTCCAAGTGAACGACTTTAATTTTACCTCGTCTCTGCGTGTGGGATTGTATGCGATACACAACATCGTTCAGTCGCTTTATGACTTTGTATGGACCTTCCCACGATGTTTGCAAATTTGGAGACATACCCTTTTTCCGTTGCGGATTGTACAGCAGCACCAAGTCGCCTTCTTGAAATCCTTCTGAATTCATAGCTCGGTCGTAACGATCCTTCATTTTATTGCTCATTAGCTGTGTTCGCTGCCTCACATGTTGATGTGTTTCATCCATTTCGGACTGAAGCAATTCCCAATAGCTGCCTCCAGTTTCAGTAAGTTGATTGCTCTTTCCATATTTCAAATCTGATGGGAGTCTCAAATCTGTACCGAAAATAATCCTCGCAGGTGGATGGCCGGTAGTGTCATGGACTGCTGATCGGTAAACCAATAAAAACATTTGAATGTGCTTGTCCAAATTGCGCTGACATTTGCCCAGTACTTTTCGTAAATGCTCTTCCAATGTACGGTTAAACCTTTCCACCATGCCATCCGATTGTGTATGTAGAGCTGTCGTTCGAGTTTTCTTGATACCCAACAATGAGCACATTTCTTGAAATATAGCAGACTCAAAGTTCCTCCCTTGATCTGAATGCAACTCAATTGGTATTCCAAATCGCGTGACCCAATTCTGCACAAAAGCTTCGTCTACAGTTTTAGCCTCCTGATTTGGTATAGCATATACTTCTGGCCACTTACTGAAATAGTCCATGATCACCAACACATATTTGTTCCCAGAGTCGCTAGTAGGGAATGGACCGGCTACATCCATCGCAACGCGTTCAAATGGTGCTCCCGCATTGTACTGCTGCAACCTTCCTCTGCTTCTAACTTTCGGACCCTTAGCTGCCATGCATTGCGCGCAGTTTTTAATCCATTCAGCAACTGATTCTTGGCAATTCACCCTGTAAAACCGTTGTTTAATCTTTTCCAGAGTTTTCGTGATGCCAAGATGCCCTCCACTTGGTCCATTGTGAAACTCTTCTAATACAGCTGCTATTCTAGACTTTGGTAGGACAACCAAATCGCGAGTGTGTTTACCATCTTCACTTTCCCATGAACGATGCCGAACTCCGTTTATCAACCTCAAGCTATTCCATTGCGCCCAATACGCCTTGGCCAACGGACTTTCTGATGCCATTTCTTCCTTGGTTGGTCTTTTATCTGTTTCTTTCGCTTTCATGACCTTAACCAAGTCCGCATCCTTCAGTTGGCTTTTCCTTACAGCGCTGGATACCCATTCATCATCAGGTTGCAGGTTTGTTAATCGGATGTCGACTATACCTTCGCTTCTTTCAGCCTTGGAGCAATGCTTACACTCCAATGCACATGGGCGTCGAGATAGTGCATCGGCGTTTCCATGTTGCCCACCTTTCCGATGCTGTATTTCACAGTCGTAATTCTGCAACCTTTCTATCCATCGCGCAATCTGTCCTTCCGGATTTTTAAACTGGAGTAACCATCTGAGTGCTGCATGATCTGTTCTTAGATGGAAATGCTGTCCATACAGGTATTTGTGAAAATGTTTCACGCATTCGACCACTGCCAAGAGTTCCCGCCTCGTAACGCAATAGTTCCTTTCCGGTTTTCCAAGGACTCTGCTATAGTACCCAATTACTTTTTCCTGACCATCGATAACCTGTGAGAGGGCGCCTCCTATTCCATGTGCACTAGCATCTGTATCTAGGACGAACTTTTCGCCAGGAACTGGATAAGCCAACATTGGAGCTGTACATAGTAATTCCTTCAACTGCTGATAGGCATTCTCTTCCTCCTCTTTCCACACAAATTTGCAGTTTTTCTTCGTCAAATTATGCAAACTTCTCGCAACGTTGACAAATCCGGGTACAAAGCGTCGGTAATATGTACAGAGCCCAAGGAAGCTACGCACTTCATGAACATTCGTTGGTCGAGGCCAATCCCGTACCGATTTTATTTTGTTTTCATGTGGATTCCTTTTTGATTTCAGTGTGGATTCCTCTAGTGGTGATTTTGTGGCCCAAATAAGTTACTTCGGTTTTAAATAGATTGCATTTCTTTGGATTCAACCGTAATCCAGCCGAAGCACTTCGTCGAAAGACATCTTCTAAATTTTTGAGGTGGTCATCAAAACTCTGGCCCATGACGATAATGTCATCAAGATACACCAAACATGTTTTCCAGTGAAGCCCTTTTAGTACGTGTTCCATTAAACGCTCAAAAGTTGCCGGAGCGTTGCATAATCCAAATGGCATCACGGAGAATTGCCACAATCCATCCCCGATGCTAAAAGCAGTTTTTTCGCGATCGGATTTCTCGATCTCCACTTGCCATTAACCACTTTGTAAATCCAGCGTTGAAAACCCTTTTAGTGACATCGTTAAGCTTCCGATAGTCAACGCAAAACCGGGTGCTTCCATCTTTCTTTTTAACTAACACGACCGGTGAACACCATGGGCTAGTTGATGGTTCAATAACTCCACCTTTTTGCATTTCGTCTATTATCTGTCCCGCTTCTCCTCGTTTTGCTAGTGGGACTCTGCGTGGAGCTTGCCCAATCGGTCTTGCATCGCCAGTGTCTATTCGATGTTGCACAATGGCAGTTCTTCCAAATTTATTGGCATCGTTGGCAAATATGGAGCTATAGTTCTCTAGTAGCCGCTTTGCTTTCATTTTTTCTGGCCCGCTCACCTCATTCAACCAGGTATTCACGATGTTAGGAATTTTCATGCCATCTTTGAGAACCTCGTTTTTGCATTCCTGAGGAGGATGGTCACAATTAACCACGGCTTCCACAGCTTGGCATTGTCCTACTAACTCTCCTTTCTCCAAAAAAATCGGTGACCTGAACTCATTCATCACTCGAATTGGAATCCGCTTATTATTTCCCGTTTGTACCAAGGTTCGTCCAACCAATATATTTGCAGTCCTTTCTGATGCCTCTACTACCCACAGCCTGCTTGCTCCACAGTCTCCCTCCACACATGCCCACAGTACTGCTTCAGACTTTGGTGGAATCTGCTGACGGTGACTTACACTTACATTCCTGATCTGAGGCCGTTCATTCCCAGTGCTTAGGGATATCTCCATGTTCTGGCACGTCAGCATTCTTTTCTTCAGATCCAGAGTAACACCATGGGCTAGCATAAAATCCACGCCGATTATTACCTCGTCCATTATTCCAGCTACAAAGAAGGTGTGAACCACTTCTAACGTTCCAATCTGAACCTTGCACACCAGTTTTCCACAAATCGCAGCTTCCTCCCCTGTAGCTGTTCGTAGCTTGCAACCAATCAGCGGCTCAACGTTATCCCCTGCTAGGTCTGATCGAATGATGGAATGTGTTGCGCCCGTGTCCAGAGTTAAGACCAGCGATCGTCCGTTTACAGTCCCGTTTATGGTTAAATTATTGTTTTTACGCTGTATTTGTGAAACGGATCAGTGACAGTGGGGCAATCAGTTGTGGGAACCAGCTCGCGCCCCTTTGAACTGGTCCGTTTTAGTTTAACGATCGTTTCTCTTCAGAAGCGCCACTTGCATCTTCGTTGCTTCTTTTCCTTGCATCTACGTTTTTCTTACCAGACGCATTACAATTCCGTGCCAGGTGTCCTGATGTTCCACAGCTGTAACACTTTAGTTCAAAGCCCTTGCGCGAGGTTGGCATCCTCTGAGAAATAGTCTGGATGAGATCCCTTATGGTTTTCTCTAAGGATTCACTTGGCTCAACTTCCAGCCGATGAACTCTATGTGCCTTATTGCTTAAAAGGCATGCTGTTTCCTGCGTCAAGGCAAATGACACTGTTTCGGCAAACGTCTTCTTTGGCATGGAGTAGACTGCACGTTTAGTATCCGCGTCTCGTATACCACTCATAAACGCCTGAATGTTAAGTAATTCAGTTACTTCCGCTGGTGCATCTGCTTTGGCCAAATGCGCGAGCCGCTCTATCTCCGTTGCATATTCTTGTAACGACTCGTTTGCTTTTTGGTAACGATTCATCAGCTCCATTTGAAACACTTGTTTTCTATGGTCGCTACCATATCGTCGTTCAATCGCTGCCATTAACGCGTCATAATTACCACGCTCAATTTCAGGAACTGTTTGCAGAACTTCGACGGTGGAGCCTTTCAATGATACTACCAAAGCTGCCACTTTATCCGCCGTAGTCCAGTGATTGGCTTGCGCTGTGGTCTCGAACTTTAGTTTAAAAATTTTAAACGGTATAGTTCCGTCGAACGTTGGCGCTTGCAATTTCGTTGCGCTAACAGCTGTAACTGGACCACTGGACTGTATTTCTCGCACATGACCATCCAGCCGCTGTATTTCTGATTCTAGTCTGGATTCTAATCTGTGTAATCCATCCTCCATTTTATCCTGCCTCGCTTGCAATATGGAAGAGTTCCCTTCTATACGAGATAGTTGGTCCTGCAGTTGCGAGGTGTTTTGTGTAAACTGCTCCTGCAATTGTGAAGTGTTTTGTGCCAGTTGCTCCTGCAATTGGGAAGTCTGCTGCGCCATTGCTGCTAAAAGCACATTCATGTCAAATGCTGGAGCTGGCTGCGACTCTACCAACTGCTCCTCGACTTTAGATGAAGCTCCTGAAACATCATGAACTCATGTTCTTCAACATCGATGCCCTCACTCTCCATTGCATTACGCAACCGTGCTTGTAAATCTGCCTTATGCCCTGTCACAGGCAAACCTCTAGCCTCCAGCTCTTCCCTCAGCTGGGGTATTCTCAGTTCAGCAAACTTCACCATAATTTAGGATTATTCAGCAATCCCACGTCTGACACCAATTGTTACGTAAATTTAGATTTACGGGTACGACTCTCTCTTAGGTTCGATCTCTGGATTGTGAATAATCTAATAAAACTCAAAAGTTTTGCTGTTCTTAATTTCACAAATTTTATTCTTTTCTTATTGCACTTATTAACACTTATTACTTGTGGCTATGCTCACAAGGTGTCGTTGTGTTCTGTTCAATAACCAAATTCGAACTAACTCTCTGAGACGCCCTGCGTCTATTTATATGGCAGTTGATACTGCTGCGGAAGGTTCTAGAATTATGTAGCAAATTCTCGATCTATCTATTTGACCTATCCCGCGCTAGATGTCGCTGTGAAAGATCGTGGAGTTTTCTAGCAAATTGTCGGTCTATCTCGCGCTAGATGTCGCCGTACAAAGATGTGAAAGGTTGTGAAACTAGCTATCTATGCGCGATTTGAATGGTTTCCAGAACTTTTGCGAAAGTTTCATTGTAAATTCGTCACAATGTGTTATGTGGTTAGTGCTAATACATTTGTTTGGTTTAAGCTTAAGATTAAGATGAAATTTAAGCTTTGAAGCTTAGCAGCTGCTGAGTTCTGATATAGAAAAAAAACAAAAAAAAGAGTTTGCGGACATATTCAAAATTATTGCAATTCGTTTCTAATGCACTCACACGTTTAGCGATAGAATTGAAGTTAATTCGCAGATTAGAAATCTCTGCTACTTATTCACCAATTCTCTCCATTATCTTGCTCACAGAGCTGTATAATGTGTCTTTGAATTCAGTCTAGATTTGTTGTGCACTTCCATTTTCTTCTCAAGCTTAGAGAAACTCTCTGAGTGCACGATTAGAAATGGGGACCTGTCCCTCGCGTACAAGAGAAGAGCCGGTATAGGCTGCATTTAGGCGCGAACTTTGTCTTGTGAATGCCATGTAGAAAGAAAAAAAGATGAGATGGATGTATAAGACAACAACAAAGGAGCTGCGATCAGGCACTCCAAACAAATAGGCTCCGATAAGTACCACAATCCAGTCAAACTCTACCACCAAAATCGCTCCGAAACAGAGTCAGCAAACGAGCAAAACAATTTATAGCAATCCAAAGCAGGAAACTCACCAGAGAATATACAAAAGAACGCGGGCGAAACAGAAAACCTGTCTACTCGCTATCCATGCAGTGTTACTGCTCCTGTGATACGCGAAAGCGAAGAGGAGACCATAGAAATCAGGTTATTGGATTCTTTTCGCTTTATGGCTTCCAGTTTAGATACATTAGCCCAAAATCTCACGCCTAATGATTTTCACGCGGTGCGTCGAATGTATCCAAATGACGAAGAATTTAATCTTCTAAGGAGGATACGAGTACATATGAATACATCAATTCAGTTGATCGGCTGCAAGAAACCAGCCTTCCTACTCGGGCTGGCTTCTGCAGTCGATTGACTGGTACAGAATGCACAGTGGAGGATTATGAGCATGCTCAAAGAGTTTGGCAAGTTTTCAATTGTCAAACTATGAATGATTACATGATCCTCTATCTGAAAACAGATGTACTAATTTTGGCACACAAAGGATGCTTTTGTGATTAAGTCACATCATGGATACCACTACAACATGCTGTGTTGCTGGGCTTCAAATGAAACTGTGGACGGACCAGATACTTGTGTTGGCTGCAATATAAATTTAGCTGTTACTAGAATAAATAAATTGATATCATTTTATACAAGATTATATAAATAATATTTACTATAAATAGTTAAGGTATTTCTTTATTTTTTCTTATTTAAATTTTTTTGACAATTTATAAAATCTGTTTCAAATATGGGCTGCGATTGGGGAAAGTCGACCTGAACCTTATGAGGTTCAAATACTTTGTACCTTATTATTATGATTTCTAACTACGTAGAACGTAATATTTAATTTAATTTTCTTCAATTTAACCTTTTGTCAGAATTACTTAAAGGTTAAGTTTATTAAACCCAATGATGGGATTCTTTTTTAAGCTAAGCTGAATCTCATAAATTAGATAGTGTAAACATGGAATCTTAGTTTGTGGAAGTGAGTTTGAAGCAGTGGAAGTGAGTTTGAATACGTAGCAACACAGCATGTTGCCAGCAACATTCCTGGAAATAAATCATGTTGCTATCAACATCTCGAAGAACCAACAGAGAAGAAGAACAAGAAATCATGTATAAAAGACGGCGCACAACCCAAAATAGGGAGTGAGTTTTATCGACAGTCAGTCGCACAGCGGTACCACGGACAGTGATACGGTAAGTGATAAAGTAGTAGTGGCTCTCCTTAAAATTCCCAATCCTGCTTACCTACTTTTGCGAACGCAAGTCCTGTGACTGGCGACGGTTTGCACCAATCCTGCCAGAAACGAGTCCTGTGTGTCGCCTCCGCACTCCGCATATCCCTTTTTGCGGCCAACTGGCGACGGGTTGCACCAATCCTGCCAATTTGCCATCGACGGGTGATGGATTGCACCAATCCTTCCCGACAAGAGGTGTCGTGGATCCATCCTACCCGTGTCCGTGTAGACAAAGCCACTATATTATCCTTGTCACTTGAGACATAAGTCCGTTGCTCGTCGTAACCCCTCGCATCGACGCAGGATCATCGCAGGACAGTGCGCGCCGCATCTGTTGAAATCACTATTACAGGAGAACGAAAAGAGATATCGCAATGAAATTTGGCACAAATATTCTCTGTTATGTAGGGCAGTTTGGGATTGAAAATGGGCGAGATGGGTTAACAGCCACGTTTACTTTACATAAGGAATGTAAAGCCACCTCGTTTAAAAAAATGTTATAAGCTAAATATCTCATAAACCGTATGAAATACTGAGGCATAATTCTATTCGGGAATATATAGCGCCATCATAAAATTAATGGGCGTGGCCCGACCACTAATACAAAAGTTAGCAATATCTCATGAACGGTATAAAATATGAAGACGTAGTTTTAGCGCGAGGTATCTGGAGACAATCGCGAGGTATCAACCAATCTGCTTGCTAAAAATGGGCGTGCCACGCCTACTCATAAAAAAGTTATAAATATCTCATAAACGGTATAAGAAACTCATATTAAAACGTAATTTTGTCACGACGTATCTGGCGGCATTACATATCTGCTTGCCGGAAGTAGGCATGGCACGCCCACTTATAAAATTATGTCAATATCTCATAAACGGTGCAAAATATTAATACGTGAATTTATCCCGAGGTACCTAGAGACATTAGCAAAATGTTTGCAAAAAATTAGTGTGGTCCGCCTACTTATACAAAAGTTGTCAACTGGCGAAATTATTATTTTTTATGCTACTTGGGTGTAAGACCTGGCCAAGACAAAACTTTTACTTGGTGAGACTAAATTTCGAATATACAATATTATCTTTGTAAGGGTTTCATTCTTCATAATCAATGTACTTGGAATAGTTTTTCTGAACAATGGGTACTTTCAAACTGACATACTTGTTATTATTTAAGAGTTTCTTTTCTTTTATATCAAGATAAATGTTCCGATAGAAGGACAAATTAGTTACATGAAATGTGTTTGCAAACTGTTCATATAGTACTACTCCTTCATCTTTCTCTGTTAATATATAATTCTCTCTAGTATAATCTATTATTTCATTTGATTTGATATCCGAAGTGAGTAAAATAATCCTTAGTATTATAAGTGCCATTTTCCCTGAAAAATTAAGGTAGAGATTATCATATTTTTATACAAAATTATCCTTATGAACTATTCTGTGTTTATTACATGCTCTTACTTTATTTCCTAGGCCTTCTTTTACTATCTGTTATTTATAGTTGGGTTTTAATTTATCACGTTCTATTGTGATTTTTTTATAAATTATGTATCCTTCTTTATATAATTATAATTATAATTTTTAATTCTTCTTTTTTTATTATTTAATTCTAACATTTTCCCTTGAGCACTAATAAGTTTAAACGAATGTCGAGGTGTTCAATTTTATTATTAAATAATATATCGACTGCTTTTTCGACTATTACATTTTATTGTTTTGTTATAAAGTGCTTTGAAGATTGATTCAATTAAGTTGATAGAAAGAGAACAAGATGAATTTCTACCTTTTCTTGCATTTTTATACCCTTCACCCGAAGGGAGTAGGGTATAATCACTTTGTTCTTCCGTTTGTAACGCAGAGAAGGAGACGAGATAGATATATAAAAGTATATATATTCTTGCTTAGTGTCACCTCCTGAATCGATTTAGTCCTGTCCGTCGGTCTGTCTGTCTGTCTGTCTGTCTGTCTGTCTGTTGAAATCACGATTACGAGAGAACGAAAAGAGATATCGCGATGAAATTTGGCACAAATATTCTTTGTTATGTAGGGCTCTTTGGGATTGAAAATGGACGAGATCGGTAAACAGCCACGCCTACTTTACATACGGAATATAAAGGCACCTCGTTTAAAAAAATGTCAAAATCTGAATATTTCATAACCGTGTGAGATATTAAGGTATAATTTTATTCCGGAACATATAGCGTCATTACTAAAATGTTCAAAAAACATGGACGTGCCACGCCCACTGATAACAAAGTTGGTTATATCTAATGAACGGTATAAGATATTCATATGTAATTTTATCAGGATATATAGGGAACCATTACGAATAAGCTTGCCAAAAATGGGCGTTCCACGCCCACTCATACAAAAGTTATCAATATCTTGTAAACGGTATAAGATATTAATACTAAATTTAACGAAAATATAAGACAATATCACCAGGTATCTACTCGTATTACCAATTTGTATACAAAAAATGGGCGTGGTCCTCCCACTTATACAAAAGTTGTCAATATCCCATAAACGGTTCAAAATATTATAACCTTCGTAATTATATCTAAGAAATTAGCGTGGTAAAAGTTGTTAAGTGGCGAAATTATAATTTTTTCAGTTACTCGGGTGTAGGGTATTTAGATTTCGTCCACGCCGAAGACAACACTTTTACTTGTTTTTATTTCCAAATATTATCCTGAATGCCTGGAGTGCAGGCATATTTTAAAAACTACACCCGAATAGAGTAGGATATATGCACTTTGTTTTTCCTTTTGTAACGCAGATAAGGAGATAGATATAGATATAGACAAGTATATATATTCTTGCTCAGCGTCACCTCCTGAATCGATTTAGCCCTGTCCGTCCGTCCGTCTGTCTGTCTGTTGAAATCACGATTACGGGAGAACGAAAAGAGATAATAAAATTCGCAATAAAATTTGGCACAAATATTCTTTGTTATGTGGGGCAGTTTGTGATTGAAAATGGGCGCGATCACGCCTACTTTACATAGGGAACAACCACGCCTACTTTACATACGGAATGTAAAGGCACCTCGTTTAAAAAAATGTTATAATGTTATAATCTCAGAAACCGTGCGAAATATTAAGGTATAATTTTATCTCAGAACATATAGCGCCATAGCAATAAGCTTCCCAAAAATGGGCGTGCCACGCGCACTCATAAAAAGTTGTCAATATCTCGTAAACGGTATAAGATATTAACACGTAATTTTATCGCAATGTATCTACAGGTATTACCAATTTGTATATCAAGAATGGGCATGGTCCGCCCACTTATACAAAATTTGTCAATATCCTATAAAAGGTTCAAAATATTAATACGTGATGCTATCTCGCTGTATCTAGAGATATTAGCAAAATGTTTGCCAAAAATGGGCATGGTCCGCCTACTTACACAAGAGTTGTTAAGTTGCGAAATTATAATTTTTTTAGTTACTCGGGTGTAGGTATTTAAACTTCCGCCAGGCCGAAGGCAACAGGCAACAGGCCGTAGGCAACAAAACAACAACTTGTTTTATTTTGTTGATATGGAACTATTATCTGAAATGAGCACTCGAAAACCAGTATCGTTTGCTTGTATCAGAATCAAGGTGACCTAAAATCACTGGATAAAATAACGGTGACCCGAATGTCACTGTCACTGCTGTCACCGTTCTTCAAAAGTGACTGATGGCTCATCTCTATTGTGCCAGTATAGGCACTGTTGCAGCCTTCTGCTGCGGGGTACTCTAACCCTCCCGAACATTGTGAAATATTTTAAAATACGGCCTTCTGCCACGAAATTTTACTATTTTAAGAAAGAATAAAGAAAAATAAATAAATTAATAAAAACATTTCCCATCACTGGCCGGTCTGAATCAGGTTAACCACCTGATCAGTGAATTGGCTGGATTAAAATCCCAGTCATGTGCAATTCGTGACCGCGTAGTGTTTTCGAGGTTTTGAAGTTCCGTGAAATGGACGCTGGGATGACTAAACGTACTCCAGCAGGAAACGAAAACAGCTTTATGTTTTGTTTTTTTTTAAATAAAATTATTCTTATTTAAATATTTGCATTATATACATACAAAAAATAAAAAATAAAGATGAAAGTTAAAAAAAATAAAGAATAAAGCCCCGTCCACGACTGGGATACGAACTAGCATATGGAGGCGAATAAAACCAAGTTTGATTTAATCAGCCGTAGCGTAGCGCGAAGTCATTGGACTTGCAAGCGAAGGATGATAGGTTCGAGTGCAGACCCGTAGCATATCCACACTTTCATTTGTTTCTTCTTAAATGACAAGTAAGTTTTAAATGGAATTTATTGAGTTTAATAATTGGGCTTAAATAGTCCGATATCGCGGCATAGTCTTGATTTCGAAACAGACACGTTTTAGGTATTGGGACAAGGTAATTTTTAATGATATACACATTAGTTTTATAAACTAATTCACTTATTCACTTCTTAATAAATTAACTCTCTTGATTTCCACAAAATATGCCATAACTAACTCCCGCAGCAGATGCGAGTTAGTTATGGTTAGTTATTCTCATCTCAGACTTGCGAATGGAACAAAGTTATGGAAGACAATGCGTGTTAAATTCTTAAATGCGCAATTTCTACAATAATTACTTTATTACTTCAATAAATAAATAAATAAAAACATTCATTAAAGTTTACAATGCAATAACTCAGCATGCAAATTTAAATGTGAACAATGTTAAAACCCTTGTTATGCGTCTTGTTTAACATTTAGTGTTAATAGTTAAGTCGTGGGTTCTAAGATTCCTTAAAGAAACTATTTTCTCTTGCAGATATTTGCTGGAAATCGTACCTGGTCGGTTGATTCAGTGTATTTTCAGTTTACTTTTAATTTACCAGACTTTAAAGAACAGACACATAAGCATATATTTGGAAATACATACCTCGATGCTCGATATTACCGCACAGCATAGTATAGCACAATGACCAAACATTACAAATTATTGTTCTAGTACAAATTTTCTTTCTTAAAAATTCTCAGGGCTTTTAGACGAATAGATTCCTTTTACTAGTTGGGTAGAACCAGTTAAGATTTATAAGTATTCCATCTATTTAAAGAATAAGAATAATTTTAGTTAATTTGTCAGTTCAATTTTTAGATTTCATACAGCATCGCGGCAAGTACTTTTTCTTATATAATTGAACTAAAAATGTTCACAAGCAATTCAAGAGGCCAACTTTTTTAGGAAATCCTATTACATGGGAACTGTGCGACAGACCTCGCCTTCCGAATTTCATTGCCCACATAAATTCGCAAGAAGATTAGGAACAACCTTCCTGTAGCTGAATTCGAAAATATTTGTTTTAATTAATTAAGAAATTTTCATTGGTGAAATGTCGGCAGATCCTCTAGCAGACATTATCAGAAAATTTTGATTTCTGCATATGGCACGTGTTACCTAGCCAAAAGTAACAAAAACACTTTCACTTCGATTTGCTAAAATTTATTCAAAATACTGAATCAATATTTTCCAGCTTTGCACTTAAAATTATTAAAAAGGGTTAAAGGTGGGCAAATATTTGCTTCCGGCCAATTAAAATATTACTTTGCGTAATTCCGTGCGAATGGACTGGGAGTTTGATGTGGACGGAACAGCGATTTTGCTGAAAGGAGCACTGGTCCGAAATCAGCCTGCGTCAATTGGTAGCGGTTGTTGTTCATTTGCAGTGAAATAATCAGGCGAAGCCCCAAACTTCCCGTATATGATTCAGAATACGTGTATTTACATCATCCCTCATGTTCGTTTGGGTTTGCGGAATAAATCCACTGTAATGAATCCATTATTTGTCTTTCCTTCGACAATTGCCTCCTGCCACTCCACGAAGCTTCTCTACAGAGAAGTATATGACGGATCTCCATTTCAGCGAAAGCGCTAAGTGTTCTCACACCCCGGCGCTCTGTGTGAATTCGCTGAGTCGCGGCGTGGTACCAGCCAGCGAACATGGGTACTGGGTATAAAGGATATAACAGCAATTAGGATTTCATTGAATCCTCAGTCGGCTCCCGCATGACGATGAGCCAGTAGACGACAAAAACATCGATTACTCCAGATTTCAGTTAGTCATGTGAATTTGCGTCAACTTTGCTGGCACGCACCGAGGCCACACCACGCCACGTACTTACCAGCTATTGAGATGAGACCCCTTCCACATAGGCCGACTCTTCAGCGTGGCAAAAACCGTGGTTTATCGCAAACAATGCAGAGTAAATCAACAAAAATCGATTTTTTTAAGTTGTAAATGCGAATTACGTGTGTGCGTTATATACACTTGTATATAAGCTGCGGCAAAAAGGTACGTCGCAGCTACAAGTGTTTCACGTTGTCATCATCCAGAAAACAAGAGGAAGACAAATACTAGAGAACCAAGTGTGGAATATATTAATATAAAGAACTTGTCTTCATCTCTGTTTAAGCCCATCTTACAGCATCAAAGAAGCATTGCATTTGTGGCTGAACGCTGCTCTTGCGCGGCAGTCGAGGAATTGTAGATGAAACAACGTTTCTCCTAAAAAGGGCTTCTCTTTACAGCTATAAAAACACGTCAAAAAAACGTTTCAATTTCTAAGGAAGGTAACAAAGATAGTGACAAAAGAATGGTGACAAAAACAACACAAAACGGAATTCGTTCTGAAAAATGCAAACCTTTAGTCACTGAAATCATATCATCCAAATTATTAAGACTAGATAGCCTTCTTTGTAGGTGGAACACATTTATAGTTTGGAGCACCACGTGTTGAGTTAATGAGTGAGTAATAAGTAAGCCGATAAATGACCGATCTTTTAAAAAACAATATTTTATAAAATCCCTGCAAAGCAAAACGTTGGAACGTGTATAATTTTTTACTAATTCGGAGAAAATCCTTAGCTTTCACTTTTTTGTTACTAGAACTTTCGTTTCGATGGAACTCGGAAGAATGAATGACTTTTAATCTGTGTAAAATGTCTGCATCCTTGACAAACAAACATATCAATTTGTATCGCTTGTGTATGAATCTCTTCATATCACAATTTTAGGAGAGTAACTAGAGATACGATTACGTCGATGAAATTCAACACAAATATTTATGTGGTGCGACTCTTTTTTAAAAATGTTTAAAATAAAATATAATACTTCGCTTAAGGCAAAATAATGTATTAAGTCGAAATTTTATTCCGGACTGCCTAACAACTTTAGTATTTTTATACTCTACACCTGAATTGATAAGGGTATAATCACTTTGTTTTTCCGTTTGTAACGCATTAAAGGAGGCGTAGTAGATACAAAAATGTTATAAATATTCTTGATCAGAATCAACTTCTCCTGAGTCGATTTAGGCCGCTATGTAAAGGCGCCTCGTTTTAATAATTTTATAAGGTAAATATCTCATACACAATGCTAGATATTGAGGTATAACTTTATTCCGGAACATATAGCGCCATGACTCAAAATTTTCCAAAAAATGGGCGTGGCCTGCTCACTCATACAAAAGTTGTCAATATCTCATAAACGGTATAAGATATCAAGACGTAATTTTATCACGAGGTATCTGGATGTATTTCCAATCTGTTTGCAAAAATGGGCGTGACCGCCTACTTATAGAAAGTTGTCAATATCTCGTGTACGGTATAAGTAGTATGTATATGTATGTTCTAGACCAATGGCTCCTCCTATGCATTTCGGAGGAAACAGAAGAGTGTGTAGGAGTGAGACAGAAGATGTGAGTGGTAAACGGAGTTACCAGTTCGAGGATTTTTGTAGGCGGGGCTGCCAGATCGAGGGATTTTAATGGAATTGTTTGTGAGGATTTTTCATATGATTTTATCAGGTGGCAACCCTGGCGGCTGGCGGACGGACAGACGATCAGTCGGTCGGTAGTTTTAATGTTTGTGTGTAAGATACAGAGCTGTACGAACGAGTGCAGGCGCGGGTAGCGGCTGCCTAAGCATTGGCTGCGTAAGCAGATGCTGTCTAAGCAGTGGTAGTGTTGTAGTTGTTGTTTATTTAATTGCTTTGCTTTTTAGACACTGCCAGTAGTGTAGTGAAATTTAATGTAAATGTAAACATAAAGTGAACGGATCGAAATCTGGCTTTGCGTGCACGGTCTGAAGCGCGCACATATTATTTTAAGAAATTTGGAGCCTTATTCTTGTTGCTTTTAGTAAGAATCAAACTGTGGCTTGACTTGAATTTGGAAAAAATAAGGTTAATGCAAACATTTCCGAAGAATACGATGAAATTAGCGGAACTGAACTGAACGTGATTGAATATATACGGGATTTCTTATCTCAATTTGATTTTTGTTGATTTGTTTCTTTCTTCTTTTTACAAGGGTTTCAGCCGAAGTATGAAAGAACTAAAACTTATAAATGAACTTTATTCAGTATCTGGATATAGAAGTGTCAAGTTCTATATCCTATATCCGGATATAGAAGTGTCAAGTAAGTTCTTCGTTTACTTTTGTCTTTGTCGTTTTGTTCAATGTAAACAAAATTTTTAGTGAAAGTGAAAATTTTATCGTGAATAAAAGTGAAAAAAAATTTTCAACAATAAATTTTAAAAAAAGTTATAAAGATAAAGTAGAAAAGAAATATAGAGATAAAGTATAAAAGAAAAACAATTATTGATAAAGGAATTTTAGAAAAAGAGAAAACTTATATAAAAATTATAAAAGCAAAGAAAACAAACTTTACAAAGAAGAGAAAACAGGAAAACAACATTATAACAACAATATAGGAACAAAAAATTACACCAAGGAAAACAACAAAAAGCAAAATATTACTACAACAACATCAACAATAGAGGAAAAATAAAACCACATTATTTACGAGGTAAGTGAATTTATTTATAAAATAAATACCTACCATAAAATAGTATCTAATAAATAGTAATTAATAATTAGTAGTTGGAAGTATTATATAAGTATAATTACAATTATAATAATAATAACACAAACAAAATTTTATTTATTTTTATTTAACAAATTTTTATTTTAATTTTATATATTCCCTTAATTTACACCATCAACAGCAGAAGAGCAGCACCAACAACACTAACAGAAGCAGAAACAACAATAATAAATCAACAAAAACCAACACCATCACCTTCATCACCAACAACAACAACAAGAAAAAATTGCAGTATCAATTTCGCCGACACCATCAACACCGTCACCATCACCATCGTCACCACCACTACTATCATCATCGTCACCAATAGCAGAAGTAGCAAAAAACATCAACAACAACAACAGCAAAAACAACAAAAGTAGCAGCATCAACATCGCCGACACCACCATCGTCACCACCGCCAATATCGACACCGCCACCGTTACCAAAACTATTCACATCAACATCACCGTCAAGTCGCCAACACCAACAACAACAAAAACAGAAACAAAATAAAGAAATTCTTGTGTAAAGAATATGGACAGTGTGGTTCACGGAAAACCGAAGCTTAAAACGTCAGGTTAAATCTAATCATGAAAAGCAGACATTTGAGTGTGACAGATGTCAGCAGAAATTTACCCGACGTAACAAACAGAGACATAAAACATTGTTTTACCCCAAACCATCATCATCATCATCATCATCAGCAGCAGCAGCAGCATCTTTAACCAACCCTCAGCCTTTAACATCCGCAGCATCATCATCAATAACAGATCATTTTCATTGCCCCCACTGCAACCGAAACGTGTTGCAGAAAGACTGGAATCATCATTTAAGAACCAACAAACACAAGGAAAATTGTTGGGTTCCGATGAACGGGCATAAAAAAGTTATAAAATCCGCTTTCAAAGAAAGGATGGAAACACTTATTTATGAAAACAAGGATGAGGGTTTGCTAATCCCCAGAGTCTTTCTTTAAAAAGGCAGAGGAACCAGTTTTGGCTGCTCTAGAAAATTTATTGATGAAACGCTCACCATATAAATTCAATATGGAGATATGTGCTGAGTATGTTAAAATGACTGGTGAAATCGAGGATAGGATTGTTGAAATAAAATTATTTCAATCTAAAATGCTACTGGTTTAACAAGCTGAAGAATTGTTCCTCATTTACAATGATATGTCACTGCATATTTCTAAGAAAATGTCTGAGTTCCAGGAGAGTGACAGTTGCTTGGGCTTAATAAAAATATGCCACCTGGAGGACAAAGTCAATCAGTATCGGCCACTGAAGGGATCGTCATACATCCCTCTCCCAAAAAAGCTGCAGGAAAAACATACTTGCTTAAATGGGTGATCATTTCAGCCATGTGTCCCTCAGCACATCACATGGATAGATGTTCCAGTTATAATGTAAATAATATTAAGGCTGAGGAAATTTTACTGGAAAATGGAGTGGCCTTGAACTTTGAAACATTGACGTTCCCGCTGGCCTTTAGGTATTATAAAGCTTGTAAGTATAATTCTAATTTTAATAAGTTTGTTATACAGTACGAACTCGGTTAACGCAACCCTCGATACGCGCAACTCCTCGATTTTCGCAACACTAAAGTCGTAGGTTACGTCTGTCGTTATTTTACAGTAATTTAGTTTCGTGTGGGTCTAGACAGAATTCTTTGTAAATATATTTACACATCCAAGTGTGTTTCCTTAGATGGGTTCCACTTTCATTAGTACCTACGCGAAATTCGTTCAGGATGGGTGTTACAAGAAATATTACTAAATTATCTATTAAAAAAAGAAGTGAAATTTAATCCGAAATTGATAAGGGTGTTTCAGTAAAGCTACTTTGTGAAAAATATAATGTGCACAAGTCAACAATAAGCCGGATAAAAACAAAGGGAAGCAGTCTTAGACAATTTGTGGCGAGAGCTGAATCTGGACGAGGAAAACGCGTTACACTTAAGACTTCTGAATATCCACAGATGGAAAAGTCGTTATATGGATTGTTTCAAAAGCAAAGAGCTAAACATATTCCGCTTTCTAATGAAATTATAAAATCGAAGGCAATTCAATTGCACAACGAAATAAGGGAAAAACCATCATTTAACGCTAGCAACGGATGGATTGCGAAATTTAAAAAACGACATGGTATTCGAATGTTAAAATATTGTGGCGAAAAGTTGTCCAATAAATGTGGACTTGTTGAACCGTTCGTAATGCAATTTCAACAAAAAATAAAGGAACTTAAATTACCCGCTGATCAAATCTACAATGCGGACGAATCTGGATTGTTCTACAGGATGTTGCCAAACAAAACACTTGTTACTTTTAATGAATCGTCAGCGCCAGGTCGAAAAGTAAGCAAGGAAAGAGTAACATTCCTTGCGTGCACAAATGCATCAGAGATGCACAAGGCAAACCTGTTTGTCATTGGTAAAGCAGGCAATCCAAGAGCATTTAAACATTTTGAGAACACGCCTGTTACTTATAAAGCAAATAAAAATGCATGGATGACATTCCTTTTATTCGAACAATGGTTCCACAACGTGTTTGTTCCCGATGTACGAAAAAAATACAATTGTAGTGTTTGCGTTAATGAGTTTTTCTTTACAGATAAGAAATTTTCTCGAATCAAAGGGACTAGAGAAGAAGGCACTGCTGCTTTTGGACAATGCCCCGTGTCATCCTAAAGAAAATGAACTGCAAAGCGATGATGGACTGATAACTATTATGATGTTTCCAGCAAATTGCACTGCAATTCTTCAGTGCAATCTGTAAATACTCGTATAATGAGAAAATAAGAAAAATAAGAAAAACAAATAATTTCATCTTCTTCTTATCTTATCTTATATATACATATATAAAAATGAAATGCCACATGTATGTAACGCCATCACTTGAGAACGGCTGGACCGATTTTACTAATTGTTATTTTGTTGTGTTCGTAGTTGTCAGGACAAGGTTTGTATGAAAGAAAATTTTGAGAAAATTGATCGGAAAAGTCGTAAATTGGTATTTTTAATTTGTATGAAACTAAAACTTCAGTGAAAAAATACTAGAAAAAAACAGTTTACATCAGTTGTTTGCTGTCACATCAAAGTTTAGAAAAACAAAAATGAAAATGAAAAAAAAAAACATATGAGATTAAAAAATTACAATAAAATATGACAATTTTTGATATGATATACAAATACTAATGATAGTAATCTATCTTTCTTGCATACATAGTATATTGAAAAAAGTTGATAATAATTATTATCAGTGATCAGTGCGTGATAATTTTGTGCTTTTGTTTACTGTGGTCATATAAGTTCGTGATAATTTAATATTTTGCTTTTTGGTTTGCGGTTTAAAATGCCACCAATTAGACGTCGAAATATCGGTCGACGTACGCGTAACTCAGCTCTAACAAGTAACCATTAACAAACGTTTGGCGTTCAGGTACGATCCAACAGTCGATTACGCAGCGGATATGGCCAACTTCGGTACAATGAGCACTGTTTGTCAGTATTGCAATGCTTTGAGGTTCCGACAGGAACCACCAGGAATATGTTGTGCGAGCGTAAAGGTAAAATTATCACAATTGACACCGCGACCAGAGCCATTGGCATCATTGCTTTCTGGCGAAGATACTCGATCGAAGCATTTCTTGGACAACATACAAACATATATAACAGGTATAACAGTTCCTTCCAAATGACTTCATTTGGGGCGAATATTATCAAAACACGAGGATTTAACCCTACTTTTAAGGTATATTCTTTTTCGAATGCAAATATTACAGATTTACGAAAAAGCTTCAACGAAGAAAAAGATCACACAAACTCAAGAAATTGTGTTTGATTTTATAGATTCAAGGACAAAGTGAATATAAAATAGAATGATAGAATGTTTGCCACCTGACATCATGCCACTGTAAGCATCTAAAAGTGCGCGTTTTCAGTACGTTTTTTCGTAACTTTAGAAAAATATCCTGACCAAGTGGCCTATATCGGTGGAAAGGTACTGAAAAACTAATTTCAGAATGGTAAGTTCATCATCAACTGGGACCATGGATTGGGCAGTGGCCACCTCATCATGACAGTGTATGTGGATCATGTTGTGGGGCGGGTTCCGGTTCGCGTCTTCGCTAAGCTAAATACGTATTTATCTTCTGAACTTAAATACGTATTTAACTTCACGCAGTTTGACAAAACTCCTGCTGGAAAACATGTGCGAAGATTCAATGCTCCAACTATAGACGAACTGGCAATTGTTATAATCGGAGATCAAGTCCAACCTAGAGATATTGTTCTTCATCGGAGAAACGATCTTTTGAATGAAGTTGCAGAACTTTTCAATTTAACGAAACTGAAGCACAGCAACGCGTGGCCGGGTACATCTATTATAGTTGTAAATAAAGTTTTAAATAAAATATTTAAAAAATCTGTAAATATATATACAAAATTTGAAAACTAAGAGGAAAAATAAGTACACAAGTAATCTCACTTTTAAATAAAATTTTTTAATATCTGTAAATATATATATATATATATATACATTATAAAATTGGAAATGTAAGAAGAAAAAAAAGTCAAATAATTTTACTTTTAAATAAAATGTTTATTAATATTAATTTAAATAAATTTTACATATTCAGAGAAAATTAAATATTTAAAAAATATTGTACACAATATATACACAATATATATTAATAAAACAACTGATAGATTTAAGTTATTTTATAAATAAAAATTAAAATATGAACATTATAAAAAAATTTTCTTTTTAATTATTGATGGGATTTAGGAAATTTCTTAACAGCCTATAGTTTTAAGGCGCACAACAGCCATTATGGAAGAGGCACATCCTTTGTAGTAAGTATATATGTTGTAAAATGTCAAAGTTTCTGCAGCCCAATTCTTCCACGTTAAATACGGGGTCGTTTAAAATTTGTTCAACTCATTTGGATTTTTCAGCTCCTTTAAGGTACACGGGTATATTTTTAGGATTTTACCTCACGAAATATTTTACATTGCTAAAGTCTATGAAGCCATCACTCCATTTGAAACCATGGTGATAACGATATAACCTGTGTAATTGTTTTAGGGACTGACCTGTTAATTTGTTAAATCCATATGTTGGGCTATTAATAAAAAAATGGTACTCTTTGAAACCCTACACCGCCAAAGTTATAAATTTGTCATTCCCCATATTCAATTATTTTGTTGTGTGGTGCATGTTGGTGCATATTCAATTATTTTATCGTGTACGCAGTAAGCTGATGTGTTGGCTGGAATATTCTTTGATGTCTTAAATTCAATTCTAATATCAATTGGTCCACTTTTAATCGCTTCGTTTTGGTGACTAAGATCCACCAGATTTATCGGTGCAGTATCTTTGAAATCTTCAGACAGCAACAGAGATTCGCGAGTGAAATAGCTTTGTTGACATTTTACGTATGTACATATCATACAACAGAGCATAACGATCACGATCAGAGTTCAAGCTGAGGTCATTATACGGATATGTATCAAAGTTTAAGTGCACTTTAACATCATGCAAATGACAATGTTGAAACTTGTTGTTCCTTCGAAAAGCACGGACTTTCAGTGGCTTCTGTATAAACCGCGGTCTTTAGTTCTGCGTAGATAATTTAGCGTTCAACAGGTGGTTGCTTCCTTGAGCAAGAGATGGATTGAAATGACCGGTGTGAAGTTAGAACCAAATTTGCAGAACCCGGCGAAAAACGGTTTAACAGAGCTGCTGTTAATTAGCATACTGCGGTGTATTACCTTTTTACATTTGAATTTGCCGCGATTAGGTTCGTGTCAGAAAGAATAAGGTTCGTGTCTTATCTAATTTATGGCCTCTTTTTATAAAAAAAAACAAAATATTGAGGTGGATTTTATTTTTATATTTGAATTTGCCGCGATAAGAGGTTCGTGTCAAAAAGAATACGGTTCGTGTCCTCTACATAAAAAAAACATCTTTTTACAACAATTTCATTGCACTGTTTTAGGGAACTATGTTAGCCACAAAATTATGGAAGATTATGGAAATTTTCAACCTTAAATGACAGAATAAAATTTTTAAGAATGTCTCCTTCAGCTCTTGTCATATGTTTCTTTTTACCAAATGAGGCACTGTACATTTTACGGAATCTGTAATTTATACAGAAAAGTATTATAAGGTATTCACAACCCAGGACAGCATGAAGCCCGATCAAAGTCTTCCCGTTGATCTGCCTAAACGGAAAAGCTGTCATATGTAGTGGAAACGTTCAGAGTGTATAATTGCTGTTAAAAAAAATTCTCCTAAGATAGATTTTTAATTCTTTGTTAGAATTTTTTCCTACGCCATTAGTTACTATTTTGCTTAAGTTTAAGTTTAAGTTTTTGTTTACGTTTAGTTTTTGTTTAAGTTTAAGTGGCATGTTTTAGAAGTGGAGGAAAATCACTTATAGTGATGGAAGCTTTAACATTTTATTAATTAATTTCAAGAATTCTGTGATAATATTATTTATAATGAGAAAAATATAATTTTTGAGGGAATTTGGCCTTGTAGCTTTGTTACACGGTACTTTTGTCACAGAATAATATTCATTTCACGAGGCATTTCATCTCAAGTTGAAGCTCGACGCATAATACCGCTTAATCAAATGTGGTCTCTGGTCTCAAAGATATCGGGACTAGAACCTCTTTTTCACTTTAAATCCCTATCTTTTTCCGTACAATTTCTTCATATATCGAAGATAAAAAAATAAATATAAAAGCAGAAAGACATAAGACTATATATTTTTTCATTAAGCTACAATACTTCATTCAACCAATTGGTTTTCCATCGCGCTGCACTATACTGATAAATGAAATGTTACAAAAATTTTATAATTGCACGGAAAAACGTAAATTTTTTTACATTTTGTACGAACATTTTAAACATTTTTCACAGTTCTGTGATCAGTTTTGACACCTTGAAATATATTTTTCACAAGTCGGAACAATTATTCTAGAGGAATTTACGGCGATAAGACAGAAATTTAATTTGTAAAATAAGTAAGAAAGACCAAGGAAGTAGGCTTTAAGCATGGTTGCAAGTTACATGGAGAACTCATTTGATTGTGGTTATTTTGAAATAGACAAATGGGATCTCTCATTATTTTTGCATGGATTTATTTATATTAATTAATTTAATGTTTAATTAGTTACTAGTAATTTCTTAAATGTCTGAAACATAACAAGGCAACTATATAATCAATTTCTTTTGTTAAAGTTTGACACTTGTAAGTTTCCAGTTTAATTATATTGTAAATACATATATTATTTTTTCTATGACCTCTATGACGTTCTATGACGTTTTTCATATGACGTCACACATTACAAAATATTACTAATATTTTGGTGAAGCATTTTATAAAATTTTTATGTTTATCATAGAGATACACATACTTTATATAAATAATAGCTTCTTGACTAAACTGAAATAAAGTAACAATTCAGTATAAATGAAATTGTGAATACACGCTACTTTATTAGGTGTGGAATTTTTAATGCTGGAGGTGTTTTTTGAGTTTTTTTTTATTTGCTTCTGTATATTTCTTGTCAAACCCGCCATATACTCTAAATTATTTTTTTAGTAGTTTTTCAATCACATATTGGCTGTCGCACTGTGTAATTAATAAATAAAAAATACATTCTTTATTATACATATTTGTTTTCAACCTTTACTTTACACATTAACACCGAAATCGTTTCCCGATGTAGTACCTGATGCATTGACACCAACAGCACTTGCCGATTTCAACGACAGATTTTTAAATAAATCCTCTGCTTTGCAAACCTGTACAAATTGTAAATTGGTACGGGCAGATAATGCAGGAGACGTTTTATTTCTACGAACATACTTCGCAAAAAACTTTAACCAAATTAATGACTGTTGCCAAAGGGCTTGCCGCCATTTCCGGGGAAAATAAGAGGGAAAAAACGATGACACGAACTCCGACATAGTTATAGACACAATTGCTCCTGTTTCAGAATACTTGTATCTCCCCCAATACAGTTTTTAATTTATTAGAAGAAATTTCAATAATTTTAAGACCGCCAAAGAAAATACCATGAATATGGAAATAATTACCACAATCAACAACACGGAAATGTGTAAGGATAACAGAACTAAATTTACAATTTCAATTAATAACGAGGATTACTTTAAAATTATAAATGAAGAAACATTGGAGTTACAAAAGGATTACGCTTTTTGAAGCCGAGAGTGGAGCAATTTATGACATGTGTATTGTCGGGTAAAGGGCAAACTAACCAAGTTAAATGCTTATATAAAATAAGATTCAGTTTCAGGTAAGAGCTACATTACCGGCGAGGAAAGGATCGCGATGTTTAAAAAAAAAATTGTTTAATATGTATCCTCAGGAATATAGAGAGGCATGCGTTAAGAACGCGAATTATGATAGTTTGCAAACAGAAAAAAATTTGCAAAATATATTATCGGATGCCACTATTCGGAAAATTCGTAGTGAAGCCTTGAAGGATTTCGATTTTGATAGCGATGACTTCAAAGATATTTTAATAATGATGGGTGAAGAAATGAAAATAGGTGATATTTTCATACAAAAACTACAACAATGTAGATATACACGTATATAGTGAGACAAATTAATTGCATAAAGGGCGCTACAAATTTAGAAGTCTTAGGACATTTAGATGCCACCGGTGGAATTGTCCGAAACTTAAAGGAAGCAAATAATATTATATATTAATACACCTTAGTCGTGAAGACGCCAAAGAAACGAACATTCGCTATATCAGAGCGAATAGCCTCACTTCACGAGCAGACCTCTATTGGATACTTTGTTGCTTGGAAAAAATTCTGACTTTCGTACTGAACTTCGGCTTCTGATAGAATAACTTTGAAAAAATACAACTACGGAAAAACGGGGTATGTGGACTAGTAGAGGGGTCTTGGGACTACACCCTGTATAAATTTGGTGAAATGGTGTTTTCGTATTTTGAAGAAAATCTCGTTACAGTTACGACTTTCGTACTGAAGTCAGGCTTCTGATAGAATAACTTTGAAAAAAATATAACTACGGAAAAACGGGGTATGTGGTCTTATAGAGGGGACTGAGGACTACACCCTGTATAAATTTGGTGAAATAGTGTTTTCGTATTTTGAAGAAAATCTCGTTACAGTTACGACTTTCGTACTGAAGTCAGGCTTCTGATAGAATAACCTTGAAAAAAATACAACTACGGAAAAACGGGGTATGTGGTCTTATAGAGGGGACTTGGGACTACACCCTGTATAAATTTGGTGAAATGGTGTTTTCGTATTTTGAAGAAAATCTCGTTACAGTTACGACTTACGTACTGAAGTCAGGCTTCTGATAGAATAACTTTGAAAAAAATACAACTACGGAAAAACGGGGAATGTGGTCTTATAGAGGGGACTTGGGACTACACCCTGTATAAATTTGGTGAAATGGTGTTTTCGTATTTTGAAGAAAATCTCGTTACAGTTACGACTTTCGTACTGAAGTCAGGCTTCTGATAGAATAACTTTGAAAAAAATACAACTACGGAAAAACGGGGTATGTGATCTTATAGAGGGGACTTGGGACTACACCCTGTATAAATATGGTAAAATGGTTTTTTCGTATTTTGAAGAAAATCTCGTTACAGTTACGACTTTCGTACTGAAGTCAGGCTTCTGATAGAATAACTTTGAAAAAAATACAACTACGGAAAAACGGGGTATGTGGTCTTATAGAGGGGACTTGGGACTACACCCTGTATAAATTTGGTGAAATGGTGTTTTCGTATTTTGAAGAAAATCTCGTTACAGTTACGACTTTCGTACTGAAGTCAGGCTTCTGATAGAATAACTTTGAAAAAAATACAACTTGAAGAGTTTTGAAGAAAAACGCGTGTGAGTTTTTACTTGCGTACTAAGTTACTTGAATTGTGTCGATAAAAACGCAGCTTGGAAAAAGCGCAGAAATTTCGGCATTGCCTTTTTTGTTGTCGTCTTCGAAGCTCTGTTTTCTTATCCGTAATAATTATTAAATTGGATTTTACTGATCATTACCCTAATATTTCTTCACTTTTTGAATGAAATTGAAACTTTATAAACATTAAAGAATCTAAAAATACTAGTAAATATAGTAATAATAAAAAAATAACCAATATAGAAATAGTAAAACATTCCCGTACTTCGTACGCTAATTTAAGTTTGAGTTGATCCTCCACTGAATTTCCGTTACTTTAAATTAACTCTGTTAGGCTTGGTATTTAAAATTTTCACCTCTGCTAAAGGTAGGTTTATAACATTTCACCTCTATTAAAGATGGGTTTTAACATTTTTGCTTCCGTTCAATAGATGTTATTACCGTTTTCGCCTCTGTTAAAGCTTTGTTCATTGTCAGATAAAGTTTAACAGAAATTTCTGGTTTTTCGCCGGGTTGTAACTTCACGCCAGTATTGAAATGACAATCCCAACTACGGAATGTTATGGACGGCTTCACATCAATGGGAGCCATATTTATTGTTCTATGCTTTTTCTTGTTGTATTCGTTGACCAAGTTTTTATAATTGTCATCCATCCATCGATACGATCCATGGTAACTAAGTTCCCTCCACATAATTTGTTTTAGTGTCCCATTAAATCGCTCAACAATTGATGCCTTTAAAACACTGTACGAAGAGTAATGGTTGACATGGAATTTCCTCATAAAATTTTTAAATTGTCGATTGAAGAATTCTTCGCTATCATCGGTTTGTAAATTTCTCGGTATCCGACCCAAATTGAATATGATTTCCATGGTTTTGGTGACATCAGAGGATGTTTTCGATTTTAAGGGTATAGCCCAGGCGAATTTTGAAAATGAATCTCTTACGGTGAGAAGAAAGCGAAATCCGTTGTTATCCGTGGAATAAATTCCATTTATACTAAATCCGCTTGCCAGAGGTCGTCGATCCATTTAGTCTTCGTTTAAAATTTTTTCGAGCATGAGTGTGAAGCTGCTCAACTAAACCCCGCTTTTTAGTCATTTCGACATTTCTTTTAGAATTTTTTCCTCCAATGCGGCTATTGATTTCGGTTTTTGTGCTTGTTGAAATAGGTAGCTTTAAATTCGTTTTAGTTGTTCTTTGATACATTTTGTGTAATCTTGAATATAACTGTCGACGTATTCTTTAGTGTCTTGAAGTTTTGTGCAGACTTCTTTAATGCCGCTATCTATTCTTTCCTTTAGCATTTGCCTTTCTTTTTCAAATTCTGTAGTAATCCGATTCATACAATCTTCCACAAAAGACTGTTGCAGCATCATCATTTTCAACAGGCCCACCAACACTCTTTAAACGCTTCCGGCGAAGATCCATATGGTTATATTTATCCAAATTAAATCCCAAGACTTTTCAAAAATTTCTCTTTAATTTATTATTTGATGCTTCTCGCATGGAATGACGACCGAACATCTCGACACTCTTTGTCAATTAGGCATACAACTCTATTAATACGCTATATTTATATAATTATATTAGCTGTGAGTATAATAAAAGTCATAATAATAATCTATCGAACAATTCATTCGGATCATTCCAGAAAATGTTTTAGGCTTTTGCGGATTGACTGTCATTAAACCCGTTCCTTTTTTATGTTTTTTTATGTGGGTTAATTTGTCAATGGAGATTTCTGAATAATGGAGAGTCTCTGAATACCTTTATGTTGTTGGTGTACTTGAAAGCCCTGGTCCCCTTCATTTGCGAATTTTCATCATAATTACTTTTGTGAGCCCTAGTATTGATTAAAATTGTTTCATAGACTTGTAGATCTGCTTCGTTATAATTTGATGGTGTTTTGTGGAACAAAATTGGAAGAGACCGGGTGTAAGGTTAAATGAAATAGGAGGTGAGGTGCCAAAAGGTTTGTCTGACATGTTTATTTCTCCGTTTTGCATTTTGAAAGCACTGTTTCCGAATCTCCAATCAGCATCAGTAGTAGGAATATGCCGGTTCTAAACCATATGCATCCTCCCGTGTATTTCGGCGGAGTAATCCTCCAATGGGGCCATTGTGTGTGTAAGAGTGAGATAGAATATATGAGTGCAGAGTAGAGTTGCCAGATCGAGGGATTTTGTCATGTGATTTTTGTGGACATTTGGTGACTTTTTGTTGGGATTTGAGGACTTTTTGTCTGGATTTGGGGACTTTTTGTGAGGATTTTTTGTGGGGTATTTGGGTATTTTTTCAGGTATTTTTTCGAGGGATTTTGTTATGTTAGGTGGCAACCATGGCGGCTGGCGGACGGACAGACGATCAGTCGGTCGGTCGGTCGTCGGTCGGTAGGAGATGGAGAGGGGAGGGTATGTGAGTATTGGGAGACCAGCAGGGGCAAGAATTGCCTTTGCCTTTGGAATTGCTGTTCTAGGATATCATATTAAGATTTTTTATACTCTACTCGCGAAGGGAGTAGGGTATATTCACCTTGTTCTTCCGTTTGTAACGCAGAGAAGGAGACGAGATAGATATAGAAAAGTATATATATTCTTTCTCAGCGTCACCTCCTGAATCGATTTAGCCCTGTCCGTCCGTCTGTCTGTCTGTCTGTCAGTCTGTCTGTCTGTCTGTTGAAATCACGATTACGAGAGAACGAAAAGAGATATCGCGATGAAATTTGGCACAAATATTCTTTGTTATGTAGGGCTGTTTGGGATTGAAAATGCCAATAAGCTTGCCAAAAATGGGCGTACCACGCCCTCTGATAACAAAGTTGGCAATATCTCGTGAAAGGTACAAGATATTGATATGTAATTTTATCAGGATATATAGGGAAGCATTACCAATAAGCTTGACAAAAATAGGCATGCCACGCCCACTCATACAAAAGTTGTCAATATCTGGTATCACGAGGTATCTACAAGTATTACTTTAATTTACTTTGTGTACAAAATGGGCGTGTTCCGGCCACTTATACAAAAGTTGTCAATATCCCATAAACGGGTCAAAATATTAATACGTTCGTAATTCTATCTAGCAGTACCTAGAGACATTACAAAAACATTTTCCCGAAATGGGCGTGGTACGTCTACTTACACAAAAGTTGTTAAGTGGCGAAATTATAATTTTTTCAGTTACTCGGGTGTAGGGTATTTAGATTTCGGCCAGGGCGAAGACAACACTTCTACTTGTTTTATTGCTAAGTTGTGAATGGATGAGGATAGGATTTTTTATAAGCCAAGCGACTATGGGTTGTGTGTCGCATAGGGTTGGTGAGTGGAGTTATTTTTAGGAAATTTAGGAAGTATGCTGTTGTTGTTACTGTAGTTTTAATGTTTGCATGTAGGATACAGAGCTGTGGGAATGTGTGCTCGCGGGTGGCAGCTTGCTAAGCAGAGGCAGAAACTGCGTAACTCTACGTAAGCAGAAAATGCGTAAGCAGATGTAGTGTTGCAGTTGTTGTTGTGGTTTTAATATTTGTAGGTAGGTAAAGCTGTGGGAACGAGTACAGGCGTGCGTAGCGGCTGCGCAAGCAGAGGTAGTGTTGTTAGTGGGAAGTGTAATAAAATGTCAAGTGGCTGCGAGCTCCGTATGTTGGAACGCATGCGGTTGACGAATAGAGATGTTGAGGAAGTTTGACGCCTCTCTTCTAGGTGTTGGTAATTTTAATAATGCAGGGAGGTCGATGATTTCATTTTATGACATGTCAAAGAATATCCTTTTTTAAAATTCCGACACAAGCGGTCTAACAAATTAGTGTAAACATTTCAAAATTTATTTCATATTAAGGTTTTTAGTGATATGGTGTGATTGGATGAGGGTAAGATAGGGATATGTAGAGTGAGTGTCAGCGTGTGACTTGTGTTTTGTTCGTTTTGTTTATGAGAGAAGGCGAACTCCTCCTTGTGTTGCACAGGGTTAGTTGGTTGCTTGGTCAGTGGAGTTATTTTTATGAAATTTAGGAAGTATGCTGTTTTAGTATTTGTAGTTTTAATTTTTGTATGTAGGATACAGAGCTGAGGGAACGAGTGCGGGCGCGGATATAAGGTAAAATATGATATAATAAAACAATGTGAAATAAAATAAAAATGAAGTAAAATAAAAATAAATTTTTGAATATTTCTAGGATAGCCGGTCAACTTATCCTAATTTACTGTTTGATATCATTTTAATTCATAACACAGCTTCTGTGAATTATATAAACTACTGTTAGTTATAAACAATAACTCAACACAAGTAAAAAAACCTCTGATATCGTTTCGTTCGTGGTCTTTATATCAACTTTCGCATTAATCATATCACGTATCAGATGAGACAAATAGCTATTTTGCATTAAACCATTTCCTTTGTATGTCGTTGATGATTCATCATAACGGCTATCTGGTCTATCATAACAACTATCAGATCAGATCAGATTAGATCAGATCCTGTATATCAGCTGTGAGATTAGAGCAGGTCATGTATATTAACTACCAAATCAGCCATCTGATTGTCAGCCACAAAGATTGTACATATCATGTAAGCGACCGTATTAATGTGGATTTTATTACTGAAAAAAAAATAAAACAACTCAAACGCTTATATACTATATGTTGTTCGTATACACATGTATGCATTTAATTTTAATAAAAATACAATAGTTCCAATAATACATATTTCAAGAAATCATAATACAATTGTAAAGCTAATTTCGATTAATATGTTCATAAAAAGATATGGTTATGTATGATTATCTGTTGATAAGATGTTCTCTTGGTATGCAAAATATGTATGTGAAAGTTACTCAATTATGTCGGCTTCTCGTAATTCTTCGTTGTTTGAGGGTGTAAACTCATCACAACCGTTCCTTTTTTAGGGCGAAGTGGTGTGGACATTAATAAAGACTTATCGCTGAATAATCCCTTTATGATGTTGGTGTACTTGTAAGCCTTAGATCCCTTAATTTGCTTATTTTCATCATAGTTACGTTTGTGAGCATTAGTATTGATTAGAATTGTTTTGTAAACGTGTAGATTTGTTTCGTTGTAATTTGATGGTGTCTTGTGGAACAATAACTGAAAGAGACCGGGTGTAAGGTTGAAAGAGGTGTGGGATGAGGTCTCAAACGGTTTGTTTGACATGAATATTTCGCCGTTTTGTGTTTTGAAAGCACTGTTTCCGAATCTCCATTCACCATCTAATCCTCTGTTCAGTCCGTATGCTGTATCCAGCTAATTTTGCTGCTCTAATTTAGATAAATCCATGTCTTCAGTTCATTTGTTTGCTTCCTCTGAAACATCCATTTGAGAGAAAAAGGTACCACCAACATCATCATTATCATCGTCATCATTGCTCTTGGTAAGAGTTTCGTTTGTAAAATCGATCTCTTTCTTTGCTTTAACTGGGGTACTGGACCGGTGTGAAGTTAGCCCCAAATTTGCAGCACCCGGCGAGAAATGGTTTAACAGAGCTGCTGTTAATTAGCATACTGCGGTGTATTACCTTTTTACATTTGAATTTGCCGCGATTAGGTTCGGATCAGAAAGAATAAGGTTCGTGTCTTATCTAATTTATGGCCTCTTTTTATAAAAAAAAACAAAATATTGATGTGGATTTTATTTTTGAATTTGCCGCGATAAGAGGTTCGTGTCAGAAAGAATACGGTTCGTGTCCTCTACATAAAAAAAACACCTTTTTACAAAAATTTCATTGCACTGGTTTAGAAAACTGTGTTAGCCACAAAATTATGGAAGATTATGAGCAAATTTTCAACCTGAAATGAAAGAATAAAATTTTTAAGAATGTCTCCTTCAGCTCTTGTCATATGTTTCTTTTTACCAAATGAGGCACTGTACATTTTACGGAATCTGTAATCTATACAGAAAAATACTATAAGGTATTTAAAAAAAATTTAATCAAAAGTAATTTAAACTGAGAAAGAAATGGAAATGCGTTGCGTCGTTCGAGGAGCGAACCCAGAACAGCATGAATGCAGATCAAAGTCTTCTCGTTGATCTGCCTAAGCGGATAAGCTGTCATATTGAGTGGAAACATTGAGAGTTTATAATTGCTGTTAAAAAAAATTCCCCTAAGATAGATTTTTAATTCTTTGTTAGAATTTTTTCCCACGCAATTAGTTACTATTTTGTTTAAGTTTAAGTTTTTGTTTAAGTTTAAGTGGCATGTTTTAGAAGTAAGAGAAAATCGAATATATAGTAGTAATGGAAGCTTTAACATTTTATTAATGAATTTGAAGAATACTGTGATAATATTATTTATAATGAGAAAAATTGCGTTACAAACGGAAGAACAAAGTGAATATACCCTACTCCCTTCGGGTGTAGGTTATAATGAATTAGAAAATTCCTTAAATAAAAATTAACGTAATAAAATTGTTTACACTGCTTTATTTCCTTGTTTTGGCTTTAATCACAATGTGCCCCTATTCCAGTGATGCACAAATAGCTCACATTTTTCCCATGGAATTTAAAGAATATAACCTAACGAGGCCTTTCCAGGATTTATTTTTTCACAGTCGGCTTTATAATTGCTTATATTGCTTATATAATCTTTAAGGAAATGCTCAATATAATATTTTCCATGAATTTTATTGAGCGCAGGTAGCTTATATTAATTGCTAAAATGGTGCCCCTATTCAAGTGACGCGAAGTGCAGAGCTGGGACGTAATCATTCCTTTCGGAATTAAATTCCACTTAATTCCAATTCCAAGGAATTAGGAATTTTGAATTGAGGCTCACTCAGACAAAGGAATGGAATTAAGAAAGCCTAATTCTTTTTGAAGGAATTGGAATTTGGAATTGAGGCTCACCGAAACAAAGGAATGGAATTGAGAAAGCCTCAATTCTTTTTGAAGGAATTGGAATTTGGATTGAGCACATCAATTCCTTCAGAGGATTGGAATTGTAAGACGGCAATTCCAAGGAATTGGAATTGGAATTGAAAATTTTATCTGTTTTTTAGGAGTTTAAGTGGAAGGAATTCAATTACTTTGCTAGTGAAAGGGACCTTAGTGTGTGAGCAGTTTGGCGACGCAAAATTGGCGTAGAATGTGAGCAGAGGTTCAAAAAAGGCTGCTTTTGGCAAAAAATTTTTACTGTTGGAATCGATAGAGAATTTTTATTGTAATGCGAAACGTTTTTTATTACAAGAGAATATGACATCAATAGTTTTAAAATATTGTTACGTAAATTTAGATTCACGGGTACGACTCTCTCTTAGGTTCGATATCTGGATTGTGAATAATCTAATAAAACTCAAAAGTTTTTTATGCAAACTTCTCGCAACGTTGGCAAATCCGGGTACAAAGCGTTGGTAATATGTACAGAGCCCAAGGAATCTTCGGACTTAATGAACATTCGTGTGTCGAGGCCAATCTCTTACCGATTTTATTTTGCCTTCATCAGTGTGGATTTCTCTAGTGGTGATTTTGTGGCCCAAATAAGTTACTTCGGTTTTAAATAGATTGTATTTCTTTGGATTCAACCGTAATCCAGCAGAAGCAATTCGTCGAAAGACATCTTCTAAATTTTTGAGGTGGTCATCAAAACTCTGGCCCATGACGATAATGTCATCAAGACACACCAAACATGTTTTCCAGTGAAGCCCTTTTAGTACGTGTTCCATTAAACGCTCAAAATTTGCCGAAGCGTTGCATAGTCCAAATGGCATCACGGAGAATTGCCACAATCCATCCCCTATGCTAAAAGCAGTTTTTTCGCGATGGGATTCCTCGTTCTCCACTTGCCAATAACCACTTTGTAAATCCAGCTTTGAAAACCATTTCGCACCGGATAACGTGTCCAAGGTGTCGTCTATTCGCGGCAGTGGGTAGCTGTCCTTTTTAGTGACATCGTTCAGCTTCCGATAGTCAACGCAAAACCGAGTGCTGCCATCTTTCTTTTTAACTAACACGACCGGTGAACACCATGGGCTAGTTGATGGTTCAATAACTCCACCTGTCTGCATTTCGTCTATTATCTGTCCCGCTTCTTCTCGTTTTGCTAGTGGGACTCTGCGTGGAGTTTGCCGAATCGGTCTTGCATCGCCAGTGTATATTCGATGTTGCACAATGGCAGTTCTTCCAAATTTATTGGCATCGTTGGCAAATATGGAGCTATAGTTCTCTAGTAGCCGTTTCGCTTTCATCTTTTCTGGCCCGCTCACCTCATTCAACCAGGTACCCACGATGTTAGGAATTTTCGTGCCATCTTTGAGAACCTCGTTTTCGCATTCCTGGGGAGGATTGTCACAATTAACCACGGCTTCCACAGCTTGGCATTGTCCCACTAACGCTCCTTTCTCCAAAGTGATCGGTGATCTGAACTCATTCATCACTCGAATTGGGATCCGCTTATTATTTCCCGTTTGTACCAAGGTTCGTCCAACCATTATATTTGCAGTCCTTTCTGATGCCTCTACTACCCACAGCTTGCTTGCTCCACAGTCTCCCTCTACACATGCCCACAGTACTGCTTCAGACTTGGGTGGAATCTGCTGACGGTGACTTACACTTACATTCCTGATCTGAGGCCGCTTATAACCAGTGCTTAGGGGTATCTCCATGTTCTGGCACGTCAGCATTCTTTTCTTCAGATCCAGAGTAAGACCATGTACTAGCATAAAATCCACGCCGATTATTACCTCGTCCATTATTCCAGCCACTAAGAAGGTGTGAACCACTTCTAACGTTCCAATCTGAACCTTGCACACCAGTTTTCCACAAATCGCAGCTTCCTCCCCTGTAGCTGTTCGTAGCTTGCAACCAATCAACGGCTCAACGTTATTCCCTGCTAGGTCTGATTGAATGATGGAATGTGTTGCACCCGTGTCCAGAGTTAAGACTAGCGATCGTCCGTTTACAGTCCCGTTTATGGTTAAATTATTGTTTTTACGCTGTATTTGTGAAACGGAGACAGTGGGGCAATCAGTTGTGGGAACCAGCTCACGCCCCTTTGAACTGGTTCGTTTTAGTTTAACGATCGTTTCTCTTCAGAAGCGCCACTTGCATCTTCGTTGCCTCTTTTCCTTGCATTTACGTTTTTCTTACCAGACGCATTACAATTCCGTGCCAGGTGTCCTGATGTTCCACAGCTGTAACACTTTAGTTCAAAGCCCTTGCGCGAGGTTGGCATCCTCTGAGAAATAGTCTGGATGAGATCCCTTATGGTTTTCTCTAGGGATTCACTTGGTTCAACTTCTAGCCGATGAACTCTAAGTGCCTTATTGCTTAAAAGGCATGCTGTTTCCTGCGTCAAGGCAAATGACACTGTTTCGGCAAACGTCTTCTTTGGCATGGAGTAGACTGCACGTGTGGTATCCGCATCTCGTGTACCACTCATAAACGCCTGAATTTTAAGTAATTCAGTTACTTCCGCTGGTGCATCTGCGTTGGTCAAATGCGCGAGCCGCTCTATCTCCGTTGCATATTCTTGTAACGACTCGTTTGCTTTTTGGTAACGATTCATCAGCTCCATTTGAAACACTTGTTTTCTATGGTCGCTACCATATCGTCGTTCAATCGCTGCCATTAACGCGTCATAATTACCACGCTCAATTTCAGGAACTGTTTGCAGAACTTCGACGGCGGAGCCTTTCAATGATACTACCAAAGCTGCCACTTTATCCGCCGTAGTCCAGTGATTGGCTTGCGCTGTGGTCTCGAACTGTAGTTTAAAAATTTTAAACGGTATAGTTCCGTCGAACGTTGGCGCTTGCAATTTCGTTGCGCTAACAGCTGTAACTAGACCACTGGGCTGTATTTCTCGCACATGACCATCCAGCCGCTGTATTTCTGATTCTAGTCTGGATTCTAATCTGTGTAATTCATCCTCCATTTTATCCTGCCTCGCCTGCAATATGGAAGAGTTTCCTTCTATACGAGATAGTTGGTCCTGCAGTTGCGAGGTGTTTTGTGTAAACTGCTCCTGCAATTGTGAAGTGTGTTGGGCCAGTTGCTCCTCCATACGTGAGGACAGTTGCTCCTTCAATTGAGAAGTGTTTTGTGCCAGCTGCGCCTCCATACGTGAGGACAGTTGCTCCATTGCTGCTAAAAGCACATTCATGTCAAATGCTGGAGCTGGCTGCGGCTCTATCAACTGCTCCTCGACTTTAGATGAAACTCCTGAAGCATCATGACAGAACTCATGTTCTTCAACATCGATGCCCTCACTCTCCATTGCTTTACGCAACCGTGCTTGTAGATCTGCCTTATGGCCTGTCGCAGGCAAACCTCTAGCCTCCAGCTCTTCCCTCAGCTGGGGTATTCTCAGTTCAGTAAACTTCACCATAATTTAGGATTATTCAGCAATCCCACTTCTGACACCAATTGTTACGTAAATTTAAATTTACGGGTACGACTCTCTCTTAGGTTCGATCTCTGGATTGTGAATAATCTAATAAAACTCAAAGATTTTGCTGTTCTTAATTTCACAGATTTTATTCTTTTATTATTACACTTATTAACACTTATTTCTTGACGCTATGCTCACAAGGTGTCGATGTGTACTGTTTAATAACCAAATTCGAACTAACTCTCTGAGACGCCCTGCAGCAGTTGATACTGCTGCGGAAGGTTCTAGAATTATGTAGCAAATTCTTGATCTATCTATTTGATCTATCCCGCGCTATATGTCGTTGTGAAAGATCGTGGAATTTTCTAGCAAATTGTCGATCTATCTCGCGCTAGATGTCGCCGTACAAAGATGTGAAAGCTTGTGAAACTAGCTATCTATGCGGTCTATGGTTTCCAGAACTTTCGCGAAAGTTTCATTGTAAATTCGTCACAATATGTATAACAAACTGTGCTTCGGGATTTGTGCAATATGCACTTGAATGTAAGTACCAAAATGCGAGCTTATTTGCTCTTAGTCAAACACGCCCACAGACCATAAATATCAATAAGACATAACGGTACATACCTTACGTGAAAGTAGATGGTTCCAGGAATAAAATGAGGTATATACCATTCAAATCCGTTTGTAGAGATTTGTGAAATATGCATTTGAAAAAGATGTGAGAGTGAGATAATAGTAAGTGAAAATAAGGTATCAGTCAAACACGCCCACAGACCACAAATATCAATCGTAACCGGACATACCTCACGTGAAAGTAGATGGTTCCAGGAATAAAATGAGGTATATATCATTAAAATCCGTTTGTTGAGATTTGAGAAATATTCATTTCAAAAAGGTGTGGGAGTGTAGTAGGTGAAAAATAAAAAACAAAATAGTTATGAAGGCACTGAATAATCTTTACACAATATTAAACTTCGGTTTGAGGCAATACTAACAAAGATTTTAGTAGAGCCATTTGTTGGTGATATATATACACTGCGCGTCACTTGAATAGGGGCATCATTTTAGCAATTAATTTAAGCTACATGCGCTGAATAAAATTCATGGAATATATTATGTTGAGCATTTCCTTAAAGATAGAGCAATTATAAAGCCTACTGTGAAAAATTAAACCCTGGAAAGGCCTCGTTAGTTTAAATAGGTGATATTTTTTAAATTTCATGGGAAAAATGTGAGCTACTTTTCCAACACTTGAATAGGGGCACATTGTGTTTAAAGCCAAAACAAGGAAATAAAGCAGTGTAAACCATTTTTTTACATTAATTTTTATTTAAGGAATTTTCTTGCTCAGCGTCACCTCCTGAATCGATTTAGCCCTGTCTGTCCGTCTGTCTGTCTGTTGAAATCACGATTACGGGAGAACGAAAAGAGATATCGCGATAAAATTTGGCACAAATATTCTTTGTTATGTAGGGCTGTTTGGGATTGAAAATGGTAAGATCGGTAAACAGCCACGCCTACTTTACATACTGAATATAAAGGCACCCCGTTTCAAAAAATGTTATAATCTGAATATTTCATAAACCGTGTGAGATATTAAGATAAAATTTTATTCCGGAACATACAGCGCCATTACTACAGCGCAGTAATCAATGATTATCGGTCATCAAATTGGTGACCAGACTCGTACAATTTTGTCGATAACCACCCCCACACGTTTTCCAATATATTAAGCAAGGTAACGTGTTGCTCGCTAATGCAACTTTTTACAATCCTTGCAGTATGTATCGTTTGGAAGCGAAAGCTGTTTGGAGGATTGCTTTGTAGGAGTTAGCAGTCATTTTATTCGTTTTAAACTCCAAATCAATAGCTCCATAATACGATATGGCTCCCCAGACCATAACTCCACCTTCTCGGCTATGATGACCTCCTCGCAGTGAATATGGTTTTCTTCATTCTCCTCACTAAACTTTCTGAATGTCTATTTCCTTTACAATAAAATAATTTACAGTTGATATTACAATTTTTTATTCTGATTTCTTTTTAAACAAACAAGTAGCTTTGTTACAAATCAAACGGGTTAAAAATAATTTTAAATTTTATTGGTAAAAATAAGGTGTCAGTCACACATGTTAGATATCTAAAAACGGCATATGAATTTTTTAGAAGCTATGGTAATAGTAGAAAACCAATTATTTATTTACATAAGAAAGCTACTGACAAGATGCACTTTATGTTCATTTATATGTAATTGCTTATGTTTACAAAATATATGCTGACTTCTTTTAGAATAAATAAATGAGATGTAAGGTACACTATTAAAAAGATATAATTATAATACTGATTTAGTAACAATGAATTTTAACTATAAAATATTACGTTATAATATAAAAATTAATAAAGAAAAATATGAAGTATTTTATATAATACTGATTTACTGAAGTATATAATTATAATACTGATTTAGTAACAATGAATTTTAACTATAAAACCTTACGTTATAATATAAAAATTAATAAAGAAAAATATTAAGTAAAAATGCAAAATTTAAAAACTGAAAAGTTCTCACCAAAATTTTTAAATGTATATTTCATCTTTACAATGAGATAATTTACAGTTCATTTTAAGATTTGTTTAATGATTTCTTTTTAAACAAGTAACAATGTTACAAATTAGAAATTAACTTTAAAAAACTTTAAAATTTAAAAATATAATAAAAGGTTAAAAATAACTTAAATTTACTTCATTTCGGGCTGCTAATTCTGCTAAAATTTCTGCCTAAAACAGAAAGCTTCTCTGCTCTCAAAGCTGTTCTGTTGTTTTATTTGATTTTGTGTTTGACAAGCACTGGTATCCACTAGTGGTGGAAAGATCAGATAAAACCCATAGATAAAAACCATTTGATCCAGTGCGTGTTCATATTTTGAATAAAAATTCGCTTTGCCGCAAAAAATGCGGCGAATCGGTTGCTGCGAATCGGTTTCTAACTTCACATCGGTGTATGAAGCACATATACAATGATCATGAGGGAACAGACATGACTTTTGGGAAATTTTTAAATATTAGTATGTAGAGAGTGTTGGAAAGATACATATGTACGGATTACCGGTAGGTAATCAGCAAATATTATCCGATTGATGATAGACATTATAGAAAAGGCTTTGATATTTACATCCAACTATTAAAGAAAGCACCCCGATACTTTTATACTAGTGTGAAAACGCCTTTGAACTAATTTTATCTAAAGCTGATAGCTGATACATCCGATCGGATAGCTGTTGCACCTGATCGGATCTATTCTGATCTGATAGCTGATATACCTGATCTGACCTGATCCTGTTGCATCTGATGCTAAGAATGAATGAAAAAATATTAAAAGACCTGGTAAAATCCAGACGTATTTTGAAACAGAAATTTCGGAATCTAAAACTGAGTAAAGCAGACGTTGAAAATCGATTAGAAGAGTCGCTTAAGCCAATCACAAAACCTTTAAAGGAATTGCTACGAAACACTACAACAACAACAACATCGACATCAACAAATATCAACAAGAATGCTCTAGATTTTACGCATGATGAGATGCCACTCATACTAAAAACAAGTACACCGCATAAAGCAAAGAAAGAGATCGATTTACAGACGAGACTCGTACCAATAGTAATGAAGAGGAAACCTTTTTTCTCAAATGAATGATACAGTGGAAGAGGAACAGATGTTAGTAGTAGGAATATGACGGTTATAATCCATATGCATCCTCCCGTGTATTTCGGAGGAGTAATCCTCCAATGGGGGCATTGTGTGTGTAAAAGTGTGATAGAATATATGAGTGCAGAGTAGAGTTGCCAGATCGAGGGATATTGTCATGTGATTTTTGTGGCTATTTGGTGACTTTTTGTGTGGATTTGAGGACTTTTTGTGTGGATTTGGGGACTTTTTGTGAGGATTTTTTGTGGGGATTTGGGTATTTTTTCAGGTATTTTTTTCGAGGGAGATTGTTAGGTGGCAACCATGGCGGCTGGCGGACGGACAGACGAACAGTCGGTCGTTCGGACCCGTCGGTCGGTAGGGGAGATGGTGAGGGGAGAGTATGTGAGTATTGGGAGACCAGCAGCGGCAAGAGGCTTGTCTTTGGAATTGCTGTTGTAGGATATCATATTAAGATTTTTTTTATTGCTGAGTTGTGAATGGATGAGGATAGGATTTTTTATGAGCCAAGTGACTGTGGCTTGTGTGTCGCATAAGGTTGGTGGGTGGAGTTATTTTTTAGGAAATTTAGGAAGTATGCTGTTTTTGTTATTGTAGTTTTAATGTTTGTATGTAGGATACAGAGCTGTGGGAATGTGTGCTCGCGGGTGGCAGCTTGCTAAGCAGAGGCTACGTAAGCAGAAACTGTGTAAGCAGAAGTAGTGCCATATCTTGGCACGCATGCGGTTGACGAATAGAGATGTAGAGGAAGTTCGACGCCTCTCTTTTAGGTGTTTGTAATTTTAATAATGCAGGGAGGTCGATGATTTTATTTTATGACTTGTCAAAGAATATCTTTTTTTCAGATACCGACACAGGTGGTCTAACAAATTAGTGTAAACATTTCAAAATTTATTGCATATTAAGGTTTTTAGTGATATTGTGTGATTGGATGAGGGTAAGATAGGGATATGTAGAGTGAGTGTCAGCGTGTGACTTTTGTTTTGTTCGTTTTGTTTATGAGAGAAGGCGAACTCTTCCTTGTGTTGCATAGGGTTAGTTGGTTGGTTGGTCATTGAAGTTATTTTTTTTATTTTTATTTCAATTTAAAATTTATTTATTTTTTTTATTTTTATTTCAATTTGCCGTCCTCGGTGGCGCAGTGGGTGATAACCTCGTTGCGTGCTCCGGGGATGCGGGTTCGAATCCCGCCTTGGGCATGGATGTTAATTGTGTTGTTTTCAGCGTACTTAAGACCTAGCCTAGCGCTATTCGTTGTACAAAAACTAAAAAAATAGTTCCACAAGTTACAAAAAAAAAAAAAAAAACTTTCCACTCCCTCCCTCCCTCTATCAACCCTCTTAACAGGAGCTCGTGCTAGCACAAAAAAGCTTTGAAGCTTAGCAGCTCCTGACCTCTGATATAGAAAAAAGAAAAGAAATAGTCATAAGAAAATTGAAAGGATACATTTCAGATAAAATGTAATTAGTAGATAGAAGAAGAAAGTAAGAGTGAAGAGAAGAGGAGGATAGTTTAAATAGATGTTATCATAAGTGAAGTAATTGCATCGAAATTAAATGTTAGGAAGAGATAGAGAAAGAAAAAGGGAAAAGTATTTTAAGTTAATTAAGGTACCAGCTCAGGAGGAAAAATGATTTAAAATGGCACGCTTAAAGGTTTCAGTCGATGAAATTGCCCTAAGGCTACTGGGCAAAGAATTCCATAGCCTGACAGCATTGATGAAAAAGAACCTTGAAGCGTTTAGCGATTTGAAGGATGGAATAATAAGTAGAACACTTCTCCGGGAGTGCCCAATTCTCAATTTGTCAAACAGATAAAAAGGTGTCCTTTTGTAGATAAGCTTATGCAGGAAAATACAGTTTCTAGCATTAAGATAACTGATTATGTCACATCCAAGTATACCACGCTTATAATCTCCCATATGTTCAAAGTAACGGATACCGTAGACATACCTTGTAGCATTATTAGAAGCAGCAGACAGCTTCATATACGAGCACGAATCAAGCTTACTAAATATAACACATGAATAGGTTATATAAGGAATTATAAGCTGTATGACAAGTTTGCGCCTAATCTCCAACGGAGTGAATGCAGCGGAAGGTCTTAGATTACGCAATGCCAGGTAGATCTGACGGACAAGATAATTAATATGATCACTACAAGTGAGTTTGGAATTGATCCTATAACCAAGATTAGTTATCTTATAAACAAACTTTAATTTATGAATCCCCAGAGAAACATCAGAAAAATCACAAAAGTACACTGTTTCTTTCGAGATAGGAAGCACAAAGGTTTTCATCGGATTAAGGATGAGACGGTTTTTATTAGCCCAACGTAGAATGATATTTAAATCCTCGTTCAACTTAAAAACAAGATCCTCCTTAAGATTACTATTACCAGATAAAAAAATTGTCATCTGCATACGCATGAATAGAAGAGTTCACACCAGTCGAAAATATATCATTTATGAATAAAGAAAACAGTAGAGGCCCCAATACTGAGCCTTGTGGCACTCCACTAGAAATAATACCCAGCTGTGAAAAGGAAGAAGCACCCTTGACTTTTTGCGTTCTATTCGATAAATAGCTCTTAAGGAGACTAACCGCACTATCGGAGAACGCGAAGAAATGCTTAAGTTTCAAACAGAGTAAGATATGATTTACCATGTCGAAGCTTTTGAAAAATCAACCAAACATAAAAGAGTCAGCATACCTTCATCATAAGAAGGACGAATATCATCTATAACTTTGAGCACAGCTGTTGAAAAACTGTGCCCGGCCCTAAAACCAGACTGGAAAGGGTGTAGAAAGTTATTTTCAGTTATATACAACGATATTTGTTTTGCAAGAAGTGATTCAAAAGCCTTTGACAGAGGCAATAAGATGCTGATTGGCGGTGGCGAGATCTGTCTTCTTGAAGCGGCTTCTTGAAGCCGGCTTCGAGAAGAACGCGTGGCGACACCTAGTTTCTTCTTTCATGTACGTGTGATTTCTAAATGTGTGTGAGTGAAATTTACTGAATTTCCGAATGTTCGCCAGAGTTGCCATAATTATATTGCATGATGATTAACAATAAAAAAAAGGAATTTATATGTGTATAATTTCTTTTAAATTAAAATGAATCGCATAGTTGCAAAACACGGCCGAATTCGTGACCAAAATAGGATAAGTAAACTAAATTTCTAAAAAAATAGAATTTTTACAAAGAATCGGCATGGCAATCATACAATTTCATTATGGCGGACACTTCGTTTGTTGTTCTTTTGTTCTTCAGTTTTATACATACTTGTTTTTATTTTATATCAACACTTTATGATTTTAAATATATTTATTTTATTTTATTTACTGTTTTTTAATCATATTTTTCAATTTTCACTTTATTTAACACTTTATTTTCACTTCCAAAGCGCAGTATAAAAATGTTAATAAATCTTCGGGAAACCTCTTCGGAACTCGTTCGGGTGACAACTGTTTAATTGTGTGCGTAAGAAGAACCGAGAATTCAACAGAATTTCGGCTTCAAAAAAACTCTCCACTTGAAGAATGTGTGGAGACTTTTCTCTCCTCACATCCCCTCTCTTTCCCACAAACTTTTGAAGAAAGAAGAAAGAAGCCTTAATCTCGCCAGGCGGATTGGTCTATAATCATCAGGGAAGCTAGGATTAAGTTTTTTGGGTATAGGTGTAACTATTGCACTTTTCCAAAGACAGGGAAAAACAGATGTTGTAAGACAATGATTAATTATATGAGTGAATGGACTTATTATAGACGGAAAAATAATTTTGATAAGTCTAAGGTATACCTCATCAGAGCTAACAGATTTAGAATTAATTTTGTTCGGAAAATTGAAATAGAGAAGTATAAGCTGGTATAGAATAGTCATCAAAAAAGTATGGTAGGGAACTATTAGTATCAGAGTGACATGAAAGAAAGTGATGATGATGAGAAAGAGGGATCCTTCTCCACATTTCAGGAGAAGGATTTCTCTTCCATAAGCTACGTTGTCGATTGCGTTCACGAATGGCATCCTGAACACGATTAGTAAACCACGGAAAGGAGTTATTATTTATCTGAACTGATTTAAGCGGAACATGCTTAATAATAGTTATTTTTCAGGAAATTTAGGAAGTATGCTATTGTAGTATTTGTAGTTTTAATATTTGTATGTAGGATACTGAGCTGAGGGAACGAATGCGGGCGCGGATAGCGGCTGCATAAGCAGTGGCTGCGTAGGTTGTGCTGCCTATGCAGACGTAGAGTTGTTATTTATTTAATTGCTTTCCTTTTTAGACGCTGTCTCAGAAATTTAATGTAAGCATTAAGTGATTGAATCGAACTGCGGTTTGGTGGACATGCATGATCTGGAGCGTGGGCTGCGTAAGCAGATGTAGTGGCGTTGTTCTTGTTTTATTTAATTGCTTGAGATCGAACTATAGCTTGATTCGAATTTTGGTGGAATTGAATTGTATTTATTGTTTTAATAGCACTTTACTGAAGGCATTGGCGAGACAACTTTTTTATTTTGTTGTTGCTATTTTTGTTGGTGTTGTTTTGACATCGTATATTTTTGATATCGTTAATTTTTGATTATAACGCTAAATATTATATTACACAATATATATGTAATAAATATTATATTACACAGTTGTGATGTGACCGCGGATGGAGGCGGACGGTGCGCCCGCCAATTCAGCTTATAAACAGTGTTCGCGAAAATAAACAAAACAATAGTGAAAACCCACGCCGCGAAAATAAACAATAACCCCTCACCATACAACACTTTTTAACAAACAAAATAGTGCACTACTTAACTCAATACTTCATAACAAATAAATAAAACCTGATGAAAATATAACATATAAATAGACAATCTAACGCAATGCAGAGAAACATGCGAGGGGCTTGTTTATGCTCTCCGCAGTAAAGCTCAGCATTTCGTTGGTTTTCACTCTTCCTCCTTCTTCCTGGTCCCGTTAGGTGTGCAGGCGGCTGTGAGTGCACCGTGGGCTGAAGCGCGGCAAGATAAAGGCATAACACTTGTCTTGTCGCGTTTTGCTTTGCTTGCGGCGTACGCGTGGCTGCTTGTACGGCTGACCTTACACTTCACTACAGTGGGCGGCGATGACAAAATTCCGCATAGACTCCACTAATGTACGTGGCTTGAGGGCGAATTTCTTCGCGGTCTATGCGCATTTTTGTACTCACCAACCGCATATAATGGCACTGGGTGAGACCCAGGTGTCTGAGGGTGCAGATCCACTGGACTTTCACATGCCGGGGTACCATCTACTGCCATTATTTTTACCTCACAGAGGCCTCGCCTTATACATTCGCAGTGATGTTGCGTACCAGTGTCAGCAACACCTTTGCACGTCGGATGCCGAATTTAGCTCCATGTGGGTTAAGTTCAAAATCCAGTCGCACATCCTGCACTTCTGCTTCGTTTATAGAAGCCCGGGTCTAGGGAGGCTGCCAACTTTTGATAAATTGGACAGTCTCTCTGATTCGATCTCTAAAATTCTGGAATCGTATCCGAACAGTGAAATTGTTGTTGCTGGTGATTTCAATGTTCATAATTCCAATTGGCTACGTCATTCGAGTCACACAACACCTGAGGGTTTGTATGTTGAGTTGTTTGCTGAGTCTAATAATTTGACTCAATTAGTGAAGGAACCAACGCACTTTCCCTGCGTTGATGGGCAAAACCAAAATATTCTGGACCTCTTTCTAACTTCACATCACAGCAAGTATGATGTGAATGTTCTTGCACCTCTTGGTAATTCGGACCACGCTACAATTTCTGCTACCTTCCCATATTCTAGTATTCAATCCGCTCTCCAGACAGTTCCGAAGCGGAAAGTGTGGCTTTATGAGAAGGCTAATTGGGATGCGCTGAACTGCTTTTTCAGCCGTTTCAATTGGCAATTGTGTTTCAGAGATAGAAACATAAATGCTGCAGCAAAATTGGTAGAAAATATAATTTTATTTGGTATGAGGTCTTTCATACCTTATAAAGGAATTTCCATTAAACCAAAAGACCATTCCTGGTTTAATGCGACTTGCAGACAAGCAGTCAGGTCTAAAGAGGAAGCATTTAGGAATTGGCGTTTAAATAAAACTGCTGATACTAAACTGCTGCGCAATCAGGCCAGAAATAGGTGCAATGCCACTCTAAGGCGCGAAAAAGTTCTTTACGAGCAGCGCCTTAGACGCAGAGTTCTTGAATACCATAAGGGTAGCAAGAACTTTTGGTCGTTTGTGGGGAGGGTGAAAAATCAGACGAAATCGTCTATTCCAACTCTCCTTAAGGACGATCAGATCTTCACTCACTCGGTTGATAAAGCAAACTTATTAGCCAAAATGTTTGCTGAAAACTGCTCTCTTCCTGAGAGTAGTCAACCACTGCCCGCGGTTGATGGTGTATCTCATGCTATGCCTCAGATGCATTTTCGAACGCGAGCTGTTAAAAGAGTGCTTGCAGACCTCAATGTCAATAAGTCCTCGGGACCGGATGGCATTTCAGCCCATGTGTTGAGAAAGTGCGCCTCAACACTGGCTCGCCCATTGCGCAATCTCTTTAATTTATCTTTTACTTCAGGAGTTTTTCCCGCTTCCTGGAAGATTGCCAACGTGCAGCCAGTTCCCAAAAAAGGTGAGGCTACGAATCCTGCAAATTACCGGCCCATAGCAATCTGCTCAGTGCTCTCTAAAGTCATGGAGAGCATTGTAAATTTGAAATTGATGAGGTATCTAGAGAGCAACGAGTTGATCAGCGATCGCCAGTACGGCTTCCGTGCTCACCGTTCCACCGGCGACCTGATGGCGTTTCTCACAGAACGGTGGAGCAGTTGCATTCACCGGTTCGGTGAGAGCAAGGTTGTTGCTCTGGATATCTCCAAGGCATTTGACCGGGTGTGGCATAAAGCACTCGTGTCTAAACTGGCTGCTTATGGTGTCGGTAATACTTTCACTCGATGGATATCGAGTTTCCTCAGCGGCCGTTCTATAAGAGCACTCCATTAATGCTGGAGTTCCGCAGGGTTCGGTCCTGTCTCCGACACTTTTTCTTATTTTCATCAATGACCTTCTGTCATTGACATCAAACCCCGTCTACTCGTTTGCTGATGACAGCAGCATTTGTCATTCATATTCATTCTCCAGGCGTCCTTCTATTCTGGAGATCAATAGAAGGCGCAGAATTATGAATGACACACTCCAATCTGACCTCAACAAAATCCAGGAGTTGACCCCACTCCTGGGTCGATTTTAATGCGCGGAAGACCCAATGCTGTTTGTTGACCCACAAGCGTCTGGCGGGCGACAACTTTCCACCTTTAAATATGGGTGGTGTGGATATTAATGAGTCGGAGGCTCTTGATGTTCTGGGCATGTCAATCCAATGCGATCTTCGCTGGAACGATCACATCTTTGACGTGTCGAAAGAAGCAGCCAAGTGCTTAGGCTTTCTTAAGCGGTGTAAGAAGTACTTCACTCCAACCGATCTTCGTTGTATCTACACCACTTATATCCGTCCGAAAATGGAGTACAATTCGCATATATGGTCGGGAGCTTCGCGGGCATATCTTCAGCTTCTCGACCGTGTCCAATGTCGTGCGTTAAAACTTATAGAGGGTATCCAGCTCTATTGAAACCTTGGAGCGTCGTCGTAATGTGGGGTGTGTATCACTATTTTACCGCTACTTTCACGGTAAATGTTCTTCTGAAGTAGCCAGCCTGATTCCTCCGATTCAGGTATTTAGCAGAACTACTCGGCTTTCCAGAGCGGTGCACCCCTTTTATGTCGCGATTCCGTTCCAACGAACCACGCATTACCGTGAGAGTTCGTTTTTCGGTCGCGTCGTTAGATTGTGGAATAATCTCCCTGCGAATGTCTTCCCGCCCACTTACAGCGTCGAAACATTCAAGCGAAGTGTAAACCGTCACTACTCCCTCTTTCCCCCTTCCCACTAACCTGTCATCCCTTCGGAACCAACAAATGCTGTGCATGGATAGGGGGCATCCCCTGAGCTTGGTTTCATCTGTCATAAAAAAAAAAAAAAAAATATACATACTGTATACTATACTGTAAGCGCATAAAGTACTTACTGTTTTCTGTGTGTGTGTGTGTGTGTGTGTGTGTGTGTGTGTGTGTGTGTTTTGTTAAGGAATTCACAGATATTAGTATGAGTCATCAATTTCCCAGGATTTATTTTGCAGGGACGCGTTTTGTATGCTATTGGTATTGTTAAAAATTTTAGAGAGGTGAATCGCTATGGCGGAGGAGTATAAAAGGAGCAACAAGTTATTACAGAACTTAATTAATCGTTTGATTCTCCAAGACATCAAGTCGTGTGAGCTCCAAATAACTTTTGAGAAAATACACATAGATTTTATACAGTTTAAAATTATTAAATAAATAAATTATAATTATATTTATAATTAAAAATAGTAAATAAAAAATTGTTTACTATTATAAATTGGAGAGATAAAGCGCATTAGTTTGCATAACTAAAACCCAGAGCATTCACAAGGAGTACGTCAAAGTGTAAAACTAAAACTTAAAGTTTTTATAAAGAACGCTCAAATTTTTAAGAAGACTGAAGTGAAATCTACTTCATTAATATTATTATCATCATAATCATCATCAACAGTAACGACATCTTCAGTTAAATATTTTCAAAATGGAAGGATTCATTTGCCAAAAATCGAACCTTAAACGCCATGTTTTAAACAAACATGCTGAAAAGCCAGCATTCGATTGCAATGAATGCAACATTAAATTTACCCGACGCGATAACCTGAAAAAATATATAAATTTATTTCATCCACAACCAAGCAGAGCTGTGCTTCACCAGCAAAACCTATTCATGATGAAAACTTTTCAATTTGTTCCGATTGTAATGAGAACGTTTTGAAGAAACACTGGAATTATCACATTAGGATAACACTGGAATTATAAACATTAAAAAAATTCTGGTATCCCGATTAATGATCACTTTAAAACAATAAAGTCAGCCTTCAATGAAAAGATTGAAACGCTTATGCTTGAAAACGAGAACGTTCCAGAAACGTTTTTTACAGTTAACAAAAGCATCATTATAAAAGCTCTAGAATATTTACTCGAAAAGCACTTGGGCTATAAATTCAATTTAGAGAAATTTTGTGAGTATGTGAAAATGAGTAGTTGTGGATGTAAAATCGTTCCAAACCAAAATGACTTTAATCCAGATAAGAGAAGATATCGAAAGCAGCTACAATAATATAATTTTCCAGATTTACAAGAAAATGTCTGAGTTTCAGAAAAGGGACAGTGGCTGGTCTCTCGTAAGGATATGTCACCTAGAGTTCAATATTAACCAATATCAGCCAATAAGGGAATCGCTATAAGAAAAATATTGTTATTTATTAAATTCGTTTTACAAACAAAATAATATAAACTAAAATATAAATATAGATATTAAGCAAAGCAACTGTTAGATTTAAGAAATTGTATGAATAAATTTGAATATAAAAACCCCATACAACAGTCGATCATCTACATTTTCAGATTAGGACTACTACAAAAGTATTCTTGATGATATCAATTTAAAATTCGATACCTCAGAATATTCACCAGACGATCCGATTGATGAAAGACGTTATAGAAAAGGCTTTGATATTTACATCCAACTATAAATGAAAGCACCCCGGCACTTTCATACTAGTGTGCAAACAGCTTTTGAACTGACCTGATCTAATAGCTGATCTGATAGCCGATATACCAGATCTAATCCGATCTGATCTGATTTGATAGATCTTGATAACTGACAGCTGATTGAAGACACTGAAGATGAATATTAAACTATTAAAAGAACTTGTAAAAACTAGACGAGAACTGAAACAAAAATGTAGGGCTTTAAAGTTAAGAAAAGCCGTTTTTGAGAATCAATTTAATAAGACTTTTAAACCGGTTACAGTACCTTTGAAGGAATTAGTGAGGATATATAAAGCAAACGATACAACTAAAACAAATGTTAACAAGGATAACCCAGAATCTATGCATGATGCGATAACAAACAAACTTAAGACCAGTATCCACTAGCGTGAAGTTGGCACCCGGCGAATTCCCAGAAATTAATGTTAAACTTTATCTGTCAATGAACAGAACTTTAACAGAGGCGAAAACGGTAATAACATCCATTGAACAGAAGCAAAAATGTTAAAACCTATCTTTAAAAGAGGTGAAATGTTATAAACCTACCTTTAACCGAGGTGAAAATTTTAAATCTCAAGCCTTAACAGAGTTATTTTAAGTAACGGAAATTCAGAGGAGGATCAACTCAAACCTAAATTAGCGTACGAAGTACGGGAATGTTCTACTATTTCTATATTGGTTATTTTTTTATTATTACTATATTTACTAGTATTTATAGATTCTTTAATGTTTATAATTTCACCAACTTTATACAAGGTGTAGTCCTAAGTCCCCTCTACAAGACCACATGCCCCGTTTTTCCATAGTTGTATATTTTTCAAAGTTATTCTATCAAAGCCGGAGTTCAGCACGTAAGTCAGAACGTAATGAGATTTTCTTCAAAACAAGAAAACACCATTTCACCAAATGTATACAGGGTGTAGTCCTAAGTCCCCTCTACAAGACCACATACCCCGTTTTTCCATAGTTGTATTTTTTTCAAAGTTATTCTATCAGAAGCCGGAGTTCAGTACGAAAGTCAGAACTCTAACGAGATTTTCTTCAAAACAAGAAAAAACCATTTCACCAAATTTATACAGGATATAGTCCTGAGTCCCCTCTACAAGACCGAATACCCCGTTTTTCCATAGTTCTATTTTTTTCAAAGTTATTCTATCAGAAGCAGCCGGAGTTCAGTACGAAAGTCAGAACTGTAACGAGATTTTCTTCAAAACAAGAAAAAACGATTTCACCAAATTTATACAGGATGTAGTCCTCAGTCCCCTCTACAAGACCGAATACCCCGTTTTTCCATAGTTGTATTTTTTTCAAAGTTATTCTATCAGAAGCCGAAGTTCAGTACGAAAGTCAGAATTTTCTTCAAAACAAGATTTTCTTCAAAGCAACTAAGCAACTAAGTATCCTTAGATCCATTAGAGGTCTGCTCGTGAAGTGATACCATTCCCTCTGATATAGCAAATGTTCTTTTGTTTGGCGTCTTCACGACTAAGGCGTATTAATACAATATATAATTTTATTTGCATCCTTTAAGTTTCGGACAATTCCACCGTTGGCATCTAAATGTCCTAAGACTTCTAAATTTTTAGCGCTCTTTATGCAATTAATTTGTCTCTCAATATATAGGTGTATATCTAAATTTTTTGTAGCTTTTTGTATGAAAATATCACCCATTTTCACTTCTGCACCCATCATTATTAAAATATCTTTGAAGTCATCGCTGTCAAAATCGGTATCCTTCAAGGCTTCACTACGAATTTTCCGTATAGTGGCATCCGATAATATATTTTGCAATTTTTTTTTGTTTGCAAACGATCATAATTCGCGTTCTTAACGCATGTCTCTCTATATTCCTGAGGATACATATTAAACAATTTTTTTTTAACATCTCGATCCTTTCTTCGCCGGTAATGTAGCTCTTACCTCAAACTGAATCTTATTTTATATAAGCATTTAACTTGGTTAGTTTGCCCTTTACCCGACAATACACATGTCGTAAATTGCTCCACTCTCGGCTTCAAAAAGTGTAAATAATCCTTTTGTAACTCCAATGTTTCTTCATTTATAATTTTAAAGTAATCCTCCTTATTAATTGAAATTATAAATTTAGTACTGTTATCCTGAGTACACACTACCGTGTTGTTGATTGTGGTAATTTCTTCCATATTCATGGTATTGTCTTTGGCGGTCTTAAAATTATTGAAATTTGTTCTAATAAATTAAAAACTGTATTGGGGGGACAATACAAATATTCTGAAACAGGAGCAATTGTGTCTATAACTATGTCGCTGTTCGTGTCATCGTTTTTTTGTCCTTATTTTCCCCGGAAGGGCGGCAAGCCCTTTGGCAACAAAGTCATTAATTTGGTTAAAGTTTTTTGCGAAGTATTTTCGAAGAAATAGAACGTCTCCTGCATTATCTGCCCGTACCAATTTACAATTTGTTCATAGGGTTTGCAAAGCAAAGGATTTATTTAAAATCTGTCGTTGAAATCAGTAAGTGCTGCTGGTGTCAATGCAGCAAGTACTACATCGTCAAACGATTTCGGTGTTAATGTCTTTCGAAACTCAAGTTTCGCCTGTAAAGTGAAGAATTAAAACAAATATGTATAATAAATGTTGTATTCAGAGTTTTATTCAGAACTAAAAGAAGGTTACAAAGTTTTTAATGTGTAAGAATGAGTACAAAAAGAACAGAAGAAATATTAATTTAACTCCAACACGCCCTCTCAAACATGCATATTTTTCTTAAAAATAATATAATATTCATATCGGATTTACAAAGACGTTACTTAAGGCCGAAACCTGTAATGCATTTTACATGTTTTGCTTTAGTGAGATTTTTGGTCAATACATCTGCTATGTTATCGTCTGTTGGCGTGTAGCGCAGTTCGATTTCATTTGACTTTACGATATCTCGGACATGTAAATATTTGATATCTATATGCTTGCTCTTGTTGTGATTAACTGGATTTCTCGCCATACTTTGTGCACCCAAGTTATCACCATAAATTACTAGCGGTTCTTCTTTGTTGTAGCAGCTAATCTGAGTCAACAACTTTTTCAAATAGACAGCTTCTCTTGCAGCGGTAGACATTGCAACAAATTCGGCTTCCGTGCTGCTCAAGGCAATAGCTGATTGTTTTTTGTTTTCCCAGCTGATCGCACTACCTGCCATGATGAACGCATATCTAGAGTAGGACTTTCTATCGACGGAACAACTGGCCCAGTCTGCATCGACGTAAGCTTCTGGCGGTTTACTTGTTCTGGAGTAGTTTAACTGAATATTATTTGGGGCAGAAAGATATCTTCATATGTGCTTAGCAGCCTTCTCATGTTCGATATATGGTTCCTGGTTTTATTTGCGCTAATTTCCCCACAGAGTGAATTATATCTGGTCGTGTGGAGGTACCCAGATACATCAGAGCTCCTACTAATGACTGATACTGCTTCGGGTCAATTCGCTCACAGGTTTCCTTATTACAAGATATTTGATACCCAGGGTCCAATGGTGTTGCTGCAGGCCGACAATTTTCCATACCATATTGTTTTAGAAGATTGTTCACGTATTGTTTATGACCCACAAAAATTTCTCCGGTATCACTTTTTCGTTCAATCTCCATACCTAGAAAGTGCTTAACATTTTCCTTGTCGACCAACTTAAACTTATGTGCAATCCCACGATTAATTTTTTCTAGGTCTCCTTTATCTTCGCAGGCAATCAAGATGTCATCTAGGCAGATAGCAATGAGTTGAAACTTACTTTCATTTGTTGCTTTATACAGGCAACTTTCTTTAGCACATGGCTCAAATCCCATTTGGCGCACAGCAGCATCTAGGGTTGTGTTCCAAGCTCGTCCCGATTGTTTGAGTCCATAAATCGCCTTTTTTAATTTTAAAACTTGATTTGAATTTTTATTATTCAAAATTCCTTCAGGTGATTTCATATAAATTTCTTCATCTAGTCGACTATTTAAATACGCTGTTGACACACCAACATGATGCAAGTACAAGCCTAGTTCGGCAGCTAATGCAAAAACTAACCTTATAGTCGAATACCGAATGACAGGCGAAAAAGTTTCACTGTAATTAACGCCATACTGTTGGCTGCAGCCTTTTGCTACACGCCGCGCTTTAAACTGCTGAATGTTTCCCCTTTCGTCTCGTTTTAGTGAAAAAACCCACCAGCAACCGATCACACTTTGATTAGGTGGAAGATTCTCTACTGACCAAGTGTCGTTTTCCTGGAGCGCTTTATATTCACGTGACATGCCTACTTTCCACTCGATGCTATTCTCCCCACCAAGGGCCTCATCCAAAGTTTGAGGAATTGGTATTTCGTCACTTTTTGCAAAGTTCAGCTTCTGATATATTTTCTTTGGTCGCCCTACAGTGCCTGTGCGAACTAAACGGGGTCTTCCACGTCCTCTCGCTTCTGCAACTGTTTGTGGTTTCATTACGTCATGGTCGCTGTCTGTGCTGCAACTTTCGAAATTTACCTAATCGCGTCTCTACATTTCTTCAACTATTTTTATTTCTGTATATTTTACTCAGCTTTCGTCAACATCGCAAATGCAATCTGTACTTGAAGGAAAATCAGGAAAACCAGAAACGTCAACCGTGTTAGAAGGCAACTCATTATTAAACTTATTTTCGCAGAACTTAACATCTCTCTTTTCTACGACTTTTCTTTCATTTGCATCAAACAGTCTGTATGCTTTTGAAGTCAGAGAATATCCCACGAGAATATATTCTTTGCCTTTGGCAGAAAACTTTTTGGTTTGCGTTTTATCCAAAGCAAAAACAGGTGAACCAAAAATCCGAAAATGACTAACATTCGGTTTTTTGCCGGTCCGAATTTCGTACGGCGTTTTATTAGGCAGGGCTTTAGATATAGTTCGGTTCCGTATATAAACCGCTGTGTTTATGGCTTCTGCCCATAGTGACTCATCTGCCTCAGCATGCAACAACATACTCCGCGCCATTTCAACAACAGTTATGTTCGCACGCTCTGCTACGCCATTCTGCTGTGACATATATGGTACAGATAGCTGGCGTTGTATTCCACACTCTTCCAAAAGAGAAGTGAACTTGCTGTTTAAATACTCAGTGCCATTGTCGCTTCGCAGCGCTTTTATCTTGCGTCCGGTTTGATATTCCACAAGTTTATTGAATACTTTAAATTTTTCTATCTCTTCACTTTTTTCCTTAATAAAATATACAAAAATTCTTCTTGACTTGTCATCAATAAAAAGGACAAAATAGCGTGAGCCTCCGATAGACGATTTGCTCATAGGCCCGCAAACATCCTTGTGAATTAACTCCAGTAAGTCTTTTGACTTCGTTTCACTTTCTTTAAAAGCTTGTGAACATATTTTAGTCTGCAGACATGTTCTGCAAGATTCATCTCTTGCTACAATTTTCGTTCCCACACCTTCTACTGCATGATTCTTCATTTGAGCAGTGTTCTAAAATTGAGATGCCCAAATCTATTGTGCCAAAGTACGGTCTCATCGATTAAAACACATAGCTTTACAGGTCTCTTTTCTAAAAATATGAACAAATTCAATTATTTTTGGCAGTCAGAATACATTTACCTACTTTGTCTCTTATTATTGCAGACTCTTTCTTGAATTCAACAGTTAAACCACAATTTGTAGCCTTTGCAACAGAAATAAAATTTACAGATATTTCAGGAACATAAAGCAGATCTTTCAATATTATTTGACCTTCTTGCGCTTCTATTTTTACATCTTCACATTTTCTACATACATCTTCTACATTTTCCCTTTGCTTCTATATTTTTATCACATGCTAACATTATTTTCTCTATGCAACTTACAAACGACGTAAACTTTTGACGATCGCTACAAATATGTGAGGTGGCACCACTGTCAAGGCACCAAGAAATATTGTTCAACTCGTTACTATTGTCAGCTCTTAGAAAAGCAAATGAACGATGCGGCTGTTGATCCACTTTGTTGTTCTTAGTTGTCGCACTTCTACAGTTGTTTGCGTAGTGACCTCGTTTTCCGCAATTATAACATTTAAACTTGTTGTTGTTATTTTTATGTTTCACATGCTCTTACATAATTTAGGTGCGATGGCTTTAAAGCAATATTGTCGTTAGTGCTTTTTCATTTAACTTTTCCCACTTTTTTTCCCTCGTGTGAGATATTAAGGTATATTTTTATTCCGGAACATATAGCGTCATTACTAAAACGTTCGAAAAAAATGGGCGTGCCACGCCTACTGATAACAAAGTTGGAAATATCTCATGAACGGTATAAGATATCGATATGTAATTTAATCATATCGATATGTAATTTAATCATATATCATTAAAGGTATAAGATTGATATGTAATTTTATCAGGATATATAGAGAAGCATTACCAATAAGCATGCCAAAAATGGTCGTGCCACGCGCACTCATACAAAAGTTGTCAATATCTTGTAAACGGTATAAGAAATTAACACGAAATTTTATCACGAGGTATCTACAAGTATTACCAATTTGTATACAAAATGGGCTTGATCCGGCCACTTATACAAAAGTTGTCAATATCCCATAAACGGTTCAAAAATTTAATACGTTCGTAATTCTATCTAGCAGTACCTAGAGACATTACAAAAACATTTGCCCGAAATGGACGTGGTACGCCTACTTATACAAAAGTTGTTAAGTGGCGAAATTATAATTTTTTCAGTTACTCGTGTGTAGGGTATTTAGATTTCGGCCAGGCCGAAGACAACACTTCTATAGTACTTGTTAGCATATATATTTCACGCAGCGTTTATATAAACTGAAAATTTAAAAGCTAATGGAATCGAAACAGCTTTCTATAGTTTTGTAGAAGAACTGAAAAAAGGAGAAGCCGGAGTGAAAATCACTATAGAGAATAAAGTTTACGAAATTCATTTTATTCTAAGTGTAGTAGTAGGCGATAACTTGGCTTTAAATAGTATACTTGGCTTCGTCCAATCATTTAATACAAGATATTGTCGTGATTGCACAGGAACAAAGCCACAAATGCAATTTGACTTATCAGAAAATGTCGAAAGCTTAAGGAGTAAGGAAAGCTATCAAAAAGATCTGCAGAAGAATTTTCAAGAAACAAGTGTAAAAACCACTTGTATTTTTAACAATTTAAATAATTTTCATGTCGCAGAAAACTTTTGTTTTTATTTCACGCATGATGTATATGAAGGGGTTTGTAGATATGACGCGTGCAATGTATTACTTGCATTAATCAACAATAAGGTTATATCTTTAAAAGATATTAATAGAAGAAGAAAACTATTTCAGTTTGGCGAATTAGAATCCAGTAATATTTCCGTACCTCTAGATTATGGAAGACTTAAAGCATTCAACTTGGAAATGACAGTCGCTTGTTTTTTTCATTTTTACCGTTAACGATAGGAGATCTAATTCCACCTAATAATCAACATTGGAAAGTTTTAACAACTCTTAGAAATAACAGATTTGCTTCTGAAATCGAATTATAAAGATTCTGAACTAACTTATTTGCGGTCCTTAATAAGAAAACATCATTTGATGTACACAAAACTCTATGGAGCATTAAAACCTAAGCACCACTTTCTCGTCCATTATGCCACTGCAATTAAGAAGTGTGGACCTTTGAAATACGTTTAGAAGCAAAGCATAAGGATGCTAAAATATATTGCAATAATATAACTTCCCGAGTCAATCCAAAATTTAAAAAATTTTTGCTTGAACATGAAAATTATATCGAACCAGTTTTTACTTTTGATTTTTCCGAAATTTTTAATTTAAAAAAATTAAACAATTTTTCAAAATTGAATCAAGAAAACGGTATTAGTTTCGAGAGTGTAAGAGCATTGAAAAAGTTAACTTTTAAAGGTACGCTATATAAAGCCAACTTATATTTGGCTTATATAAACTCTGGAAGTTTTGAGCTGTATAAAATTAAAAACTTTTTATATGAAAATGACATGGTACATATGTCACTAAACAAATATTATTAAATTTGATTATCATTTTCAGTCGTATGAAGTTGGCTGCAAGATTGATATTATTTATATAATAAACATTTGTGAAAGTTCTCCTTTACATTTATATTATATTAACAATGGTAAAACCTATGTGCGGCATAAACATATTTAATATAATAATACTTTTTAATTTTTGTCATTTATGGTATATAACTGATACAATATGAACTTTTATATGTTATATATGTACACTTTTTTATTTTTATGCTTAAGGATCTAATTAAGTGAATATTCATTAAACAAAAGAGTTTCTTATTTATGTATGGGCAAATGAATTTCGAATTTCGAATTTCGAATTTCGAAAATGAAAATTAATCGGAAAGTAATCTTAGCTCAAGATTGGTATTCTGAAAATAAGATTTTTAAATGAATCTATCTGGTCTTAAATTAAGCGTTCTATTCTTAAAATTATCTCAAAGCCAATCCTAAAATAAGAATTATAGACTTGTTTCGAAATTAGTTCTAAAATAAGATCTTGAAGCTTAAAATAAGAATTTTCAGACTTGATAGACTTTCGTAAACGGATTGGCTTGTTTTAAGACCTATATTCTTGATTTTAGCCTGTTTTTTTCTTAGTATAAGACAGGAGGGTTTCTATCATTAGTACCGATTTTAACTGCTCTGGGAGCTGTTGGAGGCTTAGCATCTGGAGGAGCTGCAATCGCAAAAGCAATTAGACAAAAGACATAATAAAACTAAGGAAACAATCGCTATGGGAAAAGGCTTATACCTGAAACCATACAAAAAACGGTTGAGCCTGTATTATAGTCCACAACTAAAAAACTTTTAAATAACCTGCCCAAACGAGCTCTCACAGACGTCGACTTGATGAAACACACAAAGAATCTACCGCATTTTAGAGGTATTTTTATGCGAGACAGTCTCCCGAAACTACCTCGTCAACAAGAATGTGGATGTTAATCTAGGGCCCTGGTACTCATTGGGTAGCATATTCTAAAGACAGGAACTTCAAAAAATATTTTGACAGCTTTGGAAACTTGCAACCACCACATGAAATAATAAATTATTTGGGATAAGGCGTACACTACAACTACACCCAACACCAAGCTTATAATTCATACACCTGTGGTCATTTCTGTGTTAAATTTTCTTTATCTAATCGGGTGTAGGGTATTTAGACTTCGGCCTGGCCGAAGACAACACTTTTGCTTGTTTCTACGTAATCTTATTGATTATTGTATTGCTTTACAAGTTGCCTCATCTAGATCTCGCTTTCGTATATTATAATTCTTATTTTATCTTATTTTAAATCATTTTATTTAATTAAGTTTTCATTTTAATTTTTTTTACAATAGAAGAAAAATCAGCTAATATTACAAATCGATCTATTATTTTGTAGTTGTAGTTTGTGATTGGAAATGGACGAAATTTGATAATAAACACGATTTATATACCGAACCCTACTTTATAAACGGAATGTAAAGGCACCCCTTTTTCAAGAATATAATAATAATAAAAAAGTGGATATATCATAAATGGTATGAGATATTAATGCATAATTTATTCCAGAGCATTCAGCGCTATTACTAAAATATTTTCAAGAAATGGGCGTGGTCTATCCATTCATATTTAAGCTGCCATTATAATATATTATAAATGGTATGAGATATTAAGACGCGTTTTTATTCTGGAGTATCACGCCTAGGATAAAAAGTAGCACAACCATTTTTCGTGTACATTTTGATAATGTCGCTAACCAAAATGTACGCACTAAATGGGCGTGACTTGTCAAATTATGCAAGAGTTGTCAAGTGGAGAACTTCCAATCCAATATTTGAATCTTAATGTATTCGTATTGTAAGAACAGAATATACAATATTACATATAAGCAGCTTTAAATTGTAAGTTTAAATGTAAAAATATAGCTGTTTTACCCAATTGTACACTATCCATTCAATACTCACATTGTTCTTCTCTTTAACCGCATAGGTCAAATAGATAATACGAGTACATTTTTTCTACAGTAATATTTGGAACAAAATTTATTCTGACATTAGCAAAATTTTCGTTAAAATGTATGTGGTTCGCCCACTTGACGGTTACAAAGGATTTTAAGGCCTTTAAGTGCTTTCTAAGGCATATTTTTGAATTTTGCGGGTGTAGGGTATTCAGACCTTGGCGTGGCCAAGTCTTCTTACTACTTTATTTTTTTATAGAATATAGCTCGAAATTTTTGGAGACGAATAGACATTTTCTCATATACAATATATTTCGATCATTTATTTGTCAAGAAATTTTCAACAAGGCTATATATGAAACCGAAACGTCATTCTTTCACATGATTCTAGAACATAACTACCTTTGTTTTGCTTCTGACTTTTTGCAAACATGCATCGCAACATCTGCTTATTAAATATCTCATGGATTTCGCCGAACTTTAGACGAAGATTGTCTGCGATTTCATTTGTCTGCGATCTGGTTGTTGTTGTTGGGCCCATAAATATTTAGGCAATAAATTTTTTAATCTTGTCCTTTAATCGCCAAATGGCGTTTTTTATTATCCCTGCTTTTTTCTCCTTCAGTTCTCTCTCAAAGCATTCGGTAATCAGAATCAATTCACGACCTTTGTCGCTGCTGCTGCCGCCACGTTGCACACTTCATCTGCCCTAATCTCTAGCTCCGTCCCCACTGCCATCCACACATGTTGACACAAACATCCAAAGCGTACGTCTTCGGTTCTTTACCCGGTCAACGTCCTAAACTAAGGGGGCGACGCACATGCAATAAATAAATTTGGTACGGTCAAATGGCGTTGAAACTTCCTTGACAGCGGCTGGGATGAGCTATTTCTAACTCCATGTGGGTCTTGTCTGGGCTGGACTTAGCTAAACTGCACTGAATTTAGAAAACCAACAAAATTATTTACAGACTAATTTTTCCACAAATGGGGATGGCCCTATCTTTAAGATAGGCACCGTCATATCAAAAGCCTTTACATTCGCTTAATGTGTGAAATTGTGTCCGAAGTGGTCGAAATGCGAGGGCTTAGTTACGGGTGCTGCAGCAGACAGTTTTGCATATGGAAGTGATAAAAGAAAATATGTCGGTTAGGGCCGCTTTTTATAACGACCGCAGCCCACCGACTGAAAAGCAATTACGGAGCTGTAACTGTCACCAGCTCTATTCAATATTTGTCCCACTTTAGTTTTCGGTATTGTGAAACGTCTTCAACACCATGGTGTGTGTTTTTAATGTTGCGGTGTGTGAAAACACAGCAGATCGTAAAAACAGTTTAAAGCGAGGAATATAAGCTCTAGAAATAACTTTTGTTTAAAGGACGTAATAAGTGTTGTTGCGCAGGGTGTTTTCCGAGGTGTACTCAATCGAGCAACGGGTGATAAGGGAGAACAGGAACGCAACAAATTGTAGGGGAAAACTTATTCTTGCAAACAATGATATTATATTATTCGTGAAATAAAATTGGCTTAATGTTATAATAACAAATGTTTATATTTGGCTGATATAACATTTATTTATTTACTTATTTATTTAATTAATTATTTATTTATTTATTTATTTATTTATTTATTTATTTGGACACTGATGCTACAAGATTCATAAATCTTAATTAAATAGGCATAATTATAATTGAAATATACAAATATAATTAATTTAAATATAGAAATATAATAAATAATTTAGACAATAATTTAACATAATTAGGTTTATTAATAAACAAGAAGCATTAGTTAAGAAAACTAAGACTACAAGCAGATTAGAAGAATTTAATAGAAAGAGATAAATGAAAATAACAGAAGGAGAAGCATTATTGCGAACTAATTAGGTAAATACGGAGCTTGTTTTTAAATTACACAACGTTGCTAATATGTTTTAAATGAAATGGTAGAGAATTCCAATGATAAAAGGTGCATATACGCGGAGAGATTACGATATTACTATGATAGACCTCGAAAATATAAGCCTGTTATACGAATGTGATGGTTCGCGAGTTATTATAATTTTTTGAAGAAATAATAAAATTTTAAAGGTTAATAAATTACTAAGAATTAACCCATACAACCTAGAGACATAACTAGGAATGTGATGAAATCTCTTGAGCCCGTAGACATATCTCGCAATATTGTTAAAAGCCACAGTTAATTTACGCTTACTAACACTGTCACAGTTGCCAAATATTTCGCAACCATATAAAAGTATTGGTATTACATAGGTTTTTGCAAGTAGAAGCCTTGTTTTGAAGGGTGTGTAATATTGGCTGTTCAAAAGAGCATGAAGCCTACTAAAAATTTTGCCCACAACTAGATTAACATGATTGCTCCAAGACAAAGTGCCATAAAACATAACACCCAGATTCGTAGATTATTCAACATAATAGATTGGAGAACCAGACAATTGAATCCTTGGAAAATTGCTTACGTTAAGCTGTTTTTATAAAGAACAAGACATTTAGATTTCTTTGGATTAAGGCATAATCCATTATTACCTGCCCAGTTGAACAACGAGTTAGATTCTGTTCAGTTCAGCAACACATGTACTCACATGATCCATGCTACATCATCAGCGTACATATGTATATTACAGCCATTATGTACATTAGGTAGATCATTTATATAGAGTGTAGAAAGTAATGGGCCAAGACCTGAGCCCTGAGGAACACGGCGAAATACCGGTAGAGAGCTAGAAAGAACCCCTCGAGACCGCCTGCAGTCGATTTGATAAGTAAAAAATTATAAGTTTAATTTCTGCCTTAGAGAAATTATATAAATGAGAAATCTTTATAGTAAGTATCTCATAGTTCACACTATCAAATGCCTTAAAATGATCCATTTCGTACACTTTTTTTGCTAACTTATATACTGAATATCCAATGCAAAACTCTGCTTAGTGTTCAATCTGCTTATTTAACTCTGCAATTTGAATATCAACTCTGAAAATCTGCTTATATCTTATATTACATCTCTATAACTCAAAAGTGAAATGCAATTGACATTTTTGTTGTTTTGTTTTAAGACTTCCTACAGGTACAACATGGTACACGGGCGCAACACTTTCCACAAAAATCCACTAACGGGCGCAACAACAGTTTCCACAAATGCTTTTAATCTGACAATTTTTCGGTACATCAAAAAATATTCGGGTTTCATTCGCCTTACACTAACCCTTAAACTAAACAAGGCAAATAAATAGAAGCCTTCGACAACGTTATAGAGCCGTAGCAAGGACGGGTGTTCGATGATGCTAAATTTTATTGATACTAGCAAGCCAGCTCAGCCGAAGTCGCGACGTATGGGTGTGCCTCTCCCTCCGCTACACGGAAAGGCGTATCAAAGCGAGCATAGAGTGAAGACTTACAAGACTTAGAAATCTCCTTGATCGTTATTTCAATTGTTTGGAAAACCTCCCATTCATTTCTTCCAACTTTTATTTCTCTTGTGTCTGCCACTTCCAAAGGCTCAGCTTCGTCTGAAAATCGAGGGAAATTTGTACATAAACGAGGTATGTACATTGTTGTATTTAAGTGTATTTCAGCAATCAAATAGAGTTTGAAAATACTGCTTCATAACGTATTAACATCCTTAGAAGCCGCCTTCTAATTGAGACAAAATAATTCCTTTAGTATTAAACCTTACTTTATATAAATAAAAACGATATCAGAAATTGCTATTTAATAATTGCTATTTATTTTATTTTCAGTGTATTTAAAAAAATTCCATAAGTTCCGACTATGTCCTCAAAATGCGTAAAATTAAGTTTTATTAAAAAAAAAGTACCTTCGAAAAATATGTAAAGAGATTTGTAAATAGATTACTAAGTTAGATTCACCTCAACATTTGCTGCAATTCTGGAACGAAAGCAGTGTTACGAGGGATGTCTTTTATATTTCGGGAATGGGCGATCCTAGTGCTGCTATCTAAAACCACGTCTCTGTCGTAAAGTTCGACTTTTTTATCGGTATTCGTACTTCGAACGTTTTGACGTACAGACGCTATTTGTGTTGTTTACAGTGACTCGAAAAATTTATCGGCCGAAAAATGGAGTTAATTCGTGAACATTTCCGTGCGATTATTTTTTACAATTTTCGACGTGAATTATGTCAACAATAGTGAATCGATTAACTTAATTCGTCTTTTGGCGATGAAGCACCATCAAAAAGCACTGTATATCAGTGGTACACTGAATTCAAACGTGGCCGCCGTTCGCTCGCTGACGAATTTCGTGAAGGTCGTCCAAATTCGGTCCTTGTTCCAGAAAACATTGATGCTGTACGTGAACTATTATTGCAAGATCGTTATTCAAAATTGAACACGAAAATTTAAATATTGACACTTCAATATACAATATACAAATATACAAACAAAAATAATACAGTCCACTAGAGATAAGAATAGTCGTCTTGCAATTAGAGATAAGCGTAGTCTCCACATACTTGAATATAAGAAACATACTCCTGCGTGAGAACAAAATTAAGGATAATAGTTTTCCTAAGGGTTTAATTGTTACCTTCCCAACACAGGCTAAGTATTGTCTTATCTATACTTACTATATATTAAAACTATAATATATAAGAAGATTTTTTAGTAAAATAAAAGCAGTTTCGTAACGAAATACAAGTGTGGTGTTTCATTGCATCAATCGTCATGTGACTTATCGTGAGATAGTGGCATCTTTGGGCATTAGTGGGAATAGCATACATTCAGTATTGCGTAAACATGTGGATGTCAAAAAAATATATGTTCGCGTTGAATTCCACATAATTTGTCAATCGCTCAAAAAAAGGCTCGCGTCTATTGGTCGAAAGAAATGAGCCCGAAAGTAAACAGCAGTCGACTGTATGGGTATTTCAAGATGAGCCAAATCCAGCAAAAGTTGGTCGCGCACGAAGCACTTTGAGGCAAATGGTCGCCTGTTTCTTGGGAATAACTGGACATGTCGCCACCGTTCCATCAGAGTAATGTAGAACGGTCAATTCTGGGTGGCACACCAACACTTGTTTGCAAGAAGTGTTATATAAAAATCAGAGAAAACAATCGCAGAAGACGAATCATTCTCCACCACGATAAAGCAAGCTCTCACACAACAGCTCAAACAAAAACCTTTTTGAGCATACAACTTATATATGTTGTATACCAAGTTATTTATAGATATATTATATTATAGATATATTATTTATAGATATATTATTTATAGATATATTAGATATATATAAATATATATATATATATTGTTTATATATATATATATATATATATATATATATATATAGGAGCAAATTACCATTTACGAAAAAATAAAATCCAGCAAATTTAATGTGCCAAGTATTGTGCGAAATCAACAAATGCCATCAAGCAGAGAGTTTTCAAAGGATACACGTAAAGTTTGCTTTAATTGTCACATTTTGTTAAAAGTTGCCTAAAGAAAAACACTAAAACATATATATATATATATATATATATATATATATATATATATATATATATATATATATATATATATATATATATATATATATATATATATATATATATATATATATATATATATATATATATATATATATATATATATATATATATATATATATATATATATATAAAGTTTGCTTTAATTGTCACATTTTGTTAAAAGTTGCCTAAAGAAAAACATTAAAACATATATATATATATATATATATATATATATATATATATATATATATATATATATATATATATATATATATATATATATACATATATATATATATATATATATATATATATATATATATATATATATATATATATATATATATATATATATATATATATATATATATATATATATATATATATATATATATATATATATATATATATATATATATGTTTTAATGTTTTTCTTTAGGCAACTTTTAACAAAATGTGACAATTAAAGCAAACTTTACGTGTATCCTTTGAAAACTCTCTGCTTGATGGCATTTGTTGATTTCGCACAATACTTGGCACATTAAATTTGCTGGATTTTATTTTTTCGTAAATGGTAATTTGCTCCTTTAACTCCTGAATCGATTTTTCTTGGTATAGATCTTATTGAATTTGGTATAGATTTTATTGAATTTCGTATTGACTTTCCGATTTCTAATGAACTATATAAGTATTCTCGATAATCTTCTCATTGCCGTTTGCGGCGATTTTGTAGCAACCGATGTACTTCTACAGCTGACAAATGTCGCACCAAACTCTTTTAATAGTGCTTGCTGTAATGAGCTCCAACTATTAATTGTACCTTGACTTCGTACAAATAAGTTTGCAGCTTTTACCGAAGAGTAAAAGTTCACCGCTCCATTAATGGTACTTGTGAAACCGTCTCCCGTTGGCTAGCTGCATCATCGTAGTCTCATTCGTCTTCATCTGTAATAAGACCATACAGGATCAAGTAATCTGTCCTGTAAAATCGCTTTCCGTCTACTCGTCACGGGTCCTAATCTTCCTAATTCTTCCCTCAAATCATTGACTCTTAAGCTTAAAATATTATTTTTATCCATTGTATGTCATTCTATACTAAAATATGTAGAAAAGATAGTGTTCGTTAAAGTAGCTCGACATGAGGAGAAGCGTGGGAGTAGTTTTCACATGCTTAACCATACGTGCAATACATATCGAAGTCGCTCATGATATGACAGCTGCATACCACCTATACAAAACTTTTTAGCTAGACGGGGAACACCTGTTCAAATCTACTGTGATAATGGTAAAAATTTTCGGGGAGAAGAAAAAGAGTTAAACAACTCGATTAAATAAATTAACTTTGAAACTATTTCCTTCAAATTCACAAATACGTATACATCATGGTGTTTCAATCCGCCTGCCGCCCCTTATAGGGGTGGTAGTTGGGAACATCTAGTCCAATCAGTAAAAAGGGTACTAAGACAAATAATGCCAAATTTCAACTTCAGAGAAGATACGCTCTACAATTCCTTCATCAGAAGCATAAACCACTTAAAGTTGGAGATGTAGTAATAGTTGACCAAAATTCAATAAGAAATGTATGGCCTAAAGGAATAGTACAATCTGTCTATCAAGCAAAAAATGGTATTGTAAGGAGCGCAAAGATATTAACAAATGGTGGGTTATATCACCGACCAGTAACACGGTCAAACTAGATGTCAGGCCCTCATCAGCAAATCAAAATTAGGGTTAAAAACATTTCAACAATGTTTTCAACGAGGCGGGGAATGTTATAAATAAATAACATTATTTATAATAATCTATTCTCCTAAAATACTCATTCCACTGTAATACACATTACAATTTTAAACAGATATGCTTTGTAAAAAAATTATTTTTTGCTTGATATAAACTTAAAATTTTTTCTCAGTTGGGAAAATATTTCAATAGAGAAAGAAACTATAATTTTTGAAGTTGTAATAATTTGTAATAAATTGAATTTAATGTAATAAGAGCAGACTTTAAAACAATAGTTAAATTTTTCCAACACATGGCATTCAGAAATTCGTAATATGCGAATTAAAAATATCTCGCGTTATTTCGGGCCTAAAAGATTGTGCTAATATTGTAATTATTAGATTATTGTCAAGCTACTTATTGTGGCCGTCTACTTTTTCATATCCTTATAAATGATTCGTTTGTTTATTATTTGCTGATGAATTCAAGTTGATTTTGAGGATATGACGCATATAGATGTCTGCCGTAAACTTTAAAAGTATTTTGAGCACATGGCTTATAGGATAATTTATTTCTTAATGTACTTATAAAACTATTAAATTTTATAACTATTTTATAAAACTATTAAATTTTATAAACCTTATAAAATCTATTAATGTACTTATAAAACAAAATTTTTTGATGCGATTTCAAAATTATCATCTGGTTCTTCGTCAAAGCAACAGCTGAAATAAATCTCATTTACTCTTTCATTAATTTTCATTATTAAATGAATTCTTACTTTATTATTTGCAGCTAAACTTACAGAATATTATTTGCGACTAAAGTCCGAAAAAGCATCACAAGCGTAAATTTTGAATTTGAAATGAAAATGTCTTATGCGATAACATAAATTAAAAAACCGCATTCAGTACGGTCACTTTGTCGTAAATGTATGGTTTTTACTTCTAGCGAAACCCCAAGTAATATTGTGTGTCTGGGAATTGTATTCGAAAAAACGGTGGAAAACGCATCAAAATTGGTCGCCCCTTGCTTAGATATGCATTTTATTGATTAATTTTTCTCCTATAGAAAGTGCTTACGCCCTCCAGTGGCAAATTTTTCAAACATTGATATCCAAAATTTCCGTTGCTGAAATATATATTTTTATACCCTACATAGAGAAAATTATATATATTCTTGCTCAGCGTCAACTCCTGAATCGATTTAGACCTGTTCATCCATCTGTCCGTCCTTCCGTCCATCTATCTGTCTGTCGGTATGTTGAAATTACGATTACGGGAGAATGAAAGAGTCATCGCAATGAAATTTGACATAAATATTCTCTGTTATGCAGTTTTGGATTAAAAATGGGCGAGATAGGTTAACAACTAAGCCTACTTTATATACGCAATGTAATTTTTAAACGAGGTACCTCGTTTTAAAAAATATTATAGGCGATTATCTCATAAAGCGTGCGAGCTCTTGAAGTATAATTCTATATCGTAACACATGTCGCCATTATGAAAACTTCTGCAAAAAATGGGCGTGGTCCGCCCACGAAAAGGTCCGCAGTACCAAATCCCCGTGACAAATTTTTAAAACGTCGTATAGCCTATGTCATTCTGGGTAGAATGGGTGATATAATATCGGTCACCCATTTGCAACAAATTGGTCTCAGCAACAAGGCATTCCGTTGCTTAGATAGGTATTTTGATGCTTCATTTTCCTTCTGCAAAAAGCTGCACAGTGCCATCCTGCAGCAAAATTTGTGAACATCATCTAGCTTATTCCACTTTAAGTAAAATGTACGATATAGTAAAAAGCCGCACCCGTGGAAAATTTCTGAAACGTCATATATGTCACTCTGGGTAGAATGATATGAATGATGTGAAAAACTGCATCAAAATTTGTTACATTTATATATATCTTGTTACTTAGATATATATCTTGATACTTCACTTTACACCTACAAAGAGGTGGACAGCGCTCTCTAACCCAAATTTTTGAAATGTCGTATATACTTCGTGATAAAATTACGTCTTAATACCGTAATCTTGTACCGTTCATGAGATATTGCCAACATTTATATGAGTGGGCGGGCTACGCCCATTCGAGAAATTTTAGTAAGATTGCTGTATGTTCCGGAATAGGATTATACCTCAATATCTCACACGGTTTATGAGATATTCACCTTATAACATTTTTTAAAACGAGGTATTTCGTATGTAAATTAGGCGTGGTTATTAACCGATATCGCCCATTTTCAATCATAAACTGCACTTCATAACCAATTTAGTTGCGATGTGCCCAATTTTGTTGCGATATCTCTTTTCGTTCTGCCGTAATATTCATTTCAACAGACAGACAGGCAGACGGACGGACGGGGCTAAAACGATTTAGGAGATAACGCTGAGCAAGAATAGGTAATATAATATAATATATATACTTTTCTATATCTATCTCGTCTCCTTCTCTGCGTTACAAACAAAGTGAATATACCCTACTCCCTTCGGGTGTAGGGCATAAAAATAATCTTATTTATAAACTTTGCAACTGCAAAAAAATTATTAGACTATCGTAATTTCAAGATTTAAAATAATAATCAAAAAGTAATTAATTTTATTTATTTTGTTGTTTCTAAGAGCAATCTAAAAGTCATCAAAATAACGAAATGAATAAAACTTTTTGATTATTCCAAAAGTAATCCTAAATTATTCAAAAAACCAAATTTTTATTACGTTGACAATTAATTTCAAACAATCAAAAGATTGTTATATTTGGATTATTTAGAATAACCAAAAATATTTTATTTTTAAATTATTTTAAATAATGAAAAATATTTATGAAGAATATAAATATATAAAGAAGTTATTTTAAGATTATTCGTAATCTTAATTTGGAATTAATGATTGCCAAAATAATTATTACTATAACGGCCATAGTCAAAGTGAAAGTTTATAGACTCATACTGGGATAATAGGTATTTTTAATCTAGTTAAAAATCCACTTGTATTTTGAAATACTTCTGCAATTGCTCACGGTCGCTTTCCAGTATAAAATGGAATATAAAGGAACACAGATGTTGAGCATCCCTAGAATTCCAGTTCGATTGACTTTGCGCAAAACTCATCCAACCAAAGCCTTACAGCATACCATCTACTCTGCTAATAAACCAACGCATTCCAAACAGGGTCGCAATGCTAGAGAGTACCGATGCTTCTGGATGGAAATTCTTCAAAAGCTTTGTTGAACGAACACATTAGGAGCATCGAAACACATACAAGCAATGGGCGGAGTCGTAAGTTAGAAATAACGCCATTGGGAGTAACATTGCGAATACAGTAACAGCATCTACAAAGAGTACAAAAAGAGAAAATGCCGCTGAGAATTTGAGCAGTTGTGAGCTGCAAGGAGAATCAAGGAAGTGGTGAGCTTTCCCCATGAGCTAAAGTTGCTCTAGTTCTCTGAACTATGCTTTAAACCCAATCGAGAGTGTCTCCGAGGACAGTGGAACAATATTGAGCAACCTCATCGTTTACCTTTTTATCCTGCTAATACTTTAACTTTAGCACATTCTTAACTATTATTTTTAGAAAAATTATTTCGGAGAAGTAGAACTCTGAGCAAGGTAGAATCTTACTGTTACTCTTACTGTTAAAAGTTAAAAGTTTCAGTTAAAAATTCCTTTAAAAAATACGAAACAAAATATTTTTAATGCAAACCAAATTTAAAGCGAAGAAAATTAAATTATTAAATAAAGGAAAACTGCAAGCTATATTTGCAGGAAATTTTCACATTTCCTTGTTCATTAAAATTTGTTACTCATAGCAGGAAATGATCGAGAGACAACAAAAACATTTGCCAAAAATGGGGGTGGTCCGCCTACTTATTTGATACAAAAGTTGTTAAGTGCCGAAATTGCACTTTTTTAGTTATTCGGGTGTAGGGTATTTAGACTTCGGCTTGGCTGAAGACAAGACTTTTACTTATTTTATTTGCAACAAAAGGAAAAATGGTTGGCTGAAGCAAATATCGCTATTGGTTCTTGACGTCAAATAAGTCTATAATTAGCCTACAACCTTAATTTACAATTTATCACATTTTTTTAGTCAAGTCTATCATTGCTTTACTTTTGATTTGACCATTCTAAATTACAATAATAGTTTACCGAGAACAATACTGCATTGCATAAATTCAATGGTCGTCAATATTACCAGTATACATTTCCAATTCTAAACTTGCTTAAACGAACAGTCTAACACTAGTTATCAAATTTAAATTCATAATTCAGTCCACTGTGCAAAAGCTCCTACCTCGTTTTGCTATCGATCTTCTGTGTTAGCAAAGAGCTCTTCTTCATCCCCGTGCTCACCAACAACACAAGAGACCACTGAAGGGTGGCTGGCCTTCAATTGACACTGGCAAACGGAAGTCGCAAGAGCTGCCGTAAGAAGTTCAGCCCAATGGCAAACGGCGAGTGCGAACGACGCAAGCTCCCAATAATACATATGTACCTGACGAAAACGTTTCGCTCTGCCATTCTTCGGTTACTAGACAGACACTTTCCTTCAGTTAATTCTAACAATTCCTTGCCGGTGGAACCAGAACACGGAACACATCGAAGTTTTTCAGTGGCAGAGAAATAAACATTATTGGTGAAAGTGATTTAAATTATATCTTCCGACCCTACCAAAGTGTATCCTAATTAACTAGATTTCGAAGAGAAAGAAGAAGACAGTGAAAGAGAAAAAACCTTAAAGTGCGTTACGGTCGCTGGATCGAGTGTTAAAATTTTTAGAATATCTTCAATGGATAAACTCGCATACTTTATTTTGATGTACATGGTGTAGGTTCGTCTTGAGCGAAAATGGAAGATCCGAACCTGGCTGAACAATACGTACAAGAATTTGTTCTCGACCACCTTGAGGATGGCTCCGCTACTTTGACCGCCATCGGCGTGAAGCGCGAAGACCAAAGCCCCCCATCTACTACGAAGATTGCCTGGAGCGCCGTTGAGGAGGAAGAGCTTACCGGGCCGCCGATCAAAATGCGTGCCTTTCCGCCGACCTGGCACATGGACCAGCGTCGTTTGCAGCCCTTGTCGCCACCTCCAGAGCTGTACACGCACGGACCCATGGCAGGCCAAGCGATTTTGGTCAATCCATCGGTGCCGGGCGGCGTTCCTTCTACACCACCGGAAACACCCCCCATCATGGGATCGCCCTCCGGGAGCACGTGTGCCCAAAGTTACTCTGCGGTTGCCGGCAGTCATTACGCACACCATCGAACACATACCAGCGCTGGCCTTACCCAAGAAATGATGTGGCTTCCCAACTCCATGCGTTCTGATCCTCAACCGCTAGACTTGCGACCCTTGGCCGGCCCGACGCAAGAGGAGGAATGGGAGCGGCACCGCGATTACATGCATGTGGCCTCGGTGAATCACCACGGTCATATTATACAACCGCACCATTTACAGCCGTTGGAGCATCTCGCGCCCATTAACATATCTTTCCACAACGGAAGTACGGTCGCTGGAATTAGCGGTAATTCCGGGACCCAACCAAATCGGCCAATGTCGGTAAGCTCCAGCCGCTCGTCGATGAACTCACCGCGTACCTGCTCCGTTCAGTACAGCGCTTCAAGCAACATGGGCGAAGATTGTATAAACGACGATATGCTCACCAGCTTAACGGTGCGAGAGCTCAATAAGCGCTTGCACGGATGCCCCCGTGAAGAGGTTATACGCTTAAAGCAAAAGCGCAGAACACTGAAGAACCGGGGCTACGCTCAGAATTGCCGCTCAAAGCGGTTGGAACAGCGTCACGAGCTGGAAAGAATGAACCGTGAGCTAAATCAGGAACTGCACCGCTTGAAGCAGGAGTTCAGCCGCGTCTGCCAGGAGCGGGACCAACTAAAGCAGCGTCTGCAGCTCCGGCAGAGCACATCTGGCATTGCAAATGGCGTTCTAGCAGGAACAGACGCACAGACTTCACCAGAATTCTACCTCTGACGTCAGTTGGCTGTCAGTGGACATCACGCCAGTTACCACCATTGGCCATCAAGATACCATCAACATATCCATGCGCAACAACAGCAGCAGGCAGCGAACTAAGTCGATTTTTCCTCAACCGCTTTCATCTAGCCGATTAGTTTCAACGTTTAATTAAGATCCTCTGCAAAGAGTGCGGAAATCGGCCCAAGACCAGAGAATACGAGTATTTCGTGAATTACTATATCCAGCCCTCCAGAAATTGTTCTCGAAAATTTTACAAAATATCTCTGTGAAAATATTGCTTAATGGTTGTGCCTTAAGAAGAATAAACGAAAGTCTGGAGGTTTAATAATCATCGGCCTTCCGAGTTAAAGGCAATGTCGGTGAAATCACTATACAACCTTCATAATCTTATTCTGCTCAGAGGTATGAAAGCTTATATTAACGAACGAAGTCCTAGAACTGGCTTTTCGAAGAACGAAAAATAATATTGGTTGGGGTTTATTTGCAAATCTCTTAGTTTTTACTTTGAAAGCAAATCTTAAATGCTTCTTCCTTTAGCATGGAGTAGATTAAAGTGAGTGCTTACGAGAGAGTGTTTCATTCGTGAGAGGTTGGACGTCACATGTTGGCTCCTTCAACAAATTCAAAGTATTGTTTGATTTTTAATTAATTTTCACAAAGTGCATAAAATTTCTTTAAACTGTAGTTCTTCTGAAAGATTGGTATTTTTAATGTATGTCGCAGAGAAATTTACGCAAATTATAGAAAACAATTACATTCCCTTATTTTAAATTTTAAATATACATCAAATATTCCGCAGAAGTACAGAGCTAATATTTGAATTCAAAAACGCGTTTACGCCAACGAGTTCTCAAACTGTTTTACGACAAAAGATACTTAAACCAGTTAAAGTGTGCTAATCTGTAAAAAGATAGGTGAACTAAAACATATCAAATTACTTTCCATTAAAATTTGGCGAGGAACTATTTGCAGCAATACATTCTTTCGATTATAAGCAGAACTTAACAAAACAGTATCATTTATAATACACACGTTCGCCCGATGTATAATTTGCTTAAATTTAATTCAGGAAGAACAATTCAGGAAGAGATAGGGATTGTAAATCACAGTCAGTTACGAGGTAGTTATCTTCACATTATATAAGTACTTGCCTTTCCAACAATTCATACGTATAACCAGCCAACCAAAATATTGAAAACAAGTAAATACAATGAAATCGTAGAAACCGAATTCAATTTAAAAGTACTTGCTCGACTCACGATTTCATTTCTATATGATGCGTTATCATTGAATACAATATAATATAATATAATAAAGTAGTCGTGACATGTGAAAAGTTTGCAGAAGTTTAATTATTTGGTTTTTGTGTAAAAATGAACTTAAATTATCAATTTGAAATTTTATTTCAGCTAACCTCGCACATGTTAATTCAGATTGTTAACTATATAAATTAAAAGCTGTTGTACACTGAGCAATAAAATACCGTCTTCATATATGCAGTATACAAATTGTGTCATTTTCTTACAATTGAGGAAAACTTCATCAGTCTTTCCTTAAGCGTAAAATGTGTTACAAATAGTTAACAGTGAGTGATGCCGTTAATTCTTTGAGGTATCCGACAGTTAGAGGAATGCACTTTGTAACTCAATATCTTTGGGAAACAATTTCCCTCAAACCCTCTTTTATAACACGTGTTTATGATATTATTAGTAAAACTAAGTACGTATAGGTACTACTGTTTTCCCTTGCCTGTTATTAAACTAAATTATGAGTTCTCATTCTCTCAGACTTACATAATTGAAAGTCTACTTTAACGTCAAACGGGCTCTCCCGTTATGCTAGCTTAAAGTTTAACTGTTTCACCTGCACGCTTCGAATTGATTAATTTGTACTAAATCGGACAATAATATTTTTACTGCAAACTAGAAATTAATGCTTATATCTAGGCAAATAAAGATTGCATCGAGTAGACTTAAAATTTAACTCAATAAAGCGCTATTCAACTGCCTGAGCCCGATCTCCCAAGATGTGCACTGTGAGAGCTAAATATGATTTAACAGATAATTTTGCCTATTTTAGGTAGCAATCATTCAGTGAAAGGTATGACTGTAGGCCGACAACAGCGAGGAAAGCTCTAGTGCAGCTAATGTCAGCATAAAATAATTTTGAAACTTCCTGCTACAGTTAGATGTACGAAACTCATTCGTACATAATTCCCAGACTACAAGCTCAGGCATCGGCATTAACGACGATCCTAAGCTTTCAATGCTGAGCAAGTTTACTTTAGGAATCAAATTTTTTGAAAGAAGTTGTGGTTGTGTTACTTGTAACGTTTTATTTTTACACCTGGGACGCAGGCAGCTCTCATGTAGAAAGCATATTTGTAGTTAAACATTGCCGAATGCAATTGAAGGACCGGTACGAAATTAGGAACGGTTCATCGGAATTCGTTGCAATAAACACACTAATACAGCACTTAAATTTCTGTGTAAAAAGTAACTATTCATAAAAACGCAAATCAAATATGAGAATTAAGTCAACAAAATATGTGAAGTAAGAATTTAGTATTGTGTAAATCAATAAAGAGCAACAAAAATTTAACTACTGCGTTATTTACTTCGAATAAGATTAGCACAAGGAATATCACAGGTTGGTGTGGAGACTTTGTCTGAAGCAGTCGTGAAGCAGCATTGTGCAACCTCACTAACAGATCTGGTTAGTACGTATATTGTAATTATTTGTATGTTCCCATATAAAAATTAAACTGTAACGGACTTTTACACATATGTACTATATAGTAGATGCAGAGATCTCTTTAATAAAAATTTTCACCAAAAAGTCAAATAATTTAGTTACTTATGCAGAAATCAGGAAAACGTCCGAATTCAGTGTGATGTCAGTAAAAAATATGCGTGCATGATTCTTTCTTTAACTAATGCGATTCATTTGAATCCATGAATTAGGTCAAATGTAGTAAATGAAAATAAATTTCTACATTTTGCTATTTACTTACATTTCACTTTTAGTAGGTAATTACTAATTCACGACTTAGTACGTAATTTGAAATCGAATTATATAATAACTCTGTAATATTCTATAGTCGAAGCAATTCCATGCAAAAAACAATATTATACCACAAAGTATGACTTCTTCCGTCTCAAAACGAAGTCAATATATCTGTATTCCTTTTGCTTAACACAATTACATTTGAATGTATACACTACTTCAAAGGAATCAAATATTGTAACTACCACCATATATTTTTGGATAATTTAATTTCAATCCACACATTCTGAAAATCTTCTGATTTGACTTCAATTACGGAAAAGTTGTAGTAATGTAAGTGATCTAATTCCAATAAGTCGCTATCCGGAACTTCAGGTAACAATTCGTCAGAGAATATATCGACAGATTTGAGGATTTGTGTCAAATTGTAAAGGAAACACAGCTATTACATCGTAGCAAAAAACACAAACTTAGTTATTCTTTCATCTCCTCCAGATAAACCGTCAGAGACATATTTATATTTGAAACATAAATATGGCTTTTATGTATCTATAGTTTCAAATGTCACGATTTTTCCAAATATTTGGAAAATTCTACCTTACTATTTAGCAGGCTGATAATTTTATTGGGTTTATTTTATTATATTTTATTTTGATTTATTTATTTGTATGTAATTTAATTTTTTTTTATCTAATTTTACTATATCACTTTATTTTATTTTATTTTTCTACATTAATTTTAATTAATTTCTACATAAATTTCTACATTTTCTACATTATTTTATTTTATTATATTTTTTACAGTTATAGAAGATGTATTTGTATGTACTCGTAAAGTACTCTGTAATTCTTGCAAGGTACTCTGCTGTTTTCATGTAATTTTCTCCTAGAAAGATCACGAAATTTGTCCTAAATTTGCCTAAATTAATATTTATTTGTGTGCTTCTGGTGAAGTGAACCCTCAAGTCATACTTTATTCTAAGCCATATTTCATTCTTTCTCAATCCTTGGTTATTTTGTGACAGAAAGATTATGATTTGTTTTGCTTTCAAAAATATACAACCGAGTTTGAGTGGCTACTGTTTGATAACGCTTAACGCTTTTACGTCAAATACGTTGGTGGTCAACGTATTTGTCATGAATCAACAAGCAGTGTCATTAATACCATCAATATGCCGGCAACAAGAGGACGCTACGCAGACCTTTAGTAAACTCTGCGATTTACAATAGATATGTGGTTCCAAACGTATTCAGAGGCTGGAACGAATCCATAAACATATATAAAGTTTGGCTCAGTCAAGTAAACTCTCAACATTCAATTGTTTATTTTTATTGAATTGAGAACGGGTATGTGATATGAATAGTGCTCTGCATCTTGAAACATTGGCGTGCCTATGCTTAAAATTCAGGGCTGTAGCTACCTTCCAGGCGGCCCTATACTTCAAGTTTTGAGGGCCTCTGGCTAGGGTTTAAAAATAAAATAATAATTTCTTTACTTTTCCAATATTATTAACACCTGTTAATGCAATCTGCGTATAAGCATGTAAAATAATCTCACCGACAACTCATCAGTCTACCAATATATTTTGTAAATATATAAAATTGTGAATTTTAAAATGTATTCAAAAGTCCAATGTCGCCATACAAAAATTAAACTGAAACAGACTTTTAAGAATAAATATAGGTACAGAGAAATCTTTAATAATTGTTCGCCTAAAAGTCACCTGTTTGAGTTACTTATTCAGAATTGAGGATAACGTTACCAGTCCGAATCCAGTGTGATGTCAGTAAAAAATATGCGTTCATGATTCTTTCTTTAACTAATGCGATTCATTTGAATCTATTAATTGGGTCAGATGTAGTGAATGAGAACAAATGTTTAATTTTGCGACATTTGACATTAGGAAAGTAATATAAAAATTTCTCATAAACTCTAGCACCCGAGTCAACTGTACGAATATCGCTCACAAAGTGTCCAGCCGATTAAAAAGCGTTGAAATGTTAAAGAATTTGATTTTCAATCTTCATAAAACTTAATGTTTTAAATATTTACTTGTATTTCTTTATAGTTCTTATTTAAATTTTTTAATTTGTTTGTTTAATGTTAGGAATTAATTTCTTAAATAAGGAATATAATTACTTTCTTACGGCAATTATTGCCGAACAATTCTTTGTCTATTGTATTTCTTAACCAGCAATTCAGTCGTATGTAAAAAGTAGCTTAAAGTAGATTAAATTAGATTAAATTAAACTTAGTTTAAGTTGTTAAGGTACTAGGACTAAAAAATTGCAACAAAGTACCAAAAACGTAAAACACTCTATATTTCAATGTCACAAAAACGCATCTGGACATTTTTAACAACTTCAACTTCAGTATCTAAACTTAAACTAACTTAACTTGTAATATCTAAAAGTAAAATATATACATTTTTGCTCAGCGTCACCTCCTGCATCGATTTAACCTGTCTGTCTGTTGATATCACGATTACGGGAAAACGAAAAGAGACATCGCAATGAAATTTGGCACAAATATTATTTGCTATGTAGGGCTCTTTGGGATTGGACGATATCGTTTAACAACCACGGCTACCTTACATACGTAATATAAAGGCACCTAGTTTTAAAAAATGTTATAAGGTAAATTTCTCATACTAGATGTGACATATTAAGGCATAATGTTATACCGGAATATACAGCGGCATTAAACATGCTAAACTTTCTGCAAAAAATGGGCGTAGTCATACAAAAGTTGACAATATCTCATAAACGGTATAAGATATTTAACCGTCATTTTATCACGAGGTATCTGGAGGCATTACCAATCTGTTTGCCAAAAATGGGCGTGGCCCGCCCACTCATACAAAAGTTCTCAATGTCTCATAAACAGTGCAAAATATTAATACGTGATTTTATAATGGCGTTTGCCAAAAATGGGCGTGGTCCACCTACTTATGCAAAAGTTATCAACTGGCGAAATTATTATTGTTTATAGCTACTCAGGTGTAGAGTATTTAGACTTCGGCTTGGACGAAGACAACACTACTTGTTTTTAAATTACTTTGCTAGCTTAGACAATCAAGACATGAGGGATGAAAATCTCCATTCTGAGATCCTTTTCAGTTACAAATTAAAAATATCCCCTAAACGTTGCGGTGCAATACCTGCTTAAAAAATTTGGGTAGTTATTATACCTCATATTTATGGCATTATGAATTATTTTGTCACAATTATAATTTTAGTACGTATCGCATGATTGAAAGTGTATTAAAGTCGCTGCATGATTTTTATTTTTTTTTTCGAAAAACGCTGCCAATCCAGCAAGCATTCTATACGGTTTGCTGTATAAACTTGATTTGCTCGATCAGCAAATACTGGCAAGGAATACAATACTACCACACCATTTAAGACTTTCGAATAACAAGGCATAATCATGTATTGTACTTGGTATTTCATTTCCGTCGGCAATTTTTTTCATAAAGTAATCGGCTGAAAAATTCCAGCCTTTATCATCTTCAGAATATGGAACAACGGTCTTACATGGACCAAGTCTTACCAAAGGATTTTTCAGATTCTGTTTTTAATCTCCGTTGGATAATGGCCAATATTCGCAAAATAAGTTCCCTCAGTTTTTAACTCCTCTAGTACAACCACTATGAACGAAGTACTTGTAACCTCATCAATTGGTTGAATTGTCTCAGCGCTCACCTCTGGTAATGAGGGCCCAGTTTGGAAAAACGACTTTAGGAAGTGTATTTCTGACATATATTTCAAAAGTTGACACATAAAAGTAATAATTCTAATCACTATAAAATTTATAAATTAATGCAGCAGAATATATTTTATATTTAATAATTTAATAATATTATAATTTATTAATTTAATATTTAATAATTTAATATATAATTTAATTTTACTTTCTTAAAATTGCTTTTTAAAACATGTACGAACGAAACGGATAGTAACAGTCAAGTAAAATAATCACTATCATCGATATCACCTAATGTGAAAATAACCGTCTAAAAAAACTGTTATAAAAAACTGACCAAGTTTACACTTCAGTTTTTTTTAGTTTTAAAGAAAATCCACCGCCTTGGCTGCGTCAAAATGAAGCAAGTCCCTATTTAATGCTTTAACGACTTTGCTCCAAACCAAAATTTACGAGGGGCGATGAAAATTTGTTCCAAAAAACCTCTTAAGGAGTTTTTAAAATAAATATATACAACTAAATCCATGGTCTATTCTGAAGTGTTTGTTTTCATCCAGAACTTATTCCCCATACAGTATTTGTTTGTCCATGCTAGCGAAACTGGAGCTACCAGGGCTTAATCTAAACAAATTCCATGGAAATAACTTGAGAACTAGTGCTTTATGCTCAAAATATAAACATATATTGTACATGCGAGTATGCACATACACAAACTAGTGTGCCTTCTGGCCATCATATACGTAGGTGTATCTTTTGGGATTTATTTTGTAATAAACACATTCATTTTCTATTGTCTTTTTTATACCCTACATCCGAAGGGAGTAGGATATATTCACTTTGTTCTTCCGTTTGTAACGCAGAGAAGGAGACGAGATAGATATAGAAAAGTATACATATTCTTGCTCAGCGTCACCTCCTGAATCGATTTAGCCCTGTCCGTCCGTCTATCTGTCTGTTGAAATCACGATTACGAGAGAACGAAAAGAGATATCGGCATGAAATTTGGCACAAATATTCTTTGTTATGTAAGGCTGTTTGGGATTGAAAAGGGGCGAGATCGGTAAACAGCCACGCCTACTATACATACGGAATGTAAAGGCACTTCGTTTCAAAAAATGTTATAATCTAAATATTTCATAAGCCGTGTGAGATATTAAGGTATAATTTTATTCCGGAACATGTAGCGCCATTACTAAAACTTTTAATGAAATTGGCATGCCACGCCTACTGAAAACAAGGTTGGCAATATCTCATGAACGGTACAAGATATTGAGATGTAATTTTATCAGGATATATAGGGAAGCATTACCGATAAGCTGAAAATGGGCGTGCCACGTCCACTCATAAAAAAGTTGTCAATATCTTGTAAACAGTATAAGACATTACCACGTAATTTTATCACGAGGTATCTACTGGTATTGCCAATTTGTATACAAAAAATGGGCGTGGTCCACCCACTTATACAACAGTTGTCAATATCCCATAAACGGTTTAAAATATTAGTACGTAATTCTATCTAGGAGTATCTAGACACATTACAAAAACATTTGCCCAAAATGCGCGTGGTCCGCCTACTTATACAAAAGTTGTTAAGTGGCGAAATTATAATTTTTTCAGTTACTCGGGTGTAGGGTATTGAGATTTCGCCAGGCCGAAGACAACACTTTTACTTGGTTTAAATTGGCCCTTTAATAAATATATAAATTAAAAAAAAAATTAATTTCGCTGAAATTCCCTAATTAAAAACATGATTAAATTTATTAAGTTTTGAAGAAAAAAGAATATCTGAATTTATTAAGTTTTTAAAGAAACGGACTCTAAAGGGTAAATAATAATTTTTTGATTGGAATCTTCCTCGAAAATGCTAAATGATAGAGTGGAAAGTCACACACATTGAGTTACGTCTTTTAAAAGATAAACGTAATTTCATATCAAAAATGTAATTAAAATTAGTAGAAACATTGTCATTATATTTATAAAAATAAATACGAAACATTTTAAAATAAACTAGATATTTTAGAACGTGGTGTTGAAGTGTTATATGAAAAATGTGTTAAATAACAAGGACATTTATTTTGCAAAGCGCTACGATATTCTGATTTATGAGCAAACTAAACTAAAACATATTCATAAATATTAGCTTCGTGCAAAAATAAAATTTTGCTTCTTATTGTAACAAAATTTCTAACTTATCATATACGAACTGAAAACTTAAAGTTTCATATTCGATTTCAGGGTTTTCAAAAAACTTAAATCTTTCACAAAGATCATTTTTATATCAGACGTTTAATTCCTAAAATAAATAAAATTATACGTTTTTACTACCGAGAAATTTACTTATTACTATACTTTTTATACTCTTTACCCGAAGGGAGTAGATTTTATTCATTTAGATAACAGAAGAGATAGATAAAGAAAAGTATATATATATTCTTGCTCAGCGTCACCTCCTGAATCGATTTCTCTGTTCGCCCGTCTGTTTGCCTGTCTGTCTGTATGTTGAAATCACGACTAAGGGAGAACGAAAAGAGATATCGCAATGAAATTTGGCGTGGTCCGCCCTCTCATAAAAAAGTTGGCAATATCTCATTAACGGTATAATATATGAAGACATAATTTTACCTCTTATGACACGCCCACTCATACAGAAGTTATCATAAACGATACAAAATATTCATACGTGATTTTTAGACACATTAGTAAAATGTTTGCAAATGAGCAAAATGCGCGTGGTTCACCTACTTATACAAAAGTTGTTAACTGGCGAAATTATAATTTTTTTATCTACTCGGGTGTAGGGTACTTAGACTTCGGCAAGGCCGAAGACAGCACTTTTAATTGTTTTACATAATACTTTTATACTTAATTATATACCTATTACTTATATTTATACTCGTATATATACTATTCTCTTTAAAGTATTTTTAGGACGTACAGAAAAATATCGTACACGTTAACATATAAAATGTACAGATCTGTAACCCCAATGCAGATATGTGTTGCATTTGACAAGCATTTATATAACGACAAGTATTGAATAAGTCTCGTGTGTAAGTATTTATTAAATTATCTCTCAAGAAAGCACACCCCACCTCGAAGACTCGTGTATTTAAAAGTGATTTAATTTATTATCCGCTGAAGAGGTGAACCGCGGTGGATGAGATAAATTTATTCCTTATTTCCTACGGAAGTTATGCTCGGTGTAAAAAGGGGAAGGAGGACCATAAATTTTATCCATCAATAAAAGGCGAAGATGCATTGCAGTCGGAAGTAGGAATTCGCCTCCGCATGGGCGCGCACTAAGCTGTCTTGTCAAGTCTGGTCCAGTCTGGTCTGAATCTCCACAGCCGCCGCAGCTCAGAAAGCCGTAAAAAACAGACCCAGGACAAAGCCCTACATAAAAAATGACAAAAACAATCGTATCGGCTGTAATGCAACTCCATTTGAAGGAGAAGAAAAGCTTCAGAAGACCATTCTAGAAATAAGAAAACATAAACGAAATTTGGAGTATTTTTCTAATCTACTTATCGATGGCTAAAGTAATACGAATATCTTGCAGTTAGGAATCTGGGCTCACTTAATTTGTTCTCGGTAGCTGCCAGCTACAAATTGTCGTAATCGATACAAATTGCCGAAATTGCATGTGAATTTCTCCTCTTATTGCAAGCATAAAACGGCGACCACTTTCCCTAGAGCAAAGTCTTACATACGTACGTCCGTTTCGGGATAAAAATCTAAGCGAATAACCAGTACTTCCACATGTAGCTTAAAAGTATAATAGTATAATGTAGTTGAACTTATGAGTTGAGTAATGCACGTAGTGTAAAATTTGCACCTTTAAATATTAAATATGATAATTAATTTCTGAAGACTAAACTTAATAGTTTGTGTTAAACTTTCACCGAACTAGTTTCAATTTCACTAAAATGAGGACTACTAAATTCTTAATTTCATTCTCATATTTTTCAACAAGTGTAGACAAGAATGTCACTGCGAAACATTGGCGAATCAATTCCTAGTATTTTTTAAAATACAAGAAAACATCTAACTTTACGTAAATGACGATAATCTTTTAGGTACATTAATTCATTGAAAGCTAAGAATTGAAATATAGATCAATAATCATTCTTAAATCATTGCTTTTTTTCTAAAATTATTTTTTTAACTATTGCATTTTCTTCAGTCATTAGAACCAACTTTTCGGAAATAACTTAATAGCAAATAATCACAATAACCAAACTGCGACACTAACGCGCTAGTCCGATATTTTTATTCTTAAGGTTATTCGATAACCACCATTTCAGGCTTGTTAAGAAATAGACAACACTTACAGTGTAGCTTAAAAAACAAAGCAAATAACAGCTCTTACGGGTGTAGCCAAGACATAGCGTATCCTAGTGTATACATTGATCCCATTCTGAGTGAAGGCATCTTAAGGAAGTTTGAAAAGAAGAAGCGACAGTCTGAAGGCAGCGACGAGCATGATTTGAGCGCGCTAACAAAGGCGAGGGCGGATGACATGTCAATAAAAAGCACGAAAATTATACACTCTTTGACAGTGACTATGTGACTGTCAATCGAAGACGTTAAGTAACTCCACTACCACCACGGGTGACGCAGTACTTGGCACGCACTAGCATTCGAGGAGACCCACAATCTCTGTTCGATGTTAACGCAATCAAACCCAGCGGACGTGAAGCATCTTTATTATCTTCACACTGTGATTATTCTGTTTTTTTTTGCAGATGGAGTCAATACGATGCTTGTCCACAAGGTGTATTGGGGTGATAGGATGTCTCGAGCGGTAATTTACGACTCTGAATGGGGTTGTGAGTGCTTTCAACATTCTGGCTCTTGTGTCCAGTTTAGTATTCCGCTGCGCTAGTTACTTGTGTTTAAGTAATTTTCTTGCCTCTTCCCTATTCGGCTTAGTTCTTTTAATTCAATCGATGCCTGTCGACAAACTCACGTCTGGGTTTCATCGGTCCTCTACGACAAGATTTCCTTTCGATAAAGTTGATTTTTTAAATATATTTTTTTTCATCAAATCATTTGGGAGAATGTATTGTAAGTGTTCACCAAATGTAAATGTTACTTCTGAATTTTCGTTAAAAGAGATGGACCATAGTACGAGTATCTGCGTATGAGTATGATTGGTATATTGATACCCAACTACTCATACCTAGGTCCAGTTATTTCAAAGGAGTTTGTTTTTAATACACTTTTATCCGAATTTTTTAAGTTTTAATTGATTAAACTCCTTGTTCAATCAATCACAATTTAAAAATAATATTTAAATACTCGGATATGGTTTACTCCCTAAAAGGATCAAAGGATTAATTCTTTTTTTCAGAAAGAGGTGTCTTTATAATACACCCCAAGGGAGTAGGGTATACTCACTTTGTGACGCAGAGAAGGAGACGAGATAAATATAGAAAACCATTCTTGCTCACCGTCACCTCCTGAATCGATATAGCCCTGTCCGTCTGTCTATCTTTCTGACTGTCTGTATGTGTGCCTGTTAAAATCACGATTACGGGAGAACAAAAGGAGATATTGTGATAAAATTTGGCACAAATATTCGTTGTTATGTAGGGCATTTTGGGATTGGGCGAAATCGGTTAACAACTACGCCTACTTTACATACGGAAAGGAGAGGCACCTCGTTTTAAAAAGTGTTATAAGGTGAATATCTCATAAATCGTGTGAAATATTGAGTCGTACTTCTATTCCGGAATATAGAGCGCCGTTATAAAGTTTTTTCCAAAAATGGGCGTGGTCCGCCTACTCATAAAAGTTGGGGATATCTCATGAACGGTATAACATATTAAGACGTAATTTTATCACGAGATTATCTCGAGGCATTACCGATGTCTTTGCCGAAAATGGGCGTAGCCTGCCCACTTATACAAAAGTTGTCAACTGACGAAATTATTTTTTAGCTACTCGGGTATAGGGTATTTAGACTACGATCTGGAAGAACACAGCACTTTCACTTGTTGTTTTACTTTTTCCCTCTAAGAAGTCGGAATTCGTTTAAAAATTGAGAAATAATTTCCACGGAACAAAATATGGTAACAATGAGCCTCTCAAAATGCTTATCTTACTGTAATTTAGCAGCTAATGATTCAGATTTTACCATAGACAGATATAGCCTTAAGAATACTGAATTCGTTATTATGTTAACCCAGTAGTTTGCAATTAATATTTTAGTACTCTATGCGGGCTCAGATCAGTAGTTAATGCATAAATAAAGAAAGATTTCCTAATAAAAATAGTGACAAATTTAATCGGTAGCTGAAAACTTTAAATTTTTTTTAAATTTTGAATTATACGAATCAAATTTACCCAGAAAAAGTTTTCTTCAATGAAATTTTTTTAGACTTACAAATAGTTTTATAGACTTAGTTTATTAATAGAAACATTTTACCGTTTATAAAATGTCAACGAGCTGCACCAAAAAAATTTGTTATGAGAGGAACTCTTGTGAAGTAGTTTGTAACTAACTGTAATAATTGTTCACGTCAGTCATAACAACCATGCTTTTTAATCAGTGCAAAGTATGTTAAGAATCATTTAAATTTGCATTCGTACACTAGATCACTACTCTTGTGACATTAACAAAATAAGTTCCTATTGTTTAATTACAATGTAGTCACTTTAACAAAAAATGAAATCACCTTTGCTAAAATACCATCCTTCTGCGCTGATAATTCTGGAATGATCTAACCTCAATCCAACGACCACAATTGATAAGATATGACAAATCGATTTATTTTCATGTCAATGTTTGGTGAGAGTTACTCCTTTCCTTTAGTCCTATTTATCAAACGAAGCCAAAAGATACACGATTTCACTTTACGCCGCTTTGATCTCATTCTCTGAGGGTACGTCGTAAGTTTGCGAAGAATGCTGTTGTACCCGCATCCGAAACCGTTCGAACATTTCTGGATGATGTGACCCATTGCCTATGCACATACTCGTATAATCACTTACTAACGTACATGCTCGGAATTGGTATGCTGGTAACATATTTCCCTTTGTGTTTTACGAATGTAGGGATGAATTTTTATGAGTGATATCCTTTCTTATCTCTGGTTGCGCAGCGGTCAGTAAATTACACGTGCTCTCGCTTCTTATACACAGCAGTTTAGGGGAATTGCATGTGCGGGTATGCGATAGCAATCTTTATAATGCGTGGTCATCTGGGGTGTTAACAGAGCAAGCCAGTTTCCTGGATGTTTGTTTGACACTCCAAACGAAACTGTAAAAGAATAAAAAAGAGAATAGACCTGACCGATCGGAAATACTTGCGTAAGAATTATACTCTAAACTAAATCCTCGTCGGAACGCTTTCCTCTGACGTACAAAGTGACAGAAATGGCTAATAATTATAGACACTATCCATGTTTTTGTAATAATTTTTTTTGAATAGATTTTTGATTAACAATTTCTTGACGACAATTCATCCTTCTCACAAAGATATAAGAATGAAGTACTAAAAAGAAAAAGTCTTTGGCCAGGTCAAAGGAAGCCTTTTTATTAGTTTTATTAATAGAATTTTGATATTTAAAAGAGGACAGTGACTACCTTAAGTCCTCTATAAGGAATTTATTGGTCACTGTTTCGGAACTCCCGAGTTTATCCGATTCGCATTCCCTAAAAGACTGTCATTCCCCCATAGAAAAAGCTGTGGTTTTGAATTTTAAATAAAAAAGTGAGCAATGACATATAAACATTTTCATATGTATTTTGTCGCCTGTGCGGTTAAAACGAATAATGTGACTGTGCACTTCCCCTTCAGTATTAAGATACAATATATAAATTGTTGGGACACTATTGTACTAGTATAAGTTGGCGGACGACGTGTCTTGGTAATGGAGCTATATTTTTTATATTATAACCAACCCTACTACTTTTGCACAATGTAGCAGGTGTGTTTATTATCCGATTATGTCCATTTTTAATCCCAAACTTCTCTACATAACAAAGAATATTCGTATCAACAAGCGTAATAGTCCCTTAAACTTTCTTCGCAAACATTCTTATATTAGCCACAATTGGTGCATTAGAAATCGGTTTTATTTTATTTTTTAGAAAGAAGGTGCGTCTATATTGCTACCAACGGTACCATGATCACACAAGCCACGTAATGTTTTGTAAACTTTATTTTTCTAAATATAAATTTCCAGGAAATCGGAAAAGGAATATAGTTTATTGGGTAAATTTTTCCGGAAAATATTTTTCCGCTTTTTGCAAAAACAAGGCCATAATCCATACTTGTTATCAGCATCTGTGAACTCTCTTCTTCCATAATGCCTGATTTTTTTCCTCTTCTTCTTTGCATTGCTCAATTATCTGCGTCTTATAATCAATACTTGGAACTCGAATACCGTAGGGGTAATTGCAGATTTTGCTGTCTCTCCACTTTGGTGTCAGTCTGCTAGTGACCTTCCACGGTAACCACAATAACGAAAGCCCTAAGGGATTATTAACAGTTCAGCACTGAGTAAATCTACTCGCTTCGTAAGCTGTCTCGTCGCTCTTCTCCCTACGTCAACATCTGACCCGCTACATCGATAAAGCGTCGGCACAGGTGGGTCAGGCAGTGCCAGTGTGTTGGCATACCTTTCCATGTGGGTTAATCCCTTAATGTACATGTTTGAAACTCATTATCTGTGCTTTATTTCTATTGTGCGTCTGTGAATACGCCGGGTATTCAAACGGATTTTGTTCCATCCAATAGCTATTGTTTGTCACACCCAGACCGCACAATGCCGACTGCACTTTTAGTATGAAATTCTGAGGTAGCTATTCGACACATTTTTAGTGTTTCTATATTTAGTGATGCTTTAAACCCTGTAGTGATACAAATTTTAGGAGACATCGCTAAACATTTTTAGTGATTCTAGCGATTTTCTTTTCCAAATGCAACGGTAAGTGTGATCACATTATTTTTTCATCCGAAAGAATTTTGAAGTTTCTTTTTCGTATTGGAGATATATGGTGGTGTTTTTTTGAACATTAAAGTTTTGGGTTGGATGGCAAGTGGTTATACTAATTGTAATTGTAATTGTATTAATCTAATTTTTTGTAATTGTATTTCTCAGCGACCAGGTTTGTATTTCTCAGCGACCAGGATGTAGAATTTTCATCTTATTTGTAAAGTCGGGTACATGTTGTTCGTACTTGGAACTCGAACGCCTTGTTTGAAAAAAAAAAAAAAAATTAAAATGCAATGAATCGTCAAAAGATTAGTAAATCTAAAATAGCAACAAAGCCCATTGTTGGCATTGTCAACAGTAACTTATTCGAGGGAATCAAAAATACTAACGCAATCATAATGCAGGTGCGTGGCATATATGTTAGATAACGTGTATAATGTACGTGGCACAACTTTGCTTTTTATTTTTAAATATCGGGATATAGTATCAAATTGTTTCCGGATATCTATTAATATATAACATTTTGTATGCATATATAGAAGAATATAAAACAAGAACTTGTATCTCTTGATATAAAGACATATTTCGAAAAAATCACTAAATCGTAATGAACTCATAACAATTTCGAAATCGAAATATTCCTTATCCATTCCTGTCCATACTTCTCATCTCTTAATTAGTTAATTTGAACTAATTCAAGGCAGGGAACCACCACGGCTCCATAACCATTCGCTTAACATTAAGCAGCCATAAATACTACTACAACAGCCACAACCGATGAGGGTTTAACCGGCACAGGCAAGCCAATAGTGCACCCACAAAGCGGCCAGACCATAGCGGAGGGGTATTTTAGACAGTAATTTTATTACAAAACGATTTTACCATTGGATACGCATAAATTACGAATGGCTTGATAGGGAGTTAATATTCAACCGGAACGAAGAATGAAGCTAGTCGTCAAGCTGAAAGGATATGCAACCCTCTACGAGTATTCCTCGACTTGACATTCGACGGAGTGTGGAGAAGTCGTGACGTCGAATCAGCCATCAGCTGGGTGGAAGTCACATCCACAGCATCCATGCACGAGGATGCTTCTATAATTAATAAGTCCCTATGAGCGATGATCCTACCCTCAGAATGCTGGTGTGGACATTTAAAACCCAGGAGCGGCTTGCTTTTAAAAATGTAAAGTTACAAAGCGTAAATTAGCCAAATTGTTGTTTTAATTTATATTGGTATGTACGACATAATGATATGGGATTCCATTATTAAAAGTTACATTTATTTCGATACACATCATATACTAAATTCAGCACTTTTTAAATGTAAAATTTCGACTTCAATTTGACACTGAACGAAAAATTACTTTAACGCAACTTCCCGACAAAGCTTTTCTACACCTCCAATTAAGGAACCGAAAATTTCAAAATCTTAATGTTAAATTAAAATGATTGTTATATTACCATTTATCAAGTACTTACAACACGTCTCTGATGAGCTTACCGAAATAGCCGGAAGAATTATAATTTTCAGAATTTTTCTAGTACAGAAATATAATTTTCGAAATTATATTTGTGTACGTTGCATAATGAAAATCTCATAATTTTGACAGAAGTCTTTTAAACTTGTGGTACGTTCTAACATTTTTCTTATACAGGCCTAAGTCCTTGAAAAGACTTAATTCTTAATTCTTTTTATTACAGAACAGTTCACATTCAAATCTTAAAAAACCCTATATATATAACACCGCACTTTTGTTCAGTGTAGTTTAAACCAAGCTCGTTTAGTAGAAGCACTCAGTGAATAAATTAACTAAATAAAAAAAAATTAAAACAGAATATCTGCTGAGTGGCTTTATTTCAGAAGTTGCTTTGCTAGCGTTATATTTGGTTTCTTCTTCATTTTAGTTACTTCGAGGAAACATGAAGCCCAGTTAAAATTATATATTTTAGTTAAGATTTTTTTGCGGGCAATGACCGGCGGTACGCTTCATGGTACAGCTGCAATAAATAATACCGGCTTTAAATCTTAAAGACTGAAGGTTATTTTAGCTCTATGGCACATCGCTTTCAAAGTTATTCACGCATTTATTAAGGGAAAATAATTAATATTTAACAAAAAAATTGGTCAGTAACACTACGACATGCTAAAAGTCGATTAAACATATTTTCCGAATTATAAATAATTTTCGGAAGCGGGAAAAACCCTTCTTATATAAAAATAAGGGAAAAAGGTGGGAACAAAGTATTCAGCTTAAGACAAATTGTTACGCACTACAACTCCGATTTCGATACACGTACTCTAAAGTCTAGAGTACAGTAAAAGATAAAATTGAAATTTTTGGCCAAAAGTAAATCGTAAAAATTGTACCTTTAGTGTTATTATTATTATAGGATGTTACAAACTTTATTTTCTTCTTAAATTAATTTTATTTATAATTCCTATGCAATAACACAAGTCATACCTCCAGACAGTGCCGTAACTAAGTGGCTTTATTTCAGAAGAGAAGCCTACGGCAAACTGCAGCCTTCGGAATTAAAAACTATACGAACCAAAATTTACAATGTAGTATTGATAATGTATACTAAGATTTGTTAAGTTATTTATTTGTGATAATATGAATCACAATGAATGAAGTTCTTCATAGTTATTATATTATACTTCGCAGAAAAGTTACCAATGAAAGATTTTGCAAGAAATTTATTGTTGTCCCTTTCTAAATAAGAACAACCATTCTGCTTACAACTAAGTTTCGCAAAAAGCTTTTTTCTATGCAACAATTTTAGAACCAAGTAAAAATAACTCACATACGATCTTAATCAATTTTTAAATACCATTGAAATTCGACGTAAAGTGTGAAATAATTGATAGACTTTTTTAATTCGCAGTGCACTTGTTTGTGCATAATTAATTTTAAAAATGCGACTAGAATTAATGCTATTGAAAGCTAAATTGCTTCAAAGTTTCGTGTCAATATGTATATGTCACCTAAAAAGTTCATTCCATTTTCGCACTCTGTTCTAGATGGTAGATAGAAATATTGTATATGACACATTTCCTGAAAACTTTGATAAATTCACATTCACGTAAGAGTTTCCCGTTCGGCTACATTCAGTAGAAGCAGAGAAGCACCTTACATGGTTTGAAATAACTGAAGTAATGTTTGGTGATGCTGTGGAGAAAATAATCCACTGTGGGAGTCTTACTGGGAGCACATTTTCTTTCCCTTGTCCAGCAACCCTGCAACCCCAAGTAGAGCAATAGATAGTACATTTTTAGCTTCAAGAATACTTTATATTTGGTATAAAGTAGCGCCATATTCAGGGGAAGAAAAATACTCTAGTTCATCTCTTAGAAATAGCAGCGAACTATCTACAAGGAATAGCATCTGTATAACTGTCTGGCTCATTCAGAGTACCTCCGCGTAGTTGTGCACTCATAAAGCAATAACGTAACCTCTACGGTTAATTTCATCTTAACGACATTTGCACGCCAACGCACATTTGCACAGAAAAATGAAAAGGGATGGTAATCGATTTTAAACGGTTCGAAGGACATATTTGAGCGCTTTCGTATGAAAAATCTTGGCCTTGACTTTCTTCTGGTAACTTTTCCAGCTCTATTATAGCAGTAACTCTCGATACAAGACAAATATTAGTACCATTTTTCCAAACTTTTCAAAGAAATATTAAGCCGAGAGAATTTCTAAATGTGGAGAGTTAATCTTAATGAGAGTTTAAATCAGGTTTCAAAAACCAAATTACTTATAATGTTGGCGGTCATATTTTCTAAATATGAATAACAAACTGTTCACTAAATTCAAAGGAATTTTTCCTTCCTCGTTTTCTTTGGTCCATCGTACCCATAATTTAAAAATTTTTTGAACCGCCGAAGTTTTTATTTTATGGCAGACATTTTCAACGTTACTGAGATCTGATTGAGCGTGTTAAATGTTACAACAGTGTTATAAGTGTGCTTTGAAGAAAGGCATTTGTATCCTCGCCACGTGGCCCTGATTGAACTCTGAAAGTGTGAAAAATCGTTGAGGACTGAACACCATGCATGTCGTTCATTGTGCCTTCTGAGTTCTGGTGTGGAAAATATTTTACAAATTCAATCCGTGCGGAAATAAGGCCAATTTTCAGAAGCAAAATTTCCTCTACTCTAGCTTGCTTCCCTTTTACCACCCCTTTGAGTATTGCGTTCTTTGTTCACGCTTGTAAACGTCCGCTTTTTTGGAAGCAGTAATCTTGGAATAGGAAGGACGTACTATGATACCTGTCTGATACTCATACATATATAATAATTGCTCTATTCCACCCATATATTAAGACTATCAGACGTCCTTCCTATTACTGCTTCCAAAAAAGCGGACATTTACCCACTCATAAAAAAGTTCTTAATATCTTGTAAACGGTATAAGATATTAACACATAATTTTCTCACGAGGTAGGTACAGGTATTACCAATTTGTACATTAAAAATGGGCGTGATCCGCCCACTTATACAAAAGTTGTCAATATCCCGTAAAAGGGTCAAGATATTAATACGTGATCCGAGCAGTATCTAGAGACACTACAAAAATATTTGCCCAAAATGGGCGTGGTTCGCCTTCTTATACGAATTTTGTTAAGTGGCGAAATTATAATTTTTTCAGTTACTCGGGTGTAGGGTATTTAAATCTCGGCCAGGCCGAGACAACACTTTTACTTGTTTATTTATTTAATTACATATACTGTAAAAAATTACATCTGCCTTCAAACTATACTGATACAGATATAGATTCCAATAATTCCATATAAAAATAAAAGAAATTATATATATTGGACTTAAATTTAAACCTCTCATCACTAAAGCCAATAAAACTAGATGGCAAGTTGGAAAAAGAAAGACATTTTGCAATCTGCTCACTTCTGCTATAATTGGTACTGTGGAAGTTATGTGGAACAAATCGCACTCCTTTAAGTTCCGACTGGGAGCATAAAATGGCTTCTGAGAGATCAACTCAACAGAGTCAATTTCTTTCATTAAGCTCGTCCTAACAAACAAAGTGCCAATCGACCTTTCACCTCCTGTAAAAAAGGAGAAACCTCTTTTGTAAATTTTACAGAATATTAATCTCAATGGCGTGAAGGGGACCCTAAAATCTCTAGACTTTCGTTTAAGGAAAACTAGCTGCGAGTTGCCACATTTTAATATTTGCTATCGAAAAAGGCCCGATTATCGACAAATCTGATCAACTAATGATGTACAGAGAAGGTACTTTTAAACGCACGAACGATCTAGCTTTCAAAGACCTAATTCAATTTTGCTTTCGTAATCTAAAATGATCAAGGAATAGTAGGTCACAATTTTGAACAATGTGAAAGATAAGTAGATAAGCAGCGGTTTCACACAAAATGTGAAATATTATTGAAAGGCTCTTTTGCATGTCATTTACACAAGCCACATCCTACTTGTACTTCCCTCTGGCTACATTGAAATTTCCAGTTTTGCGCAGGTCTCGTGGAATATATGTACCTATGTATACGTTAATGTAAAAATATATGTAATAACGGATTATGTATATATAGGCATGGACATTAATACCTACATCTTTTCCAGGGAACCAACTAACAAATCATATTTGCAATGTATATATATTATATGTGTGTGCATAAGTGAAGGTATGCGTGTACATACATAACCTATAAGTGTACATACCCATACATAGCAGAAGAAACGCCCATCGAATTGTCAGAAAGCCTTTGAAGATCTTTACTTTTAAGTTGTGCCAGCATCAGTAGCGTCACATGCCTTCTCGAGCCGAATACCCGACATTTTTAAGGCTGGTTAGTAACAAACATGTATACGTTTGTGCATACATACGTACATACATACTTACACATGTACACATGTATTCCGTGTTTAATACATATATGGATGTGTAAGAAATATTTTGCTAATACTTTTCCACAATACCTGAAGATACAAAAAGTGATACAATGCACACAGAGAAAGAGTCAAGTACGGTAGTTTCGTTTTAAGTACATTGTTTTCGGAACGACTTTGAGGTCAATTAGTATGTTCAGAGCAGAAAGCTGAACAAATACTTCTAACGGAAACATATACAGTTACGCTCTTTGCGGCTCCTGTATATATATATATATGTATATATATATAAATATATATATATATATATATATATATATATATATATATATATATATATATATATATATATATATATATATATATATATATATATATATATATATATATATATATATATATATATATATATATATATGCCACCAAATCAGCATCCTCCGAAAAAGAATGACGAGGAGACAGACAAACGCAAGTTCTGCCCAAGTCAACGTAAACTCGAGTAATCCCAATCCGTCGATTGCAGTGGTACCCATCGCTGATGCCAACCTCTGGCAGGGGAGCTCAGCGCAGTTAGCATGATTAAGCTTCCTAGCCCATTCTGGCGGTACCTGGTAACGTCTGACGAGACCAGGTACCACCCCTCGCAACACACCTTGATCCTGATTTGCTTGACATTGTGGGCGATATCATCGACATCCCGCCGCAGGTAGAAAAATACGAAGCGCTCAAACGGCGAATAATTAGCAGTCTGTCAGAATCACAAGAAACGAAAGTTCGGCGATTACTATGCGATCAACAACTCGCTGAAGAGAAGCCGTCATTGCTCCTTCAAATATTGCGCAATCTTGCCGCTGGTCAGTGAAACAATACAGTTATGCGCAGCTTATTCCTCGAGCAATTGCCAGAAAACGTGCGTGGCATTTTAGCCATAAGCGAGTTGGCAGATTTATCAAAGCTAGCCGAGAAAGCCGATCGCATAATAGAAGCAATCCGTCCAAAAATTAGTAATCGCTGTTGAGAAGTTAACACAACAGATGACGTGCTTGACGCGCGGACGAGCAAGACGAAGCAGCAGTAGGGGTAGGTTGAGCAGCTCGCGCTCTTCTTCCCCTTTTCAGCATAGTGACGAATTAGGCCAGCTCTGTTATCAGGAAACATTCGGAGCAGATGCACGTCGCTATCGCAAACCGTGCTCCTGGAAACAGCCAGTAAACTAGCTTCGCCAGCGGCAATTGAGGCAACCGCTGGCATCCAAAATGTGTCAAAACGTCTCAAAGTCAAAGATAAGGAATCTGGCATGTGGTTTCTAGTTGACACTGGTGCCGACGTATCTATCTATCCAAAAACAACAAAAAGCACATACACTACAAACTCCATGAAACTTTTCGCTGCGATTGTTTCGTGTATCAAGACTTTCGGAAACTTAAATTTAGTACTCAACATCGGGCTTCGACGAGATTGCAGTGGTCATTCATCATAGCTGATGTTTCACAGGCGATATTAGGAGCGGGCGTCATCCATTACTACGGATTGATCATAAATCTAAAACGAAAACGAATTGAAGATCTTCTCCCCCAATTGAACGCAAAGCTGGTAGCGAGTTTAAGAAGCCAACCACCAGTTTATACAGTAAACAAGTCGCAATTCTATGCGGACATTTTGCAACATTTTTTAGGGAAAACTGCAAAGTCTACTTGCAACATTTCCGAACACAACGTTCAACACCACATAATTACGAAAGGCTACCTTGTCGCAGAGAAATCGCGTCGACTCGTGATAAATTAGCAGCCGCTCGTAAGGAGTTCAGCTTGACGATGCAAGTAGGGATTTGCCAACAATCAAAAAGTGAATGGGCATCGCCCCTCCATATGCCAAGGAAACCCTCAGGAGGCTGGCGACCGTGTGGGGACTATCGTCACCTCAACGCCATTACTGTACCCGATCGTTACCCGATCCCGCACCTCCACGATTTCACTCATCGTTTACATGGACGCAACGTTTTTTCTACCCTAGAACTTTCTACTAAATTCCAGTGGCACCTGACGACCGCCCAAAAACAGCAGTCATCACGCCCTTTGGGCTTTTTGAATTCAAGGTTTACCTTTGGTTATGTAATGCTGCGTAAACAATGCAGCGACTGATGGACAAGGTGCTACACGGACTCGAGTTTTGCCAATGCTACATTGACGAAATATTAGTAGCGTCACGTAATGAGAGCGAGCACAAAGGAAACTTACAAACTGTCCTGGAAAGACAGAATGAATACGGCCTAGTCCTAAATATCGGAAAATGTGGTCTTGGCCAACGAGAAGTCAGGTACCTCGGTTTTACAGTAAGCAGCGATGGTAGCGCGATTCGGTGTGCCCAGCAACATAACGTCATACCGAGGGTCGCAATTTGAGTCTCAGCTCTTCGACGCCATGACTAAATTACTAGGCAGTAATAGAATTAGAACAACGGCGTACCACCCAGCCGCCAATGGAATGGTTTGACGATGGCACCGGTCACTCAAAGCCGCCATCGTATGCCACAAAGATGCCAACTGTATAGAGATATTACCTTCGGTGATGCTGGGGTTGAGAGTAAGCTACAGGGATGACATAAATTCTTCTGCAGCAGATCTGGTGTACGGCACACAACTCCGAATACGAGGCGAGTTTTTCATCCACAAAGAATTAAAGGTTGAGCCTAAGTACTTTGTCGCCAAACTGAGGGAGCAAATGAGACTGGTGAAATCGGCTCCGTCAGCACACCACAACAAACAAAAGGCCTTCGCACACAAGACGTTGCACGAATACACACATGTCTTCCTAAGGGTCGATGCTACCAAGATTGCGTGCCAATTTCCTTGATACATATGGGGCTAGTCTCTCCAAGTAAACGACTTCAATTTTACCTCGTCTCTGCGTGTGGGATTGTATGCGATACACAACATTGTTCAGTCGCTTTATGACCGAAAAACGAATTCCCACGGTAATGCGTGGTTCGTTGGAAGGGAATCGCGGCATAAAACGGGTGCACCGCTCTGGAAAGCCGAGTAGTTCTGCTAAATACCTGAACCGGAGGAATCAGGCCGGCTACTTCAGAGGAACATTTACCATGAAAGTAACGGTAAAATAGTGATACACACGCTATATCACGGCGACGCTCCAAGGTTTCAAAAGATCTGGATACCCTACTGCCCTGGTGTCCCCTATAAGTTTTATCGCACGACCTTGTATACGGTCCAGAAGCTGAAGATATATTCTCGAAGCTCCCGACCAAATATGCGAATTGTACTCCATTTTCGGACGGATATAGGTGGTGTAGATACAACGAAGATCGGTTGGAGTAAAGTATTTCTTACACGGCTTAAGAATGCCTAAGCACCTGACTGCTCCTTTCGACACGTCAAAAATGTGATCGTTCCAACGAAGATCGCATTGGATTGATATGCCCAGAACATCAAGAGGCTCCGACTCATTAATATCCACACCACCCACATTTAGAGGTTGAAAGTTGTCGCCCGCCAGATGCTTGTGAGTCAACAAACAGCATTGGGTCTTCCGCGCATTAAAATCGACCCGATTCGCTCGACCCCACTCATGGATTTTGTTAAGGTCGGGTTGGAGTGTGTCATTCATATTTCTGCGTTTTCTAGTGATCTCCAGAATAGAGGGACACCTGGAGAATGAATATGAATGACAAATGCTGTTGTCATCAGCAAACGAGTAGACGGGGTTTGATGTCAATGACAGAAGGTCATTGATGAAAATAAGAAAAAGTGTCGGAGACAGGACCGAACACTGCGGAACTCCAGCATTGATGGAGTGCTCTTCGGAGGCAGAGGCGTCTATCACAACCCGAATAGAACGGCCGCTGAGGAAACTCGATATCCATCGAGTGAATGTATTACCGACACCATAAGCAGCCAGTTTAGACACGAGTGTTTTGTGCCACACTCGGTCAAATGCCTTGGAGATATCCAAAGCAACAACCTTACTCTCACCGAATTGGTGAACACAACTGTTCCACCGTTCAGTGAGAAACGCCATCAAATCGCCTGTGGAGCGGTGAGCACGGAAACCGTACTGGCGATCACTGACCAATTGGTTATTCTCCAGATACCTCATCAAGTTAAAATTTATAATGCTCTCCATAACTTTGGAAAGCATTGAACAGATTGCTATGGGTCGGTAATTTGCAGGATTCGTAACCTCACCCTTTCTTGGGAACTGGCTGCACATTGGCAATCTTCATGCATGTTCATAAGTTATATTATTGGTTTGGGTTATGTGCACTGTGATTCTATTTTATTATGGTGTAAATGTGTTTATATTGCTTGTGGATGATCGGTTTTGATGTTAATTATTTTTTCGCGAGCACTCGACGCGAAAAATTAATTGTGATGGGGAGTAACATCCACCTTCGCCCGCGGTCACATCACAACTTCCCACGATGCCCTGTCTGTCCATCTGTCTGTCCGTCTGCCTGTCTTTATGTTTGTCTGTCTGTCTATCTGTTTAAATCACGATTACGGGAGAACGAAGAGAGATATCGCGATAAAATTTAGCACAAATATTCTCTATTATGCAGGGCAGTTTAGCATTGGGCGAGATCTGTAGACAGCCACGCCTACTTTCACACGAAATGTAAAGGCACCTCGTTTGAAAAAATTTTATAATCTGAATATCTTATAAACCGCATGAGATATTAAGGTATAATTTTATTCCAGAACATAGCGCCGTTTCTAAGACTTTTACAAAAAAATTTGCGTCCCACGCTCACTCCTGAAAATGTTGCCAATATCTCATGAACGGTTTGCGACGTAATTTTGTCACGATGTACACGGAAGCTTTACCAATAATCCTGCCAGAAAATGGTCGTGCCACGCCCACTCAGAAAAAAGTTGTCAATATCTGGTAAACGGTATGAGATATTAACACGTAATTTTATCACGAGGTATCTACAGGTATTACCAATTTTTATACAAAATGCGCGTGGTCTGCCCACTTATACAAAAGTTTTCAATATCCCATAAACGGTTCAAAATATTAATACGTAATTTTATATAACAGTAACTGGAGACATCACAAAAACATTTGTCCGAAATGGGCGTGGTCTGACTACTTATATAAAAGTTGTTAAGTGGCGAAATTATAATTTTTTCAGTTACTCTTCGGCCAGACCGAAGAAAACACTTTTACTTGTTTTATTGCTTATTAGCCGTGTTCGCTGCCTCACATGGTGATGTATTTCATCCATTTCGTACTTAAGCAATTCCCAATAGCTGCCTCTACTTTCAGTAAGTTTATTGCTCTTTCCAAATTTCAGATCTGATGGGAGTCTCAAATCTGTGCCAAAAATAATCCTCGCAGGTTTGGCCGGTAGTATCATGGACTGCTGATCGGTAAGTCAATAAAAACTTTTTAATATGCTTGTCTCAATTGCGCTGACATTTGCCCAGTACTTTCCGCAAATGTTCTTTTAATGTACGGTTAAACCTTTCCACCATGCCATCCGATTGTGGATGTAGAGCTGTGGTTCGAGTTTTCTTGATACCCAACAACGAGCACATTTCTTGAAATATAGCAGACTCAAAGTTCCATTAATTTGAATGCAACTCAATTGGTATTCCAAACCGCGTGACCCAACTCTGCACAAAAGCTTCGGCCCAGGTTTAGCCTCCTGATTTGGTAAGGCGTATACTTCTGGCCACTTACTGAAATAGTCCATAATCAACAACACATATTTGTTCTCAGAGTCGCTAGTAGGAAATGGACCAGCTACATACATTGCAACGCGTTCAAATGGTGCTCCCGGACTGTACTGCTGCAACATTCCTCTGCTTCTAACTTTCGGACCCTTAGCTGCAATGCATTGCGCGCAGTTTTTAATCTATTCAGCAACTGATTCTTGACATTTCACCCAGTAATCACGTTGTTTAATCTTTTCCAGAGTTTTCGTGACGCCGAAGTGCCCTTTATTTGATCCATTGTGGAACTCTTCTAATACAGCTGCTAATTGGTATTTTATCAGTTTCTTTTGCTTTCATGACCTTAACCAAGTCCGCATCCTTTACTCCAATGCACCTGGTCGTCGAGATATGCATCAGCGTTTTCATGTTGCCCACCTTTCCGATGCTGCATTTCACAGTCATAATTCTGCAACCTTTCTATCCATCGCGCAATCTGTCCTTCTGGATTTTTAAACTGGAGTAACCATCTGAGTGCTGCTGGAAATGCTGTCCATACAGGTATTTGTGAAAATGTTTCACACATTCGAACACTGCCAAGAGTTCCGCCTTATAACGCAATAGTTCCTTTCCGGTTTTCCAAAAGCTCTGCTGTAGTACCCAATTACTTTTTCCTGACCATCGATAACCTGTGAGAGTACACCTCCTATTCCATGTGCACTAGCATCTGTGTCTAGGACGAAGTTTTCGCCAGGAACTGGATATGCCAACATTGGAGCTGTACAAAGCAATTCCTTCAACTGCTGACAGCCATTCTCTTCCTCCTCTTTCCACACATATTTGCAGTTTTTCTTAGTCAAATTATGCAAACTTCTTGCAACATTGGCAAATCCGGGTACAAAGCGTCGGTAATATGTACAGAGTCCAAGAAACTTCGCACTTCATGAACATTCGTGTGTCGAGGCCAATCTCTTACCGATTTTATTTTGTCTTCATCAGTGTGAATTCCTCTAGTAGTGATTTTGTGGTCCAAATAAGTTACTTCGGTTTTAAATAGATTGCATTTCTTTGGATTGTACCGTAATCCACCAGAAGCAATTCGTCGAAAGACATCTTCTAAATTTTTGAGGTGGTCATCAAAACTCTGGCCCATGACGATAATGTCATCAAGATACACCAAACATGTTTTCCAGTGAAGCCCTTTTAGTACGTGTTCCATTAAACGCTCAAAAGTTGCCGGAGCGTTGCATAATCCAAATGGCATCACGGAGAATTGCCACAATCCATCCACGATGAAAAGCAGTTTTTTCACGATCGGCTTCTTCGATCTCCACTTGCCAATAACCACTTTGCAAATCCAGCGTTGAAAACCATTTCGCACCGTATAATGAATCCATGGTGTCGTCTATTCGTGGCAGTGTCGTCTATTCGTGGCATCTTACAAATTCGCAACCATTTCCCCACCATTCACTTACCTCACCCACCACCATTCACTTTACCCCACTCATCTTATACCACCACCTAAACCAGACACAATCTGACCCTGCACTCTCATCACCTGCACACATTCACCCCAAACGACAGAAGACATCACAAACCCTATTGTCCTGTCCGTCAGTGGTGGAGCAAACCCACCTCTCTTGTGACCAACCAGGTCACAACCATGGATCACACTCTGGCTCCAGCGTTGATAGTGTGATCCCCTGCCACTGATTCCGTCGAAAGTCTTATTTCTGTCCGTCCGTCATTTCAGTCCGTCCGTCACGGCCAGGAGCACCTGCTCCCTCCGTTCAGGTCCCCCAGCACATCAGCCCAAATGCCTCGCGTTGAGCAACGCATGCTGCGGATCAAAGAAGGACCACACAAAAAAATACTGGTATCCTTCAAGGCATCACAGATGGAAACTGGCAGAAAAAAAACTAAAATTCTCGTATTTTTTTTCGTTTATGGATATATACAGAGATATTCATTGCTAAATTTGTTCTTCAATTTTTCCTTAGCCTTAACAAGTTCCTTAAGAAATTCCTATCAAACTTTTATTTAAGAAAACTAAAAATTTAGTTTCAATTTTTTTTTCAAAAAATTTTAAATCAAATTCTAACTTTAATATATATATTTTTTTTGTTCAAATTTAAAGTTAAAAGGTTAATTCTATTTCGTTTTGTTCAAATTTAAAATTTAAATGCTACACCAATTTTTTTTGTTCAAATTTAAAATTAAAATGTTAATCCGGGGTTTTTTAGTTAAACAATTAAAATTAAAAATGCTCATAAAACAAAAGAAGTGAAACACTCACCAGTAGGGAATCCCGATGATGGTACCACCATGTGGCTCCTGACGTTATGTTCTCTAAAAAAACTGTATTTTACATATTAATATATTAAGGGGAAATGCACAACAAAAAAAAAGGTAAAACTGGTTGTACGGTGCTCAAGCTGTTGTCCCGCTGCTCAAGTCCAAACCCTCGCTCTATCAGATCTCTTCTCCAGACTTTTTAATATTTTTATAGGCCAACTACAGACTTTTTAATTTAAAATTCAACCAATTCACTTTTTAGTGGCAGCCTCCAGCCTGCACCAGCTTCAATCGTCTTTTTTTATAGCTTTAAATCCAATAAATTAAAACACAGGTGGAGCTGCTCTCTCTCCGATCGTCAACACCATTGTTCAAATAATTTCAATCCTTGTATTAATTAATTCCAAACTTAATCTTCAGTTTAAGCACTTTAAATTTTTTTCTCGTGTTCCTAGCTGAAATTCACTTTCCCTTTTTTTTGTTCTGATGCTGGTTTCTTGGTTTTTTTACTCCTTTTTTTTAGGTTCTGGTTTTTAGAATTTCACTCCGACTCACTGGCTGCCACAAACGTTCTGCCTTCACCCACCCCAGACACTTTCCAATCAACCAAAAACTTTCACTCTTCTCATACACATAACACATACACGACAAACGCACTCCTCAGCCACCTACTCACAACTTCTAAGCAGAAGGAGACCGAAATGCTGCGGGGCCCACCCTGTGCTGCTTAGCTAAGGTGAGCACGACAGGTAAGTACATACTTACAGCTAGACATAAAACACATCAACTTTACAAAGCTAAAAACTGTGAGAAGTGACCACACAAAAATCAGGGTCAGTTCTAAGTTCTAGAACTTTCTTGATTAACAGATTACAGTGGATGAAAATAACAAAAATTGACACAAACAAGGTAAGCAGTAAAAAAAAACAAATAATCAAGTTGCCAAAACTAAACCTTAACATATATTAATATTATTTATATTTTTTTTTTTTCACTTGTGTGACAGCGGAACAGGCGCACACAACACGGTTAAGATATTGTGATGCAATTATGCCTCGATGTATCCGGAGGCATTACCAATAACCTTGACAAAAATAGGCGTACCACGCCCACTCATGCAAAAGTTATCAATATCTTGTAAACGGTATAAGATATTAACACGTAATTTTATCACGAAGTATCTACAGGTATTACCAATTTGTATACAAAAAATGGGCGTGGTCCGCCCACTTATACAAAAGTTGTCAATATCCCATAAACGGTTAAAAATATTAATACGTAATTCTATCTAGCAGTATCTAGAGACGTTACAAAAACATTTGCCCGAAATGGGCGTGGTCCGCCTACTTATACAAAAGTTGTTAAATGACTAAATTATAATTTTTTCAGTTACTCGGGTGTAGGGTATTTAGAAATTTTTATTATTTATTATTATTATTATTTTTTTTTTTCGCAGGAGAGGAGGTAAAAATGCGTACCGCATCTCAGGGCTGTCGTCACAAACCCCTGTATGTGCCGCTTTCAAGCACTAAAACGTCCCCCTCTTTGACGGAACCCGACTCCACCCCGGAACCGCTTTCGCATTACTTCGGGGTGGGGCTCCCATCAGATCCCACCGGACCTCCCTCGTAGTGCCTGCGTCCAGGCCCCGCTCTTCACAGCTTCGAAGCTGTGCCATCTTCGCCGCAGTGGACGCAGCACGGGTCAAGCGTACCTACTGGAGGCACCCCATACTACGCTTGCGGCGGAGTATAACTTCGACGTACTTCGCCACCAGGTCCCAGTCGTGCTCTGACCGTAACATCACGGCTATGATGTTTTCCGCAGTGATGTTTGCCGTGTAACCGATACCCACTGAGTTCTCAGTCAGCCTCTTCGGCAAAAAACTCGCAGGCGAAGAAGGTATGCCAGACATCGTCCTCCTCGCAGTCACACAGCACGCAGCGCGGTGAGCCCACCTTTCCCATCCTGTGCAGATACTTACGGAAGTATCCATGTCCAGTCAGGAACTGTGTCAGATAAAAACTCACCTCACCATGTCGTCGCCCATACCACTCGCGCACATCGCGTATGATTCTCCGAGTCCACTGTCCCCTAGTACTAGCGTCCCATCTTCGTTGCCAAGAAACAAGTGCGCCCTCACGCGCTTGCTCCGCGGCGGCCGCCCGTCCTATTGTAGAGCTTTGCAGATAGATTTCTTTCCGCTCCTGAGCAAGCAGCTCTATTGGAATACAGCCGGCCACAACAAGTGCTGCATCTGCGGACACAGTACGGTACGCCGAGCTAACCCGCAATGCCCCGCGACGCTGGACGGCGGCCATCCTTGTCTTATATTTTTTAACTCGAAGGGCGTCCGCCCATATTTCCGCACCATAGAGTAGGGCTGACTGTACGGAGACGAGCAGGAGCCTCCTCGTATGCTGCCTCGCCCCACCTACATTCGCCATTAACCGGCTCAGCGCCGCCGTCTTCTGGGCAACCCCGTCACAGACCCCGTCACAGACCCCGCGGATATGGTCCCAGTATGTGAGTCGGTTGTCCAACTTTACTCCTAAATATCTCGCGAACCTGCTTGTTTTCACCGGTTGGGCTCCAACCATCATAGTCAACGAAGTGGGGACTCGCCTCTTCGTAAGAATCACGATCTCCGTTTTGGCTACAGCCAACTGGAGACCGTGGTCGCCCATCCACCCGCTAACCCTGCGCATCACTTGATTAAGCACAAGTTGAGCCAGTTCAGGACTGCGTGCTGTTATGACGGCGGCGACATCATCGGCAAACGCAACAAGGAAAGCGTCAGCCGGCATTTCCAGGCGCAGCAGGCCATCGTACGTGACATTCCACAGCTCAGGCCCAAGCACCGATCCCTGTGCCACTCCAGCAGTCACCCGCCTTTGACCCGTTCCCTGTGTCGTCACGTAGAGAAGCCAGCGGTCGTTCAGATAGTCCCTCAGTATAGCCGAGAGATATGCTGGTACTCTGAAGGTCTGCTCGAGCGCGTGAAACATGTCACTCCACCCTGCCGAGTTAAACGCGTTCCTCACATCGAGGGTCACGAGGAGCACTATCGGCCTTGCCTGGTGGCATGCAGTTTCGGCCCGTTTCACAGCTTGGGTCACTTCGCTGATTGCATCAATCGCAGAGTGCCCCTTTCTAAAGCCATGCTGCCGGTTGGAGAGACCACCAGCCTGCTCAATGGCAGCCCCCAGCCGCATTTTAAGCAAGGCCTCCATCATCTTTCCCGCCGTGTTTAACATGCACAGTGGTCGATACGATGATGGAGAATTGGCATCACCTTTGCCCTTTGGGATCAAAGCCAAACGCGTCTTTTTCCAGCAAGCTGGAAATACACCCGCCCTAAGACACACGTTGTACATGTTAAGCAAGAGATCCGGACGGTTACGGGCAACGGCTTTGATGGCCTCCGCCGGCACACCGTCGGGGCCCGGAGCCTTACCAGACTTCATGCTGCGCTCTGCCGTAATTAGCTCATCCACCCCAAACAATGGAATGTCCTCCTCCCCAGCAAACGCACGAGCGTCAGATACATCGGGATGGGTCGGGAACAGGGCATCTATGATGCTCAGAACTTTTCTCTGTTCCAAGTCTGGTGCGGGCGAGCAGAGCTTACCCATCACCAGCTTATAGCCCTTACCCCATGGGTCCTGCTCTACCCCGTCGCAAAGCTCCTTCCAGCAGCGCACCTTGCTTTCTCGGATAGCCTTGCCCAATGCCTTTTTAGCGGCTTTATAAGCTGCCACCTTCTCCGTCATCTGCGTTCGGCCAGCGGCACGTTGCGCCAGTCGGCGCATTTTGTGGCAAAATCTCCGGAGTTCGTCTATTTGGTCATTCCACCAGTACACCTGTGTCTTACCTCTCCACGGCCTCTTTCGGGGCATGGACGCATTGCAGGCGCCTCGAATCACATTCATGCTAGACTCCACGAAGGAGTCCACTACGCCCGCCTCGCAGGCATTTCTAGGGAGCGTTGGGATGTGCCGAGCCCCCTCAATCAGGCCTGCAACAAATTTGCTCTCATCCATTCTGGTGGCGTTCCAGCCGAGTGGTCGATGTACTCGTACAGGTACCTGTTTTTGCCCTGCGTCCATAAGCCGGAAGGTTATGTACTGGTGGTCGCTTCCTGTAAGGTCCTCCATCACCCTCCAGTTCACCGTCCTTCGGGCTAGAGTCTCCGACACCAAGGTAAGGTCTGGAATCGAGTACCCAAAGCCGGGCCGGCGGTATGTCGGGGTTGTACCTTCATTAAGGACAACTAGTCCCAGCCGGGCTGCCATCTCCAATAAAAACCGGCCTCTTGCGTTGGTTTGTGGCATACCCCACTCTATGGCTCGCGCATTAAAGTCCCCAGCAATCACGAGGCCGCCAGTAATGCAGCGCAGGTCGTCCTCCAGGGCTTCAATTTTAGACCTGTACACACCCATGGCGTCGTTGGGAGAGAAGTAACAGCTCACGAAAGTGGCCGACTCTGTTTTTGCCCAGACATAACTACCTCCAGCCCCGCTGCTCGTGATCTGTATACTGGGATCCGCAACCCAGAGAGCCGCCGCGCCAGAGTCATCCACCAGCCAGTGCTTCCTGATTCGGTAAGGCTCGCTGATGACCGCCATGCCCACCCCGTATTCATGGATGAATTGAGATAGCAGTTCATCAGCGACCCGACTACCGTTCAGATTACCCTGTAGGACGGTAATCATTGTCTCCGTCCTTTCGCGTTGTCCAGGGCCACCCGAAACGCTTTGCAGGCTCCAGAGCAAGGGACATGTTCCAAAGACTTTGGACCCTCGTTGTCAGCAGTACACAGGTAACATTGCGGTTTTGAGGAGCATGACGCGGCCTTGTGTCCTTTCTGCCCGCATCGCCAACAGAGGCCACTTCTATCCGGTCCCGTGCATTTTTGCCTCCGGTGACCGTAATCCAGACACCTGAAGCACCGCTGTACATCAATGCGTTGCCTGATGCGACATCTTATCCAGCCCACTCGTATCCTCCCTACATTGAGGAGTTTGCCCGCATGTTTGTGCTCTAACTCAACGACTGCCATGCGCTGTTCTCGGGCATTTGCGGCAGAAACCACTACTTTAAGCTCTCCGCTATAGTCGTTTGAGAGCTCACGGCGTACTGCGTCCTCTACCTCTGAAGCTGTTGTGAGACAGTCCATACCCAGGACCTCCAGCCGGGTCCTACTGGCAAGGATTCTGGTCTCAGCAGTCTGCCCCACAGTCTCTTTTATAGAGTTTTGCAGCGCTACTCGGTCGCCACACTGATCTAGCTCAAGGAGAACAGCGCCACCTTTGGTCTTTCGAGCCGCGCGTACCACTGTGTCCGTGTCCTCCAGGCGCACATTTGCACGAATCGCTCGGAGGATTTCGGCATATGTGGTGCCTTCTTTCGGCTTTACGACGACGGCACTCCGTCTCGCGCGTTGAGTCCTTTCCCTCTTCGCTCTTTTTCCCTGTGCCTGGATTTCCTGTGTCGCCTTACGAATTGGGGTTGAGTCCCCTTCTCCCGAAGGGATTCCCCCTTCGTTGGGCGGATCCTTGCGCGAAGAGGATTTTTTGCGCACGACCACGCTCCAGGGTGTAGAGCCTTCTTGATTCTTCAGCCGTTCCCGCGGCGTCTGCTCTGGGTTTTTGCTGCTTGGGATAGTTAAAGCGCCCATGTCCCTCTTCCGAGAAGTGGCAACAGCGGCCCCGGCTTCCTTCGCATTTTCTGTCGTCGAGGACCCGGTCCCTTTTATTTTTTGGTCACTGCGCCTATGATGCTGTATGGCGTCGATGGCCGCCTCCAACACGCTGAGACCATTTTTTATCTCCATGCTTACATTCCGTTGTTTTGCAGCAGCCTTGCGCATAGTAACCAAGGTATCCTGGATTATTCCGATCTGTGTCTCCATATCCCCCGCGCCGACATCGTGCTTTCTAATCTCGTCAGTCGCTTCATGTGTAGCTGTTTCCTCTCTCCGTTGCTGAAAATCTTTAAGGGCAGTGAACTCAGGAGGATGCGTGGCCTTGCTGCTTTTCTTGAGGGTATAAGCATATCCTTCATTCTCCTTTTCTGCCTCTAGCAAGCCCTGTGATTGCGACGACTGCCGGTTTTGTTGCTCGCTGCCAGCGTCGGGTGTCATCGGTGTACGAGTGATCACGCTTACCGCGCCAGCACTCCGCTGTGGTGAGCGCCGGATCAGCGAACCTCGTCGGAAAGCTAATGCGTCCGCGTCAGAGAAAACGCTTGTGGAGACCCCAACTCCCGACGATTCCCCCTCGCTCCTACATTCTTGACTACGCGCCATCTCTGCGCTTTTTGTACTCGCTGTTTGCGGAGCTGTCAAGCTGCCTTTTCTATCTTTCTCACATCGTTTTATATTTTTGTTTGGATTGTACATTCTGTATGGGTCCCCGCTTGAAGCCGCTATCTCCGCTCGTTGTACACTCGCCCTTTTAATGTCCCCGTGGTTATCTATGCAAGCAGGGAGGCCACGCGAGGGTTGACACTGATCCTTATGGGAGTCAGTGTTCAGAGCCAGGACAGGCGCTAAACAGGAGCGATGCTCAACTGGACCTGTACGACCAACTTAATGGTGACGAACCTCGAACGTACTTCAAGCCCCGCCACGGTTTTAATGGGACGGAGGCGGCTGCAGCATTAGCCTGAAAGCCATTTCCGCAAGATGTCACTCTTACGTACTCAGGTAACAGAATACTGCAACCGTCAGCCCAAAAAACAACTAAATCAATATAATTTCCCGATCCTGTCCGACGAAGTCCATGTTCATATAAAGGCCACTCATCACATTGAGCGCAGATGCCCACCTACATGCTGTCTGGCTGCCAGTGTAGGATGTAGGATTTTTGATGATGTTGTTTGGTCCGCGGGTGGTAATTTATTTCCCACCTACCCGATATATCTATCGAGCGTTCCCCTATCCGCCACCTGGGGACGCGCCCTCTAGGGATACAACACCCCCCGAGGATTTATTATTATTATTATTATTATTATTATTATTATTATTATTATTATTATTATGTTGTTATTATTATTATTATTATTATTATTATTATTATGGTGTTGAGGCCACGCGTAGAGAAAACCCGTACTCCAGACACCTGGTTTTACTAGTAACGCTAGATGTGAGAAATGCATTCAACAGCGTCAATTGGACTGACATCATAAATACCTTAAAAAATAGATTCAAGATACCCCAGTACTTGATGAGAATGATCCGGAGTTATTTCCAGGACCGCGTGCTCCTATATGACACCACTGACGGACTAAGAAGGAAACAAATAACTTCAGGCGCGGCGCAAGGGTCAATACTAGGACCTGACTTGTGGAACGTCAATTATAACGGAATCCTCGAGATCGGCATGCCCGATGACACCCACCTGGTGGCATATGCTGACGATATTGCAGCAGTTATAACCGCCCGCAATACGGAAGATCTACAGCGCAAGTTATACCAGGTTATGAGGCGGACGAAGTCGTGGCTAGACGTGCATGGGCTGAAGCTAGCTACAGAGAAAACAGAAATACTCCTTCTAACAAGGCGTCATATCCCCCTCGAGATCGAGATGCAAGTTTTTGGGACACCGATCATCACACAGAGAGTAGTGAAGTATCTAGGAATGAGACTGGACTCCAAGCTGAACTACTGGGAGCAAATAAAGCACGCGATGAAGAAAGCCGGACAAGCAACAGCCTCCCTCAGTAGATTGATGGCAAATGTAGGCGGCCCAAAACAAAGTAAGAGAAACCTCCTAATGGCAACCACGAACACAATTTTGCTACACGGTTGTGAGCTATGGGCAGACGCACTAAATGCGGAATGTCGTAGAAAGTTGCTGTCTTCAGTACAAAGGACGGCATCACTTAGGGTAACCTCAGCGTATCGGACAGTCTCCGAGGCAGCAGTATCCGTTATTAGCGGAAATATTCCTATCGATCTCCTAGCAGAAGAGCGAAAGGAACGATGGCACGCAAGTGGGATAAGTAATCAAAAAGAACTTAGAAAACAGACATATCAGAAATGGCAACACAGGTGGAATGCCGAGTATCGAGGCAGATGGACTAGAAAGCTGATTCCACAGATCGAAGCATACACGAATAGAAGCTTTGGGGAAGTGAACTATTATCTCACTCAAATGCTATCAGGGCACGGGTATTTCAGCAGATACCTCTATGTAATCGGCAAGTCGGCGGAGCCCCACTGTATTTACGGAGATGCAGACGAAGATGATGCAGAACACACCATGTTTAAGTGCACAAGATGGCATGCAGAACGTGCTAGAATCGAACAAAGCATCGGCTCCATATCACCGGAGAACATTGTGGAAAAAATGCTAAGAAGCGAAGAAACTTGGCAAGTCATAGCTAGATATGCGGAAGAGATCCTCAGAAAGAAAAAAAGGGACCTCGAAGAAAGAGAAACAGCAAATGTCGAGTAGACATGCAACATAGGAGTAACTATTGCATATGCAATGACAAAATTGACGGACCTGGACGCAGGAGAGTAGAATAGTCCTATAGGACCTCTTGGGTCTCTACCTTGACGTAATGCAAAAGCGGTTCCGGGGTAGAGAGAGATCCCAAGTGACGAGGTGGGTTTTTTAGTGGCTACACCACATACGTAACGGCGACGGTCGTTACATGATACGAAGGTATTTTTCCCAACCTCGCCCGTCAAAGAAAAAAAAAAAAAAAAAAAAAAAATTATTATTATTATTATTATTATTATTATTATTATTATTATTATTATTATTATTATTATTATTATTATTATTATTATTATTATTATTATTATTATTATTATTATTATTATTATTATTATTATTATTATTATTATTATTATTATTATTATTATTATTATTATTATTATTATTATTATTATTATTATTATTATTATTATTATTATTATTATTATTATTATTATTAGTATTATTATTATTATTATTTTTTTTTTTTTTTTTTTTTTCGCAGGAGAGGAGGTAAAAATGCGTACCGCATCTCAGGGCTGTCGTCACAAACCCCTGTATGTGCCGCTTTCAAGCACTAAAACGTCCCCCTCTTTGACGGAACCCGACTCCACCCCGGAACCGCTTTCGCATTACTTCGGGGTCAATAATCGGTTCTAGTAGGTTCCAACTAAGCCATGTCTTTCGTGCCGGCCGTAGAGTGCCATCAAATAATGGTGCTGCTTCAGCAAACGTAACCTCTCCGCCTATAATTCTAATAAGGCCTGCGCCCATAGAGTACTTCATACTTCCACTTCCATACATAGTTCTGCTAAGTCAAAACGAGTTAAATGTATGCAATCTTATGAGCAAACGCCCATAAGCAACGCATCCGTCAACTTCAACATTGAAAGTTGGGCAGATCTCAATTTTTCGACTGCCTCAGTTCTTTTGAGAGATAATTGTTGTTGCATTGTGTACATTCTCATTCGTTTGTTTACTGAAGGCCGCAAGCAACCATCGCAAGGCGGCAAATCGCTCTCTTCAATTATTAGATATTGGTTTCTCCTCAAACTCACCTATATTTGTAAACGAAAGTCTCACTAGGAGAAATCGTGATGTGCTCTTTCGTGCGACTAATTTGAAGAGAAAGAAAGAAATTTTTGCTGCATTTACTCGGCGTGGATCAATTTTCATAAAATTGACTGAGAAAGGATCGAGTTTGCTAATTAAAAGTTCTGAAATGCTAAATGCCGCAATTACGGATAACTCTCAAATGTTCTATGAAAACATAGCAGCCTTCATAAGAATAAAATTGATTACATGAGGCATATATTTGAAAACTCCAAAGTTGATGTGATATGTATTTCTGAGACATAGTTTGTACCTGATTTAAAAGATTCTTGTGTTGAACTGCGAAAGTATAGGCTTTTCCGTAATGATAGAATAGGTAAACGTGGTGGTGGAATCGCGATGTATGTTAAATCTTCGTATAAATGAGAATTGGTTTCAGTGTCTAAAGACTCTGAAGTGGAATAATTATGTATATATATTTCAGATTCCTCATTAAAAATACTAATTTCATGCGCCTATAGTCCTCACAAAAATTGTTGCCTTGACAATTATTTTGAACAAATCTTATCCAATGTCCTTGAATTTGACTATTTCATCCTTAGTGGAGATTTTAATGTAAATATGTTAATTAATAATAATTAGTTCACGTAGTTTGATTAGTTCCCATCAAACTACGTGATCTAGTAGCTTCAACTGGACTATTTTTAGTTAACTTTTAGTTTTAGTTAATTTTTAGTTATTTGTACCCCACTCCATTTGGAAATAATGTACAACCGAGTTTGCTTGATTTATTTATTGCTTCTGACGTGTCCTTATTGCTATTGTTTACGCAGATCACTTTTATTTCAGATCATGATCTATTATTTATGTCATTTGGATTTAAACTTACCTATATTTCTGTTCCCTGTTCTTTTTCCTTCTATGACTTTAATGCACTTAACCAAATTCCTTGATCCATATGGGGCTAGTCTCCTCAAGTGAACGACTTTAATTTTACCTCGCCTCTGCGATACACAACATCGTTCAGTCGTTTTATGGCTTTATATGGCCCTTTCCACGATGTTTTTAGGTTTGAAGACATACCCTTTTTCCGTTGCGGATTGTACAGCAGCACCAAGTCGCCTTCTTGAAATCCTTCGGAATTCATAGCTCGATCGTAACGATCCTTCGGGACCTGCGGAGGATTCTCCTTCGACATATCCGACAGCTTTTCCAGCTTATGGCTGAAACTGACGGAGTCCGCTGAAGGGTCCTGCACCACCGACTCCGACCGCAAATCCGGCTGCCGCCCGACACCTAAGCTCGACCGTCCAAGCACCAGATCAGCACACCTGTCAAAATAGTTCACCGCGACAAAGTCTACTCGGCGCGGTATCTCGGTGTCTATTTGATTGAGTACTGAATCAACTATTTGGGTTTCTAGAACCCTAATAACACTCCTGGTGATCGGTCTCCTTATGCCGAGATCCCGCCCAGATTCACGCTCCTCCATACACTGAGCACTCTACTCCAAACCACTCACTCCTCTTTCACACGCTCACTCACCTAATTCGAAATAAGGTCAGAAAGATTCCGGCTTCAAAGTGGCTCAGAGTGAACTCAAATATCAATAAAAAAACCTGCGCCTGAAATTCAAGAGGAAAAGAAAACCCGAATTGAATGCCTAAAAACAAAACCAAGTAATACTCGTACTATATCCAAAATTAATTCTAAATGGCAAAAAACTACGAATTAAAAAAAACAAAAAGGGAAAAAAACGCAACCTAAACCGAATCCTCGAAAAAATAACAAAAATAATAAAATCAATGATATTTATGTGCTGTGCTGATGTGCTTGAGCTGGCCATAGAGGAAATCAAACACCCGGTCGTGTGAGTCAGTCATGTCCCGTCATGTCCTCTAAATCCCACGCACGAAAACCCCAGTCAGTCTATGCTGGGGAATGGGAATACATACTTGGAACGCGACACTACAGCATTTCGCCAAAGCTACTTCGCTGGATGCCACGCCCCCCTGCAGCATCTTACCCCAGTGAGATTGCCGGCGAGCCGCCTCACAACACACGCCGTGAAAAGCTGCTGTACCGGCAGCGGTCCGCCAGCAACTCACCATCGTCAACCCCAAGCGAGAATCCCTGCGATCGGTACCACTGGTAAATGAAAATTTTTTTCACTGGTGCTGTCAAAAGGAACCCGATCGCAAAAACTCCTGCCACCAGAAATTCTGGCAACCCCAGCCGCTACCACAAAATCCCACATGAACGGATCCTTAAGGTTCGAGGCAGCGACCGAGATTGCCAATCCGTCCACACAAAAAAACAAATAGCAGAAGTACGATAAGAAAAGAAAAAAGGGTGAAGAAAAATGCGTTGGGCGCCATTTGTTGTGGGCCAGGTACAGGTGGCAGCGGCTCATCTCGCCGGCTAATGGGTGGGATGTTGCCACCTTAACCCACAGCAAAATTTCGTGCCAAAAAATATTTTTTTTATATAAAAAAAGGAGAGAGAAAAAAAAAGTTTTAGAAAGAAGGGGATATAGAGGAAGAGAGGAAAGAGGATATTAAAGGAGTGTAAAAAAGAAAGCTTATCCTATCACCCTGTCATCTTACAAATTCGCAACCATTTCCCCACCATTCACTTACCTCACCCACCACCATTCACTTTACCCCACTCATCTTATACCACCACCTAAACCAGACACAATCTGACCCTGCACTCTCATCACCTGCACACATTCACCCCAAACGACAGAAGACATCACAAACCCTATTGTCCTGTCCGTCAGTGGTGGAGCAAACCCACCTCTCTTGTGACCAACCAGGTCACAACCATGGATCACACTCTGGCTCCAGCGTTGATAGTGTGATCCCCTGCCACTGATTCCGTCGAAAGTCTTATTTCTGTCCGTCCGTCATTTCAGTCCGTCCGTCACGGCCAGGAGCACCTGCTCCCTCCGTTCAGGTCCCCCAGCACATCAGCCCAAATGCCTCGCGTTTAGCAACGCATGCTGCGGATCAAAGAAGGACCACACAAAAAAATACTGGTATCCTTCAAGGCATCACAGATGGAAACTGGCAGAAAAAAAACTAAAATTCTCGTATATTTTTTCGTTTATGGATATATACAGAGATATTCATTGCTAAATTTGTTCTTCAATTTTTCCTTAGCCTTAACAAGTTCCTTAAGAAATTCCTATCAAACTTTTATTTAAGAAAACTAAAAATTTAGTTTCAATTTTTTTTTTCAAAAAATTTTAAATCAAATTCTAACTTTAATATATATATTTTTTTTGTTCAAATTTAAAGTTAAAAGATTAATTCTATTTCGTTTTGTTCAAATTTAAAATTTAAATGCTACACCAATTTTTTTTGTTCAAATTTAAAATTAAAATGTTAATCCGGGGTTTTTTAGTTAAACAATTAAAATTAAAAATGCTCATAAAACAAAAGAAGTGAAACACTCACCAGTAGGGAATCCCGATGATGGTACCACCATGCGGCTCCTGACGTTATGTTCTCTAAAAAAACTGTATTTTACATATTAATATATTAAGGGTAAATGCACAACAAAAAAAAAAGGTAAAACTGGTTGTACGGTGCTCAAGCTGTTGTCCCGCTGCTCAAGTCCAAACCCTCGCTCTATCAGATCTCTTCTCCAGACTTTTTAATATTTTTATAGGCCAACTACAGACTTTTTAATTTAAAATTCAACCAATTCACTTTTTAGTGGCAGCCTCCAGCCTGCACCAGCTTCAATCGTCTTTTTTTATAGCTTTAAATCCAATAAATTAAAACACAGGTGGAGCTGCCCTCTCTCCGATCGTCAACACCATTGTTCAAATAATTTCAATCCTTGTATTAATTAATTCCAAACTTAATCTTCAGTTTAAGCACTTTAAATTTTTTTCTCGTGTTCCTAGCTGAAATTCACTTTCCCTTTTTTTTTGTTCTGATGCTGGTTTCTTGGTTTTTTTACTCCTTTTTTTTAGGTTCTGGTTTTTAGAATTTCACTCCGACTCACTGGCTGCGACAAACGTTCTGCCTTCACCCACCCCAGACACTTTCCAATCAACCAAAAACTTTCACTCTTCTCATACACATAACACATACACGACAAACGCACTCCTCAGCCACCTACTCACAACTTCTAAGCAGAAGGAGACCGAAATGCTGCGGGGCCCACCCTGTGCTGCTTAGCTAAGGTGAGCACGACAGGTAAGTACATACTTACAGCTAGACATAAAACACATCAACTTTACAAAGCTAAAAACTGAGAGAAGTGACCACACAAAAATCAGGGTCAGTTCTAAGTTCTAGAACTTTCTTGATTAACAGATTACAGTGGATGGAAACAACAAAAATTGACACAAACAAGGTAAGCAGTAAAAAAAACAAATAATCATGTTGCCAAAACTAAACCTTAACATATATTAATATTATTTATATTTTTTTTTCACTTGTGTGACAGCGGAACAGGCGCACACAACACGGTTAAGATATTGTGATGCAATTATGCCTCGATATATCCGGAGGCATTACCAATAACCTTGACAAAAATAGGCGTACCACGCCCACTCATGCAAAAGTTATCAATATCTTGTAAACGGTATAAGATATTAACACGTAATTTTATCACGAAGTATCTACAGGTATTACCAATTTGTATACAAAAAATGGGCGTGGTCCGCCCACTTATACAAAAGTTGTCAATATCCCATAAACGGTTAAAAATATTAATACGTAATTCTATCTAGCAGTATCTAGAGACGTTACAAAAACATTTGCCCGAAATGGGCGTGGTCCGCCTACTTATACAAAAGTTGTTAAGTGACTAAATTATAATTTTTTCAGTTACTCGGGTGTAGGGTATTTAGATTTCGGCCAGGCTGAAGACAACACTTTTACTTGTTGTTGTCCTTACTGTGGTTGTTGCTGTTCATGCTGTAAATTAAGCGAATATATTAAAAACTTACGATCCTGCAAAACTGTAAAAACATTTTATGGAAAAAATATTAGAGTAAAAATAAGGAGAAAATATCTTTATACTTATATATTTATTATTATTATCATTATTACTATTATTATTATTATTATTATTATCATCTTTATTTAGATTTCTCCTTTTTGGGTACATTAATACATTTTGAGAGCCTTAGCTTAAAACAAAATATATCACATTCTATTTAATTACTATGTACAGGTTTAATTCAAAAATTTTCTAGTGATGTGACAGGTATCGATGATCACAGACTTCTGCACAGTGTCAATAAGATTTGTCCGGAGTTCCAGTATGTCAATATTTCTACAGAGATTCTTTTCGGCCACACCCTCAGCGCTCACTACTATTGGGATGATCTTGATTTCTTTAAGGTTCCAGTTTCGCTTGGTTTCCACTGCTAGCTCACTGTATCTGCTAATTTTTTCAATATATGTACGGCTTATATTCTTTGTAGCCGGGATTGCGACGTCAATGAAGATACCTTTACGTTCTCTTTTATCAAGGATCGTGATGTCGGGGCGGTTATGGAGTCTCGTGTGTTCCGAGTATATTGTTCTATCGTAGTAGATTTTTACGTTTTCGTTTTCAACAACTGATTGCGGATTATACCTATAGTAAGGTCGTTCATCACATTGAAGTTTATATTTTGCAAGAAGGTTCTTGTGTATAATTTTTACAACGTTGTTGTGTCTTCGTGTATACTCAGTAGGGGCTAGATTCGTGCATCCTGATATTATATGCTCAATTGTTTCGGTTTGCTTCATGCATCTTCTACAAGTGTCGTTTGTAACATTTATATCTTTTACAACGTTTCTCATGTAGTTTTTCGTTGGGATTACTTGATCTTGTATAGCAATCATAAAGGCCTCGGTCTCAGCAAACAGATTGCCATTCAGTAGCCATTTGTTTGACGTACATTTATCAACATTCTCAGCATTGATGGCTCTATAGTGGCGACCGTGAATAGGTTTTATTGACCAGTTCTGTTCCCTTGTAGTCTTGTCTACTGCTTGTCGGTTGTAGCTTCCATTCAGATTGAGCGGTGTTAAGTTTCTATCAGCTTCAGTTATTATTTTTATAAGTCGAGATCTATTTGACTTTTGTTGGAAGTAGCCACGGAGGGACTCTATTTGATTATCATGTAGCGTTTGGAGATCAATCAGCCCTCTTCCACCATCTTTCCTTGATGCTACCATTCTCTCACAGCATGATTTGGGATGATGTAATTTATAATGTGTCAGTATAGTTCTGATTGTTCGTTGTAGTGATTGAATTTCAGTTTCTGTCCATTTTATAATGCCGAAACTGTATGAGAGGACGGGCACTGCGTATGTATTTATGGCTTTGATTAAATTTTTTCCATTAAGGTTCGCCTTAGCTATTTTGTGCATACGTGACTTAAGTTCTCTGGTTAGGTTGTTCTTTACTGTTCTCGTTTCTATGCGGTTATTCTGGACCATGCCTAAGTATTTATACACGTCATTTTCTTCCATTTTTTCAATACTCTGTACGGCTCTCTCGTGATCTTCAGTTCTTGATATTTTCCCTTTATAGATGGATATTCGTTTGCACTTCTCCAGTCCAAATTTCATAGCAATATCTTCACTGAATACTGCAACGATTTCTATTAGGTGGTCTAAGCTCTGACGCGTCGATGCGTATATTTGAGTTGAGTGCCATACAGAACCACAGTGCGGACAGACAGTCACCTTGGAAAATCCCACATCTTATGTCTATATCTGAGGTTTTTATCATACCCGTTTCTGTATGTATTTGGATGCTAGTTCGCCATTGTCTGATATTGTATTTGAGGAATTCAATTATATTTGAGTTTATTTTATAGGTCCGAAGAGCCTCTATTAACCAGCTATGTGGTACACTATCAAATGCTTTTTGGTAGTCTATGTAACATGCATTTAAATTCCTAGATTGCTTGACCGTCTGCTCTAATATGATTTGATCAATGGTCAATTGTTCTTTACACCCTTTAGCATATTTACTGCATCCTTTTTGTTCTTCACAGATGATATTATTTTGCGTTAGATGATTGTTTATTATGAGCTTTAAACACGCTGTCATAATTTTATAAATAGTGGGTAGGCAGGTAATCGGTCGCCCGTTCGCAGGGTTCCCGTTGAATCCTTTTGCTTTTGGCAATAGATATGTAACACCTTTCATGAGGGTTTCCGAAAATTTTCTTGGGTCTTGGATACAACCATTCAATAGTTCTGTGAGTCTTTGATGCATTGCAGGGAACCTTTTAAACCAGAAGTTCTGCACTTTGTCTGGCCCTGGTGCTTTCCAGTTGTGGGACTTCGATATAATTTCTTTAACTTGTTCACATGCGAAGTGGTTTGCTGACATTTCTGGGATCTGCTGGTATTTGTTTTTCTCCTCGATGATCCACTGCGCTTCAGAGTTATAGCTCACTTGGCTTGAACATATTGACGACCAGTACGCTTCGGTTTCCTTTTTATTAGGGTAATTATCTTTTCGGGTAATTAATGATTTGCCCTTCTTGAGACTTCTGTAGAAGTGTTTCTCATTTGTTTTAAATTGACTGTTATTTTCACGTCTTTTATTAGATAATTTGTACTTTCTCTGTCTTGCTATTTGTACATTTAATTTCTGTTTAATTGTGTCTTTTATTAATATTGCATTGGAGCTATTAACCTCATATTTTGTGTGTTTATTGTGCTTTTTGCATAATTTTTGTATTTTATTTTTTAGCCGTTTGCTATTATTGCCCTCTATATAGCTATTCATTTTTCCCAAGTCACTTCTTAGGTTTTTAATTTTTAGTTCAATTCTTTGAATCGTTCTGTTTCTATATTCTCTATTAGTTCTGCTATCGCACATGTATTTTATTTTATATCCCATCTTTATTGAGACTGTTACAGCTGCTCAGTAGATCAGCGTGTGCAAGTCTTCCAATTTCTCAATTTGAGTGACTTTTCTGGCTATAATTTCACTATTGACATATTTTAAAACTGAGCTAAGTTTCCGGCTTGAATTGATCCTTGGTATTACAGGTCTCATAAGAGGGTTTATATACGCATATACCTCATATTGTTGTTCGAAGATACTGTCTATGTCACTAAGTTGGTCATTCATTGTTTCTGTTTGCCTTATAAGTTGTTCATTTCTTTGATTCACGTAATTTCCTTCCGCACCGTTGCTATTATTGGATATTGCATATGGTTCTCGAGCTGTGGAATGGTCGGTTGGTTGAACTATCATAGCATCCTTAATGAGTTTACGCCTTATCTCTGGAATTAAATTATTTTTATGGATTGCACGGATTTGATCCGCCAGACGTTGCTCTGGTACGTCGTAGTCGGGATGTTGTGCTACGAAAATTGTGCGAAGCTGCGTTCGGTATCCTGTGAGGTTTCTTCCCTGGTCGGTTGCAATGTAGTATGCGCGTAACAGGTTCTCGTTTATTTCGTTTGTCCATTTTTTGCGCTGTCGAGGTCTGCCAGCTGCGGTGAGAGCTACATCAGTGTGTGCATGCTGTTCACTTACAGGCTGATTATTGTTACTATTGTTGTTGTTCTGTGGCTCACTTATCACATTTGACCCAGGTACCAAGCCTAATGCGCGGGAGTTAAAATGCGATCCCGACGCGGTGGGGTTATCCGTAGTCCCCAAAATATTCATTTGATTTGTGTTCTGCATTTTGCTCTTGCCCATTTTATACCTACTGGCAGGTTATTTTTAAGGCCGCTTCTAACATGAAGTACAGACGCCTACCTTCATGCTGCCTGGTTCCCAGTTTAGGATGAAGGATTTTTGTGTTGTTGTTTGGTCCGCGGGTGGTATTTTATTTCCCACCTACCCGACATATCTGCCGAGCATTCCCCTATCCGCCACCAGGGGACGCGCCCTCTAGGGATACACCCCCGAGGGGTGTAAAACAACAAGTAAAAGTGTTGTCTTCGGCCTGGCCGAAATCTAAATACCCTACACCCGAGTAACTGAAAAAATTATAATTTAGTCACTTAACAACTTTTGTATAAGTAGGCGGACCACGCCCATTTCGGGCAAATGTTTTTGTAACGTCTCTAGATACTGCTAGATAGAATTACGTATTAATATTTTTAACCGTTTATGGGATATTGACAACTTTTGTATAAGCGGGCGGACCACGCCCATTTTTTGTATACAAATTGGTAATACCTGTAGATACTTCGTGATAAAATTACGTGTTAATATCTTATACCGTTTACAAGATATTGATAACTTTTGCATGAGTGGGCGTGGTACGCCTATTTTTGTCAAGGTTATTGGTAATGCCTCCGGATACATCGAGGCATAATTGCATCACAATATCTTAACCGTGTTGTGTGCAGGCGCACAAGTGAAAAAAAAATATAAATTCCGCTGTCACACAAGTGAAAAAAAAATATAAATAATATTAATATATGTTAAGGTTTAGTTTTGGCAACATGATTATTTGTTTTTTTTACTGCTTACCTTGTTTGTGTCAATTTTTGTTGTTTCCATCCACTGTAATCTGTTAATCAAGAAAGTTCTAGAACTTAGAACTGACCATGATTTTTGTGTGGTCACTTCTCTCAGTTTTTAGCTTTGTAAAGTTGATGTGTTTTATGTCTAGCTGTAAGTATGTACTTACCTGTCGTGCTCACCTTAGCTAAGCAGCACAGGGTGGGCCCCGCAGCATTTCGGTCTCCTTCTGCTTAGAAGTTGTGAGTAGGTGGCTGAGGAGTGCGTTTGTCGTGTATGTGTTATGTGTATGAGAAGAGTGAACGTTTTTGGTTGATTGGAAAGTGTCTGGGGTGGGTGAAGGCAGAACGTTTGTGGCAGCCAGTGAGTCGGAGTGAAATTCTAAAAACCAGAACCTAAAAAAAAGGAGTAAAAAAACAAAGAAACCAGCATCAGAACAAAAAAAAGGGAAAGTGAATTTCAGCTAGGAACACGAGAAAAAAATTTAAAGTGCTTAAACTGAAGATTAAGTTTGGAATTAATTAATACAAGGATTGAAATTATTTGAACAATGGTGTTGACGATCGGAGAGAGGGCAGCTCCACCTGTGTTTTAATTTATTGGATTTAAAGCTATAAAAAAAGACGATTGAAGCTGGTGCAGGCTTGGAGGCTGCCACTAAAAAGTGAATTGGTTGAATTTTAAATTAAAAAGTCTGTAGTTGGCCTATAAAAATATTAAAAAGTCTGGAGAAGAGATCTGATAGAGCGAGGGTTTGGACTTGAGCAGCGGGACACCAGCTTGAGCACCGTACAACCAGTTTTACCTTTATTTTGTTGTGCATTTACCCTTAATATATTAATATGTAAAATACAGTTTTTTTAGAGAACATAACAGGAGCCGCATGGTGGTACCACCATCGGGATTCCCTACTGGTGAGTGTTTCAGTTCTTTTGTTTTATGAGCATTTTTAATTTTAATTGTTTAACTAAAAAACCCCGGATTAACATTTTAATTTTAAATGTGAACAAAAAAAATTGGTGTAGCATTTAAATTTTAAATTTGAACAAAACGAAATAGAATTAATCTTTTAACTTTAAATTTGAACAAAAAAAATATATATATTAAAGTTAGAATTTGATTTAAAATTTTTTGAAAAAAAAATTGAAACTAAATTTTTAGTTTTCTTAAATAAAAGTTTGATAGGAATTTCTTAAGGAACTTGTTAAGGCTAAGGAAAAATTGAAGAACAAATTTAGCAATGAATATCTCTGTATATATCCATAAACGAAAAAAAATACGAGAATTTTAGTTTTTTTTCTGCCAGTTTCCATCTGTGATGCCTTGAAGGATACCAGTATTTTTTTGTGTGGTCCTTCTTTGATCCGCAGCATGCGTTGCTAAACGCGAGGCATTTGGGCTGATGTGCTGGGGGACCTGAACGGAGGGAGCAGGTGCTCCTGGCCGTGACGGACGGACTGAAATGACGGACGGACAGAAATAAGACTTTCGACGGAATCAGTGGCAGGGGATCACACTATCAACGCTGGAGCCAGAGTGTGATCCATGGTTGTGACCTGGTTGGTCACAAGAGAGGTGGGTTTGCTCCACCACTGACGGACAGGACAATAGGGTTTGTGATGTCTTCTGTCGTTTGGGGTGAATGTGTGCAGGTGATGAGAGTGCAGGGTCAGATTGTGTCTGGTTTAGGTGGTGGTATAAGATGAGTGGGGTAAAGTGAATGGTGGTGGGTGAGGTAAGTGAATGGTGGGGAAATGGTTGCGAATTTGTAAGATGACAGGGTGATAGGATAAGCTTTCTTTTTTACACTCCTTTAATATCCTCTTTCCTCTCTTCCTCTATATCCCCTTCTTTCTAAAACTTTTTTTTTCTCTCTCCTTTTTTTATATAAAAAAAATATTTTTTGGCACGAAATTTTGCTGTGGGTTAAGGTGGCAACATCCCACCCATTAGCCGGCGAGATGAGCCGCTGCCACCTGTACCTGACCCACAACAAATGGCGCCCAACGCATTTTTCTTCACCCTTTTTTCTTTTCTTATCGTACTTCTGCTATTTGTTTTTTTGTGTGGACGGATTGGCAATCTCGGTCGCTGCCTCGAACCTTAAGGATCCGTTCATGTGGGATTTTGTGGTAGCGGCTGGGGTTGCCAGAATTTCTGGTGGCAGGAGTTTTTGCGATCGGGTTCCTTTTGACAGCACCAGTGAAAAAAATTTTCATTTACCAGTGGTACCGATCGCAGGGATTCTCGCTTGGGGTTGACGATGGTGAGTTGCTGGCGGACCGCTGCCGGTACAGCAGCTTTTCACGGCGTGTGTTGTGAGGCGGCTCGCCGGCAATCTCACTGGGGTAAGATGCTGCAGGGGGGCGTGGCATCCAGCGAAGTAGCTTTGGCGAAATGCTGTAGTGTCGCGTTCCAAGTATGCATTGCCATTCCCCAGCATAGGCTGACTGGGGTTTTCGTGCGTGGGATTTAGAGGACATGACGGGACATGACTGACTCACACGACCGGGTGTTTGATTTCCTCTATGGCCAGCTCAAGCACATCAGCACAGCACATAAATATCATTGATTTTATTATTTTTGTTATTTTTTCGAGGATTCGGTTTAGGTTGCGTTTTTATAGACTGACTGGGGTTTACGTGCGTGGGATTTAGAGGACATGACGGGACATGACTGACTCACTCGACCGGGTGTTTGATTTCCTCTATGGCCAGCTCAAGCACATCAGCACAGCACATAAATATCATTGATTTTATTATTTTTGTTATTTTTTCGAGGATTCGGTTTAGGTTGCGTTTTTTTCCCTTTTTGTTTTTTTTAATTCGTAGTTTTTTGCCATTTAGAATTAATTTTGGATATAGTACGAGTATTACTTGGTTTTGTTTTTAGGCATTCAATTCGGGTTTTCTTTTCCTTTTGAATTTCAGCCGCAGGTTTTTTTATTGATATTTGAGTTCACTCTGAGCCACTTTGAAGCCGGAATCTTTCTGACCTTATTTCGAATTAGGTGAGTGAGCGTGTGAAAGAGGAGTGAGTGGTTTGGAGTAGAGTGCTCAGTGTATGGAGGAGCGTGAATCTGGGCGGGATCTCGGCATAAGGAGACCGATCACCAGGAGTGTTATTAGGGTTCTAGAAACCCAAATAGTTGATTCAGTACTCAATCAAATAGACACCGAGATACCGCGCCGAGTAGACTTTGTCGCAGTGAACTATTTTGACAGGTGTGCTGATCTGGTGCTTGGACGGTCGAGCTTAGGTGTCGGGCGGCAGCCGGATTTGCGGTCGGAGTCGGTGGTGCAGGACCCTTCAGCGGACTCCGTCAGTTTCAGCCATAAGCTGGAAAAGCTGTCGGATATGTCGAAGGAGAATCCTCCGCAGGTCCCGAAGGATCGTTACGATCGAGCTATGAATTCCGAAGGATTTCAAGAAGGCGACTTGGTGCTGCTGTACAATCCGCAACGGAAAAAGGGTATGTCTTCAAACCTAAAAACATCGTGGAAAGGGCCATATAAAGCCATAAAACGACTGAACGATGTTGTGTATCGCAGAGGCGAGGTAAAATTAAAGTCGTTCACTTGAGGAGACTAGCCCCATATGGATCAAGGAATTTGGTTAAGTGCATTAAAGTCATAGAAGGAAAAAGAACAGGGAACAGAAATATAGGTAAGTTTAAATCCAAATGACATAAATAATAGATCATGATCTGAAATAAAAGTGATCTGCGTAAACAATAGCAATAAGGACACGTCAGAAGCAATAAATAAATCAAGCAAACTCGGTTGTACATTATTTCCAAATGGAGTGGGGTACAAATAACTAAAAATTAACTAAAACTAAAAGTTAACTAAAAATAGTCCAGTTGAAGCTACTAGATCACGTAGTTTGATGGGAACTAATCAAACTACGTGAACTAATTATTATTAATTAACATATTTACATTAAAATCTCCACTAAGGATGAAATAGTCAAATTCAAGGACATTGGATAAGATTTGTTCAAAATAATTGTCAAGGCAACAATTTTTGTGAGGACTATAGGCGCATGAAATTAGTATTTTTAATGAGGAATCTGAAATATATATACATAATTATTCCACTTCAGAGTCTTTAGACACTGAAACCAATTCTCATTTATGCGAAGATTTAACATACATCGCGATTCCACCACCACGTTTACCTATTCTATCATTACGGAAAAGCCTATACTTTCGCAGTTCAACACAAGAATCTTTTAAATCAGATACAAACCAAGTCTCAGAAATACATATCACATCAACTTTGGAGTTTTCAAATATATGCCTCATGTAATCAATTTTATTCTTATGAAGGCTGCTATGTTTTCATAGAACATTTGAGAGTTATCCGTAATTGCGGCATTTAGCATTTCAGAACTTTTAATTAGCAAACTCGATCCTTTCTCAGTCAATTTTATGAAAATTGATCCACGCCGAGTAAATGCAGCAAAAATTTCTTTCTTTCTCTTCAAATTAGTCGCACGAAAGAGCACATCACGATTTCTCCTAGTGAGACTTTCGTTTACAAATATAGGTGAGTTTGAGGAGAAACCAATATCTAATAATTGAAGAGAGCGATTTGCCGCCTTGCGATGGTTGCTTGCGGCCTTCAGTAAACAAACGAATGAGAATGTACACAATGCAACAACAATTATCTCTCAAAAGAACTGACGCAGTCGAAAAATTGAGATCTGACCAACTTTCAATGTTGACGGTGACGGATACGTTGCTTATGGGCGTTTGCTCATAAGATTGCATACATTTAACTCGTTTTGACTTAGCAGAACTATGTATGGAAGTGGAAGTATGAAGTACTCTATGGGCGCAGGCCTTATTAGAATTATAGGCGGAGAGGTTACGTTTGCTGAAGCAGCACCATTATTTGATGGCACTCTACGGCCGGCACGAAAGACATGGCTTAGTTGGAACCTACTAGAACCGATTATTGAGCATAATTTTGAAAAAATATTATGCAGATCCGTTCAAGAATACCAAAAATCACAGCATTATTTGAGATTTCCTGACGCTCGAGGTTGTCAACGCGATCCAGAATTTCGTCATGCTTTAGTTGAATTCTGCGTACATCAGACAAGGCTGACTCCGTTACTACGATTCGTGCAGATAGAGTGGTGATAGAATCCCATGACTTCAATTTGTTTTGCCCAGGCGGCCTCGGTGGTATGAAGTTGGCTTCTGAATTCTTATCGTAAGCTGCGTATCTCCCCAAGAAATTTGTCGTACACATCTTCACGTAATTTGTTCATTTCGCTTTTGATGAATTCAGTTAGGATATCGTTGCATTTACTTATGCGTTCATCCAACATTTTCAGAAGAGGTGAAGAAGGTGCGGCGTTTGCTTCCGTCACCTGCGACTTACTGGGAGTGAGAGAATCTTACGTACGGCGGACTTTGCACCTGGTTTAGGTCTCAAATTTAGACTAGACATTTTATTACAAAAGAAAATAATAGAGTTTCACCCGATTCCAAGAGTTATTTCATTAAAATCGCCATTAAAAAGCTTCACTCAGCATGGATCATTGGTACAAGGTAGTCGGAAAAAGTTTGTGTAAAATAAATTAATTAATCACCACTTATGGACGACTCAGAAACACGTCTATCGCGAACCAGATAACATTATGATATGTGAAATTAAAAACAACTACACTTTTGAGTTTTACTGGATTATTCAAAATACAGAGATCGAAACTTAGAGAATCGTACCCGTGAATCTAAATTTACGTAACAATATAAATGTACCTTCTGGCTCACAACAACAACAGGTAAAAGCATGAAGAGTATGAGGATTAATCCTCACGGAGTTGTCAGATCGATGATTTTTGTGGGCGGAGTTGTCAGATCGAGAATTTTTGTGGACAGAGTGGCCAGATCGAGGAATTTTTTATTATTTTGTTTTTTTATATTTTATTTCATTTTTTTGGGGAATTTTTTCGTGGGATTTTTCGAGGGGTGGCAAACCTAGTGGTCGGATCAGGTGGCAACCCTGGTTGCCTGGCGGACTGACGGCTGACGGACTGACCGTTGGCCGTGACGGCTGGCGGCTGGCGGATGGCTTTTTAAACGCTGCCTCAGAAGAAATTTAATGTAAACGTTAGGGGAGCGGTTCGAGCTGTCACTCGTATCCACGGTTTAAAGCGCGGAGTTGTTATTTTAGGAAATATGAATATGAATTAAATTAATGTAAGCATTTCAGAAGAATGTGACAAAATTACGAGGATCTGAACCGCACATGATTGAACAGACACGGATCTGTTCATTATCTCAATTTCACTTTTGTTGATATGTTCTTTTTATCTTATAAGGGTTTAAGCTGGAGTATTTATAATCAATTAAATATACATTTATAATAAAATTTCATACGTATCTTAACATTGAAGCGATCGGGTCGTAAGAATCGATTAATAAAATATTTGTTAATAAGAGTAATTGCTAATTAGTAATTAAATAGTAATATAGGTATTATTATAATTGTAATATGAATAATAATAATAATAATAATAATAATAATAATAATAATAATAATAATAATAATAATAATAATAATAATAATAATAATAATAATAATAATAATAATAATAATAATAATAATAATAATAATAATAATACTAATAATAATAATAATAATAATAATAATAATAGTAATAATGATAATAATAATAAATATATAAGTATAAAGATATTTTCTCCTTATTTTTACTCTAATATTTTTTCCATAAAATGTTTTTACAGTTTTGCAGGATCGTAAGTTTTTAATATATTCGCTTAATTTACAGCAATAACAGCAACAACCACAGTAAGGACAACAACAAGTAAAAGTGTTGTCTTCGGCCTGGCCGAAATCTAAATACCCTACACCCGAGTAACTGAAAAAATTATAATTTAGTCACTTAACAACTTTTGTATAAGTAGGCGGACCACGCCCATTTCGGGCAAATGTTTTTGTAACGTCTCTAGATACTGCTAGATAGAATTACGTATTAATATTTTTAACCGTTTATGGGATATTGACAACTTTTGTATAAGTGGGCGGACCACGCCCATTTTTTGTATACAAATTGGTAATACCTGTAGATACTTCGTGATAAAATTACGTGTTAATATCTTATACCGTTTACAAGATATTGATAACTTTTGCATGAGTGGGCGTGGTACGTCTATTTTTGTCAAGGTTATTGGTAATGCCTCCGGATACATCGAGGCATAATTGCATCACAATATCTTAACCGTGTTGTGTGCGCCTGTTCCGCTGTCACACAAGTGAAAAAAAAATATAAATAATATTAATATATGTTAAGGTTTAGTTTTGGCAGCTTGATTATTTGTTTTTTTTTACTGCTTACCTTGTTTGTGTCAATTTTTGTTGTTTCCATCCACTGTAATCTGTTAATCAAGAAAGTTCTAGAACTTAGAACTGACCCTGATTTTTGTGTGGTCACTTCTCTCAGTTTTTAGCTTTGTAAAGTTGATGTGTTTTATGTCTGGCTGTAAGTATGTACTTACCTGTCGTGCTCACCTTAGCTAAGCAGCACAGGGTGGGCCCCGCAGCATTTCGGTCTCCTTCTGCTTAGAAGTTGTGAGTAGGTGGCTGAGGAGTGCGTTTGTCGTGTATGTGTTATGTGTATGAGAAGAGTGAAAGTTTTTGTTTGATTGGAAAGTGTCTGGGGTGGGTGAAGGCAGAACGTTTGTGGCAGCCAGTGAGTCGGAGTGAAATTCTAAAAACCAGAACCTAAAAAAAAGGAGTAAAAAACCAAGAAACCAGCATCAGAACAAAAAAAAGGGAAAGTGAATTTCAGCTAGGAACACGAGAAAAAAATTTAAAGTGCTTAAACTGAAGATTAAGTTTGGAATTAATTAATACAAGGATTGAAATTATTTGAACAATGGTGTTGACGATCGGAGAGAGGGCAGCTCCACCTGTGTTTTAATTTATTGGATTTAAAGCTATAAAAAAAGACGATTGAAGCTAGTGCAGGCTGGAGGCTGCCACTAAAAAGTGAATTGGTTGAATTTTAAATTAAAAAGTCTGTAGTTGGCCTATAAAAAATATTAAAAAGTCTGGAGAAGAGATCTGATAGAGCGAGGGTTTGGACTTGAGCAGCGGGACAACAGCTTGAGCACCGTACAACCAGTTTTACCTTTTTTTTTGTTGTGCATTTACCCTTAATATATTAATATGTAAAATACAGTTTTTTTAGAGAACATAACGTCAGGAGCCGCATGGTGGTACCATCATCGGGATTCCCTACTGGTGAGTGTTTCACTTCTTTTGTTTTATGAGCATTTTTAATTTTAATTGTTTAACTAAAAAACCCCGGATTAACATTTTAATTTTAAATTTGAACAAAAAAAATTGGTGTAGCATTTAAATTTTAAATTTGAACAAAACGAAATAGAATTAACCTTTTAACTTTAAATTTGAACAAAAAAAATATATATATTAAAGTTAGAATTTGATTTAAAATTTTTTGAAAAAAAAAATTGAAACTAAATTTTTAGTTTTCTTAAATAAAAGTTTGATAGGAATTTCTTAAGGAACTTGTTAAGGCTAAGGAAAAATTGAAGAACAAATTTAGCAATGAATATCTCTGTATATATTCATAAACGAAAAAAAAATACGAGAATTTTAGTTTTTTTTTTCTGCCAGTTTCCATCTGTGATGCCTTGAAGGATACCAGTATTTTTTTGTGTGGTCCTTCTTTGATCCGCAGCATGCGTTGCTAAACGCGAGGCATTTGGGCTGATGTGCTGGGGGACCTGAACGGAGGGAGCAGGTGCTCCTGGCCGTGACGGACGGACTGAAATGACGGACGGACAGAAATAAGACTTTCGACGAAATCAGTGGCAGGGGATCACACTATCAACGCTGGAGCCAGAGTGTGATCCATGGTTGTGACCTGGTTGGTCACAAGAGAGGTGGGTTTGCTCCACCACTGACGGACAGGACAATAGGGTTTGTGATGTCTTCTGTCGTTTGGGGTGAATGTGTGCAGGTGATGAGAGTGCAGGGTCAGATTGTGTCTGGTTTAGGTGGTGGTATAAGATGAGTGGGGTAAAGTGAATGGTGGTGGGTGAGGTAAGTGAATGGTGGGGAAATGGTTGCGAATTTGTAAGATGACAGGGTGATAGGATAAGCTTTCTTTTTTACACTCCTTTAATATCCTCTTTCCTCTCTTCCTCTATATCCCCTTCTTTCTAAAACTTTTTTTTTCTCTCTCCTTTTTTTATATAAAAAAAATATTTTTTGGCACGAAATTTTGCTGTGGGTTAAGGTGGCAACATCCCACCCATTAGCCGGCGAGATGAGCCGCTGCCACCTGTACCTGACCCACAACAAATGGCGCCCAACGCATTTTTCTTCACCCTTTTTTCTTTTCTTATCGTACTTCTGCTATTTCTTTTTTTGTGTGGACGGATTGGCAATCTCAGTCGCTGCCTCGAACCTTAAGGATCCGTTCATGTGGGATTTTGTGGTAGCGGCTGGGGTTGCCAGAATTTCTGGTGGCAGGAGTTTTTGCAATCGGGTTCCTTTTGACAGCACCAGTGAAAAAAATTTTCATTTACCAGTGGTACCGATCGCAGGGATTCTCGCTTGGGGTTGACGATGGTGAGTTGCTGGCGGACCGCTGCCGGTACAGCAGCTTTTCACGGCGTGTGTTGTGAGGCGGCTCGCCGGCAATCTCACTGGGGTAAGATGCTGCAGGGGGGCGTGGCATACAGCGAAGTAGCTTTGGCGAAATGCTGTAGTGTCGCGTTCCAAGTATGCATTCCCATTCCCCAGCTTGGGGTTGACGATGGTGAGTTGCTGGCGGACCGCTGCCGGTACAGCAGCTTTTCACGGCGTGTGTTGTGAGGCGGCTCGCCGGCAATCTCACTGGGGTAAGATGCTGCAGGGGGGCGTGGCATACAGCGAAGTAGCTTTGGCGAAATGCTGTAGTGTCGCGTTCCAAGTATGCATTCCCATTCCCCAGCATAGACTGACTGGGGTTTTCGTGCGTGGGATTTAGAGGACATAACGGGACATGACTGACTCACACGACCGGGTGTTTGATTTCCTCTATGGCCAGCTCAAGCACATCAGCACAGCACATAAATATCATTGATTTTATTATTTTTGTTATTTTTTCGAGGATTCGGTTTAGGTTGCGTTTTTATAGACTGACTGGGGTTTTCGTGCGTGGGATTTAGAGGACATGACGGGACATGACTGACTCACACGACCGGGTGTTTGATTTCCTCTATGGCCAGCTCGAGCACAGCACATAAATATCATTGATTTTATTATTTTTGTTATTTTTTCGAGGATTCGGTTTAGGTTGCGTTTTTTTCCCTTTTTGTTTTTTTTAATTCGTAGTTTTTTGCCATTTAGAATTAATTTTGGATATAGTACGAGTATTACTTGGTTTTGTTTTTAGGCATTCAATTCGGGTTTTCTTTTCCTTTTGAATTTCAGCCGCAGGTTTTTTATTGATATTTGAGTTCACTCTGAGCCACTTTGAAGCCGGAATCTTTCTGACCTTATTTCGAATTAGGTGAGTGAGCGTGTGAAAGAGGAGTGAGTGGTTTGGAGTAGAGTGCTCAGTGTATGGAGGAGCGTGAATCTGGGCGGGATCTCGGCATAAGGAGACCGATCTAACACTCCTGGTGATCGGTCTTAGGGTTCTAGAAACCCAAATAGTTGATTCAGTACTCAATCAAATAGACACCGAGATACCGCGCCGAGTAGACTTTGTCGCGGTGAACTATTTTGACAGGTGTGCTGATCTGGTGCTTGGACGGTCGAGCTTAGGTGTCGGGCGGCAGCCGGATTTGCGGTCGGAGTCGGTGGTGCAGGACCCTTCAGCGGACTCCGTCAGTTTCAGCCATAAGCTGGAAAAGCTGTCGGATATGTCGAAAGAGAATCCGCCGCAGGTCCCGTCACCAGGCGTGGAAGCAGCAGACCAACTTCGCGGTTCGGCATCAGGTGGCGTCGGCTGCCGGATCTGACTGCTTAAGTGAGATGATGGCCATTCTGATGCAGCAGAACCAAATGATGGTGAACTGAGCGGGAGAGATGCAGAGAATGCGTGGAGACGTGGCTTTGCTGAGTAGGAGGGTGGCCGCAGTGGAAGCACCGGCGGTTCGCAACTTGGAAGGGCTGGAGCCAGTTGGTGCCTCTACACCTGGTGTGGGCGACGCTGGGACGGTTCCGCGGAGGGACACTGTGGGGGTGAGGGACTCACAGGTCGATTGGCGGTCGGTTGGTCGGGGGCCGAGACCATCGGATGGTCCTTCGGTGATGCACAGCCGCAGTGAGGTGGAGGGGAGGAAGAGAGTTGATCTTGACAAGTAGCATGTCAAGTTCGACGGCTCTTGTAAGGAGATGACAGTGGAGAGCTTTGTGTTCCGTAATGAGAAGTTGTGCGAGTAGTACGAAGTCTCATACGGACAGCTCTTTACCGAATTCCACTGCCTTGTCTCCGGAGCTTTACCTAAGTGGTACTGGTAGCTGCTTGAGGACCATGAGGTGGATCCGGCTTTCGACTACCTCGACCTCAAGAAGGAGCTCCTCAGCCATTTCAGAGCCGCCGACTGTGATTACGAGATCATAAGGGAGATTATGGACCGTAAACAAAAGAGTGCGGGGATCTTTGAGGACTTTTACTCTGAGGTCCATGATCTCAACTTCCGGCTGCGCAAGAAGATACCTGAGAGGGATTGGGTGTCCATTGTTAGAGGTAATTTACGGCCTAACCTCGCTAGTCTGACCTTCGCTTCCCAAATTGATACTCTCGCCGACCTGAGGCATGAATGTAAGAGAGCCGATAAGGTCATGAGGGAAAACAGGTCGAGAGCAAGGCAGGTTAGCGAGGTGGAGTTTTGCTTTGGCGACGGTGAGCCTGAGGACCGAGTATACGCTTTAGGTCCGGCGGGTCGCTTCGACGACAGTCCACTGTTGTCATTGTCCAAGACTACGTCCGTCAGTCCGCAAGCGTGCGGTAATCAAGTGTCCGTCCCCCTTTCATTTGAATTTGTGTTTCAGTTGTGGGATGCCGGGTGACCACTTCAAGAAGAATGTGGAGAGGGATGACGCGAAGTGTAAGTCGGCATTCCATGATCTGAAGTGTTTTCTTTGTGGTAGCGATGTATCCTATTGTGTGTACTGTCCAAAAAACGTGAATCCTGCAGGGGAACCCTACGCAAAAGGAGTAATCCTCGGGGAACCTATCAGGATTCTTCAGTGAAAGGATCCCATCAGGTTGGAGAAGCAGGCCGGGCGTCCAGTTAAAAGCCTGCACCAGCGCAAGGTTGAGTACGAGGCTGCAAGAGCAAGGATTTTTATGAGCGAGATAGGTACCAACCCAAAAGGGAGGAACTAAAAAAAAATTGCAAAAATGCGTGAGAAGAGGAAATTATTGAGACGGATTAAAAAAAATGATTATATGCATTATTGTGACGCAGGAAGGCGATAATAGATTTTTCGCCGGTGGACGGTGATAGCGTTACGGCTTTGCTAGATTCGGGAGCTTCTGCCAACTGTATCGGAAAGGGCGCTTATGACTTTTTACACAAGCGAAACAGACAAGTCCTTCCGTTAAAGGGGCAGAAAATTAAAACCGCAAATGGTGATGAGACTGCCGTCGAGGGAGTGGTATCACTTCCGGTTGAGTGGAAGGATTTGACAAAGGACATGGATTTTCTCATAGTTCCGGCTTTACAGCAAGATTTTTATTTTGGGGTTGACTTCTGGCGAACCTTCGGGTTGTCAGTAATTCGTAGGTGACCAAGTGTTTGTGTGGGAGACACAACCGGTCCAGCGTCTGTGAGCGGACTGGTACCGACATCAACGGACCTGACGTTTGAGACCGACTGACATTTCCTCACTAGCGAGCAAGCCATCACAGTTCCAGGAAGGCAACTGTATCAGTTTACAGTGATGCCTTTCGGCCTGTGCAATGCCGCGCAGCGAATGTGTAGGCTGATGGACAAAGTCATTCCCTCTGCCTTGCGGGAGAATGTCTTTGTCTACATCGACGATCTTCTCGTGTGATCTGCCAGTTTCGACTCGCATCTTGCGCTGTTGGACAGGGTGGCCAAATGTCTGCGGGATGCCAAACTGACCATCAACGTCGAAAAGAGCAAGTTTTGCTTTAAGGAAGTGACGTATCTGGGCTGTGTTGTCGGGAACGGCTGCATCAGGAACAGCCGGAAACCCCTCAACTGTTTAGCCCAGGACGGCTAAACAGTTGATGAGGTTCCTAGGAATGTCCGGCTGGTACCGACGATTCATTAAAGACTACGCGACGGTAGCTGCCCTGCTACATGACTGTTTGAAAAAGGATAAAGTGAGGAAGTTCTCCTTAACTGACGATGTAAAGCTGGCCTTTGACAGACTTAAAACGAGTCTCATCTCAGCGCCAATTTTGACGAATCCGGACTTTGACAGGCGCTTTTATATACAGTGCAACGTATCGACGCAAGGGGTAGGGGGAGTACTCTTCCAAATGGATGACGAATGGAATGAGCATCCGATCGCCTACATGTCTGCAAAACTCAATAAGGCTCAGAGGAATTATAGTGTCACTGAGCTGGAGTGTCATGCAGCGATATTGAGCGTAAAGAAGTTCCGTCCTTATGTGGAAGGACTACCCTTCATCATAATTACGCATCACGCAAGCTTGAAGTGGTTGATAAGTCAAAAGGACCTATTTGGCAGGCTTGCCAGATGGAGTTTAAAACTTCAAGCATACAATTTTAATATTGAGCACCGGAAAGGAGCTCAAAATATGGTGCCTGATGCTCTTTTCCGGATTTACATGGAAGAGTTAGGACGGATGAACAGGACTTTGGGGGTAGACCTCAGCTCCCCAGCTTTCTCTTCGTAGGAATATGAGAAGCTGAGGGAGAACAATACGAAGAACCAGGACTAACTGCCTGACCTACTATTTTCGGACGGTTACGTGTACAGACGGACGGGGTTTATGACTGGGGACGTGGTACAGGAGAACCATTCCTGGCAAGGTGGGTACCAACTGAGCTGCGTTCTGAGCTTTTGGAGGATTGTCATTCTTCCCCTTCCGCTGGACATGGAGGAATACACGAGACGCTGTCCTGGTTAAGGCGAAGGTATTATTGGCCGGGAATGGTAAAAGATGTGCAATTCTTGATTAAGAACTGTGATATATGCAAAGGAAGTAAGGCAACTAATGCTATGCGCTGTTCCCGGATGGGGGAACAATATATCACTGAATGACCCTTCCAGCGTATTTATATTGATTTCATGGATCCATATCCCAGAACAAAGAATGGAAATACTGCTTTGTTTGTCTATTTAGATAATTTTTCAAAGTTCGTTTTCCTCCAACCCATACGTCAAGCCAATACCGTGAATGTAGTGAAGTACTTAGAAAGTAGTGTGTTTCATGTCTTTGGCGTCCCTGAGTTTGCCCATTCTAACAATGGCAAACAGTTCATGTCCGAGTCGTTTAAGTCGTTATTGTCCAAGTATGGTGTTAAGCATGTGAGGACCGGGGTCTATTTTCCACAAGCGAACGCTTCTTCTGATAAGCAGCAGTTGATCCGGGAGAAGGTGTTTGAAGCATTAAAGTCAGCTCATGAGAAAATTGCAAGAGTGTATAACACGCGTAGTAGGAATATATGTTTTCATGTTGGAAAAGTGGTATACCGCCACAACTTCATGCTAAGTAACCAAGTGGAGGGTTACAATGCCAAGTTGGCCCCATCAAATGTAAAATGCATTATCCAGAAGAAGATTGGCAATTCGCTATATGAGCTGGGAACGTTAAGTGGCAAGAAGTTGGGCGTATACCACGCTAAAGATTTGTTTGTGTCGTAAATTTTGTGGTAATCGTGCCTTGGGGTTTATATATAAATTTTGTCAGGTGGATTTAACTATTTGTCCTTTTGTGTTATGTGTTATTTATTTATTTATTTATTTATTTATTTATTTTGGTAATTATACATTTATGATTTATTTATTAACTTTATTTTATTTCTTGATTCGCTTTTGTAAATTCTCACTGACCGTTATTATTTATTTATGTCTGTGATATCTTACTTGACTATTCATTTGATCTAGTGATATTCTATCCGTGATATTTTATTTTGAGTAAGCCCAGATTTGTAAGTAGGGTAGTGCAATATTTAGGATAGTTAGGTTTATGGGCTAGTGCAATGGCACGGGAGCTGTGCAATTTTTATGAGTGTTGGTCTGAGGGCAGTGGTTGTTGTGTCCTGTTTGAAGATATGTAGCGATAGTTTTTTTTTTGCTAGCTCAGTTAAAGATTCATACAGCATGAGATGTGGGTCTAGGCCATACGTTCAAGTGGGCAGTGTAACAGGCTACACATAATTTTTTTACGAACACGCTCCATGCTGCAAGCAGCATCGGCGGCTTCGAGTCTGTTGTGTGCGCCAGTTCCGCTGTCACACAAGTGAAAAAAAATATAAATAATATTAATATATGTTAAGGTTTAGTTTTGGAAACATGATTATTTGTTTTTTTTTACTGCTTACCTTGTTTGTTGTTTCCATCCACTGTAATCTGTTAATGAAGAAAGTTCTAGAACTTAGAACTGACCCTGATTTTTGTGTGGTCACTTCTCTCAGTTTTTAGCTTTGTAAAGTTGATGTGTTTTATGTTTAGCTGTAAGTATGTACTTACCTGTCGTTCTCACCTTAGCTAAGCAGCACAGGGTGGGCCCCACAGCATTTCGGTCTCCTTCTGCTTAGAAGTTGTGAGTAGGTGGCTGAGGAGTGCGTATGTGCGTGTATGTGTTATGTGTATGAGAAGAGTGAAAGTTTTTGGTTGATTGGAAATTGTCTGGGGTGGATGAAGGCAGAACATTTGTGGCAGCCAGTGAAGTCGGAGTGAAGTTCAAAAAACTAGAACCTTAAAAAAATGAGTAAAGAAACCAGCATCAGAACAAAAAAAAGGGAAAGTGAATTCAAGTGAATCTATGAACAGAAAAAAATTGAAAGTGCTTAAACCAGTGGTTTCCAACCTTTTTGTACCGACGCCCCCATTTAAAAAAAAAATTGGTGCGCCCCCCTTTAAAAAACAAATTGTTGCGTCCCGTTAATTTATACAGAAATCAAATTTCATAAATACTCAACTGATATTATAATTTATTTAATGGGCTACAAAATAATATACAATATTATGTAAAAATATAATATATTTATTATATTGCAACGGTGGCGCGCCCCACAGGTTGGAAACCACTGGCTTAAACTGAAGATTAAGTTTCGAATTAATTAATACAAGGATTGAAATTATTTGAACAAATGGTGTTGAAGATCAGAGAGAGGGCAGCTCCATCTGTGTTTTAATTTATTGGATTTAAAGTTATAAAAAAAGACGATTGAAGCTGGTGCAGGTTGGAATTAATTAAAAAAAGGATTGAAATTATTTGAACAAATGGTGCTGAAGATTAGAGAGAGAGCAGCTCCATCTGTGTTTTAATTTATTGGACTTAAAGCTATAAAAAAAGACGATTGAAGCTGGTGCAGGCTGCAGGCTGCCACTAAGTAACTGAGTAACTGAAAAAATTATAATTTCGCCACTTAACAACTTATGTATAAGTAGGCGTACCACGCACATTTCGGGCAAATGTTTTTGTAATGTCTCTAAGTACTGCTAGATAGAATTACGAACATATTAACATTTTGCCACCACCGACACCGCCACCACCAATAACAGCAAAAACATCGCTCCCAACATCACCACTACCACCACCAACAACAACAGCAACAACAAAACCGAACCTCCACTAACAACAGCATCAGCACCGCCAACGTTAGCAGCATCAACAACAACAATTAAAACAACAGCATGAATGGCTTCCTTTGCAATGAAAAGCGCGGAGTTGTTATTTTAAGAAATATGAAACTCGCCTTGTTGTTCGTGTTGTTGTTGCTTATTGCTTGTATTCGAATATGAAGCTCGCCTTGTCTGGAGTCAAATCTCCAGAAGGGAAAAACAAAAATTTAAGTACGGATTTCTCCATAATTTCAATTTTGCTTGGAACTGTGGCTTCGCATCCATGAACATGTTGTCAGAAATTTGAAGATCACCTTGTTATTTTTGTTTTTGTTTCTGATTGCTTAGTTTCGAATTGTGGCTTGACTCGAATTTGCCAGGAATTAAATTAATGTAAGCATTTCGGAAGAATGTAACAAAATTACGCGGATCTGAACCGAACATGATTGAACAGACATGGCCTGCTTAACGCAGGAGTTTAAAAACGTAAACGCAATCGTTGAGAATAGTGCAAGGCAGTTAGTAAAGGCTATCGAGAAATTGACTGTACAGTTAAGAGATCTCTTGAATCAACAACAGCAAAGAAGTCGTAGTAACAGTCGCTCTCGGGGAGCTCGACCAAACCACACCAGCAACAGATAACGTGGACGATGAGCACGTATGTTACTACAATAAGAGGTTTGGTGCAAATGCACGAAAGTGTCGTGCACCCTGTAACGTGCAGGCTTCTTTAAACTAGAAGCGCCGGCGAGAATTGAGGTAGCCGTCGGCTCTACCGTAGTGTCCAAACGCCTCAAGGTTTGTGATCAGAAAACAGGCATCTGGTTTCTTTTAGATACCGGCGCAGACGTGTCTGTCCTACCAAAATCAACTGAATTCGGTACCGCTAAACGCACGGGCAATTTATTCGCCGCAAACGGTTCCTGCATTAAAACATTTGGGTCCAAGAATTTGACGCTCAATCTGGGGCTACGACGTGAATTTCCATGGACATTTACTATCGCTGAGGTGTCACTGGCGATCCTGGGCGCAGATTTCATTCACCACTACGGGTTAATCGTTAACCTTAAGCAGAAACGCATAAAGGATTCAAAGACGCTACTTCACACACAACTGGCTCTGGGTAAGTTGCAACAACCATCAGTCTATTTGTTCAACAAAACAAATACTTACGCTACGATTTTAAATGAATTTCCTGCGCTGGTACGAGATACAAAGCGTGTGGTTGCCGAACACGCGGTACAACATATTATCATCACCAAAGGCCATCCCGTTGCGGAACGAGCGCGTCGTCTTGTAGGAGACAAACTCAAAGCGGCACGCGAGGAATTCAGATTGATGGTGCAACAAGGTATTTACCAACCATCGAAAAGCCAGTGGGCTCACCCTTGCACTTGGTTAAAAAAAGTGATGGGGGCTGGCGACCATGTGGCGATTATCGTCGATTAAACGCCATCACGATACCCGACAGGTACCCTATACCTCACCTTCACGATTTCACACACAAGTTAGCAGGTTGTAGTACATTCACGACGCTCGATTTAAAACGCGCCTACCACCAAATTCCGGTAGTACCCGAAGACCGTCCAAAGACAGCCGTCATAACACCTTTCGGCCTATTTGAATTTAAAGTAATGACTTTCGGACTTTACTTTGTGTAACGCAGCTCAGACTATGCAGCGATTTATGGATACAGTCTTGCATGGCTTGGTCTTTTGCCATTGTTACGTTGATGACATTTTGATCGCCTCGCACGATAAAAACGACCATGAAAAGCATTTGCGATGCGTACTAGAACGGCTGAGCAAATTCGACTTGGTGCTTAATATTCCCAAATGTATTTTCTGCCAACAGGAAATGAGGTATCTAAGATATACACTCAATAAAGACGGCATCAAACCCCCATCGGAACGAGTCGAAGCTATTATGGACTACCTGAAACCACCAAGTATGGACAAGCTGCGAAGGTTCCTATGCGTTTGGAATTTTTATCGATCCGGCATTGCAGATGCAGCCAAAATTCAAGCTCCACTTATCGAGTTAACGTTAGGAGCGAAGAAAAGAGACAAAAGACCCATAGCATGGAACAAAGAGGCCGACAAAGTTTTTGTAAATTGTAAAGTTGCTCTTGAAAGTCTGTAGTGCTTGCGCACCCCGAAGCCGAGCTACCACTGGTATTACGTTGTGATGCGTCCGACATAGCGATAGGAGCAGCGCTCGACCAAAGCTCCAAATCAGGGCTGCATCCATTAGGTTTTTTTCAAAGAAACTCAGGGAGTGTGAAAAGAAGTACACTGTGTACGACAGAGAACTTCTTGCAATCCACCGGGCAATTCGACATTTCAAATACCTTGTCGATGGCCGCCAACTAATAATCATAACCGATCATAAGCCATTGATCTACGCCTTTGCAAACAAAACCAATCACAAAAGTGACCGTGTTACACGTCAACTAGAAGAAATCGGCCAATATACTACGAAAATCGTCCACATCGCGGGCGGTGAAAATATAGTAGCCGACGCCTTTTCACGGATTGAGACTATCAATCTCCCTGTCATGTTCAACAGTAACGAACTGGCTGCATCTCAACGAGATGATAAGGAGTTACAACAATTATTGGCCAATCCAAATAATTCTTCGCTGCGTTTGCGCAGCTGGCAAGAGCATGAAGCAGAAGCATCAATTTATTGCGATACCTCAGGCATCAATATTCGACCATATATCCCAAAGTTGTTACGAAGGTGGGTGTTCGATAATGTACACGATTTATCACATCCAAGTAGCCGCTCGACACGACAATCCATCTGTAAAAAATACGTCTGGCCACTCATGAATAGAGACATCACGAGCTGGGCTCGCACTTGTCTCTCCTGCCAGAAAAGCAAAGTAGGCCGGCATGTCAAAAACGTACCTAAGCACATCGAAATTCCTAGCGAACGTTTCGAACATATCCACATCGACATCGTTATAATGAAGCCTTTTAATTGTTACAGATATGTACTAACGATGATCTACCGGTTCTCTCGCTGGCCAGAAGCTGTCCCGATGCAAGATATATCAGCCGACACCATAGTAAATACATTTTACTATACCTGGATAGCACGTTTCGGAACCCCAGTGACCATAACGTCAGATAGAGGTTCACAATTCGAGTCACAAGTATTCAATGCACTCGTTAAGCTCATCGGTAGTGAACGAATAAGAACCACTGCGTATCATACAGCTGCGAACGGTATGGTGGAGCGATGGCATCGCTCGCTAAAAGCAGCCATCATGTGCCACAATGCACTCAACTGGATTGAGATACTACCTACAGTTTTGCTGGGATTGAGATTGGTTAGCCTCAAGCAGGACATTGGAGCATCAGCAGCTGAATTGGTTTATGGCAGGAATCTGCGAATTCCGGGCGAGTTCTTCATTGACGAACAAACAAAAGCAGAACCCAGGTATTTCCTAGAAAAACTCCGAGAGCAAATGCGTCAAGTGCGTTCAGCCCCATCCGCGCATCACAATAAAAGGAATGCTTTCACTCACAAAACCTTACCCACATGCTTACATATATTTTTGAGAGTAGATGCAGTTAAAAGGCCATGGACCAACCTTATGAAGGACCATACGAGCTAATCGAACGCATTTCAGATTACGTTTATAAAATCAAAATCGGAAACACACTTACAACGGTAAGCACTGAACGCATTAAACCAGCCTTCTTCGAGCGACCTGACAACCAAGACATCGATTTGCCTACAGAAGAGTTCCCTGCGCCAACAAATACGCAACTCAAGACCTACTCAGCCACCAAACGGGTTAAATTCGCGACTTAACAATAGTTTCATCACTCGGGGGGATACTGTAGGCACTTAAATAAATTACACACGCCATCTATGGGTGTAAAGCAACGTAATCGACATAAACAGCTGTGAATTGACAAAAGGGCAGCCAACACTTAGAGGAAGAAATTCTTTAGAGTTTTCTAGAATGTGTGTGGCTTGGATTCTGCAACCGTGATTCTTTTCTTCCCTTTTCCTTTTGGATCGTCGACTTGGCCTCACGTGTCTACCTGCGAACTACTCTACCATCAATTGAATTACTGCAAATATACAAACTATTATTTCATTAATAAAGCATATATATTTTAAAGCTAAAAGACAGTAATCTGTTTATCTCAACGCTATATATTCCAGTGATTCACCTTTCCAAATATGTGTTGGAAAGCTACTGTCATATAGTTTCAGAATAAGTATGTGTCATTTAGCTGAAGCGTAAACGCAATCCTTTTTTTACTCTGAAAATGTCGAATTTCGTGCCGAATAAAGTGCTTTTGCAGGGAGTACTTCTTCATTACTTCAATATGAAGAAAAAGGCTGCCGAAAGTCATCGTATTTTGGTGGAAGTGTATGGTGTGCATGATCTGGCTGAGCGTACGTGCCAGAAGTGGTATGCACGGTTTAGAAGTGGCAATTTTGACTTGGAGGACGATGAACGGCCCGAACAGCCAAAAAAGTTTGAAGATCACGAATTGGAGACATTGCTCCACCAAGATCCATCTCAAACGCACGAAGAACTTGCAAAATTACTTGGCGTCGCTCAACAAACCATTTCCGATCGTCTAAAAGCAATGGGAATGATCCGGAAGGTAGGCCATTGGGTGCCGTATGAATTGAAGCCAAGAGACGTCGAACGCCGATTTTTCACGTGTGAACAACTGCTTCAACGGCACAAAAGAAAAAGTTTTTGCATCGAATTGTCACTGGCGATGAAAAGTGGGTCAATTACGATAACCCAAAACGTCGAGCAACGTATGGATACCCCGGCCATGCATCAACATCGTCTGCAAAATCAAATAATCATTGTTCGAAGCTTCTTCTCTGTATTTGGTGGGACCAGCTGGGTGTGATCTATTATGAGCTGTTGCAACCGAATGAAACGATCACAGGGAAAGTCTAACGACGACAATTTATGCGTTTGAGCCGAGCACTGCGCAAAAAACGGCCGGAATACAAAGGCACGGCAAGGTAATTTTGCAACATGACAATGCTCGGCCACATGTTGCACAGGTCGTCAAAACCTACCTTGAAACGCTCAAATGGGATGTCTTACCCCACCCGCCGTATAGTCCAGACCTTGCGCCTTCCGATTACTATCTCTTCCGATCAATGCAACATGGCCTGGCTAACCAGCACTTCTCCAATTATGAAGAAGTCAAAAATTGGATCGATTCGTGGATAGCGGAGAAGCCGGCCGAATTTTTCAGAAAGGGTATTCGTGAATTGCCAGAAAAATGGGAAAAAGTTATAGCTAGCGATGGACAATACTTTGAGTATTAAATTTGTAACCTTTTTTTCACAATAAAGCTTCAATTTTCGAAAAAAATAAATATAAAAGTATAAAGATATTTTTTCCTTATTTGTACTCTAATATTTTTTCCATAATATGTTTTTACAGTTTTGCAGGATCGTAAGTTTTTAATATATTCGCTTAATTTACAGCATCAATAGCAATCGCCGCCACCGTCACCACCAACAACATTCATAACAACAACTTCACCACCACCAATAACAACAACAACATCGCCCCCACATCACCACTACCACCACCAACAACAACAACACCAACAACAACAAAACCGAACCTCCAATAACAACAATAACAGCACCCCCAACGTTAGCAGCATCAACAAGAACAATTAAAACAACAACATGAAAGACAACAAAATATTATGTGGAATAATCTCCCTGCGCATGTCTTCCCGCCCACTTACAGCGTCGAAACCTCTAAGCGAATTGTAAACCGTCACTATTCCCTCTTTCCCCCTTACCACTAATCTGTCATCCCTTCGGAACCAACAAATGCTTTATATGGATAGGGGGCATCCCCTGAGCTTGTTTTCATTTGCCATAAAAAAAATAAAGAAAAATAAATTTACTTGACGCGACAACCTGGAGAGGCATAAAGTTTTAATACAACCTCAACCGTCAACATCAGCAGCAGCAGCAGCATCATCATCATCAGAAGCAGCATCATCATCATCAGCGGCAGCAGCATCATCAAGTCACCCTCAGCCATTAACATCAACAGCAACAGCAGCAGCATTAATAAGCAACAGCAGCACAAGTGCGTTGTCCCAATTGCAATGAGAACCTATTGCAGAAAGACTGGAACTATCACCTGAAAACCAGCAAATATGAGAACAATTGTTGGGTCCCAATAAAAATTGTCACCTGATCACAATCACCTGAAAACCAACAGTTTGTTTTTTTTCATGGCAGATGAAACCAAGCTCAGGGGATGCACCCTATCCATGCAAAGCATTTGTTGATTGTTGACGTGAAATCTTTCCTAACTAAACCCTGGTGAACAAGTTTGCAAACAAGTGTCGGAGTTCCAAGAGAGGGACAGTGGCTGGTCTCTTCTAATTACTTATTACCTGGAGGAGAATGTCAATACCGACCACTGAAGGGATCTTTATACATCCCACTGCCGAGGGTCAGGATAAACATGCTTGCGTCAAAGAAAAAATGACGACATATACTGCTTTAAATGGGCCATAATATCGACCATGTATCCTGTAACTAAAAAAACAGTCGATCCGATTGATGAAGGACGTTATAAAGAAAAGGCTTTGTTATTTACATCTAACTATAAATGAAAGCATCACGGCACTATCATACTAGTATGCAAACAGCCTTTGAACTGATCTGATCTAATAGCCTTTGAAGGAATTAGTGAGGATATATAAAACAAATGATACAACTAAACCAAATGTTAACAAGGATGACCCAGAATATATGCATGATGCGATAACAAACAAACTTAAAACCAATACCCCAGTTAAAGCAAAGAGGGAGATCGATTTTATGGACGAAACTCTTACCAAGCGCAATGATGACGATTCTAATGATGATGATGATGTTACCTTTTTCTCTCAAATGGATGTTTCAGAGGAAGATGCAAACAAATCAACTGAAGACATGGATTTATCTAAATTAGAACAGCAAAATGAGGTTGATAAAGCATACGGACTGAACAGAGGATTAGATGGTGAATGGAGATTCGGAAGTAGCGATCCGTTTGACGCCTCATCCCCCACCTCTTTCAACCTTACACCCGGTCTCTTCCAATTACTGTTCCACAAGACACCATCAAATTACAACGAAGCAGATCTACAGGTTGAAATAAAATAAAACTAAATTAAATAAAATAAAACTAAATTATATAAAATAAAAATAAATTGTTGAATATTTCTAGGATATCAAGTCAACTTATCTTAATTTACTGTTTGATATCATTTTAATTCATAACATATCTTGTGTAGTCGTAGATTTTCTATGAATTGTATAAACTACTTTGAGTTATAAATAATAACACAACACAAGTAAATACCTCTGATATCGTTTCGTTTGTGGTCTTTATATAACTTTCGCATCAATTATATCACCTATTAGATGAGACAAACAGCTATCTTGCATTAAACCATTTCCTTTGTAAGTCGTTGATGATTCATAATAACGGCTATCTGGTCTATCATAACATCTACCAGATCAGTTCAGATTAGATCAGAACCTGTATATCAGCTGCCAGATTAGATCAGGTCATTTATATTAGCTATCAGATCAGATATAACAGCTATCAGATCTGACCGGGTGCAACTGCTAACAGATCAGATCAGACCAGGTTATCGGCTATCAGATCAGATCTAGCATATCAATTGTCAGATCAGTTATCTGATTAGTTCAACCAGCAAACATATCAGTGATATCATATCAGGAAAGAAACATTAAGGTCGTACATATCATATAAGCGACCGTATTAATATGGATTTCATTGCTGAAAAAATAAAACAACTCAAACGCTTATATGTTGTTCATATACACATGTACGCATTTAATTTTAATAAAAGAACAATAGTTTCAATAATACATATTTCAAGAAATCATAATTTCAAGGAATCACAATTGTAAAGCTAATTTCGATTTACATGTTCATAAAAATGATGTGGTTATGTATGATTATCTGTTGATAAGATGTTCTCTTGGTATGCAGAATATGTACGTGAAAGTTACTCAATTATGTCGGCTTCTCGTAATTCTTCGAAAATGGAAATTATTTCGTTGTTATAGAAGTTACCTTCATCCGAAGCAGATAATAACAAAAGGCGTAATCTATCTACCAGCATATTGTGATCATTCCAATAAATAATTCAGGTTTCTGTGAATTTACTTGCATTAAACCTTTGTATGTCGTTGATGATTCTTTATCATTGGTTAGTGCTTTTACAATATGCATAGCCTTAGTATCATTCTGATGAATATAATTAGGTGTTTGAGGGTATAAACTCATCACACCCGCTCCTTTTTTATGGTGAAGTGGTGTGGACGTCAATAAAGACTCATCGCTGAATAATCCCTTTATGATGTTGCTGTGCTTGTAAGCCTTAGTTCCCTTAATTTGCTTATTTTCATCATAGTTACGTTTGTGAGCATTATTATTGATTAGAATTGTTTTGTAAACCTGTAGATCTGCTTCGTTGTAATTTAATGGTGTCTTGTGGAACAGTAATTGGAAGAGACCGGGTGTAAGGTTGAAAGAGGTGGGGGATGAGGTGTCCGTATGCTGTATCCATCTCATTTTGCTGCTCTATTTTAGATAAATCTATGTCGACAGTTGATTTGTTTTTATCTTCCTCTGAAACATCCATTTGAGAGAAAAAGGTAGCATCATCATCATCATTAGCATCGTCATCATTGCTCTTGGTAAGAGTTTCGTCCATAAAATCGATCTCTTTCTTTGCATTAACTGGGGTATTGGTTTTAAGTTTGTTTGTTATCGCATATTGCATATATAGTATTCTGGGTCATCCTTGTTAACATTTGGTTTAGTTGTATCATTTGTTTTATATATCCTCACTAATTCCTTCAAAGGTACTGTAACCGGTTTAAAAGTCTCATCCAATTGATTCTCTAAAACGGCTTTTCTTAACTTTAAAGCCCTAATTTTTTGTTTCCGTTCTCGTTTAGTTTTTACAAGTTCTTTTAATAGTTTAACATTCATCTTCAGTGTCTTCAATCAGGTGTCGAATTTTAAATCGATAAAATCAAGAATACTTTTTTAATAGTCGTCGATTTGTATGCGGTGTTCATGTATATCAAAGTCAGTTATCAGAGCAGGTCAGTTAAATCAGTGCTATCAGTTCAAAGTCAGGTACTGTTCTAATCTGAAAATGTAGGTAATCGACTGTTTTATGGTGTTTTTATATTCAAAATTTTTCAGACAATTTCTTAAATCTCTTAACTATTAAATAACAGTTGTTTTGCTTAATATATATATTTATATTTTAATTTACTATTTTTTTTATAAATTGAATTTTAATAAATAACAATATTTTTCTTATAGCTATTGCCTTATTGGTCGATATTGATTAATATTGAACTCAACGTGACATCCTTACGAGAGACCAGCCACTGTCCCTTTCCTGAAACTCAGAAATTTTCTTGCAAATCTGATAAATCATATTATTGTAGCTGCTTTCTATATCTTCTCTTGTCTGTATTAAAGTCATTTTGGTTTGGAACGATTTTACATTCACAACCATATCTTCTTCAATACTCATTTTCACATACTCACAAAATATCTCTAAATTGAATTTATAGCCCAAGTGCTTTTCTAGTAAATCTTCCAAGGCTCTTATAATGATGTTCCTGTTTACTGTAAAAAACGTTTCTGGAATGAGCGTGAGGTGAACATTGTTCACCTTTTCGAACATAAGCGTTTCAATCCTTTCATTGAAGGCTGATCTTATTGTTTTAAAGTGCTCGTTAATCGGGATACCAGCATTTTTTTTATGTTTATTGGTCCTAATGTGATAATGCCAGTGTTTCTTCAAAACGTTCTCATTACAATCGGAACAAATTGAAAAGTTTTCATTACGAATACGTTTTGCTGGTGAATCGAACGCTTGTTTTTCAGCATGTTTGTTTAAAACATGGCGTTTAAGGCTGCGATTTTCGGTGAAAAGAACACCACACTCACTGCAAATGAATCCTTCCATTTTGAAAAGATTTAACTAAAGATGTCGTTATTGTTGATGATGATTATGATGATAATAATATTAACGAAGTAGATTTCACTTCAGTCTCCTTGAAATTTTGAGCGTCTTTATAAAAACTATAAGTTTTCTTTTTTCACTTTAATGTACTCTTTGTGAATGCTCTGGGTTTTAGTTTTGCAACCTAATGATCTTTATATCTCCAATTTGAATAATAGTAAATAATTTTTTATTTACTATTTTTAGTTATAAATATAATTATAATTTTAAGTTATTTTTAGTTATAAATACTATTTTAGTTATAAATATAATTATAATTTATTTATTTAATAATTTTAAACTGCACAAAATATATGAGTATTTTCTCAAAAGTTATTTGTAGCTCACACGACTTGATGTCTTCGAGAAATCAAACGATTAATGAATTTCTGTAATAACTTGTAGCCCCTTTTGTGTTCCGCTGTAGCGATTCACCTCTCTTAAATGTTCAACAACAACAACAATAGTATACAAACGCGTCTCTGTAAAATAAATTATGGGAAATTGATGACTCACACTAATATCTGTGAATTCCTTAACAAAACACACACACACACACACACAGGAAACAATAAGTACTTTATGCGCTTACAGTATAGTATGTATACATAATAATTATAATTAATATAATATTTAGCGTTATATTCAGAAATTAACGATATCAAGAAGTTAGGATGTCAAAACAACAACGACAACAACAGCAACAACAAAATAAAAAGTTTTCTCCCCAATGCCTTCAGTAAAGTGATATTAAAACATTAAATACAATTTAATTCCACCAAAATTCGAATCAAGCTATAGTTCCATCTCAAGCAATTAAACAACAACAATAACAACAACGCCACTACCTCTGCTTACACAGCCCACGCTCCAGATCATGTATGTCCACCAAACCGCAGTTCAATCCATTCACTTAATGTTTACATTAAATTTCTGAGGCAGCGTCTAAAAAGCAAAGCAATTAAATAAACAACAACTCTACGCCTGCTTAGGCAGCCACTGCATAGGCAGCCACTGCATAGGCAGCCACTGCATAGGCAGCCACTGCTTGCGTAGCCACCAAAAATCCTAAAAATAACTCGACTGACCAACTAACCAACTAACCCTATGCTACACAAGGTAGAGTTCTCCTTCTCTCATAAACAAAACGAGCAAAACAAAAGTCACACGTTGACATTCACTCTACATATCCCTATCCTACCCTCATTCAATCACACCATATCACTAAAACCTTAATAAAAAATATTATACTACGAACTTTTAACATTTTTCCACAAATGAGATTAAAAAGAGAAATACAGGGGGGAAAACAAAACCTACATTTCTAATAATGCTCAATCCTGAACTCCCAGCCACGCGTTAGTCCATTCAATAAATTTTAAATTCTTGACACTAATTTGTTAGACCGCCTGTGTCGGTATTCTTTGTAAAGTCATAAATTAAAATTGCCGACCCGTCTGCGGTATTTAAAGTACTGCACAGCTAAAACAGAGGTGTCAAATTTTCCTCAAACATCTTTCTGCGCGCGAACCGCATGCGTGCCAAGATACGGAGCACGCAGCCACTTGACTTTTTATTACACTTCCCACTAACAACGCAACCTCTGCTTACGCAGCCGCCACGCACATCCGTACTCGTTCCTATAGCTCTGTATCCTAAATGCAAATATTAAAACTACAACAACAACAACAGCATACTTCCTAAATTTCTTAAAAAATAACTCGACTCACAAACCCTATGCGACACACAAGCCACAGTTGGATACGTTCACTTTATGTTTACATTAAATTTCACTAAGCTTCTGAGGCGGCGTCTCAAAAGTGAAGCAATTAAATAAACAACAACAACTACAACACTAGTTCTGCTTAGCAAGCTGCCACCTGCTAGCATACACATTCCACAGTCGCTTGACTTATAAAAATCCTACCCTCATCCATTCACACCTCAGCAATAAAAAAAATCTTAATATAATATCCTACAACAACAATTCCCAAGGCAAGCATCTTGCCACTGCTGGTCTCCCCATTACTCACATATCATAACACACGTCTCTCCCCTCTCCTCTCCCTTCTTCCCCACCATCTCCTCTATCAACCAAATGATCGTCTGCCCGTCCGCCAGCCGCCGGCCGCTAGCCTTCAATTTTCTTTCTCACTCTTACACACACACACACACACAGCGCCCCCTTCGGAGGAGGCACCGCCGAAATACACAGGCGGTGCCATTTGAGTTAGAAGGTACATATTCCTACTACTAACGTGTTTGGCTACGACAATGAGGTCGGTGGCATCGTAGGACCCTACTACTGCACCAAAATGGAGAAGGTCGCCCACATCAACCTGCTCCTGATTCAGTATTAGTAGATTAGAAATATATCAAGGTCATTTAAATTAAACTAATGACTACTAATTTTCATAACACAAATTTGTATTATCTCTTTTTCTTGACAGATTATTGACAAGTCAACAAACGAGAAAGGAACACAGAGCGTATTTCTGCAATAGTTATTTGCAGAATGCGAGTACATTGCAACGCCACAAAGAGATATGTAAGAAGGTGGTGACGGTGATGCCGAAATAGGAGGAGGCATCACTTAGTTTTAATCATTTAGAATGTGAGTTAGATGTACCATTTGTTATATATGCAGATTTTGAATGGATATTAACAAATGTAGATAGTAGCTTTTAGTTATTATACAAAATGTAATTTTAATAATAGTTTATGTAAATTTACAATTTATTCGGGGGAGGATGCTCCGAAGAAGTTTATTCATACATTAGTTTAGTGAAGGATAGTTTAGATTTATAAAATTATATATTAAAAAAGGAACCAATGACCTTCTTAACACCTTTGCAATTAAGGTTGCAAAATGAAAGTTCTGTAATATTTATGATCAGGATTTGGGCAGTGATATGGCAGATTACTGTCATTTAACTGTTGAATATAGGGGGCCGGCTCACAATAGTTGCAACCCATATTTTAAAGTACCACAATTTTTTCCAGTTCTATACCACAACTTTACATTACATTAACGTCATTCCATTAAAACAGGAATTATAAGTTTCATTACCTAAAAAAATTCAGGTTGATGAAGCAAATATTATGGAACTTAGATTCTTACCGTTTCATGGCATCATGCTTGGACGAATTGTGTTAAAATTTATCACCAAGCGATTTTTATACAGTTCGTCAAATGTATTCAAACGAAGACGAATTCAATTTGTTAACGCGAAAAGGTGTATTCCCCTATGAATACATCCATTCCGTTGGCTGCTTGAATGAAACATGTCTTCCTTCCAGAGACCATTTTTTCAGTCATCTAACCAACAGAGAATGTTCGGAGAATGATTACGAACATGCACTCAAGGTATGGTCGCTATTCAATTAAGTCGGGGTCGTGTAGTTTACAACAAACCTAATTATTTAGGTTTTGTTGTACTAGAATTATCAAAGTGGAAGATGTATGACTTCTATTATGACTACATGAAGCTAAAGTTTTCTGTAAACTTGAATTACATGTACACCGACACTTTTATATATAGCATACAAATCGACGACTATTACAAAAGTATTCTTGATGATATCTAAATTTAATACATCAGAATATTCACCAAACAATTCTTTCAACATACCGCGTAAAAATTGCAAAGTACTCGATATGATAAAAGATGATAATAAGGGAAGGATCATGAAGGAATTTGTTGGTCTTAGATCCAAAATGTATTCCTATAGTGTAGAAAATTGTAGTGAGACAAAAAAGTTAAAGGTGTTAAGAAGTCAGTATTAGCACTAACCACATAACATATAGACCGCTAAAAGTCCCTTTTTTCTGGTCCGCAGAGCTTTCAGTAGCCTGGGTCCCACAAAATTTCTTACTCTCATTTTCTCTTTACACGAGCAATTGTTTTTGCTTAACGGCTGCTAGGAATCGTCGTTTTTCTCGTTCTGTCACATGTTTAAAATATTAGAATTAGAAATAACACTTCCTGGTTATCCGAGAAAATGTGCAGTAAAAGTGAAAACAAAAAAAAAACAAAAAAATAAGAAAAATACAAATTCTAAAATCTTAAATCTTAAGAAAAATGCAAACAGAAATGTTCTGCTTACCGAAAAATACAAATACACAAAATATGAGTATGCAATGACGAACGCAAATAACGAGCATGATCTAGATCTCAGTAGCTGTGGAAATTAATAGGAACACATTTTAAACATGTGAGAGAACGAGAAAACCGACGATTCCTAGCAGCCGTTAAGCAAAAACAGTCTATATGTTATGTGGTTAGTGGTATTAGATAGTCTCAATTTAAGTATTTATAAGGACTGTTTATTAAAAAAGAGAAAAAATTATGGGGATATGTATATATTTAGGAATAAAATTCACCAAATATATACGGAAAACATCCACAAGATAGCTTTAAGTTTTAATCATCATAAGCATTATATTAGGAAGGATAATGGCAATACGTATGCCTGGGTGCATTATAGAATAGATTTAGAAATGGAATTAGACAGAGATGATGTGTTTCAAAATTTAAATTTTTTGTATTTGTATATAATTTAGAATTTAAATCAGTATAACTGTAAATATATAATTCAGAATAAGAGAAATCTATTTAATTTTATAAATAATATTTTTATTAATATATATAAATTGAAAAATAAATTTTGAACTAAAGATTGTAAATATTGTAAATATAGATATTAAGAAACCAATTGTTAGATTTAAGATATTTTATAAAAAAAAACTTGCATATGAAATATTATACACATTTTCTTTTTATTTATTGAAGGAATTTAGAAAATTTCTTAACAGAATAGCATTCTGAAGCGCACAACATCCTTTATGGAAATGGCACTTCCTTTGTAGTAAGTATGTACTATATGCTGTAAAATTTCAAAGTTGCTGCAGCACAATTTTTCCACGTTAATTACGGGTCTATTCACAATTTTTTCAACCCATTTGGCTTTTTCAGCTCCCTTAACATACAGGGGTGTGTTTTTAAGATTTTGCTTCACGAAATATTTACACTGCTAAAGTCCATGAAGCAATCATTCCATGCGAAACAATGGTGATTACGATTTAACCAGTGTACTTGTTTTTGGGACTGACGTGTTAATTTATCAAATCTATATGGTGACCTTTTAATAAAATTCTGATACTCATTAAACCTGAAGGTGATTACCAACTCCGACGATAAATTCATTAAAATTGCCTTTGAATATGCAGAGTCATCCAGAGTAAAAAATTTTTCATTTTCCATTTTTGACTTAGACGACTTTTTAACTTCGCCAGTCACTGGATTATATTCAATTATTTTATCGTATAATATACGATAAGTAGACAATAAGCCGATGTATTGGCTGGAATATTCTTTGATGTCTTAAATTCAATCAAAATATCAACTGGTCCACTTTTAATAGCTTCGTTTTGATGACTAACATGCACCACAATTATCGGTGCAGTATCTTTGAAATCTTCAGGCAGCAGCAGAGGTTGAGATTCACAAGTAAAATAGCTTTGTTAAATTTTGTGTACATATCAAACAACAGAGCATAACGATTACAATGAAAATTCAGGTTGAGGACATCATACGGATATATATCAGAATTTAAGTGCACTTTAACATCAATTAAATGACAATCTTGAAACTTGTTGCCTTTTCGAAAAACAATCACTATAAAACGTGGTCTTTTATTTTGCGGAGACAATTTAACGTTCCACAGGTGGATGGTTCCTTAAGTAAGAAGCAGATTGAAATGACAATCCCAACTGCGGAATACTATTGATATAGGTTGACTGCTTTGTATTATTTGGAAGAGTTGTAGTTTTGCAAAATCAGGTAATTGTACATAATATTAGTTATACTCCACATAATATTAGTTATACTGTTTTAGTTTTTCGTTTGCATCGGTTGAATGTGCAGCATTTTCATCCGATTTCGAGCACAGTAATGTTCATGTTTAGCTTTTAAGATAATTTTACTAAAGTCTTCAGCAAATCCCAGTAGCATTTTCAGTGGTATACAAAAATTAAAATATCCATCCTTTATTTCAAGTTCATTCTTCAAAAACCAACCAGCATTTTTAAGTATATTACTTTCGGTAGGATTCAAAGAGACAAACAAAAATGTCACAGAGTTATTTTTTCATTGTAAGTCACATTTTCATTTCCCAAGGTGACCCTACCTTCAATATAAATTATACTTTCACTGGGTAAAACGAATATATCTTGATTTTGAATTCATATCCTTATCTCATCGTTGCTTTTATATGATTGTAAGTACGGTGAGTAGCCATGGTATTCTTTTTTAATGATACTGTCATTATACAGCGTTTTTTGTACATCAAGTATTTGAAAAATCTCATTTTAATTTAGTTTTTCTTTAGTTTGAAACCCAAAGATTTTAAAAACTCTTTGTTTACAAACGTCAGCTGTTTGCGTTGTATAGTGTTAAGCGTTGTCTGCGGCTTCTGCGACATTGTTAGTCCAAGTCGTAGGGTAGAAGTCAACGAAGGTGCACCTATGTTAGTCCAAGTCGTAGGGTAGAAGACAACGAAGGTGCACCTATGTAAGCGCTTTTATTGTAGATAATCATTATTCTTGTGGTTTTATCAACGAAGGTGCATCTATCTAAGCGCTTTTATTATAGATAATCATTATTCTTGTGGTTTTAAATGTAGTCTGAGGGTTATAGTTTCTCCACAAAAATGAATTACGTGACCGCTTTGATCAACAATTTTTACTGTTTTCGAACTTACTATATATGTCTGGTTTTTAATGGCAAATATTCTTTGGAATCTCATCTATTTTATATACATTCAGTGCAAACATATTGTTACGTAAATTTAGATTTACGGGTACGACTCTCTCTTAGGTTCGATCTCTGGATTGTGAATAATCTAATTAAAACTCCAAAGTGTTGCTGTTCTTAAGTTCACAACTTTTACGTCTCGATCCCGTTCCATCGCACTACCCACTACCGCGAGAATTCGTTTTTCGGTCGCGCAGTTAAATTGTGGAATAGTCTCCCTGCGCGTGTTTTCCCACCCACTTATAACGTCGATGCTTTCAAAAGAGGTGTAAATCGACACTACTCCCACTTTTCCCCTTCCCACTAACCTTTACCCTTCTAAACCAACGAATGCTTTGCATGGATAGGGGGCATCCCCTGAGCTTGGTTCTATCTGCCATAAAAAAAAAAAAAAAAAAAAAAAAAAAAAAAAAAAACTTTATTATTTTCAACTGCCGCTCGCCCGAGGTGCTCCCTCATCGATCGGTAGGGTGTTAGGAGTGAGCACTCCAGTCTCTCTCCTGTCAGCCTGCCGGTCGTGAGGGGCGCCTCTCTCGTGAGCGTAAGCCCGGCTGCGGGCTCTCTCCGCGGCAACTGGCGCGGTTTGACCGGCTTCCAGCGATCGTCGCTGGACCCAGGCACTCACTTGCTGACACTTCCTTCTCAGCAACGGACGCGACTAGAGGTGAAAAAAGACGCAGTGCTCCAGAACCAAAAACTATTTTAAAGTGAAACTTAAGTAAAATCGTTGCATAAAATAATACATAAGAAAAATAACCATTGTACCACACTCAAATAAACATTTGGTCCTTCGAGCCGGATAGTGCTCGGAGACCACCCAACCATACTCAAATAAACATTTTGATCCAGACGAGCCGGATTGCCGACGCCCAGGAACCATCGTCAACGACGCCCAGGAACAATCGTCACCGACGCCCCAATCACCTAGCCGAGTGAAACGGTAAGTTCACCGTGTTGTATTTAATTTGGCCAGCGCTTTTGTGCGAATTTGTACGCAAGTCTACTTGCGAGTTTAAAAGTGCGTCTCGTGCACTAGCTAGTGAGCACGGTGCACTTTGATTCCGTGCCCGTCACTCTAGCCCCGTAGAGCCCTTCCGGCCATATACATTATATATATATATATATATATATATATATATATATATATATATATATAGATCAAAGGAACTGTCCTCCTTATATATATATACCCTCATTTGACCGTCAAATCTTCGAGAATCGTCGATTAGTGAGTAACTGTCCCCAAGAATAACGGCAGCACCAAGGCTTGAGGTTTTTTTGTTGCTGACCGTCTTCGCAAGCATCGCTTGCTGTGAAGCCCACATTTTTCCAAAAATTCACCGCTTGACGCATAAGCAAGCCCCGTGCTCCCGCACAAGAAATCTTTAGAGCAGCCTTCTGCTAAGCTCTCCCGAGAGATTGCTTATGGTTTCGCGCTCTCACGTTTTTGTATCAACTTACTTGGGTGCTCCGCAACGGCGCTCAGTGCACAGCGAAAAACCACCACCTTTTGCTGGTCAGTATACGCGTGCACATTTTGCTTCTGCTCGCGCTCTTCTGCTTGCGCTGCCCATACATACAGAGTACACACAGAACAAAAAACCAGTTTTCGTGTCGTTTAGCACTCTCAGAAGTGTGAAAGCAGCGTGGGTTTGGGAATTCAACAGTGACCCTGCAGTGAATAAGCAAAGCTGCATACCCAGTAGGCAGAAGTGTTCGCAGCAACTAGTCTCTTTGTAACTAGTTGCCAACTTTAGAGACAACGCGTGGTTGATTTTTGGAAGCAAGCTCCTCGAGCTCCAACGCAATCAGCTAGCGACGCGCAAATATTCGCTGACTTTTTTCCTCTAAAATAAAATACAATTTTTTCCGAAATAGTTTTTCGGTGCGTTTTCTTTTGGGTTTTCGACTTTCTTCGCCGCCCCTAAGCGAACCCTAAAACTATAATGGCGTCACTCGACAAATTCATACGCGCCTCCGACGCGATCGTCGAATTCGAGGCCGACTTCGTGACCATCCCTGAGCAGGAGCACTCGGACTTTTCATTAGATGCTCATCTGGAAGAGCTCAAGACGATGTGGAGGGCGACCAAGGAAGTCTACTACACGTGCCTAGACCAGTTGATGGCCTCCGAAGAATCCGCACCCGCTGACGTAGAAGTGATTAAGACGAAGCAACGCAACTGCTACCGAACTTATATTCGCTGCGCCACGAAAATCGGCGCATGCCGAAAAACTCGTCTCACTTCTTCCGCACTCAATACAGCAGCAGCTGAAATGCCAGCATCTGGCTACAACATCAGCTTGCCCCCTTGCGACACCCAAGCCTTCCACGGCGATTACCTCTCGTGGCCCTCTTTTAGGGATATGTTCACGGCCCTTTATATCAAGAACACCAGAATTGCGCCGGTTGAGAAGCTTTTCCACCTGAACCAAAAAACTACCGGCGAAGCTAAAGAAATCGTGCAGAAATCCTCTCACGAATGAAGGTTTTGCCCAAGCGTGGAAAAATCTGTCCGACAGGTACGAGAACGGGCGCGTCCTCACCAACGCCCATTTGAAGAAGCTCTTCAGCCTGTCCCCCATCACGAAGGAAACCGGTGGCGCTATTATAGACTTGCAGCGCGAAATCAATAATATTCTCGCCGCACTCGCGCTACAAGGTGTCGATACCTCGCATTGGGACGCGATAATCGTCTCTTTGTGTTCCAGCGAGCTCCCAGAAGCAACGCTTTCCCTTTGGGAACAATCTCTCACGAACAAAACGGAGATCCCAAAATGGACAGATCTGGATGCGTTTCTCACGCATCGCTTCCAGACCCTTGAAACGGTGCAAGATATTAAGTGCACACCCGCATCGAAGTCAACACAGCTCCCAGCTCCGCCTCACTCAGCTCCAGCCTCTAAACGCGTCAACACCTTGCAGTTGAAGGTGTCCCAAGATAGCTGCCCTCTTTGCCAGAAGTAGCACAGGCTGAGATCCTGCGCTCAGTTTCTCAGCTTGCCCGTTCCACAGCGGCTGAATACCGTTCAGAAAAACCGCTTGTGCAGCAACTGCTTGGCCAGATCTCATTCCGTGAAAAACTGTCCAAGGAGATTTAATTGCATCAAATATAATGGCAGGCATCACACCCTCTTGCATCGTGAGAACGCTCCATCCTCCTCGAATGCTGTATCAGATTCGACCCCACGTGCCTCACATCAAGAGCGGCGGTTTGAAAACGCTCCGCGTGCTCAAGCCCCTGCCTATTCGAACTCTATTCCCGGTTCGACTCATCATACTTTTCAGCAAGAAAGGCCGCATTCTTCGATGCGACCTCCCACGCATATACAGTCTACTCATCTCCCCATACAGCAACGAAATCAAGAGCAACGGTATGATAACGCTCCGCGTACTCAAGTTCCTGCCTATTCGAATTCTATTCCCGGATCGACTCATCATGCTTCTCAGCAAGAAAGGCCACATCCTTCGATGCGACCTCCCACGCATATACAGTCCACTTCTCCCCCCGCGCAACAGCGAAATCCACAGGACACGCATCAGGTGTGCTTCGCGAAAGCACCAAAACAGGTACTGTTAGGGACTGCTATGGTAACAATACGCCATCACGGTACATGTTACATCGCGCGCGCCTTGATTGATCCTGGATCCGAAGTGTCGTTCATCTTTGAGCGCATACAAAAGCTCTTAAAGCTCCCAGTGCAGCCAACTACAGCTGTAGTTTCAGGTCTCAACGAGACTGTTGCTGCAAAAATATCAAGGTCGAGCGATTTTCTGCTGAATTCGCCACTTGATCCCAACTTTCAAGTTAACGTGACGGCGCTCGTGCTCCCTTAAATCACAGGGCGGTTGCCCTCCCACTCCTTAGACAGGTCACTTCTCAGTGGCCTCCCTCAAGACATCGAGCTCGCCGATGTCAACTTCTCCAAAAGCGAGCAGGTCGACGTCCTCATCGGAGCCGATTTATACCCAGCAATCCTGCTGGACGGCATCCGCCGCAAAGTGCTGGGCACCCTCATGGCTCAGCAAACCGTGTTCGGTTGGATCCTAACCGGCCCGGTTCCCAACACACAATCTGCCACGGCACCCCTAAAAGTGGCTTACACAACGAAGTCACCTTCGAACAACAGTTGGAACGTTTTTGCGAGGTGGAGGAACTTCCCAAAACTAGATTGCTATCCCACTTCGAAAAGTTTTGCGAAGAAAAATACGCGAAGACGCGATGACGGCCGCTACATCGCGCCATTGCCTTTAAAGTCGGCTTTCCAGACACGCTCCGCTCAGGGGCTTCGAGACATTCAAAATGTATCGTCAAATATTGGTCGACCCAAAGAACACACCATATCAGCGCATTCTCTTCCGAGACCCGTACAAGTCCGAACTTATCGACTTCGAGCTTCAAACCGTAACGTTTGGAGTTAATTGCGCCCCGTGCCTGGCAATACGCACCCTTCTTCAATTGGCAGACGACGTGAAGCCCCAGTTCCCGCTTGCAGCACACATTCTACAGCATTCCATGTACGTGGATGATGTGTTAGCAGGCACGCATGACTTGGTGACAGCTACCCAGACCCGTGACCAACTCATAGCGGCTCTCGACTCAGCAGGTTTTTCACTTCGCAAGTGGACTGCCAACCATAAAGGCATTCTGGCAGACTTACCGGCATCCCATCTGCTCCATACCGGTTTCCTGACGCTACAAGACTCCAGCATCGCTCAAATGCTGGGAATTCGCTGGAACGCGACCTATGATGACTTCTACTTCGAGGTCCAAGCTATCGTCATCAAAGCTGCGTACACAAAACGGGAAATGTTGTCTCTGGTCGCCAAGCTGTTCGATCCAGCCGGTTGGCTGGCTCCGATCAGCGTTGCAGCGAAGATTCTGATTCAGCAAGTCTGGTTGGACAAAATCGACTGGGATGACACTCTGCCTCAGGTAACTCACGCTAACTGGTTAAGTTTTCTCCAGAATCACCAGCACATCCGCGCCATCCGCATCCCGCGATGGGTGAGTTACGCCCCAGAAAGCCGAACTCCATGCCTTTTGCCTTTTGCAATGCCTCAGAAAAGGCCTACGCACGAGTCATCTATGCCCGCATCACGGTCGCTCAGGAAGTCCAAGTTTTCCTTTTGTACTTCCAAATTCGTGTAGCCCCAATTAAAACTTTGTCTATCACCAGGTTAGAATTGTGCGGAGCCACTTTAGTAGCTGAGATGATCGACACTCTCGTGCCCACGCTGCAGATGCCCCATTACACGATCTACTGTTGGAGCGACTCCACCATTGTTTTGGCCTGGCTGAAGAAATCCCCCTGCGTTTGGGCGATGTTCGTGGCAAATCGAGTTGCCAATTATGATTCGAGAAGGTACCACAGTCGCAATGGTTTCATGTGGATTCCCAGGACAGCCCCGCGGATTTCGCCAGTCGCGGTGCCACGCCCCAAGATCTCGCTGAGAGAAACCTCTGGTGAAATGGACCTGCGTGGCTCGCCCACGACAAGAATCGCTGGCCCGAATTCCGCGCCTACAACGAATATGTCACCAAACGAGCAGAAAGCTGTCAAAACGCTGCACACCCATTGCGCTACCGATGAGGATCCTCTCGAACGATTTTCGTCGCTGCCACGAGCCCTACGTGTACACTCATACGTATATCGATTTCTCCACAACGCTCATCCAGCTCAGCGTCACCTGCACTCGCACCCCAACCTGCACCTCCCACCGGGAGACATAAAGGAAACTAAACGCTGCCTCGCCATCTCCTGCCAGAAGATTCATTTTGCGGGCGAGCATCGCTCGAAAACTACACGATGCTGCGATCTAAAAGCAGCTTACTTTCGTTGAACCCCTTTTCTCCACACGGATAACACGATGCGCATTGGCGGGCGGTTGTCCTCGTGTCCCAATTTGCCTTTCGACGAACGGCACCCGATTATTCTGCCATACGGCTGCCAATTCTCGCGATTGCTCATTCGTTTTATACACGAAAATTAGTTCTTCGTCTGGTCCGTACCCAATTCTGGATCCCCAAGGTTACAACCTTACCAAAACGACGACTCATACCTGCAAGCCTTGCATCCTACATCGGAACAAGCAACGAACCCTGTACATGACAGCCCATTATTAACACATTTTCTCATTACAGAGCCCACATGTATTTAATTCGCTGACAATATGCGCGGACCCGAAGAGGGCGTCTGCTGGCACCACCCGGGGCGGTGCTCATCTGCGCCGCCGCGCCGCCTATTGCTGCCCACCGTCCTCGGTAGCTGTCCCCAACGGCTGACGCCCTGGTGCTCGACGTCTCGGCCGACGAGGCACAAGCGCTTGCCACGACACGACGCTCGCCCACACCGCCAACCCGAGCTTTCCGGAGTTCTCTCGTCCGGCCTGAGAAAGCCTCCTTCGGTCCGGCCCCAGCACAGATGCCCATCTATCACGAAGACCTCCGAGATCGAGGAAGTCTGCGAGCTCGCACGATGTCGGTGCGGTATCCGACGCGCCACGAGCAACGTCCACTACCAGAGCTGGCCCCGAGACGTGCGCTCTCACCACCCACACCGGCCCCGAGACGTCTGCGGCCTGCCCCACCAGAACCGGCGCCGCGATGTGCACCACCAGCACCGCCGGCTCCATCAGCACCATCGGCCCCAAGACACGCGCCTTCAGGTCGTCCGGCCCCACGACGCGCGCCAGTGATGCCGGCCAGGCGGCACGCCTGGTGCCCGCCAGCCCAGCGGCTTCCTACGGAGGGCCGCGAGCGCGAGCTGTGCTGTCCCCTGTGTACGGGGCGGCATGTGCTGAGCCGTTGTCAGCTGTTTCTGCAACAGGCACCAGCGCAGCGGAACTTGACGGCACACGCGCGGCACATGTGCCACAACTGTTTGGCGCGGTCGCACAGATTGCCTGAGTGCCGGAACCCCATGCGCTGCCGCAAGTGCGGGGAGGCGCACCACACGCTCCTCCACTAGGCCGGAGACGAGGCACGGCGCCAGTTGTCGGGGTTTGGGGATTTGCAGTCCTGCAGGGCGCCTCTCTCGTGAGCGTAAGCCCGGCTGCGGGCTCTCTCCGCGGCAACTGGCGCGGTTTGACCGGCTTCCAGCGATCGTCGCTGGACCCAGGCACTCACTTGCTGACACTTCCTTCTCAGCAACGGACGCGACTAGAGGTGAAAAAAGACGCAGTGCTCCAGAACCAAAAACTATTTTAAAGTGAAACTTAAAATCGTTGCATAAAATAATACATAAGAAAAATAACCATTGTACCACACTCAAATAAACAGTGTCTGTTCAAGAACCAAATTCGAACTAACTCTCTGAGACGCCCTGCGTCTATTTATATGGCAGTTGATACTGCTGCGGAAAGTTCTAGAATTATGTAGCAAATTCTCGATCTATCTATTTGATCTATCCCGCGCTAGATGTCGTTGTGAAAGATCGTTGAATTTTCTAGCAAATTGTCGATCTATCTCGCGCTAGATGTCGCCGTACAAAGATGTGAAAGATTGTGAAACTAGCTATCTATGCGCGATTTGAATGGTTTCCATAACTTTCGCGAAAGTTTCATTGTAAATTCGTCACACTGCCCTCCACTTATGTCTGATCGTCCCGATCAGACTCCAAATTCCTTGATCCATATGGGGCTAGTCTCTCCAAGTGAACGACTTTAATTTTACCTCGTCTCTGCGTGTGGGATTGTATGCGATACACAACATCGTTCAGTCGCTTTATGACTTTGTATGGACCTTCCCACGATGTTTGCCACTTCCCACTTTGGAGACATACCCTTTTTCCGTTGCGGATTGTACAGCAGCAATTGCGGCAGCGGATTGTACGCCTTCTTGAAATCCTTCTGAATTCATAGCTCGGTCGTAACGATCCTTCATTTTATTGCTCATTAGCTGTGTTCGCTGCCTAACATGTTGATGTATTTCATCCATTTCGGACTGAAGCAATTCCCAATAGCTGCCTCCAGTTTCAGTAAGTTGATTGCTCTTTCCATATTTCAAATCTGATGGGAGTCTCAAATCTGTACCGAAAATAATCCTTGCAGGTGGATGGCCGGTAGTGTCATGGACTGCTGATCGGTAAGCCAATAAAAATATTTGAATGTGCTTGTCCCAATTGCGCTGACATTTGCCCAGTACTTTTCGTAAATGCTCTTCCAATGTACGGTTAAACCTTTCCACCATGCCATCCGATTGTGGATGTAGAGCTGTCGTTCGAGTTTTCTTGATATCCAACAATGAGCACATTTCTTGAAATATAGCAGACTCAAAGTTCCTCCCTTGATCTGAATGCAACTCAATTGGTATTCCAAATCGCGTGACCCAATTCTGCACAAAAGCTTCGGATACAGTTTTAGCCTCCTGATTTGGTATAGCATATACTTCTAGCCACTTACTGAAATAGTCCATAATCACCAACACATATTTGTTCCCAGAGTCGCTAGTAGGGAATGGACCGGCTACATCCATCGCTACGCGTTCAAATGGTGCTCCCGCATTGTACTGCTGCAACCTTCCTCTGCTTCTAACTTTCTGACCCTTAGCTGCAGTTTTAATCCATTCAGCAACTGATTCTTGGCAATTCACCCAGTAAAACCGTTGTTTAATCTTTTCCAGAGTTTTCGTGATGCCAAGATGCCCTCCACTTGGTCCATTGTGAAACTCTTCTAATACAGCTGCTATTCTAGACTTTGGTAGGACAACCAAATCGCGACTGTGTTTACCATCTTCACTTTCCCATGAACGATGCAGAACTCCGTTTATCAACCTCAAGCTATTCCATTGCGCCCAATACGCCTTGGCCAACGGACTTTCTGATGCCATTTCTTCCTTGGTTGGTCTTTTATCTGTTTCTTTCGCTTTCATGACCTTATCCAAGTCCGCATCCTTCAGTTGGCTTTTCCTTACAGCGCTGGATACCCATTCATCATCAGGTTGCAGATTTGTTAATCGGATGTCGACTATACCTTCGCTTCTTTCAGCCTTGGAGCAATGCTTACACTCCAATGCACATGGGCGTCGAGATAGTGCATCGGCGTTTCCATGTTGCCCACCTTTTCGATGCTGTATTTGTGAAACGGAGACAGTGGGGCAATCAGTTGCGGGAACCAACTCACGCCCCTTTGAACTGGTCCGTGATCGTTTCTCTTCAGAAGTGCCACTTGCATCTTCGTTGCTTATTTTCCTTGCATTTACGTTTTTCTTACCAGACGCATTACAATTCCGTGGCAGGTGTCCTGATGTTCCACAGCTGTAACACTTTAGTTCAAAGCCCTTGCACGAGGTTGGCATCCTCTGAGAAATAGTCTGGATGAGATCCCTTATGGTTTTCTCTAGGGATTCACTTGGCTCAACTTCCAGCCGATGAACTCTATGTGCCTTATTACTTAAAAGGCATGCTGTTTCCTGCGTCAAGGCAAATGACACTGTTTCGGCAAACGTCTTCTTTGGCATGGAGTAGACTGCACGTTTGGTATCCGCATCTCGTATACCACTCATAAACGCCTGAATTTTAAGTAATTCAGTTACTTCCGCTGGTGCATCTGCGTTGGCCAAATGCGCGAGCCGCTCTATCTCCGTTGCATATTCTTGTAACGACTCGTTTGCTTTTTGGTAACGATTCATCAGCTCCATTTGAAACACTTGTTTTCTATGGTCGCTACCATATCGTCGTTCAATCGCTGCCATTAACGCGTCATAATTACCACGCTCAATTTCAGGAACTGTTTGCAGAACTTCGAGGGCGGAGCCTTTCAATGATACTACCAAAGCTGCCACTTTATCCGCCGTAGTCCAGTGATTGGCTTGCGCTGTGGTCTCGAACTGTAGTTTAAAAATTTTAAACGGTATAGTTCCGTCGAACGTTGGCGCTTGCAATTTCGTTGCGCTAACAGCTGTAACTAGACCACTGGACTGTATTTCTCGCACATGACCATCCAGCCGCAGTATTTCTGATTCTAGTCTGGATTCTAATCTGTGTAATTCATCCTCCATTTTATCCTGCCTCGCTTGCAATATGGAAGAGTTCCCTTCTATACGAGATAGTTGGTCCTGCAGTTGCGAGGTGTTTTGTGTAAACTGCTCCTGCAATTGTGAAGTGTTTTGTGCCAGTTGCTCCTGCAATTGAGAAGTCTGCTGCGCCATTGCTGCTAAAAGCACATTCATGTCAAATGCTGGAGCTGGCTGCGGCTCTACCAACTGCTCCTCGACTTTAGATGAAACTCCTGAAACATCATGACAGAACTCATGTTCTTCAACATCGATGCCCTCACTCTCCATTGCTTTACGCAACCGTGCTTGTAGATCTGCCTTATGCCCTGTCGCAGGCAAACCTCTAGCCTCCAGCTCTTCCCTCAGCTGGGGTATTCTCAGTTCAGCAACCTTCACCATAAAGAAAGAAAAGAAAACCATGTTAAAGAAAATGTCATGTTTACTGGATCCTAGGATAGCTTGCAGTGTGGTAGAGTTGGCTGCTATTTCCAGTTTCTCATGCAACTTTTCATGTGACTATACTTAAATATCGTATTTACTTTGAATGTACTCGGCAATATCATCAAGCTCATATGAACTGACAGGAATTTCAATTGTATGATCTCCAATGTGAATTAAATTATTTTCGTAGTCGACGTTTGGTATGGTGTTGTAACTATGAAAATCGACCAGACCACATACATACTTATTATCTAAATCTATAGGTGGAAAGTAATCTGCTGATAAAATGGATTTGTTTCCAATTCATTCGAAAATCCTAGCCACTTGACGAAAATTTGGCTCCTCTTGTTTTAAGAACTTTCTACACGAGGTAGGTGTTGGGATATTTTGTTTCCAGTAGTTCAGTTTCGTAGAATCCTCCTCTAATTGTATTTCCACGATAGTCTTCAAGAATATACGTTGTTGGGTTTATAATTCTTATATTTTTAATTTTAAAAATCTCTGTAGTCCAATTCGGTGTATAGCCTTTTTCAAAAACGTGATTGTGTTTACTAATGCGAATATAATACCCTATGCGGAACTTTGACTTTTTAAATATTTTCAGATTGTTCTAGGTAGTCTTGGCTAACAACCTTTCAATTGACGGATTCACTTCAATGAGAGCCATATTTATCGTTCTATGCGTTTCCTTATTGTATTCGTTGATCAAGTTGTTATAATTGTCAATCCCTCGATATGATCCATGGTAACTAAATTCCTTCCACATCATCTGCTTTAATGTCCTATTGAAACGCTCAACAATTGACGCCTTCAAAACACTGTACGAAGAATAATGTTGACACGGAAATTATTAAATTATTATCCTTATTATACCCTACACCGGAAGTGAGTAGGTTATATTCACTTTGTTCTTCCGTTTGTAACGCAGAGAAGGAGACGAGATAGATATAGAAAAGTATATATATTCTTTCTCAGCGTCACCTCTTGAATCCATTTATCCCTGTCCGTCTGTCTGTCTCTCTGTCTGTCTGTCTGCCTGTATGTCTGTCTGTATGTCTGTCTGTATGTCTGTCTGTTGAAATCACGATTACGAGAGGACGAAAAGAGATATAGCGATGAAATTTGGCACAAATATTCTTTGTTATGTAAGGCTATTTGGGATTGAAAATGAGCGAGATCGGTAAACAGCCACGTCTACTTCACATACGGAATGTAAAGGCACCTCGTTTGAAAAAATGTTATAATCTGAATATTTCATAAACCGTGTGAGATATAACACGTATAATTTTATTCCGGAACATATAGCGTCATTACTAAAACGGTTGGAAAAAATGGGCGTGCCACACCCACTAATAACACAGTTGGCAATATCTCATGAACGGTATAAGGTATTGAGATGTAATTTTATCAAGATATATATAGGAAAGCATTACCAATAAGCTTGCCAAAAATGGGCGTTCCACTCCCACTCATACAAATATCTTGACAATATCTTGTAAACGGTATAAGATTTTAACACGAGGTACTTACACGTATTACCAATTTGGATACAAAAAATGGGCGCAGTCCGCCCACTTATACAAAAGTTGTCAATATCCCATAAACGGTTCAAAATAATAATATATACGTTCGTAATTCTATCTACCAGTACCTAGCGACATTACAAAAACATTTGCACGAAATGGGCGTGGTCCGCCTACTTATACAAAAGTTGTTAAGTGGCGAAATTATAATTTTTTCAGTTACTCGGGTGTAGGGTATTTAGATTTCGGCCAGACCGAAGACCACACTACTTTGCCATCACCGGTTTGTAAATTTCTCGGTATCCGACCCAAATTGAATACCATGGCTTTGGTGACATCAGCGGATGTTTTAGATTTAAAAGGCATAGCCCAGGCAAATTTTGAAAAATGTATCCATTACGGTGAGAAGGAAACGAATCCGTTATTATCCGTGGAATAAGTTCTCATTTTTACTAAATCCGCTTGCCAGAGGTCGTCGATCCCTTTAGTGATTACACGTCTTTGTTTAAAATTTTTTCGCGCTTGAGTGCGCGCTCTTTCAAACCCCGTTTTTTACTAATTATGGCATTTCTTTTACAACTTTTTCCTCCAACGCAACTGCAGATTTAGTTATTAGTGCTTGTTGAAAGAGGTAACTTTCAATTCGACTAATGTGTTCACTAATATATTTTGTATAATCTTGAATATTACTTTCGATGTGTTATTCAGCATCATTAGTCTTTTCGTGAACTACTTTAAAGTCTTCATAAATTTTTTCTTCAGTGCTTTGTTTTCTTCTTTAAATTCTGATTCCATCTGATACTTATTATTTTCCACAAAAGACTTGGTTACTGCGTCAGAACCATCAATAGGTGTGCCAACATTCTTTAAACGATTCCAGCGGAGATTTAAGTTATTATCATTATCTGGACTGAAACCCAACACTTTTGGAATAAATCTCTTTATTTTATTATATTTAAGTTTTATGTGTGGTATAGCGACCAAACTTGTCGCCACTCAATTTCAATTATGCTTACAACTCTATTATACATCATATTTATAAAATTATATTAGCTTCTCTCAATTCCTCAATAATGGAAATAATTTCGTTGGTGTGATTGTTATGTCCAGCCGACTGTGAAAAAAATAAGTCTCAACCTATCGACTAATTCATTCGGATCATCCCATAAAATATAATTAGGTTTTTGAGGAGTTACTTTCATCAATCCGGTTCTTTTTCTATGTTGAAGTGGTGTGGACAGCAAAGGTTTATCACTGAGTAATCCTTTTATGATGTTGGTGTACTTGAAAGCCTTGGCTCCCTTAATTTGTTAATTTTCATTATACTTACGTTTGTGAGCATTAGTATTGATTACAATTATTTTGTAAACTTGTAGATCTGCTTCGTCATACTTTGATGGTGTCTTGTAAAACAATAATTTACAGAGACCGGGTGTAAGGTTGAAAGAAGTAGGGCGTGAGGTTCCAAAAAGTTTGTCTGAGATGAATACTTTATCACCATGCATTTTCAAAGCTCTATTTCCGAACCTCTATTCACCATTCGATCCTCTGTTGAGTCCATATGCGGTGTCCAGCTCATTTTGTTCTTCTAATTGTGACAGAATTTGTTAATAAAATTTCGTTGATTTGTTCGCATCATCTGTTTCATCCATTTAAGAGAAAAAGGTACCGTCTTCATTACTCTTGGTAAGAGTTTCGTTTGTAAAATCAATCTCCTTCTTTGCTTTGTGTGGGGTATATGTTTTTAGCCTGAGTGGTATCTCATCATATGTAAAGTGAGAGTCTTTCTTATTAGCATTTGTTGTTGTTGCAGTGTTTCGAACCAATTCCTTTAGAGGTTTTGTGATTGGTTGAAATGACACTTCTAAGTGCTTTTCAATATCTGCCCAGTATTTACCCAGTTAGGTTCCCGAATTTCTGTGTCAAAATACGTCTGGTTTTTATCTGGTCTTTTAATATTTTTCCATTCATTCTTATAATAGGTTATATCAGCTATCAGATCAGATCAGGTGTATCAGCTAACAGATTAGATCAGATCAGATATATTAGCTGAATTATGAATAAATGAATTATTTAACTGAATTATTTGATAAATCAGTTCAAAGACTGTTTGCATACTAGTATGAAAGTATCGGTTTCTATAACATCCTTTATCAATCGGATCGTCTTTGCTGATTACCAGAAATCCATATTGATCTTTCCAACATCCTCTACATATAGTTAAAAACTTTCCAAAATTCATGTCTGTTCCCACATGATCGTTGTATATGTGTTTCAATATCATTTCATCTTGTTTGAATATAATAATCATGTTAGCATTATCGCGCACTAAATGATTAGGGATTCGTGTATATTTTTACCGGTGAGAACTTAGCATAGATTCTCAGCATACGGCGAATTGGCTTAACAAGAATCATAACACTTCGCCGTGAAAAATATACCGGGCATATTCTTAGGGGCACATTTGAAGAAAATGATTATTATTACTTAAAAAGGGAAATCGGCTATAAATGTCGTAAATGTAAATACTACGGGTTCTTACTACACCTTGTAGCCAGAAGTCCAAAGAAGAAATTGATGTATATATCATGGCAATCCTATCGGCGGTTTTTGCACAAAGCCATCATATGCTGAGTTTTTATCCAATTTTCATAAAATTGGAAAATCGGCTATAACTGTCGTAAACGAAAATAATACGGTTTCTGACTACATACACCTTGTAGCCAGAAGTCTAGAGAAGCAACAGTGTAAATATGATGGCAATCCTATCGGTGGTTTTTTCACAAAGCCATCATATGCTGTGTTTTTATCAAATTTTCATAAAAATGGAAAATCGGCTATAACTGTCGTAAACGAAAATAATACGGGTTCTGACTATATACACCTTATAGCGAGAAGTCTGGAGAAGAAACGGTGTAAATATGATGGCAATCCTATCGGTGGTTTTTCACAAAGCCATCATATGCTGAGCATAGCAAGCTTTTTCCCATTTTTAGGAAAATTGGAAAAAAACTCAGCATATGATGGCTTTGTGAATAAACACATCATTCATATTAGATTGCTTCCCGTTAAACATTTCCCCTTCAATCTTTTTATTCTTATTATGTAAGTTTTGAACATAAACATTCGAATTTACACCTAGATTTGGCAACTTAGGAAAAGAAATTCTCCCTTTGGCTATTGTTTTGTTGTATTTTCCACCTTTCTAGCCTTCTTTAATTTTGCTGAAGTTGGCAACGTATCCACAATCTCTTCAGATGTTGGACTTACTGTTACTACTTCATTTATTGAGATTGGTAACGTGTCCACAATCGTTTTCGATGGCGGACTTACAGTTACTCCCTCATTTGTTGAAATTGGTAACGTATACGCACTCTTTGTAGATGTTGGACGTACTGTTACTCTCTCGTTTATTGAAATTGGTAACGTATCCACAATCGTTTCCTATGTCGGACTTACAGTTACTACTTCATTTATTTAGGCCGGTAACGTATCCACAATCTCTTCCGATGTCGGACTTACAGTTACTCTTTCGTTTGGCCCTAAGTTCCTATTATTATTGGGTTCCCAGATTACTGGCCTGTTCTGGGCCCTTGCGAGTTTCCCTGGCGATTGCCTTGAAACTTTTCCCAATTCCTCTTCGCCTCACAATCTCGTACAATATGTCCCTGTCTGTTACACCAGTGGCATGTTATTGGATCCTTTTGTTGAGGTCGATTGTCTCTATCGTTGTGTGAAGCGTTTTCCAACTTCCTTTGGGTGAAATTCTGTCGCATTGGATTCGGTTGCCAATTCTGCTGTAGTTGGTTCCTTTGTGATATCTCCACTCTCCGGTTCGACTGACCTCGGTAACCATTAAGTAGTTCTCTCGTGGTGTTATTTGACCCGTGGTCCTGAGTCCGTTGATTGCCGCACCTCCAGTTTGTCTCATGCCCGTATACCCAGCATTTCTCGCAATAAGGTGTATGTTTCCTTATCAGGCATTCATCCCTGGTATGGCCCTTCTTGTTGCAGAAACTACACACAATTTTAAGTTTGGGGTTGTCGCTGCGTTCTGCACGCATGGGACTGCCCCCTCTCGGGGATGAATTCACTTCCATTCGGTTACTCGAACGGTATTCATTTCTCGCATTTGGTTGTATTGGGGAATTATCTCTGGGCTGTACATAAGTGGAATCTCCCAGCTCCCATACGGGATTCATACCCGCTATTCGCTTCCCTTGTGTACCTGGCTAACCCCATTGGCTGAAGTGTGATCTGCTAACAACTTCATAAAAATTTAACGCCAGATCTACCCGCTTCTCCCAATTTGTTTCCGAAGAACCTACCAGTCTCCTAATGTAAAAGTCCTCGTTATCGAGGCAGCTACCTCTTCCCGCAGAGCTTGATCCCCTGAACCCTTATAAGTGTCTGATATATATAGTCCTCGGCCTGTGTTCGTAAATCGATTAGTTTTTCGGCGAATTCCCTGATACCTTCTCTCGGAGATTGAACAGTCATCTGTATCTTCGCCATCACAGTGTCCAGTGATTTCAATATATATATTCAATCTCTAATGACAGTTGGAGAAACGTTAAACCAAATAGGAAATCCATACAAGATAACAGGTCTAATACAGGTTTTATACAACAAAAGTTTTGTCCTCTTTGGTAAGTTTCTGTTCCAAAAAATACTTGAAAAAGTGCCCAAAATTCTGTAAGCTTTTTTCAGTACAATTCTTGCATGTTTGTTAAATTTCAGAAGACTGTAAAAATTAATGCCAAGATATTTAATGGAATCCTTGAAAGGAATCTCAGACCCATTCAGAGCGAATTGTAAAGTTTTGCTTTCAGGCACAACAAACGACTTACATTTCCCTGAAGCATTCCTGATGCAAATGGCTTCACTTTTAGATGCATTAACTTTAATACCCCATTTCTCGTAGAAACGTCGTACAATTTGCAGATGTTGCAAAGTCTGATCTAACGCCAACTTAGGGGACTCATGGTGAGAGTACAGAAGAGAGTCGTCAGCATACAAAAGACCCGTCGAATTAGGCCCAAAGTGTGGGAAATCGTACATTAAAATATTGAAAAGATGAGGAGCTAAGATGGAACCCTGAGGGACTCCACAACTTATGTCACCAATATCCGAAAGCAATCCATTAAAAAGAACGCAAAACTTTCTGTTTGCAAAGAAACTCTTGAATAATTTAATAATTGAGGGAGCGAAACCAATTTGAAACATTTTAAAAAGAATTCCGTTATGATATGCGCGATCAAAAGCCTTATCAATGTCTAAAGAAATTGCAACGGTGCAACGACGATTACGCAAGTTAGAAACTATATCATTTTGAAATTTCAATAAAGCATCAACTGTTGAGTGACCTTTTTTAAAACCAAACTGCAAATTTGGAATATAAGATGGATCCAGCCCGACATCCATAATTCTGCGAATAACGTTTTCAAAAAGCTTTCCTGGATTAGACAACAAAGAAATTGGTCTCAGATTATTTACCTCAAAGTTGTTTGACTTTTTTTGAATAGGAATAATCTTAGAGACTTTCCACGCGTCAGGAAAATATGAATTATTTAAACAATTATTAAAAACAATTGCAATATATTCAAAAGCTTTCATAGGAAGTCTTTTAATTAAGAAATTAGAGACGTCATCTAGACCAGAAGACCTTTTGCTATTCAGTTTAACAGCACAAGAGAAAACTTCGTCCAAATAAGTCAACCTAGGAAGGTGGCATTCATTGAGTGCACTTAAAACATTACTAAAAATATGGATGCTTTGTGGAGATTGAGCAAAAATATTTGTTAGCGAATTTTCTATATAAGAAATGTCCCTGCCAGGAGGAGAACCCTTGTAAATATTGGAAAAATGAGCTAGCAGATGTTGCAGTTTTTCATCGTTATTTTCAATATCGACGCCGTTAACTGAAAGGTTTTTTGCTAATGATTTTTTTTTAGCTCCTATTAAACTATAGATTTGTTTATGAGCCCTTGGGCCTGGCACAATTTTGCTCAGTTTAACGCTAAAAATTTTGGACTGTTCAATTTCTACTTGTTTTTTAATAATAATGCTCAACAGTTGAATTTGCTTAGACAGGAGTAAGTAACTTGGACTTGAACGGTTGAAATTACAATGATAAATACGCTTCAAATCCCTCTGCCAACGATGCTTGATTTTAAACAAATATTTTATATTGTCAGAAATAATAATTTTTTTATTTTCTCTAACAATTCTTTCAGAATGAAGTGTAACCAATGAATTTAAAGAATTAGAAAACAGTGATATGAAAGCATCAATTTCGTGATTACTTAAATTTCTACAAGACGGAGGAAAATGATTTATTATTTCATTAACGAAATCATTTCTAAACGTATCCCAATTGGTTCTTCTGAAGGAGGTGAAAAAATGGGGGGAATGGAGAAGAAACTCAAAATCCGTGAATTTAATATGCAATTTAAGAGGGTAATGATCAGAAAAAGTAGGAAGACTGGAAATTTTAAAATTTGGATTTGTGGAGTTTAAAAGATTTGAGCTGATTAGGAAGTGGTCAAGAAAAGACGAACCGTTAGGATAAGAAGGTGTTGAGTCCGATAACCTTGTGAAGCTGAGAATATTGTGCTGTAACCAACTGAAGAGTGCATTACCATTGGTATTATTAATGGAATCACCCCAGTCAACGTTTCTTGCATTGAAGTCTCCTCCAACAATGGTTCCATCAAAATTTTGAGACAAGCGCGCTAAGATTGATAGCCCATCATAGACTAAAGAATGTGGAGAGTTACATGGAATATAAAACGACCCAAATAAATATTTCTTGGTGACACCATTAACTAGAGTGTCAATTGATATAAATAAATTAGGAAAACTTATTCCAACACCGTTAATTTTCGAAAATTTCAAAGACTTCCTTAATACTATGCCAACCCCAAGCTGACTATTATCACGAAGAAATGTAAAATCCTCCAGGTAAACTTTTTGATTAGCCCTCAAGTGAGTTTCCTGAACAAACGCAACGTCAATGTTATTTAAATTTAACAACTGTAGTAAATCTAGTCTTCGGCTCACTTCAATTAGTGACCTAACATTAAATGAAAGAACGTTAAGAAAATCACGGACCATAGGCATCGTTAACTTCTTGTAAAAGAGACATGCAACGTTTCTTAGCTTCCACTTTTGACAGTGATTTGTAATCTGATAAAAATAACACAATTTTGTCTTCTAAAGAAAGCTCCACAGGTTGACACAGTGAGTTTGCAATCTCTAAAAATTCCTTAATTAAAGCAGGCCTTGCGGATTTTTTCGGAACAGAATCTTTAAAAAGACTGGCAAAAGACCTGTTAGGAGATATGAAGTTAGAATTGTTAATTGAAGTGCGCACATTAGCTGAAGCCAACATTTTTCTATCAATAGATTCTTTTTTACGATTATTTTTGCCTTCAACGAATTTCTTGAACACTGGGCAACCTCTAAAACTTGACGGATGGCCAGACTGTTGGCAATTCACACAATAAGGCAAATTGTTCGCATTCGAAACAAACTTACAAGCCCCTGGTAGATGCTTTTGATCACACTTAACGCAACAGAAGGGTCTGTTGCAATTATTGGACATATGACCCCATTTCTGGCATCTCCAACACTGTACCTCCTTCTTAGAATTTCTGGGTGATTCCCAAGTGATCCTTTGGTTAAGAAGGAACCTTAGAGCTGTTACCTCATTTGCTGACTTTCCCAAATTCAACGTAATAAGAAATAAACCTGTGTCAATGTTGTTTTTTTTCGAATAAATGGTTGAAAACTTTGAAACGTTCGACACTATGTTTGGAACTAAGAAATCGATTGCACTCTTGATCTCGTCAGTTTCAGTATTATGATACAGTCCCCGTAAAACCAACTTAGTATGTTTTAGCTGTTTGGGAGTGTAGGAGTACGACTCCACATTTTTATCATTTAAGAGTTGCATCATTTCGGAATGAGCTGATGCACTTTTAAGATAAAGTTTACTCTTATTTTTGTTTTTGTTTACAATTTTAAAAACAATATTTTTCTCATTTAATTGCTTAACTAAATGTTTGATATCTACATGATATAGAAAAATTGGAGGACAAAAGGTATTATCAATACTTTTAACATTGGCTTTCTGATGTGCAGGTTGCCGAGGTCTAACGGTAGTCGGGTCAGATTCAATTTCCAGTTTACCTAGTATAGCAAAACGATTTTCTGAACTTATCTGTTTCGATTGAGAAAGCTGCACTTGACTCCTTATAGCGTAAGATGACAGATCAATTTCATGATTACTTCCTGTTCTGCGGCGTTTATTAACCACATTTTCAAATTCCTTAGTGTTGACATCTGTACATTCCATTGAAGTAGTTGAAAATTCATTATGGCGATCAGAAGCCGGTTGAACGTTGACGGCAGACACAGCGCCAAATTGAAACATCTGAGACTCGCTTGAACCTCGACCATCTGTAGTAGGAGTAGCATCAAAACATGCATTCGCCAAATCCTGATCCAGTGACTTTTTTGATGACGGCAACAAAGACTTATCCGGTGGCACTTTTTTAACCTTGAGATTGGCTTGCGAAGCCATTTAAAAACCGTAAACCACTTTACACTCTTATGAGCGAACTTTTGTGGTCAAAATTATTTGCAAAATCAATGCAAAGGCAAAGAAATTAATATTTTTTATTTTTTTTTATATAAAATTTTTATTTTTTTTAGTAGGAAAGAAATCACGTCCGACTTTGACAGCTATCGCCCGTCCCTCTTTTTAGATAATACATTATAGTCTTTAATTTTTATCCACAATTGTAATTTGAATTTTTGTAAACTTATAATGTTGTTGAAAAAAAGGCTCAATAAAATTTCAATTCAAAATTCAATTCAAGTCAAGTCAAGTCAAGTCAAGTCAAGTCAAGTCAAGTCAAGTCAAGTCAAGTCAAGTCAAGTCAAGTCAAGTCAAGTCAAGTCAAGTCAAGTCAAGTCAAGTCAAGTCAAGTCAAGTCAAGTCAAGTCAAGTCAAGTCAAGTCAAGTCAAGTCAAGTCAAGTCAAGTCAAGTCAAGTCAAGTCAAGTCAAGTCAAGTCAAGTCAAGTCAAGTCAAGTCAAGTCAAGTCAAGTCAAGTCAAGTCAAGTCAAGTCAAGTCAAGTCAAGTCAAGTCAAGTCAAGTCAAGTCAAGTCAAGTCAAGTCAAGTCAAGTCAAGTCAAGTCAAGTCAAGTCAAGTCAAGTCAAGTCAAGTCAAGTCAAGTCAAGTCAAGTCAAGTCAAGTCAAGTCAAGTCAAGTCAAGTCAAGTCAAGTCAAGTCAAGTCAAGTCAAGTCAAGTCAAGTCAAGTCAAGTCAAGTCAAGTCAAGTCAAGTCAAGTCAAGTCAAGTCAAGTCAAGTCAAGTCAAGTCAAGTCAAGTCAAGTCAAGTCAAGTCAAGTCAAGTCAAGTCAAGTCAAGTCAAGTCAAGTCAAGTCAAGTCAAGTCAAGTCAAGTCAAGTCAAGTCAAGTCAAGTCAAGTCAAGTCAAGTCAAGTCAAGTCAAGTCAAGTCAAGTCAAGTCAAGTCAAGTCAAGTCAAGTCAAGTCAAGTCAAGTCAAGTCAAGTCAAGTCAAGTCAAGTCAAGTCAAGTCAAGTCAAGTCAAGTCAAGTCAAGTCAAGTCAAGTCAAGTCAAGTCAAGTCAAGTCAAGTCAAGTCAAGTCAAGTCAAGTCAAGTCAAGTCAAGTCAAGTCAAGTCAAGTCAAGTCAAGTCAAGTCAAGTCAAGTCAAGTCAAGTCAAGTCAAGTCAAGTCAAGTCAAGTCAAGTCAAGTCAAGTCAAGTCAAGTCAAGTCAAGTCAAGTCAAGTCAAGTCAAGTCAAGTCAAGTCAAGTCAAGTCAAGTCAAGTCAAGTCAAGTCAAGTCAAGTCAAGTCAAGTCAAGTCAAGTCAAGTCAAGTCAAGTCAAGTCAAGTCAAGTCAAGTCAAGTCAAGTCAAGTCAAGTCAAGTCAAGTCAAGTCAAGTCAAGTCAAGTCAAGTCAAGTCAAGTCAAGTCAAGTCAAGTCAAGTCAAGTCAAGTCAAGTCAAGTCAAGTCAAGTCAAGTCAAGTCAAGTCAAGTCAAGTCAAGTCAAGTCAAGTCAAGTCAAGTCAAGTCAAGTCAAGTCAAGTCAAGTCAAGTCAAGTCAAGTCAAGTCAAGTCAAGTCAAGTCAAGTCAAGTCAAGTCAAGTCAAGTCAAGTCAAGTCAAGTCAAGTCAAGTCAAGTCAAGTCAAGTCAAGTCAAGTCAAGTCAAGTCAAGTCAAGTCAAGTCAAGTCAAGTCAAGTCAAGTCAAGTCAAGTCAAGTCAAGTCAAGTCAAGTCAAGTCAAGTCAAGTCAAGTCAAGTCAAGTCAAGTCAAGTCAAGTCAAGTCAAGTCAAGTCAAGTCAAGTCAAGTCAAGTCAAGTCAAGTCAAGTCAAGTCAAGTCAAGTCAAGTCAAGTCAAGTCAAGTCAAGTCAAGTCAAGTCAAGTCAAGTCAAGTCAAGTCAAGTCAAGTCAAGTCAAGTCAAGTCAAGTCAAGTCAAGTCAAGTCAAGTCAAGTCAAGTCAAGTCAAGTCAAGTCAAGTCAAGTCAAGTCAAGTCAAGTCAAGTCAAGTCAAGTCAAGTCAAGTCAAGTCAAGTCAAGTCAAGTCAAGTCAAGTCAAGTCAAGTCAAGTCAAGTCAAGTCAAGTCAAGTCAAGTCAAGTCAAGTCAAGTCAAGTCAAGTCAAGTCAAGTCAAGTCAAGTCAAGTCAAGTCAAGTCAAGTCAAGTCAAGTCAAGTCAAGTCAAGTCAAGTCAAGTCAAGTCAAGTCAAGTCAAGTCAAGTCAAGTCAAGTCAAGTCAAGTCAAGTCAAGTCAAGTCAAGTCAAGTCAAGTCAAGTCAAGTCAAGTCAAGTCAAGTCAAGTCAAGTCAAGTCAAGTCAAGTCAAGTCAAGTCAAGTCAAGTCAAGTCAAGTCAAGTCAAGTCAAGTCAAGTCAAGTCAAGTCAAGTCAAGTCAAGTCAAGTCAAGTCAAGTCAAGTCAAGTCAAGTCAAGTCAAGTCAAGTCAAGTCAAGTCAAGTCAAGTCAAGTCAAGTCAAGTCAAGTCAAGTCAAGTCAAGTCAAGTCAAGTCAAGTCAAGTCAAGTCAAGTCAAGTCAAGTCAAGTCAAGTCAAGTCAAGTCAAGTCAAGTCAAGTCAAGTCAAGTCAAGTCAAGTCAAGTCAAGTCAAGTCAAGTCAAGTCAAGTCAAGTCAAGTCAAGTCAAGTCAAGTCAAGTCAAGTCAAGTCAAGTCAAGTCAAGTCAAGTCAAGTCAAGTCAAGTCAAGTCAAGTCAAGTCAAGTCAAGTCAAGTCAAGTCAAGTCAAGTCAAGTCAAGTCAAGTCAAGTCAAGTCAAGTCAAGTCAAGTCAAGTCAAGTCAAGTCAAGTCAAGTCAAGTCAAGTCAAGTCAAGTCAAGTCAAGTCAAGTCAAGTCAAGTCAAGTCAAGTCAAGTCAAGTCAAGTCAAGTCAAGTCAAGTCAAGTCAAGTCAAGTCAAGTCAAGTCAAGTCAAGTCAAGTCAAGTCAAGTCAAGTCAAGTCAAGTCAAGTCAAGTCAAGTCAAGTCAAGTCAAGTCAAGTCAAGTCAAGTCAAGTCAAGTCAAGTCAAGTCAAGTCAAGTCAAGTCAAGTCAAGTCAAGTCAAGTCAAGTCAAGTCAAGTCAAGTCAAGTCAAGTCAAGTCAAGTCAAGTCAAGTCAAGTCAAGTCAAGTCAAGTCAAGTCAAGTCAAGTCAAGTCAAGTCAAGTCAAGTCAAGTCAAGTCAAGTCAAGTCAAGTCAAGTCAAGTCAAGTCAAGTCAAGTCAAGTCAAGTCAAGTCAAGTCAAGTCAAGTCAAGTCAAGTCAAGTCAAGTCAAGTCAAGTCAAGTCAAGTCAAGTCAAGTCAAGTCAAGTCAAGTCAAGTCAAGTCAAGTCAAGTCAAGTCAAGTCAAGTCAAGTCAAGTCAAGTCAAGTCAAGTCAAGTCAAGTCAAGTCAAGTCAAGTCAAGTCAAGTCAAGTCAAGTCAAGTCAAGTCAAGTCAAGTCAAGTCAAGTCAAGTCAAGTCAAGTCAAGTCAAGTCAAGTCAAGTCAAGTCAAGTCAAGTCAAGTCAAGTCAAGTCAAGTCAAGTCAAGTCAAGTCAAGTCAAGTCAAGTCAAGTCAAGTCAAGTCAAGTCAAGTCAAGTCAAGTCAAGTCAAGTCAAGTCAAGTCAAGTCAAGTCAAGTCAAGTCAAGTCAAGTCAAGTCAAGTCAAGTCAAGTCAAGTCAAGTCAAGTCAAGTCAAGTCAAGTCAAGTCAAGTCAAGTCAAGTCAAGTCAAGTCAAGTCAAGTCAAGTCAAGTCAAGTCAAGTCAAGTCAAGTCAAGTCAAGTCAAGTCAAGTCAAGTCAAGTCAAGTCAAGTCAAGTCAAGTCAAGTCAAGTCAAGTCAAGTCAAGTCAAGTCAAGTCAAGTCAAGTCAAGTCAAGTCAAGTCAAGTCAAGTCAAGTCAAGTCAAGTCAAGTCAAGTCAAGTCAAGTCAAGTCAAGTCAAGTCAAGTCAAGTCAAGTCAAGTCAAGTCAAGTCAAGTCAAGTCAAGTCAAGTCAAGTCAAGTCAAGTCAAGTCAAGTCAAGTCAAGTCAAGTCAAGTCAAGTCAAGTCAAGTCAAGTCAAGTCAAGTCAAGTCAAGTCAAGTCAAGTCAAGTCAAGTCAAGTCAAGTCAAGTCAAGTCAAGTCAAGTCAAGTCAAGTCAAGTCAAGTCAAGTCAAGTCAAGTCAAGTCAAGTCAAGTCAAGTCAAGTCAAGTCAAGTCAAGTCAAGTCAAGTCAAGTCAAGTCAAGTCAAGTCAAGTCAAGTCAAGTCAAGTCAAGTCAAGTCAAGTCAAGTCAAGTCAAGTCAAGTCAAGTCAAGTCAAGTCAAGTCAAGTCAAGTCAAGTCAAGTCAAGTCAAGTCAAGTCAAGTCAAGTCAAGTCAAGTCAAGTCAAGTCAAGTCAAGTCAAGTCAAGTCAAGTCAAGTCAAGTCAAGTCAAGTCAAGTCAAGTCAAGTCAAGTCAAGTCAAGTCAAGTCAAGTCAAGTCAAGTCAAGTCAAGTCAAGTCAAGTCAAGTCAAGTCAAGTCAAGTCAAGTCAAGTCAAGTCAAGTCAAGTCAAGTCAAGTCAAGTCAAGTCAAGTCAAGTCAAGTCAAGTCAAGTCAAGTCAAGTCAAGTCAAGTCAAGTCAAGTCAAGTCAAGTCAAGTCAAGTCAAGTCAAGTCAAGTCAAGTCAAGTCAAGTCAAGTCAAGTCAAGTCAAGTCAAGTCAAGTCAAGTCAAGTCAAGTCAAGTCAAGTCAAGTCAAGTCAAGTCAAGTCAAGTCAAGTCAAGTCAAGTCAAGTCAAGTCAAGTCAAGTCAAGTCAAGTCAAGTCAAGTCAAGTCAAGTCAAGTCAAGTCAAGTCAAGTCAAGTCAAGTCAAGTCAAGTCAAGTCAAGTCAAGTCAAGTCAAGTCAAGTCAAGTCAAGTCAAGTCAAGTCAAGTCAAGTCAAGTCAAGTCAAGTCAAGTCAAGTCAAGTCAAGTCAAGTCAAGTCAAGTCAAGTCAAGTCAAGTCAAGTCAAGTCAAGTCAAGTCAAGTCAAGTCAAGTCAAGTCAAGTCAAGTCAAGTCAAGTCAAGTCAAGTCAAGTCAAGTCAAGTCAAGTCAAGTCAAGTCAAGTCAAGTCAAGTCAAGTCAAGTCAAGTCAAGTCAAGTCAAGTCAAGTCAAGTCAAGTCAAGTCAAGTCAAGTCAAGTCAAGTCAAGTCAAGTCAAGTCAAGTCAAGTCAAGTCAAGTCAAGTCAAGTCAAGTCAAGTCAAGTCAAGTCAAGTCAAGTCAAGTCAAGTCAAGTCAAGTCAAGTCAAGTCAAGTCAAGTCAAGTCAAGTCAAGTCAAGTCAAGTCAAGTCAAGTCAAGTCAAGTCAAGTCAAGTCAAGTCAAGTCAAGTCAAGTCAAGTCAAGTCAAGTCAAGTCAAGTCAAGTCAAGTCAAGTCAAGTCAAGTCAAGTCAAGTCAAGTCAAGTCAAGTCAAGTCAAGTCAAGTCAAGTCAAGTCAAGTCAAGTCAAGTCAAGTCAAGTCAAGTCAAGTCAAGTCAAGTCAAGTCAAGTCAAGTCAAGTCAAGTCAAGTCAAGTCAAGTCAAGTCAAGTCAAGTCAAGTCAAGTCAAGTCAAGTCAAGTCAAGTCAAGTCAAGTCAAGTCAAGTCAAGTCAAGTCAAGTCAAGTCAAGTCAAGTCAAGTCAAGTCAAGTCAAGTCAAGTCAAGTCAAGTCAAGTCAAGTCAAGTCAAGTCAAGTCAAGTCAAGTCAAGTCAAGTCAAGTCAAGTCAAGTCAAGTCAAGTCAAGTCAAGTCAAGTCAAGTCAAGTCAAGTCAAGTCAAGTCAAGTCAAGTCAAGTCAAGTCAAGTCAAGTCAAGTCAAGTCAAGTCAAGTCAAGTCAAGTCAAGTCAAGTCAAGTCAAGTCAAGTCAAGTCAAGTCAAGTCAAGTCAAGTCAAGTCAAGTCAAGTCAAGTCAAGTCAAGTCAAGTCAAGTCAAGTCAAGTCAAGTCAAGTCAAGTCAAGTCAAGTCAAGTCAAGTCAAGTCAAGTCAAGTCAAGTCAAGTCAAGTCAAGTCAAGTCAAGTCAAGTCAAGTCAAGTCAAGTCAAGTCAAGTCAAGTCAAGTCAAGTCAAGTCAAGTCAAGTCAAGTCAAGTCAAGTCAAGTCAAGTCAAGTCAAGTCAAGTCAAGTCAAGTCAAGTCAAGTCAAGTCAAGTCAAGTCAAGTCAAGTCAAGTCAAGTCAAGTCAAGTCAAGTCAAGTCAAGTCAAGTCAAGTCAAGTCAAGTCAAGTCAAGTCAAGTCAAGTCAAGTCAAGTCAAGTCAAGTCAAGTCAAGTCAAGTCAAGTCAAGTCAAGTCAAGTCAAGTCAAGTCAAGTCAAGTCAAGTCAAGTCAAGTCAAGTCAAGTCAAGTCAAGTCAAGTCAAGTCAAGTCAAGTCAAGTCAAGTCAAGTCAAGTCAAGTCAAGTCAAGTCAAGTCAAGTCAAGTCAAGTCAAGTCAAGTCAAGTCAAGTCAAGTCAAGTCAAGTCAAGTCAAGTCAAGTCAAGTCAAGTCAAGTCAAGTCAAGTCAAGTCAAGTCAAGTCAAGTCAAGTCAAGTCAAGTCAAGTCAAGTCAAGTCAAGTCAAGTCAAGTCAAGTCAAGTCAAGTCAAGTCAAGTCAAGTCAAGTCAAGTCAAGTCAAGTCAAGTCAAGTCAAGTCAAGTCAAGTCAAGTCAAGTCAAGTCAAGTCAAGTCAAGTCAAGTCAAGTCAAGTCAAGTCAAGTCAAGTCAAGTCAAGTCAAGTCAAGTCAAGTCAAGTCAAGTCAAGTCAAGTCAAGTCAAGTCAAGTCAAGTCAAGTCAAGTCAAGTCAAGTCAAGTCAAGTCAAGTCAAGTCAAGTCAAGTCAAGTCAAGTCAAGTCAAGTCAAGTCAAGTCAAGTCAAGTCAAGTCAAGTCAAGTCAAGTCAAGTCAAGTCAAGTCAAGTCAAGTCAAGTCAAGTCAAGTCAAGTCAAGTCAAGTCAAGTCAAGTCAAGTCAAGTCAAGTCAAGTCAAGTCAAGTCAAGTCAAGTCAAGTCAAGTCAAGTCAAGTCAAGTCAAGTCAAGTCAAGTCAAGTCAAGTCAAGTCAAGTCAAGTCAAGTCAAGTCAAGTCAAGTCAAGTCAAGTCAAGTCAAGTCAAGTCAAGTCAAGTCAAGTCAAGTCAAGTCAAGTCAAGTCAAGTCAAGTCAAGTCAAGTCAAGTCAAGTCAAGTCAAGTCAAGTCAAGTCAAGTCAAGTCAAGTCAAGTCAAGTCAAGTCAAGTCAAGTCAAGTCAAGTCAAGTCAAGTCAAGTCAAGTCAAGTCAAGTCAAGTCAAGTCAAGTCAAGTCAAGTCAAGTCAAGTCAAGTCAAGTCAAGTCAAGTCAAGTCAAGTCAAGTCAAGTCAAGTCAAGTCAAGTCAAGTCAAGTCAAGTCAAGTCAAGTCAAGTCAAGTCAAGTCAAGTCAAGTCAAGTCAAGTCAAGTCAAGTCAAGTCAAGTCAAGTCAAGTCAAGTCAAGTCAAGTCAAGTCAAGTCAAGTCAAGTCAAGTCAAGTCAAGTCAAGTCAAGTCAAGTCAAGTCAAGTCAAGTCAAGTCAAGTCAAGTCAAGTCAAGTCAAGTCAAGTCAAGTCAAGTCAAGTCAAGTCAAGTCAAGTCAAGTCAAGTCAAGTCAAGTCAAGTCAAGTCAAGTCAAGTCAAGTCAAGTCAAGTCAAGTCAAGTCAAGTCAAGTCAAGTCAAGTCAAGTCAAGTCAAGTCAAGTCAAGTCAAGTCAAGTCAAGTCAAGTCAAGTCAAGTCAAGTCAAGTCAAGTCAAGTCAAGTCAAGTCAAGTCAAGTCAAGTCAAGTCAAGTCAAGTCAAGTCAAGTCAAGTCAAGTCAAGTCAAGTCAAGTCAAGTCAAGTCAAGTCAAGTCAAGTCAAGTCAAGTCAAGTCAAGTCAAGTCAAGTCAAGTCAAGTCAAGTCAAGTCAAGTCAAGTCAAGTCAAGTCAAGTCAAGTCAAGTCAAGTCAAGTCAAGTCAAGTCAAGTCAAGTCAAGTCAAGTCAAGTCAAGTCAAGTCAAGTCAAGTCAAGTCAAGTCAAGTCAAGTCAAGTCAAGTCAAGTCAAGTCAAGTCAAGTCAAGTCAAGTCAAGTCAAGTCAAGTCAAGTCAAGTCAAGTCAAGTCAAGTCAAGTCAAGTCAAGTCAAGTCAAGTCAAGTCAAGTCAAGTCAAGTCAAGTCAAGTCAAGTCAAGTCAAGTCAAGTCAAGTCAAGTCAAGTCAAGTCAAGTCAAGTCAAGTCAAGTCAAGTCAAGTCAAGTCAAGTCAAGTCAAGTCAAGTCAAGTCAAGTCAAGTCAAGTCAAGTCAAGTCAAGTCAAGTCAAGTCAAGTCAAGTCAAGTCAAGTCAAGTCAAGTCAAGTCAAGTCAAGTCAAGTCAAGTCAAGTCAAGTCAAGTCAAGTCAAGTCAAGTCAAGTCAAGTCAAGTCAAGTCAAGTCAAGTCAAGTCAAGTCAAGTCAAGTCAAGTCAAGTCAAGTCAAGTCAAGTCAAGTCAAGTCAAGTCAAGTCAAGTCAAGTCAAGTCAAGTCAAGTCAAGTCAAGTCAAGTCAAGTCAAGTCAAGTCAAGTCAAGTCAAGTCAAGTCAAGTCAAGTCAAGTCAAGTCAAGTCAAGTCAAGTCAAGTCAAGTCAAGTCAAGTCAAGTCAAGTCAAGTCAAGTCAAGTCAAGTCAAGTCAAGTCAAGTCAAGTCAAGTCAAGTCAAGTCAAGTCAAGTCAAGTCAAGTCAAGTCAAGTCAAGTCAAGTCAAGTCAAGTCAAGTCAAGTCAAGTCAAGTCAAGTCAAGTCAAGTCAAGTCAAGTCAAGTCAAGTCAAGTCAAGTCAAGTCAAGTCAAGTCAAGTCAAGTCAAGTCAAGTCAAGTCAAGTCAAGTCAAGTCAAGTCAAGTCAAGTCAAGTCAAGTCAAGTCAAGTCAAGTCAAGTCAAGTCAAGTCAAGTCAAGTCAAGTCAAGTCAAGTCAAGTCAAGTCAAGTCAAGTCAAGTCAAGTCAAGTCAAGTCAAGTCAAGTCAAGTCAAGTCAAGTCAAGTCAAGTCAAGTCAAGTCAAGTCAAGTCAAGTCAAGTCAAGTCAAGTCAAGTCAAGTCAAGTCAAGTCAAGTCAAGTCAAGTCAAGTCAAGTCAAGTCAAGTCAAGTCAAGTCAAGTCAAGTCAAGTCAAGTCAAGTCAAGTCAAGTCAAGTCAAGTCAAGTCAAGTCAAGTCAAGTCAAGTCAAGTCAAGTCAAGTCAAGTCAAGTCAAGTCAAGTCAAGTCAAGTCAAGTCAAGTCAAGTCAAGTCAAGTCAAGTCAAGTCAAGTCAAGTCAAGTCAAGTCAAGTCAAGTCAAGTCAAGTCAAGTCAAGTCAAGTCAAGTCAAGTCAAGTCAAGTCAAGTCAAGTCAAGTCAAGTCAAGTCAAGTCAAGTCAAGTCAAGTCAAGTCAAGTCAAGTCAAGTCAAGTCAAGTCAAGTCAAGTCAAGTCAAGTCAAGTCAAGTCAAGTCAAGTCAAGTCAAGTCAAGTCAAGTCAAGTCAAGTCAAGTCAAGTCAAGTCAAGTCAAGTCAAGTCAAGTCAAGTCAAGTCAAGTCAAGTCAAGTCAAGTCAAGTCAAGTCAAGTCAAGTCAAGTCAAGTCAAGTCAAGTCAAGTCAAGTCAAGTCAAGTCAAGTCAAGTCAAGTCAAGTCAAGTCAAGTCAAGTCAAGTCAAGTCAAGTCAAGTCAAGTCAAGTCAAGTCAAGTCAAGTCAAGTCAAGTCAAGTCAAGTCAAGTCAAGTCAAGTCAAGTCAAGTCAAGTCAAGTCAAGTCAAGTCAAGTCAAGTCAAGTCAAGTCAAGTCAAGTCAAGTCAAGTCAAGTCAAGTCAAGTCAAGTCAAGTCAAGTCAAGTCAAGTCAAGTCAAGTCAAGTCAAGTCAAGTCAAGTCAAGTCAAGTCAAGTCAAGTCAAGTCAAGTCAAGTCAAGTCAAGTCAAGTCAAGTCAAGTCAAGTCAAGTCAAGTCAAGTCAAGTCAAGTCAAGTCAAGTCAAGTCAAGTCAAGTCAAGTCAAGTCAAGTCAAGTCAAGTCAAGTCAAGTCAAGTCAAGTCAAGTCAAGTCAAGTCAAGTCAAGTCAAGTCAAGTCAAGTCAAGTCAAGTCAAGTCAAGTCAAGTCAAGTCAAGTCAAGTCAAGTCAAGTCAAGTCAAGTCAAGTCAAGTCAAGTCAAGTCAAGTCAAGTCAAGTCAAGTCAAGTCAAGTCAAGTCAAGTCAAGTCAAGTCAAGTCAAGTCAAGTCAAGTCAAGTCAAGTCAAGTCAAGTCAAGTCAAGTCAAGTCAAGTCAAGTCAAGTCAAGTCAAGTCAAGTCAAGTCAAGTCAAGTCAAGTCAAGTCAAGTCAAGTCAAGTCAAGTCAAGTCAAGTCAAGTCAAGTCAAGTCAAGTCAAGTCAAGTCAAGTCAAGTCAAGTCAAGTCAAGTCAAGTCAAGTCAAGTCAAGTCAAGTCAAGTCAAGTCAAGTCAAGTCAAGTCAAGTCAAGTCAAGTCAAGTCAAGTCAAGTCAAGTCAAGTCAAGTCAAGTCAAGTCAAGTCAAGTCAAGTCAAGTCAAGTCAAGTCAAGTCAAGTCAAGTCAAGTCAAGTCAAGTCAAGTCAAGTCAAGTCAAGTCAAGTCAAGTCAAGTCAAGTCAAGTCAAGTCAAGTCAAGTCAAGTCAAGTCAAGTCAAGTCAAGTCAAGTCAAGTCAAGTCAAGTCAAGTCAAGTCAAGTCAAGTCAAGTCAAGTCAAGTCAAGTCAAGTCAAGTCAAGTCAAGTCAAGTCAAGTCAAGTCAAGTCAAGTCAAGTCAAGTCAAGTCAAGTCAAGTCAAGTCAAGTCAAGTCAAGTCAAGTCAAGTCAAGTCAAGTCAAGTCAAGTCAAGTCAAGTCAAGTCAAGTCAAGTCAAGTCAAGTCAAGTCAAGTCAAGTCAAGTCAAGTCAAGTCAAGTCAAGTCAAGTCAAGTCAAGTCAAGTCAAGTCAAGTCAAGTCAAGTCAAGTCAAGTCAAGTCAAGTCAAGTCAAGTCAAGTCAAGTCAAGTCAAGTCAAGTCAAGTCAAGTCAAGTCAAGTCAAGTCAAGTCAAGTCAAGTCAAGTCAAGTCAAGTCAAGTCAAGTCAAGTCAAGTCAAGTCAAGTCAAGTCAAGTCAAGTCAAGTCAAGTCAAGTCAAGTCAAGTCAAGTCAAGTCAAGTCAAGTCAAGTCAAGTCAAGTCAAGTCAAGTCAAGTCAAGTCAAGTCAAGTCAAGTCAAGTCAAGTCAAGTCAAGTCAAGTCAAGTCAAGTCAAGTCAAGTCAAGTCAAGTCAAGTCAAGTCAAGTCAAGTCAAGTCAAGTCAAGTCAAGTCAAGTCAAGTCAAGTCAAGTCAAGTCAAGTCAAGTCAAGTCAAGTCAAGTCAAGTCAAGTCAAGTCAAGTCAAGTCAAGTCAAGTCAAGTCAAGTCAAGTCAAGTCAAGTCAAGTCAAGTCAAGTCAAGTCAAGTCAAGTCAAGTCAAGTCAAGTCAAGTCAAGTCAAGTCAAGTCAAGTCAAGTCAAGTCAAGTCAAGTCAAGTCAAGTCAAGTCAAGTCAAGTCAAGTCAAGTCAAGTCAAGTCAAGTCAAGTCAAGTCAAGTCAAGTCAAGTCAAGTCAAGTCAAGTCAAGTCAAGTCAAGTCAAGTCAAGTCAAGTCAAGTCAAGTCAAGTCAAGTCAAGTCAAGTCAAGTCAAGTCAAGTCAAGTCAAGTCAAGTCAAGTCAAGTCAAGTCAAGTCAAGTCAAGTCAAGTCAAGTCAAGTCAAGTCAAGTCAAGTCAAGTCAAGTCAAGTCAAGTCAAGTCAAGTCAAGTCAAGTCAAGTCAAGTCAAGTCAAGTCAAGTCAAGTCAAGTCAAGTCAAGTCAAGTCAAGTCAAGTCAAGTCAAGTCAAGTCAAGTCAAGTCAAGTCAAGTCAAGTCAAGTCAAGTCAAGTCAAGTCAAGTCAAGTCAAGTCAAGTCAAGTCAAGTCAAGTCAAGTCAAGTCAAGTCAAGTCAAGTCAAGTCAAGTCAAGTCAAGTCAAGTCAAGTCAAGTCAAGTCAAGTCAAGTCAAGTCAAGTCAAGTCAAGTCAAGTCAAGTCAAGTCAAGTCAAGTCAAGTCAAGTCAAGTCAAGTCAAGTCAAGTCAAGTCAAGTCAAGTCAAGTCAAGTCAAGTCAAGTCAAGTCAAGTCAAGTCAAGTCAAGTCAAGTCAAGTCAAGTCAAGTCAAGTCAAGTCAAGTCAAGTCAAGTCAAGTCAAGTCAAGTCAAGTCAAGTCAAGTCAAGTCAAGTCAAGTCAAGTCAAGTCAAGTCAAGTCAAGTCAAGTCAAGTCAAGTCAAGTCAAGTCAAGTCAAGTCAAGTCAAGTCAAGTCAAGTCAAGTCAAGTCAAGTCAAGTCAAGTCAAGTCAAGTCAAGTCAAGTCAAGTCAAGTCAAGTCAAGTCAAGTCAAGTCAAGTCAAGTCAAGTCAAGTCAAGTCAAGTCAAGTCAAGTCAAGTCAAGTCAAGTCAAGTCAAGTCAAGTCAAGTCAAGTCAAGTCAAGTCAAGTCAAGTCAAGTCAAGTCAAGTCAAGTCAAGTCAAGTCAAGTCAAGTCAAGTCAAGTCAAGTCAAGTCAAGTCAAGTCAAGTCAAGTCAAGTCAAGTCAAGTCAAGTCAAGTCAAGTCAAGTCAAGTCAAGTCAAGTCAAGTCAAGTCAAGTCAAGTCAAGTCAAGTCAAGTCAAGTCAAGTCAAGTCAAGTCAAGTCAAGTCAAGTCAAGTCAAGTCAAGTCAAGTCAAGTCAAGTCAAGTCAAGTCAAGTCAAGTCAAGTCAAGTCAAGTCAAGTCAAGTCAAGTCAAGTCAAGTCAAGTCAAGTCAAGTCAAGTCAAGTCAAGTCAAGTCAAGTCAAGTCAAGTCAAGTCAAGTCAAGTCAAGTCAAGTCAAGTCAAGTCAAGTCAAGTCAAGTCAAGTCAAGTCAAGTCAAGTCAAGTCAAGTCAAGTCAAGTCAAGTCAAGTCAAGTCAAGTCAAGTCAAGTCAAGTCAAGTCAAGTCAAGTCAAGTCAAGTCAAGTCAAGTCAAGTCAAGTCAAGTCAAGTCAAGTCAAGTCAAGTCAAGTCAAGTCAAGTCAAGTCAAGTCAAGTCAAGTCAAGTCAAGTCAAGTCAAGTCAAGTCAAGTCAAGTCAAGTCAAGTCAAGTCAAGTCAAGTCAAGTCAAGTCAAGTCAAGTCAAGTCAAGTCAAGTCAAGTCAAGTCAAGTCAAGTCAAGTCAAGTCAAGTCAAGTCAAGTCAAGTCAAGTCAAGTCAAGTCAAGTCAAGTCAAGTCAAGTCAAGTCAAGTCAAGTCAAGTCAAGTCAAGTCAAGTCAAGTCAAGTCAAGTCAAGTCAAGTCAAGTCAAGTCAAGTCAAGTCAAGTCAAGTCAAGTCAAGTCAGTCAAGTCAAGTCAAGTCAAGTCAAGTCAAGTCAAGTCAAGTCAAGTCAAGTCAAGTCAAGTCAAGTCAAGTCAAGTCAAGTCAAGTCAAGTCAAGTCAAGTCAAGTCAAGTCAAGTCAAGTCAAGTCAAGTCAAGTCAAGTCAAGTCAAGTCAAGTCAAGTCAAGTCAAGTCAAGTCAAGTCAAGTCAAGTCAAGTCAAGTCAAGTCAAGTCAAGTCAAGTCAAGTCAAGTCAAGTCAAGTCAAGTCAAGTCAAGTCAAGTCAAGTCAAGTCAAGTCAAGTCAAGTCAAGTCAAGTCAAGTCAAGTCAAGTCAAGTCAAGTCAAGTCAAGTCAAGTCAAGTCAAGTCAAGTCAAGTCAAGTCAAGTCAAGTCAAGTCAAGTCAAGTCAAGTCAAGTCAAGTCAAGTCAAGTCAAGTCAAGTCAAGTCAAGTCAAGTCAAGTCAAGTCAAGTCAAGTCAAGTCAAGTCAAGTCAAGTCAAGTCAAGTCAAGTCAAGTCAAGTCAAGTCAAGTCAAGTCAAGTCAAGTCAAGTCAAGTCAAGTCAAGTCAAGTCAAGTCAAGTCAAGTCAAGTCAAGTCAAGTCAAGTCAAGTCAAGTCAAGTCAAGTCAAGTCAAGTCAAGTCAAGTCAAGTCAAGTCAAGTCAAGTCAAGTCAAGTCAAGTCAAGTCAAGTCAAGTCAAGTCAAGTCAAGTCAAGTCAAGTCAAGTCAAGTCAAGTCAAGTCAAGTCAAGTCAAGTCAAGTCAAGTCAAGTCAAGTCAAGTCAAGTCAAGTCAAGTCAAGTCAAGTCAAGTCAAGTCAAGTCAAGTCAAGTCAAGTTCAAGTCAAGTCAAGTCAAGTCAAGTCAAGTCAAGTCAAGTCAAGTCAAGTCAAGTCAAGTCAAGTCAAGTCAAGTCAAGTCAAGTCAAGTCAAGTCAAGTCAAGTCAAGTCAAGTCAAGTCAAGTCAAGTCAAGTCAAGTCAAGTCAAGTCAAGTCAAGTCAAGTCAAGTCAAGTCAAGTCAAGTCAAGTCAAGTCAAGTCAAGTCAAGTCAAGTCAAGTCAAGTCAAGTCAAGTCAAGTCAAGTCAAGTCAAGTCAAGTCAAGTCAAGTCAAGTCAAGTCAAGTCAAGTCAAGTCAAGTCAAGTCAAGTCAAGTCAAGTCAAGTCAAGTCAAGTCAAGTCAAGTCAAGTCAAGTCAAGTCAAGTCAAGTCAAGTCAAGTCAAGTCAAGTCAAGTCAAGTCAAGTCAAGTCAAGTCAAGTCAAGTCAAGTCAAGTCAAGTCAAGTCAAGTCAAGTCAAGTCAAGTCAAGTCAAGTCAAGTCAAGTCAAGTCAAGTCAAGTCAAGTCAAGTCAAGTCAAGTCAAGTCAAGTCAAGTCAAGTCAAGTCAAGTCAAGTCAAGTCAAGTCAAGTCAAGTCAAGTCAAGTCAAGTCAAGTCAAGTCAAGTCAAGTCAAGTCAAGTCAAGTCAAGTCAAGTCAAGTCAAGTCAAGTCAAGTCAAGTCAAGTCAAGTCAAGTCAAGTCAAGTCAAGTCAAGTCAAGTCAAGTCAAGTCAAGTCAAGTCAAGTCAAGTCAAGTCAAGTCAAGTCAAGTCAAGTCAAGTCAAGTCAAGTCAAGTCAAGTCAAGTCAAGTCAAGTCAAGTCAAGTCAAGTCAAGTCAAGTCAAGTCAAGTCAAGTCAAGTCAAGTCAAGTCAAGTCAAGTCAAGTCAAGTCAAGTCAAGTCAAGTCAAGTCAAGTCAAGTCAAGTCAAGTCAAGTCAAGTCAAGTCAAGTCAAGTCAAGTCAAGTCAAGTCAAGTCAAGTCAAGTCAAGTCAAGTCAAGTCAAGTCAAGTCAAGTCAAGTCAAGTCAAGTCAAGTCAAGTCAAGTCAAGTCAAGTCAAGTCAAGTCAAGTCAAGTCAAGTCAAGTCAAGTCAAGTCAAGTCAAGTCAAGTCAAGTCAAGTCAAGTCAAGTCAAGTCAAGTCAAGTCAAGTCAAGTCAAGTCAAGTCAAGTCAAGTCAAGTCAAGTCAAGTCAAGTCAAGTCAAGTCAAGTCAAGTCAAGTCAAGTCAAGTCAAGTCAAGTCAAGTCAAGTCAAGTCAAGTCAAGTCAAGTCAAGTCAAGTCAAGTCAAGTCAAGTCAAGTCAAGTCAAGTCAAGTCAAGTCAAGTCAAGTCAAGTCAAGTCAAGTCAAGTCAAGTCAAGTCAAGTCAAGTCAAGTCAAGTCAAGTCAAGTCAAGTCAAGTCAAGTCAAGTCAAGTCAAGTCAAGTCAAGTCAAGTCAAGTCAAGTCAAGTCAAGTCAAGTCAAGTCAAGTCAAGTCAAGTCAAGTCAAGTCAAGTCAAGTCAAGTCAAGTCAAGTCAAGTCAAGTCAAGTCAAGTCAAGTCAAGTCAAGTCAAGTCAAGTCAAGTCAAGTCAAGTCAAGTCAAGTCAAGTCAAGTCAAGTCAAGTCAAGTCAAGTCAAGTCAAGTCAAGTCAAGTCAAGTCAAGTCAAGTCAAGTCAAGTCAAGTCAAGTCAAGTCAAGTCAAGTCAAGTCAAGTCAAGTCAAGTCAAGTCAAGTCAAGTCAAGTCAAGTCAAGTCAAGTCAAGTCAAGTCAAGTCAAGTCAAGTCAAGTCAAGTCAAGTCAAGTCAAGTCAAGTCAAGTCAAGTCAAGTCAAGTCAAGTCAAGTCAAGTCAAGTCAAGTCAAGTCAAGTCAAGTCAAGTCAAGTCAAGTCAAGTCAAGTCAAGTCAAGTCAAGTCAAGTCAAGTCAAGTCAAGTCAAGTCAAGTCAAGTCAAGTCAAGTCAAGTCAAGTCAAGTCAAGTCAAGTCAAGTCAAGTCAAGTCAAGTCAAGTCAAGTCAAGTCAAGTCAAGTCAAGTCAAGTCAAGTCAAGTCAAGTCAAGTCAAGTCAAGTCAAGTCAAGTCAAGTCAAGTCAAGTCAAGTCAAGTCAAGTCAAGTCAAGTCAAGTCAAGTCAAGTCAAGTCAAGTCAAGTCAAGTCAAGTCAAGTCAAGTCAAGTCAAGTCAAGTCAAGTCAAGTCAAGTCAAGTCAAGTCAAGTCAAGTCAAGTCAAGTCAAGTCAAGTCAAGTCAAGTCAAGTCAAGTCAAGTCAAGTCAAGTCAAGTCAAGTCAAGTCAAGTCAAGTCAAGTCAAGTCAAGTCAAGTCAAGTCAAGTCAAGTCAAGTCAAGTCAAGTCAAGTCAAGTCAAGTCAAGTCAAGTCAAGTCAAGTCAAGTCAAGTCAAGTCAAGTCAAGTCAAGTCAAGTCAAGTCAAGTCAAGTCAAGTCAAGTCAAGTCAAGTCAAGTCAAGTCAAGTCAAGTCAAGTCAAGTCAAGTCAAGTCAAGTCAAGTCAAGTCAAGTCAAGTCAAGTCAAGTCAAGTCAAGTCAAGTCAAGTCAAGTCAAGTCAAGTCAAGTCAAGTCAAGTCAAGTCAAGTCAAGTCAAGTCAAGTCAAGTCAAGTCAAGTCAAGTCAAGTCAAGTCAAGTCAAGTCAAGTCAAGTCAAGTCAAGTCAAGTCAAGTCAAGTCAAGTCAAGTCAAGTCAAGTCAAGTCAAGTCAAGTCAAGTCAAGTCAAGTCAAGTCAAGTCAAGTCAAGTCAAGTCAAGTCAAGTCAAGTCAAGTCAAGTCAAGTCAAGTCAAGTCAAGTCAAGTCAAGTCAAGTCAAGTCAAGTCAAGTCAAGTCAAGTCAAGTCAAGTCAAGTCAAGTCAAGTCAAGTCAAGTCAAGTCAAGTCAAGTCAAGTCAAGTCAAGTCAAGTCAAGTCAAGTCAAGTCAAGTCAAGTCAAGTCAAGTCAAGTCAAGTCAAGTCAAGTCAAGTCAAGTCAAGTCAAGTCAAGTCAAGTCAAGTCAAGTCAAGTCAAGTCAAGTCAAGTCAAGTCAAGTCAAGTCAAGTCAAGTCAAGTCAAGTCAAGTCAAGTCAAGTCAAGTCAAGTCAAGTCAAGTCAAGTCAAGTCAAGTCAAGTCAAGTCAAGTCAAGTCAAGTCAAGTCAAGTCAAGTCAAGTCAAGTCAAGTCAAGTCAAGTCAAGTCAAGTCAAGTCAAGTCAAGTCAAGTCAAGTCAAGTCAAGTCAAGTCAAGTCAAGTCAAGTCAAGTCAAGTCAAGTCAAGTCAAGTCAAGTCAAGTCAAGTCAAGTCAAGTCAAGTCAAGTCAAGTCAAGTCAAGTCAAGTCAAGTCAAGTCAAGTCAAGTCAAGTCAAGTCAAGTCAAGTCAAGTCAAGTCAAGTCAAGTCAAGTCAAGTCAAGTCAAGTCAAGTCAAGTCAAGTCAAGTCAAGTCAAGTCAAGTCAAGTCAAGTCAAGTCAAGTCAAGTCAAGTCAAGTCAAGTCAAGTCAAGTCAAGTCAAGTCAAGTCAAGTCAAGTCAAGTCAAGTCAAGTCAAGTCAAGTCAAGTCAAGTCAAGTCAAGTCAAGTCAAGTCAAGTCAAGTCAAGTCAAGTCAAGTCAAGTCAAGTCAAGTCAAGTCAAGTCAAGTCAAGTCAAGTCAAGTCAAGTCAAGTCAAGTCAAGTCAAGTCAAGTCAAGTCAAGTCAAGTCAAGTCAAGTCAAGTCAAGTCAAGTCAAGTCAAGTCAAGTCAAGTCAAGTCAAGTCAAGTCAAGTCAAGTCAAGTCAAGTCAAGTCAAGTCAAGTCAAGTCAAGTCAAGTCAAGTCAAGTCAAGTCAAGTCAAGTCAAGTCAAGTCAAGTCAAGTCAAGTCAAGTCAAGTCAAGTCAAGTCAAGTCAAGTCAAGTCAAGTCAAGTCAAGTCAAGTCAAGTCAAGTCAAGTCAAGTCAAGTCAAGTCAAGTCAAGTCAAGTCAAGTCAAGTCAAGTCAAGTCAAGTCAAGTCAAGTCAAGTCAAGTCAAGTCAAGTCAAGTCAAGTCAAGTCAAGTCAAGTCAAGTCAAGTCAAGTCAAGTCAAGTCAAGTCAAGTCAAGTCAAGTCAAGTCAAGTCAAGTCAAGTCAAGTCAAGTCAAGTCAAGTCAAGTCAAGTCAAGTCAAGTCAAGTCAAGTCAAGTCAAGTCAAGTCAAGTCAAGTCAAGTCAAGTCAAGTCAAGTCAAGTCAAGTCAAGTCAAGTCAAGTCAAGTCAAGTCAAGTCAAGTCAAGTCAAGTCAAGTCAAGTCAAGTCAAGTCAAGTCAAGTCAAGTCAAGTCAAGTCAAGTCAAGTCAAGTCAAGTCAAGTCAAGTCAAGTCAAGTCAAGTCAAGTCAAGTCAAGTCAAGTCAAGTCAAGTCAAGTCAAGTCAAGTCAAGTCAAGTCAAGTCAAGTCAAGTCAAGTCAAGTCAAGTCAAGTCAAGTCAAGTCAAGTCAAGTCAAGTCAAGTCAAGTCAAGTCAAGTCAAGTCAAGTCAAGTCAAGTCAAGTCAAGTCAAGTCAAGTCAAGTCAAGTCAAGTCAAGTCAAGTCAAGTCAAGTCAAGTCAAGTCAAGTCAAGTCAAGTCAAGTCAAGTCAAGTCAAGTCAAGTCAAGTCAAGTCAAGTCAAGTCAAGTCAAGTCAAGTCAAGTCAAGTCAAGTCAAGTCAAGTCAAGTCAAGTCAAGTCAAGTCAAGTCAAGTCAAGTCAAGTCAAGTCAAGTCAAGTCAAGTCAAGTCAAGTCAAGTCAAGTCAAGTCAAGTCAAGTCAAGTCAAGTCAAGTCAAGTCAAGTCAAGTCAAGTCAAGTCAAGTCAAGTCAAGTCAAGTCAAGTCAAGTCAAGTCAAGTCAAGTCAAGTCAAGTCAAGTCAAGTCAAGTCAAGTCAAGTCAAGTCAAGTCAAGTCAAGTCAAGTCAAGTCAAGTCAAGTCAAGTCAAGTCAAGTCAAGTCAAGTCAAGTCAAGTCAAGTCAAGTCAAGTCAAGTCAAGTCAAGTCAAGTCAAGTCAAGTCAAGTCAAGTCAAGTCAAGTCAAGTCAAGTCAAGTCAAGTCAAGTCAAGTCAAGTCAAGTCAAGTCAAGCGGCGATAGCTGTCAAAGTCGGACGTGATTTCTTTCCTACTAAAAAAATAAAAATTTTATATAAAAAAAAATAAAAAATATTAATTTCTTTGCCTTTGCATTGATTTTGCAAATAATTTTGACCACAAAAGTTCGCTCATAAGAGTGTAAAGTGGTTTACGGTTTTTAAATGGCTTCGCAAGCCAATCTCAAGGTTAAAAAAGTGCCACCGGATAAGTCTTTGTTGCCGTCATCAAAAAAGTCACTGGATCAGGATTTGGCGAATGCATGTTTTGATGCTACTCCTACTACAGATGGTCGAGGTTCAAGCGAGTCTCAGATGTTTCAATTTGGCGCTGTGTCTGCCGTCAACGTTCAACCGGCTTCTGATCGCCATAATGAATTTTCAACTACTTCAATGGAATGTACAGATGTCAACACTAAGGAATTTGAAAATGTGGTTAATAAACGCCGCAGAACAGGAAGTAATCATGAAATTGATCTGTCATCTTACGCTATGAGGAGTCAAGTGCAGCTTTCTCAATCGAAACAGATAAGTTCAGAAAATCGTTTTGCTATACTAGGTAAACTGGAAATTGAATCTGACCCGACTACCGTTAGACCTCGGCAACCTGCACATCAGAAAGCCAATGTTAAAAGTATTGATAATACCTTTTATCCTCCAATTTTTCTATATCATGTAGATATCAAACATTTAGTTAAGCAATTAAATGAGAAAAATATTGTTTTTAAAATTGTAAACAAAAACAAAAATAAGAGTAAACTTTATCTTAAAAGTGCATCAGCTCATTCCGAAATGATGCAACTCTTAAATGATAAAAATGTAGAGTCGTACTCCTACACTCCCAAACAGCTAAAACATACTAAGTTGGTTTTACGGGGACTGTATCATAATACTGAAACTGACGAGATCAAGAGTGCAATCGATTTCTTAGTTCCAAACATAGTGTCGAACGTTTCAAAGTTTTCAACCATTTATTCGAAAAAAAACAACATTGACACAGGTTTATTTCTTATTACGTTGAATTTGGGAAAGTCAGCAAATGAGGTAACAGCTCTAAGGTTCCTTCTTAACCAAAGGATCACTTGGGAATCACCCAGAAATTCTAAGAAGGAGGTACAGTGTTGGAGATGCCAGAAATGGGGTCATATGTGCAATAATTGCAACAGACCCTTCTGTTGCGTTAAGTGTGATCAAAAGCATCTACCAGGGGCTTGTAAGTTTGTTTCGAATGCGAACAATTTGCCTTATTGTGTGAATTGCCAACAGTCTGGCCATCCGTCAAGTTTTAGAGGTTGCTCAGTGTTCAAGAAATTCGTTGAAGGCAAAAATAATCGTAAAAAAGAATCTATTGATAGAAAAATGTTGGCTTCAGCTAATGTGCGCACTTCAATTAACAATTCTAACTTCATATCTCCTAACAGGTCTTTTGCCAGTCTTTTTAAAGATTCTGTTCCGAAAAAATCCGCAAGGCCTGCTTTAATTAAGGAATTTTTAGAGATTGCAAACTCACTGTGTCAACCTGTGGAGCTTTCTTTAGAAGACAAAATTGTGTTATTTTTATCAGATTACAAATCACTGTCGAAAGTGGAAGCTAAGAAACGTTGCATGTCTCTTTTACAAGAAGTTAACGATGCCTATGGTCCGTGATTTTCTTAACGTTCTTTCATTTAATGTTAGGTCACTAATTGAAGTGAGCCGAAGACTAGATTTACTACAGTTGTTAAATTTAAATAACATTGACGTTGCGTTTGTTCAGGAAACTCACTTGAGGGCTAATCAAAAAGTTTACCTGGAGGATTTTACATTTCTTCGTGATAATAGTCAGCTTGGGGTTGGCATAGTATTAAGGAAGTCTTTGAAATTTTCGAAAATTAACGGTGTTGGAATAAGTTTTCCTAATTTATTTATATCAATCGACACTCTAGTTAATGGTGTCACCAAGAAATATTTATTTGGGTCGTTTTATATTCCATGTAACTCTCCACATTCTTTAGTCTATGATGGGCTATCAATCTTAGCGCGCTTGTCTCAAAATTTTGATGGAACCATTGTTGGAGGAGACTTCAATGCAAAAAACGTTGACTGGGGTGATTCCATTAATAATACCAATGGTAATGCACTCTTCAGTTGGTTACAGCACAATATTCTCAGCTTCACAAGGTTATCGGACTCAACACCTTCTTATCCTAACGGTTCGTCTTTTCTTGACCACTTCCTAATCAGCTCAAATCTTTTAAACTCCACAAATCCAAATTTTAAAATTTCCAGTCTTCCTACTTTTTCTGATCATTACCCTCTTAAATTGCATATTAAATTCACGGATTTTGAGTTTCTTCTCCATTCCCCCCATTTTTTCACCTCCTTCAGAAGAACCAATTGGGATACGTTTAGAAATGATTTCGTTAATGAAATAATAAATCATTTTCCTCCGTCTTGTAGAAATTTAAGTAATCACGAAATTGATGCTTTCATATCACTGTTTTCTAATTCTTTAAATTCATTGGTTACACTTCATTCTGAAAGAATTGTTAGAGAAAATAAAAAAATTATTATTTCTGACAATATAAAATATTTGTTTAAAATCAAGCATCGTTGGCAGAGGGATTTGAAGCGTATTTATCATTGTAATTTCAACCGTTCAAGTCCAAGTTACTTACTCCTGTCTAAGCAAATTCAACTGTTGAGCATTATTATTAAAAAACAAGTAGAAATTGAACAGTCCAAAATTTTTAGCGTTAAACTGAGCAAAATTGTGCCAGGCCCAAGGGCTCATAAACAAATCTATAGTTTAATAGGAGCTAAAAAAAAATCATTAGCAAAAAACCTTTCAGTTAACGGCGTCGATATTGAAAATAACGATGAAAAACTGCAACATCTGCTAGCTCATTTTTCCAATATTTACAAGGGTTCTCCTCCTGGCAGGGACATTTCTTATATAGAAAATTCGCTAACAAATATTTTTGCTCAATCTCCACAAAGCATCCATATTTTTAGTAATGTTTTAAGTGCACTCAATGAATGCCACCTTCCTAGGTTGACTTATTTGGACGAAGTTTTCTCTTGTGCTGTTAAACTGAATAGCAAAAGGTCTTCTGGTCTAGATGACGTCTCTAATTTCTTAATTAAAAGACTTCCTATGAAAGCTTTTGAATATATTGCAATTGTTTTTAATAATTGTTTAAATAATTCATATTTTCCTGACGCGTGGAAAGTCTCTAAGATTATTCCTATTCAAAAAAAGTCAAACAACTTTGAGGTAAATAATCTGAGACCAATTTCTTTGTTGTCTAATCTAGGAAAGCTTTTTGAAAACGTTATTCGCAGAATTATGGACGTCGGGCTGGATCCATCTTATATTCCAAATTTGCAGTTTGGTTTTAAAAAAGGTCACTCAACAGTTGATGCTTTATTGAAATTTCAAAATGATATAGTTTCTAACTTGCGTAATCGTCGTTGCACCGTTGCAATTTCTTTAGACATTGATAAGGCTTTTGATCGCGCATATCATAACGGAATTCTTTTTAAAATGTTTCAAATTGGTTTCGCTCCCTCAATTATTAAATTATTCAAGAGTTTCTTTGCAAACAGAAAGTTTTGCGTTCTTTTTAATGGATTGCTTTCGGATATTGGTGACATAAGTTGTGGAGTCCCTCAGGGTTCCATCTTAGCTCCTCATCTTTTCAATATTTTAATGTACGATTTCCCACACTTTGGGCCTAATTCGACGGGTCTTTTGTATGCTGACGACTCTCTTCTGTACTCTCACCATGAGTCCCCTAAGTTGGCGTTAGATCAGACTTTGCAACATCTGCAAATTGTACGACGTTTCTACGAGAAATGGGGTATTAAAGTTAATGCATCTAAAAGTGAAGCCATTTGCATCAGGAATGCTTCAGGGAAATGTAAGTCGTTTGTTGTGCCTGAAAGCAAAACTTTACAATTCGCTCTGAATGGGTCTGAGATTCCTTTCAAGGATTCCATTAAATATCTTGGCATTAATTTTTACAGTCTTCTGAAATTTAACAAACATGCAAGAATTGTACTGAAAAAAGCTTACAGAATTTTGGGCACTTTTTCAAGTATTTTTTGGAACAGAAACTTACCAAAGAGGACAAAACTTTTGTTGTATAAAACCTGTATTAGACCTGTTACCTTGTATGGATTTCCTATTTGATTTAACGTTTCTCCAACTGTCATTAGAGAATTTGAAATTTTAGAACGCAAGGTCTTACGTCATTGCATTGGAAAGTATTTCCAATCGCCTACAAAACGTTTCTCGAATCGTTTCGTTTATTCGGAAGCTAAAGTTTGCCCAATTGGCCTTTACGTGTCAGATATTCTACATAGATTTATCAATAGAATTTCTTGCCATGTTAACGATTGCATTCTTGATATCTTCAACCAACAAAGAGTTTTTAGCTGGTCAAATTTAAGGTATTTATCACCCATTGGCTTCGCTAACGAAGCTCCCGCTAATTTTGATTTAAATGTGTCACTTTGTCACAATTTTTATAAAAATACAGTTCCTGATTCTCATAGAGGTTAGCACTCAAATGTGTCTAAAAGGTTTGTTTTCTCTTTTTTGGTTTTGTATTAATTTTTTATTATTTTTTTTTTCTTTATTTTTCTTTTCTTAGAGCACTAAGTTAGCATTAAGTTAGCATTAAGATCTAATCTAGGTTAAGTGATCTATATATCTCAATCCATGTCAGCTCCGGGAGCAAGAGCGTTTAATGTTCATGTTATTGTTTTCTTCAATGTTCTCTTCTTATTAATAAGTTTGATACTGCTGTACATATATGTTTTTTAGATAATACATTATAGTCTTTAATTTTTATCCACAATTGTAATTTGAATTTTTGTAAACTTATAATGTTGTTGAAAAAAAGGCTCAATAAAATTTCAATTCAAAATTCAATTCAAGTCAAGTCAAGTCAAGTCAAGTCAAGTCAAGTCAAGTCAAGTCAAGTCAAGTCAAGTCAAGTCAAGTCAAGTCAAGTCAAGTCAAGTCAAGTCAAGTCAAGTCAAGTCAAGTCAAGTCAAGTCAAGTCAAGTCAAGTCAAGTCAAGTCAAGTCAAGTCAAGTCAAGTCAAGTCAAGTCAAGTCAAGTCAAGTCAAGTCAAGTCAAGTCAAGTCAAGTCAAGTCAAGTCAAGTCAAGTCAAGTCAAGTCAAGTCAAGTCAAGTCAAGTCAAGTCAAGTCAAGTCAAGTCAAGTCAAGTCAAGTCAAGTCAAGTCAAGTCAAGTCAAGTCAAGTCAAGTCAAGTCAAGTCAAGTCAAGTCAAGTCAAGTCAAGTCAAGTCAAGTCAAGTCAAGTCAAGTCAAGTCAAGTCAAGTCAAGTCAAGTCAAGTCAAGTCAAGTCAAGTCAAGTCAAGTCAAGTCAAGTCAAGTCAAGTCAAGTCAAGTCAAGTCAAGTCAAGTCAAGTCAAGTCAAGTCAAGTCAAGTCAAGTCAAGTCAAGTCAAGTCAAGTCAAGTCAAGTCAAGTCAAGTCAAGTCAAGTCAAGTCAAGTCAAGTCAAGTCAAGTCAAGTCAAGTCAAGTCAAGTCAAGTCAAGTCAAGTCAAGTCAAGTCAAGTCAAGTCAAGTCAAGTCAAGTCAAGTCAAGTCAAGTCAAGTCAAGTCAAGTCAAGTCAAGTCAAGTCAAGTCAAGTCAAGTCAAGTCAAGTCAAGTCAAGTCAAGTCAAGTCAAGTCAAGTCAAGTCAAGTCAAGTCAAGTCAAGTCAAGTCAAGTCAAGTCAAGTCAAGTCAAGTCAAGTCAAGTCAAGTCAAGTCAAGTCAAGTCAAGTCAAGTCAAGTCAAGTCAAGTCAAGTCAAGTCAAGTCAAGTCAAGTCAAGTCAAGTCAAGTCAAGTCAAGTCAAGTCAAGTCAAGTCAAGTCAAGTCAAGTCAAGTCAAGTCAAGTCAAGTCAAGTCAAGTCAAGTCAAGTCAAGTCAAGTCAAGTCAAGTCAAGTCAAGTCAAGTCAAGTCAAGTCAAGTCAAGTCAAGTCAAGTCAAGTCAAGTCAAGTCAAGTCAAGTCAAGTCAAGTCAAGTCAAGTCAAGTCAAGTCAAGTCAAGTCAAGTCAAGTCAAGTCAAGTCAAGTCAAGTCAAGTCAAGTCAAGTCAAGTCAAGTCAAGTCAAGTCAAGTCAAGTCAAGTCAAGTCAAGTCAAGTCAAGTCAAGTCAAGTCAAGTCAAGTCAAGTCAAGTCAAGTCAAGTCAAGTCAAGTCAAGTCAAGTCAAGTCAAGTCAAGTCAAGTCAAGTCAAGTCAAGTCAAGTCAAGTCAAGTCAAGTCAAGTCAAGTCAAGTCAAGTCAAGTCAAGTCAAGTCAAGTCAAGTCAAGTCAAGTCAAGTCAAGTCAAGTCAAGTCAAGTCAAGTCAAGTCAAGTCAAGTCAAGTCAAGTCAAGTCAAGTCAAGTCAAGTCAAGTCAAGTCAAGTCAAGTCAAGTCAAGTCAAGTCAAGTCAAGTCAAGTCAAGTCAAGTCAAGTCAAGTCAAGTCAAGTCAAGTCAAGTCAAGTCAAGTCAAGTCAAGTCAAGTCAAGTCAAGTCAAGTCAAGTCAAGTCAAGTCAAGTCAAGTCAAGTCAAGTCAAGTCAAGTCAAGTCAAGTCAAGTCAAGTCAAGTCAAGTCAAGTCAAGTCAAGTCAAGTCAAGTCAAGTCAAGTCAAGTCAAGTCAAGTCAAGTCAAGTCAAGTCAAGTCAAGTCAAGTCAAGTCAAGTCAAGTCAAGTCAAGTCAAGTCAAGTCAAGTCAAGTCAAGTCAAGTCAAGTCAAGTCAAGTCAAGTCAAGTCAAGTCAAGTCAAGTCAAGTCAAGTCAAGTCAAGTCAAGTCAAGTCAAGTCAAGTCAAGTCAAGTCAAGTCAAGTCAAGTCAAGTCAAGTCAAGTCAAGTCAAGTCAAGTCAAGTCAAGTCAAGTCAAGTCAAGTCAAGTCAAGTCAAGTCAAGTCAAGTCAAGTCAAGTCAAGTCAAGTCAAGTCAAGTCAAGTCAAGTCAAGTCAAGTCAAGTCAAGTCAAGTCAAGTCAAGTCAAGTCAAGTCAAGTCAAGTCAAGTCAAGTCAAGTCAAGTCAAGTCAAGTCAAGTCAAGTCAAGTCAAGTCAAGTCAAGTCAAGTCAAGTCAAGTCAAGTCAAGTCAAGTCAAGTCAAGTCAAGTCAAGTCAAGTCAAGTCAAGTCAAGTCAAGTCAAGTCAAGTCAAGTCAAGTCAAGTCAAGTCAAGTCAAGTCAAGTCAAGTCAAGTCAAGTCAAGTCAAGTCAAGTCAAGTCAAGTCAAGTCAAGTCAAGTCAAGTCAAGTCAAGTCAAGTCAAGTCAAGTCAAGTCAAGTCAAGTCAAGTCAAGTCAAGTCAAGTCAAGTCAAGTCAAGTCAAGTCAAGTCAAGTCAAGTCAAGTCAAGTCAAGTCAAGTCAAGTCAAGTCAAGTCAAGTCAAGTCAAGTCAAGTCAAGTCAAGTCAAGTCAAGTCAAGTCAAGTCAAGTCAAGTCAAGTCAAGTCAAGTCAAGTCAAGTCAAGTCAAGTCAAGTCAAGTCAAGTCAAGTCAAGTCAAGTCAAGTCAAGTCAAGTCAAGTCAAGTCAAGTCAAGTCAAGTCAAGTCAAGTCAAGTCAAGTCAAGTCAAGTCAAGTCAAGTCAAGTCAAGTCAAGTCAAGTCAAGTCAAGTCAAGTCAAGTCAAGTCAAGTCAAGTCAAGTCAAGTCAAGTCAAGTCAAGTCAAGTCAAGTCAAGTCAAGTCAAGTCAAGTCAAGTCAAGTCAAGTCAAGTCAAGTCAAGTCAAGTCAAGTCAAGTCAAGTCAAGTCAAGTCAAGTCAAGTCAAGTCAAGTCAAGTCAAGTCAAGTCAAGTCAAGTCAAGTCAAGTCAAGTCAAGTCAAGTCAAGTCAAGTCAAGTCAAGTCAAGTCAAGTCAAGTCAAGTCAAGTCAAGTCAAGTCAAGTCAAGTCAAGTCAAGTCAAGTCAAGTCAAGTCAAGTCAAGTCAAGTCAAGTCAAGTCAAGTCAAGTCAAGTCAAGTCAAGTCAAGTCAAGTCAAGTCAAGTCAAGTCAAGTCAAGTCAAGTCAAGTCAAGTCAAGTCAAGTCAAGTCAAGTCAAGTCAAGTCAAGTCAAGTCAAGTCAAGTCAAGTCAAGTCAAGTCAAGTCAAGTCAAGTCAAGTCAAGTCAAGTCAAGTCAAGTCAAGTCAAGTCAAGTCAAGTCAAGTCAAGTCAAGTCAAGTCAAGTCAAGTCAAGTCAAGTCAAGTCAAGTCAAGTCAAGTCAAGTCAAGTCAAGTCAAGTCAAGTCAAGTCAAGTCAAGTCAAGTCAAGTCAAGTCAAGTCAAGTCAAGTCAAGTCAAGTCAAGTCAAGTCAAGTCAAGTCAAGTCAAGTCAAGTCAAGTCAAGTCAAGTCAAGTCAAGTCAAGTCAAGTCAAGTCAAGTCAAGTCAAGTCAAGTCAAGTCAAGTCAAGTCAAGTCAAGTCAAGTCAAGTCAAGTCAAGTCAAGTCAAGTCAAGTCAAGTCAAGTCAAGTCAAGTCAAGTCAAGTCAAGTCAAGTCAAGTCAAGTCAAGTCAAGTCAAGTCAAGTCAAGTCAAGTCAAGTCAAGTCAAGTCAAGTCAAGTCAAGTCAAGTCAAGTCAAGTCAAGTCAAGTCAAGTCAAGTCAAGTCAAGTCAAGTCAAGTCAAGTCAAGTCAAGTCAAGTCAAGTCAAGTCAAGTCAAGTCAAGTCAAGTCAAGTCAAGTCAAGTCAAGTCAAGTCAAGTCAAGTCAAGTCAAGTCAAGTCAAGTCAAGTCAAGTCAAGTCAAGTCAAGTCAAGTCAAGTCAAGTCAAGTCAAGTCAAGTCAAGTCAAGTCAAGTCAAGTCAAGTCAAGTCAAGTCAAGTCAAGTCAAGTCAAGTCAAGTCAAGTCAAGTCAAGTCAAGTCAAGTCAAGTCAAGTCAAGTCAAGTCAAGTCAAGTCAAGTCAAGTCAAGTCAAGTCAAGTCAAGTCAAGTCAAGTCAAGTCAAGTCAAGTCAAGTCAAGTCAAGTCAAGTCAAGTCAAGTCAAGTCAAGTCAAGTCAAGTCAAGTCAAGTCAAGTCAAGTCAAGTCAAGTCAAGTCAAGTCAAGTCAAGTCAAGTCAAGTCAAGTCAAGTCAAGTCAAGTCAAGTCAAGTCAAGTCAAGTCAAGTCAAGTCAAGTCAAGTCAAGTCAAGTCAAGTCAAGTCAAGTCAAGTCAAGTCAAGTCAAGTCAAGTCAAGTCAAGTCAAGTCAAGTCAAGTCAAGTCAAGTCAAGTCAAGTCAAGTCAAGTCAAGTCAAGTCAAGTCAAGTCAAGTCAAGTCAAGTCAAGTCAAGTCAAGTCAAGTCAAGTCAAGTCAAGTCAAGTCAAGTCAAGTCAAGTCAAGTCAAGTCAAGTCAAGTCAAGTCAAGTCAAGTCAAGTCAAGTCAAGTCAAGTCAAGTCAAGTCAAGTCAAGTCAAGTCAAGTCAAGTCAAGTCAAGTCAAGTCAAGTCAAGTCAAGTCAAGTCAAGTCAAGTCAAGTCAAGTCAAGTCAAGTCAAGTCAAGTCAAGTCAAGTCAAGTCAAGTCAAGTCAAGTCAAGTCAAGTCAAGTCAAGTCAAGTCAAGTCAAGTCAAGTCAAGTCAAGTCAAGTCAAGTCAAGTCAAGTCAAGTCAAGTCAAGTCAAGTCAAGTCAAGTCAAGTCAAGTCAAGTCAAGTCAAGTCAAGTCAAGTCAAGTCAAGTCAAGTCAAGTCAAGTCAAGTCAAGTCAAGTCAAGTCAAGTCAAGTCAAGTCAAGTCAAGTCAAGTCAAGTCAAGTCAAGTCAAGTCAAGTCAAGTCAAGTCAAGTCAAGTCAAGTCAAGTCAAGTCAAGTCAAGTCAAGTCAAGTCAAGTCAAGTCAAGTCAAGTCAAGTCAAGTCAAGTCAAGTCAAGTCAAGTCAAGTCAAGTCAAGTCAAGTCAAGTCAAGTCAAGTCAAGTCAAGTCAAGTCAAGTCAAGTCAAGTCAAGTCAAGTCAAGTCAAGTCAAGTCAAGTCAAGTCAAGTCAAGTCAAGTCAAGTCAAGTCAAGTCAAGTCAAGTCAAGTCAAGTCAAGTCAAGTCAAGTCAAGTCAAGTCAAGTCAAGTCAAGTCAAGTCAAGTCAAGTCAAGTCAAGTCAAGTCAAGTCAAGTCAAGTCAAGTCAAGTCAAGTCAAGTCAAGTCAAGTCAAGTCAAGTCAAGTCAAGTCAAGTCAAGTCAAGTCAAGTCAAGTCAAGTCAAGTCAAGTCAAGTCAAGTCAAGTCAAGTCAAGTCAAGTCAAGTCAAGTCAAGTCAAGTCAAGTCAAGTCAAGTCAAGTCAAGTCAAGTCAAGTCAAGTCAAGTCAAGTCAAGTCAAGTCAAGTCAAGTCAAGTCAAGTCAAGTCAAGTCAAGTCAAGTCAAGTCAAGTCAAGTCAAGTCAAGTCAAGTCAAGTCAAGTCAAGTCAAGTCAAGTCAAGTCAAGTCAAGTCAAGTCAAGTCAAGTCAAGTCAAGTCAAGTCAAGTCAAGTCAAGTCAAGTCAAGTCAAGTCAAGTCAAGTCAAGTCAAGTCAAGTCAAGTCAAGTCAAGTCAAGTCAAGTCAAGTCAAGTCAAGTCAAGTCAAGTCAAGTCAAGTCAAGTCAAGTCAAGTCAAGTCAAGTCAAGTCAAGTCAAGTCAAGTCAAGTCAAGTCAAGTCAAGTCAAGTCAAGTCAAGTCAAGTCAAGTCAAGTCAAGTCAAGTCAAGTCAAGTCAAGTCAAGTCAAGTCAAGTCAAGTCAAGTCAAGTCAAGTCAAGTCAAGTCAAGTCAAGTCAAGTCAAGTCAAGTCAAGTCAAGTCAAGTCAAGTCAAGTCAAGTCAAGTCAAGTCAAGTCAAGTCAAGTCAAGTCAAGTCAAGTCAAGTCAAGTCAAGTCAAGTCAAGTCAAGTCAAGTCAAGTCAAGTCAAGTCAAGTCAAGTCAAGTCAAGTCAAGTCAAGTCAAGTCAAGTCAAGTCAAGTCAAGTCAAGTCAAGTCAAGTCAAGTCAAGTCAAGTCAAGTCAAGTCAAGTCAAGTCAAGTCAAGTCAAGTCAAGTCAAGTCAAGTCAAGTCAAGTCAAGTCAAGTCAAGTCAAGTCAAGTCAAGTCAAGTCAAGTCAAGTCAAGTCAAGTCAAGTCAAGTCAAGTCAAGTCAAGTCAAGTCAAGTCAAGTCAAGTCAAGTCAAGTCAAGTCAAGTCAAGTCAAGTCAAGTCAAGTCAAGTCAAGTCAAGTCAAGTCAAGTCAAGTCAAGTCAAGTCAAGTCAAGTCAAGTCAAGTCAAGTCAAGTCAAGTCAAGTCAAGTCAAGTCAAGTCAAGTCAAGTCAAGTCAAGTCAAGTCAAGTCAAGTCAAGTCAAGTCAAGTCAAGTCAAGTCAAGTCAAGTCAAGTCAAGTCAAGTCAAGTCAAGTCAAGTCAAGTCAAGTCAAGTCAAGTCAAGTCAAGTCAAGTCAAGTCAAGTCAAGTCAAGTCAAGTCAAGTCAAGTCAAGTCAAGTCAAGTCAAGTCAAGTCAAGTCAAGTCAAGTCAAGTCAAGTCAAGTCAAGTCAAGTCAAGTCAAGTCAAGTCAAGTCAAGTCAAGTCAAGTCAAGTCAAGTCAAGTCAAGTCAAGTCAAGTCAAGTCAAGTCAAGTCAAGTCAAGTCAAGTCAAGTCAAGTCAAGTCAAGTCAAGTCAAGTCAAGTCAAGTCAAGTCAAGTCAAGTCAAGTCAAGTCAAGTCAAGTCAAGTCAAGTCAAGTCAAGTCAAGTCAAGTCAAGTCAAGTCAAGTCAAGTCAAGTCAAGTCAAGTCAAGTCAAGTCAAGTCAAGTCAAGTCAAGTCAAGTCAAGTCAAGTCAAGTCAAGTCAAGTCAAGTCAAGTCAAGTCAAGTCAAGTCAAGTCAAGTCAAGTCAAGTCAAGTCAAGTCAAGTCAAGTCAAGTCAAGTCAAGTCAAGTCAAGTCAAGTCAAGTCAAGTCAAGTCAAGTCAAGTCAAGTCAAGTCAAGTCAAGTCAAGTCAAGTCAAGTCAAGTCAAGTCAAGTCAAGTCAAGTCAAGTCAAGTCAAGTCAAGTCAAGTCAAGTCAAGTCAAGTCAAGTCAAGTCAAGTCAAGTCAAGTCAAGTCAAGTCAAGTCAAGTCAAGTCAAGTCAAGTCAAGTCAAGTCAAGTCAAGTCAAGTCAAGTCAAGTCAAGTCAAGTCAAGTCAAGTCAAGTCAAGTCAAGTCAAGTCAAGTCAAGTCAAGTCAAGTCAAGTCAAGTCAAGTCAAGTCAAGTCAAGTCAAGTCAAGTCAAGTCAAGTCAAGTCAAGTCAAGTCAAGTCAAGTCAAGTCAAGTCAAGTCAAGTCAAGTCAAGTCAAGTCAAGTCAAGTCAAGTCAAGTCAAGTCAAGTCAAGTCAAGTCAAGTCAAGTCAAGTCAAGTCAAGTCAAGTCAAGTCAAGTCAAGTCAAGTCAAGTCAAGTCAAGTCAAGTCAAGTCAAGTCAAGTCAAGTCAAGTCAAGTCAAGTCAAGTCAAGTCAAGTCAAGTCAAGTCAAGTCAAGTCAAGTCAAGTCAAGTCAAGTCAAGTCAAGTCAAGTCAAGTCAAGTCAAGTCAAGTCAAGTCAAGTCAAGTCAAGTCAAGTCAAGTCAAGTCAAGTCAAGTCAAGTCAAGTCAAGTCAAGTCAAGTCAAGTCAAGTCAAGTCAAGTCAAGTCAAGTCAAGTCAAGTCAAGTCAAGTCAAGTCAAGTCAAGTCAAGTCAAGTCAAGTCAAGTCAAGTCAAGTCAAGTCAAGTCAAGTCAAGTCAAGTCAAGTCAAGTCAAGTCAAGTCAAGTCAAGTCAAGTCAAGTCAAGTCAAGTCAAGTCAAGTCAAGTCAAGTCAAGTCAAGTCAAGTCAAGTCAAGTCAAGTCAAGTCAAGTCAAGTCAAGTCAAGTCAAGTCAAGTCAAGTCAAGTCAAGTCAAGTCAAGTCAAGTCAAGTCAAGTCAAGTCAAGTCAAGTCAAGTCAAGTCAAGTCAAGTCAAGTCAAGTCAAGTCAAGTCAAGTCAAGTCAAGTCAAGTCAAGTCAAGTCAAGTCAAGTCAAGTCAAGTCAAGTCAAGTCAAGTCAAGTCAAGTCAAGTCAAGTCAAGTCAAGTCAAGTCAAGTCAAGTCAAGTCAAGTCAAGTCAAGTCAAGTCAAGTCAAGTCAAGTCAAGTCAAGTCAAGTCAAGTCAAGTCAAGTCAAGTCAAGTCAAGTCAAGTCAAGTCAAGTCAAGTCAAGTCAAGTCAAGTCAAGTCAAGTCAAGTCAAGTCAAGTCAAGTCAAGTCAAGTCAAGTCAAGTCAAGTCAAGTCAAGTCAAGTCAAGTCAAGTCAAGTCAAGTCAAGTCAAGTCAAGTCAAGTCAAGTCAAGTCAAGTCAAGTCAAGTCAAGTCAAGTCAAGTCAAGTCAAGTCAAGTCAAGTCAAGTCAAGTCAAGTCAAGTCAAGTCAAGTCAAGTCAAGTCAAGTCAAGTCAAGTCAAGTCAAGTCAAGTCAAGTCAAGTCAAGTCAAGTCAAGTCAAGTCAAGTCAAGTCAAGTCAAGTCAAGTCAAGTCAAGTCAAGTCAAGTCAAGTCAAGTCAAGTCAAGTCAAGTCAAGTCAAGTCAAGTCAAGTCAAGTCAAGTCAAGTCAAGTCAAGTCAAGTCAAGTCAAGTCAAGTCAAGTCAAGTCAAGTCAAGTCAAGTCAAGTCAAGTCAAGTCAAGTCAAGTCAAGTCAAGTCAAGTCAAGTCAAGTCAAGTCAAGTCAAGTCAAGTCAAGTCAAGTCAAGTCAAGTCAAGTCAAGTCAAGTCAAGTCAAGTCAAGTCAAGTCAAGTCAAGTCAAGTCAAGTCAAGTCAAGTCAAGTCAAGTCAAGTCAAGTCAAGTCAAGTCAAGTCAAGTCAAGTCAAGTCAAGTCAAGTCAAGTCAAGTCAAGTCAAGTCAAGTCAAGTCAAGTCAAGTCAAGTCAAGTCAAGTCAAGTCAAGTCAAGTCAAGTCAAGTCAAGTCAAGTCAAGTCAAGTCAAGTCAAGTCAAGTCAAGTCAAGTCAAGTCAAGTCAAGTCAAGTCAAGTCAAGTCAAGTCAAGTCAAGTCAAGTCAAGTCAAGTCAAGTCAAGTCAAGTCAAGTCAAGTCAAGTCAAGTCAAGTCAAGTCAAGTCAAGTCAAGTCAAGTCAAGTCAAGTCAAGTCAAGTCAAGTCAAGTCAAGTCAAGTCAAGTCAAGTCAAGTCAAGTCAAGTCAAGTCAAGTCAAGTCAAGTCAAGTCAAGTCAAGTCAAGTCAAGTCAAGTCAAGTCAAGTCAAGTCAAGTCAAGTCAAGTCAAGTCAAGTCAAGTCAAGTCAAGTCAAGTCAAGTCAAGTCAAGTCAAGTCAAGTCAAGTCAAGTCAAGTCAAGTCAAGTCAAGTCAAGTCAAGTCAAGTCAAGTCAAGTCAAGTCAAGTCAAGTCAAGTCAAGTCAAGTCAAGTCAAGTCAAGTCAAGTCAAGTCAAGTCAAGTCAAGTCAAGTCAAGTCAAGTCAAGTCAAGTCAAGTCAAGTCAAGTCAAGTCAAGTCAAGTCAAGTCAAGTCAAGTCAAGTCAAGTCAAGTCAAGTCAAGTCAAGTCAAGTCAAGTCAAGTCAAGTCAAGTCAAGTCAAGTCAAGTCAAGTCAAGTCAAGTCAAGTCAAGTCAAGTCAAGTCAAGTCAAGTCAAGTCAAGTCAAGTCAAGTCAAGTCAAGTCAAGTCAAGTCAAGTCAAGTCAAGTCAAGTCAAGTCAAGTCAAGTCAAGTCAAGTCAAGTCAAGTCAAGTCAAGTCAAGTCAAGTCAAGTCAAGTCAAGTCAAGTCAAGTCAAGTCAAGTCAAGTCAAGTCAAGTCAAGTCAAGTCAAGTCAAGTCAAGTCAAGTCAAGTCAAGTCAAGTCAAGTCAAGTCAAGTCAAGTCAAGTCAAGTCAAGTCAAGTCAAGTCAAGTCAAGTCAAGTCAAGTCAAGTCAAGTCAAGTCAAGTCAAGTCAAGTCAAGTCAAGTCAAGTCAAGTCAAGTCAAGTCAAGTCAAGTCAAGTCAAGTCAAGTCAAGTCAAGTCAAGTCAAGTCAAGTCAAGTCAAGTCAAGTCAAGTCAAGTCAAGTCAAGTCAAGTCAAGTCAAGTCAAGTCAAGTCAAGTCAAGTCAAGTCAAGTCAAGTCAAGTCAAGTCAAGTCAAGTCAAGTCAAGTCAAGTCAAGTCAAGTCAAGTCAAGTCAAGTCAAGTCAAGTCAAGTCAAGTCAAGTCAAGTCAAGTCAAGTCAAGTCAAGTCAAGTCAAGTCAAGTCAAGTCAAGTCAAGTCAAGTCAAGTCAAGTCAAGTCAAGTCAAGTCAAGTCAAGTCAAGTCAAGTCAAGTCAAGTCAAGTCAAGTCAAGTCAAGTCAAGTCAAGTCAAGTCAAGTCAAGTCAAGTCAAGTCAAGTCAAGTCAAGTCAAGTCAAGTCAAGTCAAGTCAAGTCAAGTCAAGTCAAGTCAAGTCAAGTCAAGTCAAGTCAAGTCAAGTCAAGTCAAGTCAAGTCAAGTCAAGTCAAGTCAAGTCAAGTCAAGTCAAGTCAAGTCAAGTCAAGTCAAGTCAAGTCAAGTCAAGTCAAGTCAAGTCAAGTCAAGTCAAGTCAAGTCAAGTCAAGTCAAGTCAAGTCAAGTCAAGTCAAGTCAAGTCAAGTCAAGTCAAGTCAAGTCAAGTCAAGTCAAGTCAAGTCAAGTCAAGTCAAGTCAAGTCAAGTCAAGTCAAGTCAAGTCAAGTCAAGTCAAGTCAAGTCAAGTCAAGTCAAGTCAAGTCAAGTCAAGTCAAGTCAAGTCAAGTCAAGTCAAGTCAAGTCAAGTCAAGTCAAGTCAAGTCAAGTCAAGTCAAGTCAAGTCAAGTCAAGTCAAGTCAAGTCAAGTCAAGTCAAGTCAAGTCAAGTCAAGTCAAGTCAAGTCAAGTCAAGTCAAGTCAAGTCAAGTCAAGTCAAGTCAAGTCAAGTCAAGTCAAGTCAAGTCAAGTCAAGTCAAGTCAAGTCAAGTCAAGTCAAGTCAAGTCAAGTCAAGTCAAGTCAAGTCAAGTCAAGTCAAGTCAAGTCAAGTCAAGTCAAGTCAAGTCAAGTCAAGTCAAGTCAAGTCAAGTCAAGTCAAGTCAAGTCAAGTCAAGTCAAGTCAAGTCAAGTCAAGTCAAGTCAAGTCAAGTCAAGTCAAGTCAAGTCAAGTCAAGTCAAGTCAAGTCAAGTCAAGTCAAGTCAAGTCAAGTCAAGTCAAGTCAAGTCAAGTCAAGTCAAGTCAAGTCAAGTCAAGTCAAGTCAAGTCAAGTCAAGTCAAGTCAAGTCAAGTCAAGTCAAGTCAAGTCAAGTCAAGTCAAGTCAAGTCAAGTCAAGTCAAGTCAAGTCAAGTCAAGTCAAGTCAAGTCAAGTCAAGTCAAGTCAAGTCAAGTCAAGTCAAGTCAAGTCAAGTCAAGTCAAGTCAAGTCAAGTCAAGTCAAGTCAAGTCAAGTCAAGTCAAGTCAAGTCAAGTCAAGTCAAGTCAAGTCAAGTCAAGTCAAGTCAAGTCAAGTCAAGTCAAGTCAAGTCAAGTCAAGTCAAGTCAAGTCAAGTCAAGTCAAGTCAAGTCAAGTCAAGTCAAGTCAAGTCAAGTCAAGTCAAGTCAAGTCAAGTCAAGTCAAGTCAAGTCAAGTCAAGTCAAGTCAAGTCAAGTCAAGTCAAGTCAAGTCAAGTCAAGTCAAGTCAAGTCAAGTCAAGTCAAGTCAAGTCAAGTCAAGTCAAGTCAAGTCAAGTCAAGTCAAGTCAAGTCAAGTCAAGTCAAGTCAAGTCAAGTCAAGTCAAGTCAAGTCAAGTCAAGTCAAGTCAAGTCAAGTCAAGTCAAGTCAAGTCAAGTCAAGTCAAGTCAAGTCAAGTCAAGTCAAGTCAAGTCAAGTCAAGTCAAGTCAAGTCAAGTCAAGTCAAGTCAAGTCAAGTCAAGTCAAGTCAAGTCAAGTCAAGTCAAGTCAAGTCAAGTCAAGTCAAGTCAAGTCAAGTCAAGTCAAGTCAAGTCAAGTCAAGTCAAGTCAAGTCAAGTCAAGTCAAGTCAAGTCAAGTCAAGTCAAGTCAAGTCAAGTCAAGTCAAGTCAAGTCAAGTCAAGTCAAGTCAAGTCAAGTCAAGTCAAGTCAAGTCAAGTCAAGTCAAGTCAAGTCAAGTCAAGTCAAGTCAAGTCAAGTCAAGTCAAGTCAAGTCAAGTCAAGTCAAGTCAAGTCAAGTCAAGTCAAGTCAAGTCAAGTCAAGTCAAGTCAAGTCAAGTCAAGTCAAGTCAAGTCAAGTCAAGTCAAGTCAAGTCAAGTCAAGTCAAGTCAAGTCAAGTCAAGTCAAGTCAAGTCAAGTCAAGTCAAGTCAAGTCAAGTCAAGTCAAGTCAAGTCAAGTCAAGTCAAGTCAAGTCAAGTCAAGTCAAGTCAAGTCAAGTCAAGTCAAGTCAAGTCAAGTCAAGTCAAGTCAAGTCAAGTCAAGTCAAGTCAAGTCAAGTCAAGTCAAGTCAAGTCAAGTCAAGTCAAGTCAAGTCAAGTCAAGTCAAGTCAAGTCAAGTCAAGTCAAGTCAAGTCAAGTCAAGTCAAGTCAAGTCAAGTCAAGTCAAGTCAAGTCAAGTCAAGTCAAGTCAAGTCAAGTCAAGTCAAGTCAAGTCAAGTCAAGTCAAGTCAAGTCAAGTCAAGTCAAGTCAAGTCAAGTCAAGTCAAGTCAAGTCAAGTCAAGTCAAGTCAAGTCAAGTCAAGTCAAGTCAAGTCAAGTCAAGTCAAGTCAAGTCAAGTCAAGTCAAGTCAAGTCAAGTCAAGTCAAGTCAAGTCAAGTCAAGTCAAGTCAAGTCAAGTCAAGTCAAGTCAAGTCAAGTCAAGTCAAGTCAAGTCAAGTCAAGTCAAGTCAAGTCAAGTCAAGTCAAGTCAAGTCAAGTCAAGTCAAGTCAAGTCAAGTCAAGTCAAGTCAAGTCAAGTCAAGTCAAGTCAAGTCAAGTCAAGTCAAGTCAAGTCAAGTCAAGTCAAGTCAAGTCAAGTCAAGTCAAGTCAAGTCAAGTCAAGTCAAGTCAAGTCAAGTCAAGTCAAGTCAAGTCAAGTCAAGTCAAGTCAAGTCAAGTCAAGTCAAGTCAAGTCAAGTCAAGTCAAGTCAAGTCAAGTCAAGTCAAGTCAAGTCAAGTCAAGTCAAGTCAAGTCAAGTCAAGTCAAGTCAAGTCAAGTCAAGTCAAGTCAAGTCAAGTCAAGTCAAGTCAAGTCAAGTCAAGTCAAGTCAAGTCAAGTCAAGTCAAGTCAAGTCAAGTCAAGTCAAGTCAAGTCAAGTCAAGTCAAGTCAAGTCAAGTCAAGTCAAGTCAAGTCAAGTCAAGTCAAGTCAAGTCAAGTCAAGTCAAGTCAAGTCAAGTCAAGTCAAGTCAAGTCAAGTCAAGTCAAGTCAAGTCAAGTCAAGTCAAGTCAAGTCAAGTCAAGTCAAGTCAAGTCAAGTCAAGTCAAGTCAAGTCAAGTCAAGTCAAGTCAAGTCAAGTCAAGTCAAGTCAAGTCAAGTCAAGTCAAGTCAAGTCAAGTCAAGTCAAGTCAAGTCAAGTCAAGTCAAGTCAAGTCAAGTCAAGTCAAGTCAAGTCAAGTCAAGTCAAGTCAAGTCAAGTCAAGTCAAGTCAAGTCAAGTCAAGTCAAGTCAAGTCAAGTCAAGTCAAGTCAAGTCAAGTCAAGTCAAGTCAAGTCAAGTCAAGTCAAGTCAAGTCAAGTCAAGTCAAGTCAAGTCAAGTCAAGTCAAGTCAAGTCAAGTCAAGTCAAGTCAAGTCAAGTCAAGTCAAGTCAAGTCAAGTCAAGTCAAGTCAAGTCAAGTCAAGTCAAGTCAAGTCAAGTCAAGTCAAGTCAAGTCAAGTCAAGTCAAGTCAAGTCAAGTCAAGTCAAGTCAAGTCAAGTCAAGTCAAGTCAAGTCAAGTCAAGTCAAGTCAAGTCAAGTCAAGTCAAGTCAAGTCTCAAGTCAAGTCAAGTCTCAAGTCAAGTCAAGTCAAGTCAAGTCAAGTCAAGTCAAGTCAAGTCAAGTCAAGTCAAGTCAAGTCAAGTCAAGTCAAGTCAAGTCAAGTCAAGTCAAGTCAAGTCAAGTCAAGTCAAGTCAAGTCAAGTCAAGTCAAGTCAAGTCAAGTCAAGTCAAGTCAAGTCAAGTCAAGTCAAGTCAAGTCAAGTCAAGTCAAGTCAAGTCAAGTCAAGTCAAGTCAAGTCAAGTCAAGTCAAGTCAAGTCAAGTCAAGTCAAGTCAAGTCAAGTCAAGTCAAGTCAAGTCAAGTCAAGTCAAGTCAAGTCAAGTCAAGTCAAGTCAAGTCAAGTCAAGTCAAGTCAAGTCAAGTCAAGTCAAGTCAAGTCAAGTCAAGTCAAGTCAAGTCAAGTCAAGTCAAGTCAAGTCAAGTCAAGTCAAGTCAAGTCAAGTCAAGTCAAGTCAAGTCAAGTCAAGTCAAGTCAAGTCAAGTCAAGTCAAGTCAAGTCAAGTCAAGTCAAGTCAAGTCAAGTCAAGTCAAGTCAAGTCAAGTCAAGTCAAGTCAAGTCAAGTCAAGTCAAGTCAAGTCAAGTCAAGTCAAGTCAAGTCAAGTCAAGTCAAGTCAAGTCAAGTCAAGTCAAGTCAAGTCAAGTCAAGTCAAGTCAAGTCAAGTCAAGTCAAGTCAAGTCAAGTCAAGTCAAGTCAAGTCAAGTCAAGTCAAGTCAAGTCAAGTCAAGTCAAGTCAAGTCAAGTCAAGTCAAGTCAAGTCAAGTCAAGTCAAGTCAAGTCAAGTCAAGTCAAGTCAAGTCAAGTCAAGTCAAGTCAAGTCAAGTCAAGTCAAGTCAAGTCAAGTCAAGTCAAGTCAAGTCAAGTCAAGTCAAGTCAAGTCAAGTCAAGTCAAGTCAAGTCAAGTCAAGTCAAGTCAAGTCAAGTCAAGTCAAGTCAAGTCAAGTCAAGTCAAGTCAAGTCAAGTCAAGTCAAGTCAAGTCAAGTCAAGTCAAGTCAAGTCAAGTCAAGTCAAGTCAAGTCAAGTCAAGTCAAGTCAAGTCAAGTCAAGTCAAGTCAAGTCAAGTCAAGTCAAGTCAAGTCAAGTCAAGTCAAGTCAAGTCAAGTCAAGTCAAGTCAAGTCAAGTCAAGTCAAGTCAAGTCAAGTCAAGTCAAGTCAAGTCAAGTCAAGTCAAGTCAAGTCAAGTCAAGTCAAGTCAAGTCAAGTCAAGTCAAGTCAAGTCAAGTCAAGTCAAGTCAAGTCAAGTCAAGTCAAGTCAAGTCAAGTCAAGTCAAGTCAAGTCAAGTCAAGTCAAGTCAAGTCAAGTCAAGTCAAGTCAAGTCAAGTCAAGTCAAGTCAAGTCAAGTCAAGTCAAGTCAAGTCAAGTCAAGTCAAGTCAAGTCAAGTCAAGTCAAGTCAAGTCAAGTCAAGTCAAGTCAAGTCAAGTCAAGTCAAGTCAAGTCAAGTCAAGTCAAGTCAAGTCAAGTCAAGTCAAGTCAAGTCAAGTCAAGTCAAGTCAAGTCAAGTCAAGTCAAGTCAAGTCAAGTCAAGTCAAGTCAAGTCAAGTCAAGTCAAGTCAAGTCAAGTCAAGTCAAGTCAAGTCAAGTCAAGTCAAGTCAAGTCAAGTCAAGTCAAGTCAAGTCAAGTCAAGTCAAGTCAAGTCAAGTCAAGTCAAGTCAAGTCAAGTCAAGTCAAGTCAAGTCAAGTCAAGTCAAGTCAAGTCAAGTCAAGTCAAGTCAAGTCAAGTCAAGTCAAGTCAAGTCAAGTCAAGTCAAGTCAAGTCAAGTCAAGTCAAGTCAAGTCAAGTCAAGTCAAGTCAAGTCAAGTCAAGTCAAGTCAAGTCAAGTCAAGTCAAGTCAAGTCAAGTCAAGTCAAGTCAAGTCAAGTCAAGTCAAGTCAAGTCAAGTCAAGTCAAGTCAAGTCAAGTCAAGTCAAGTCAAGTCAAGTCAAGTCAAGTCAAGTCAAGTCAAGTCAAGTCAAGTCAAGTCAAGTCAAGTCAAGTCAAGTCAAGTCAAGTCAAGTCAAGTCAAGTCAAGTCAAGTCAAGTCAAGTCAAGTCAAGTCAAGTCAAGTCAAGTCAAGTCAAGTCAAGTCAAGTCAAGTCAAGTCAAGTCAAGTCAAGTCAAGTCAAGTCAAGTCAAGTCAAGTCAAGTCAAGTCAAGTCAAGTCAAGTCAAGTCAAGTCAAGTCAAGTCAAGTCAAGTCAAGTCAAGTCAAGTCAAGTCAAGTCAAGTCAAGTCAAGTCAAGTCAAGTCAAGTCAAGTCAAGTCAAGTCAAGTCAAGTCAAGTCAAGTCAAGTCAAGTCAAGTCAAGTCAAGTCAAGTCAAGTCAAGTCAAGTCAAGTCAAGTCAAGTCAAGTCAAGTCAAGTCAAGTCAAGTCAAGTCAAGTCAAGTCAAGTCAAGTCAAGTCAAGTCAAGTCAAGTCAAGTCAAGTCAAGTCAAGTCAAGTCAAGTCAAGTCAAGTCAAGTCAAGTCAAGTCAAGTCAAGTCAAGTCAAGTCAAGTCAAGTCAAGTCAAGTCAAGTCAAGTCAAGTCAAGTCAAGTCAAGTCAAGTCAAGTCAAGTCAAGTCAAGTCAAGTCAAGTCAAGTCAAGTCAAGTCAAGTCAAGTCAAGTCAAGTCAAGTCAAGTCAAGTCAAGTCAAGTCAAGTCAAGTCAAGTCAAGTCAAGTCAAGTCAAGTCAAGTCAAGTCAAGTCAAGTCAAGTCAAGTCAAGTCAAGTCAAGTCAAGTCAAGTCAAGTCAAGTCAAGTCAAGTCAAGTCAAGTCAAGTCAAGTCAAGTCAAGTCAAGTCAAGTCAAGTCAAGTCAAGTCAAGTCAAGTCAAGTCAAGTCAAGTCAAGTCAAGTCAAGTCAAGTCAAGTCAAGTCAAGTCAAGTCAAGTCAAGTCAAGTCAAGTCAAGTCAAGTCAAGTCAAGTCAAGTCAAGTCAAGTCAAGTCAAGTCAAGTCAAGTCAAGTCAAGTCAAGTCAAGTCAAGTCAAGTCAAGTCAAGTCAAGTCAAGTCAAGTCAAGTCAAGTCAAGTCAAGTCAAGTCAAGTCAAGTCAAGTCAAGTCAAGTCAAGTCAAGTCAAGTCAAGTCAAGTCAAGTCAAGTCAAGTCAAGTCAAGTCAAGTCAAGTCAAGTCAAGTCAAGTCAAGTCAAGTCAAGTCAAGTCAAGTCAAGTCAAGTCAAGTCAAGTCAAGTCAAGTCAAGTCAAGTCAAGTCAAGTCAAGTCAAGTCAAGTCAAGTCAAGTCAAGTCAAGTCAAGTCAAGTCAAGTCAAGTCAAGTCAAGTCAAGTCAAGTCAAGTCAAGTCAAGTCAAGTCAAGTCAAGTCAAGTCAAGTCAAGTCAAGTCAAGTCAAGTCAAGTCAAGTCAAGTCAAGTCAAGTCAAGTCAAGTCAAGTCAAGTCAAGTCAAGTCAAGTCAAGTCAAGTCAAGTCAAGTCAAGTCAAGTCAAGTCAAGTCAAGTCAAGTCAAGTCAAGTCAAGTCAAGTCAAGTCAAGTCAAGTCAAGTCAAGTCAAGTCAAGTCAAGTCAAGTCAAGTCAAGTCAAGTCAAGTCAAGTCAAGTCAAGTCAAGTCAAGTCAAGTCAAGTCAAGTCAAGTCAAGTCAAGTCAAGTCAAGTCAAGTCAAGTCAAGTCAAGTCAAGTCAAGTCAAGTCAAGTCAAGTCAAGTCAAGTCAAGTCAAGTCAAGTCAAGTCAAGTCAAGTCAAGTCAAGTCAAGTCAAGTCAAGTCAAGTCAAGTCAAGTCAAGTCAAGTCAAGTCAAGTCAAGAGTCAAGTCAAGTCAAGTCAAGTCAAGTCAAGTCAAGTCAAGTCAAGTCAAGTCAAAGTCAAGTCAAGTCAAGTCAAGTCAAGTCAAGTCAAGTCAAGTCAAGTCAAGTCAAGTCAAGTCAAGTCAAGTCAAGTCAAGTCAAGTCAAGTCAAGTCAAGTCAAGTCAAGTCAAGTCAAGTCAAGTCAAGTCAAGTCAAGTCAAGTCAAGTCAAGTCAAGTCAAGTCAAGTCAAGTCAAGTCAAGTCAAGTCAAGTCAAGTCAAGTCAAGTCAAGTCAAGTCAAGTCAAGTCAAGTCAAGTCAAGTCAAGTCAAGTCAAGTCAAGTCAAGTCAAGTCAAGTCAAGTCAAGTCAAGTCAAGTCAAGTCAAGTCAAGTCAAGTCAAGTAAGTCAAGTCAAGTCAAGTCAAGTCAAGTCAAGTCAAGTCAAGTCAAGTCAAGTCAAGTCAAGTCAAGTCAAGTCAAGTCAAGTCAAGTCAAGTCAAGTCAAAGTCAAGTCAAGTCAAGTCAAGTCAAGTCAAGTCAAGTCAAGTCAAGTCAAGTCAAGTCAAGTCAAGTCAAGTCAAGTCAAGTCAAGTCAAGTCAAGTCAAGTCAAGTCAAGTCAAGTCAAGTCAAGTCAAGTCAAGTCAAGTCAAGTCAAGTCAAGTCAAGTCAAGTCAAGTCAAGTCAAGTCAAGTCAAGTCAAGTCAAGTCAAGTCAAGTCAAGTCAAGTCAAGTCAAGTCAAGTCAAGTCAAGTCAAGTCAAGTCAAGTCAAGTCAAGTCAAGTCAAGTCAAGTCAAGTCAAGTCAAGTCAAGTCAAGTCAAGTCAAGTCAAGTCAAGTCAAGTCAAGTCAAGTCAAGTTCAAGTCAAGTCAAGTCAAGTCAAGTCAAGTCAAGTCAAGTCAAGTCAAGTCAAGTCAAGTCAAGTCAAGTCAAGTCAAGTCAAGTCAAGTCAAGTCAAGTCAAGTCAAGTCAAGTCAAGTCAAGTCAAGTCAAGTCAAGTCAAGTCAAGTCAAGTCAAGTCAAGTCAAGTCAAGTCAAGTCAAGTCAAGTCAAGTCAAGTCAAGTCAAGTCAAGTCAAGTCAAGTCAAGTCAAGTCAATCAAGTCAAGTCAAGTCAAGTCAAGTCAAGTCAAGTCAAGTCAAGTCAAGTCAAGTCAAGTCAAGTCAAGTCAAGTCAAGTCAAGTCAAGTCAAGTCAAGTCAAGTCAAGTCAAGTCAAGTCAAGTCAAGTCAAGTCAAGTCAAGTCAAGTCAAGTCAAGTCAAGTCAAGTCAAGTCAAGTCAAGTCAAGTCAAGTCAAGTCAAGTCAAGTCAAGTCAAGTCAAGTCAAGTCAAGTCAAGTCAAGTCAAGTCAAGTCAAGTCAAGTCAAGTCAAGTCAAGTCAAGTCAAGTCAAGTCAAGTCAAGTCAAGTCAAGTCAAGTCAAGTCAAGTCAAGTCAAAGTCAAGTCAAGTCAAGTCAAGTCAAGTCAGTCAAGTCAAGTCAAGTCAAGTCAAGTCAAGTCAAGTCAAGTCAAGTCAAGTCAAGTCAAGTAAGTCAAGTCAAGTCAAGTCAAGTCAAAGTCAAGTCAAGTCAAGTCAAGTCAAGTCAAGTCAAGTCAAGTCAAGTCAAGTCAAGTCAAGTCAAGTCAAGTCAAGTCAAGTCAAGTCAAGTCAAGTCAAGTCAAGTCAAGTCAAGTCAAGTCAAGTCAAGTCAAGTCAAGTCAAGTCAAGTCAAGTCAAGTCAAGTCAAGTCAAGTCAAGTCAAGTCAAGTCAAAGTCAAGTCAAGTCAAGTCAAGTCAAGTCAAGTCAAGTCAAGTCAAGTCAAGTCAAGTCAAGTCAAGTCAAGTCAAGTCAAGTCAAGTCAAGTCAAGTCAAGTCAAGTCAAGTCAAGTCAAGTCAAAGTCAAGTCAAGTCAAGTCAAGTCAAGTCAAGTCAAGTCAAGTCAAGTCAAGTCAAGTCAAGTCAAGTCAAGTCAAGTCAAGTCAAGTCAAGTCAAGTCAAGTCAAGTCAAGTCAAGTCAAGTCAAGTCAAGTCAAAGTCAAAGTCAAGTCAAGTCAAGTCAAGTCAAGTCAAGTCAAGTCAAGTCAAGTCAAGTCAAGTCAAGTCAAGTCAAGTCAAGTCAAGTCAAGTCAAGTCAAGTCAAGTCAAGTCAAGTCAAGTCAAGTCAAGTCAAGTCAAGTCAAGTCAAGTCAAGTCAAGTCAAGTCAAGTCAAGTCAAGTCAAGTCAAGTCAAGTCAAGTCAAGTCAAGTCAAGTCAAGTCAAGTCAAGTCAAGTCAAGTCAAAGTCAAGTCAAGTCAAGTCAAGTCAAGTCAAGTCAAGTCAAGTCAAGTCAAGTCAAGTCAAGTCAAGTCAAGTCAAGTCAAGTCAAGTCAAGTCAAGTCAAGTCAAGTCAAGTCAAGTCAAGTCAAGTCAAGTCAAGTCAAGTCAAGTCAAGTCAAGTCAAGTCAAGTCAAGTCAAGTCAAGTCAAGGTCAAGTCAAGTCAAGTCAAGTCAAGTCAAGTCAAGTCAAGTCAAGTCAAGTCAAGTCAAGTCAAGTCAAGTCAAGTCAAGTCAAGTCAAGTCAAGTCAAGTCAAGTCAAGTCAAGTCAAGTCAAGTCAAGTCAAGTCAAAGTCAAGTCAAGTCAAGTCAAGTCAAGTCAAGTCAAGTCAAGTCAAGTCAAGTCAAGTCAAGTCAAGTCAAGTCAAGTCAAGTCAATCAAGTCAAGTCAAGTCAAGTCAAGTCAAGTCAAGTCAAGTCAAGTCAAGTCAAGTCAAGTCAAAGTCAAGTCAAGTCAAGTCAAGTCAAGTCAAGTCAAGTCAAGTCAAGTCAAGTCAAGTCAAGTTCAAGTCAAGTCAAGTCAAGTCAAGTCAAGTCAAGTCAAGTCAAGTCAAGTCAAGTCAAGTCAAGTCAAGTCAAGTCAAGTCAAGTCAAGTCAAGTCAAGTCAAGTCAAGTCAAGTCAAGTCAAGTCAAGTCAAGTCAAGTCAAGTCAAGTCAAGTCAAGTCAAGTCAAGTCAAGTCAAGTCAAGTCAAGTCAAGTCAAGTCAAGTCAAGTCAAGTCAAGTCAAGTCAAGTCAAGTCAAGTCAAGTCAAGTCAAGTCAAGTCAAGTCAAGTCAAGTCAAGTCAAGTCAAGTCAAGTCAAGTCAAGTCAAGTCAAGTCAAGTCAAGTCAAGTCAAGTCAAGTCAAGTCAAGTCAAGTCAAGTCAAGTCAAGTCAAGTCAAGTCAAGTCAAAGTCAAGTCAAGTCAAGTCAAGTCAAGTCAAGTCAAGTCAAGTCAAGTCAAGTCAAGTCAAGTCAAGTCAAGTCAAGTCAAGTCAAGTCAAGTCAAGTCAAGTCAAAGTCAAGTCAAGTCAAGTCAAGTCAAGTCAAGTCAAGTCAAGTCAAGTCAAGTCAAGTCAAGTCAAGTCAAGTCAAGTCAAGTCAAGTCAAGTCAAGTCAAGTCAAGTCAAAGTCAAGTCAAGTCAAGTCAAGTCAGTCAAGTCAAGTCAAGTCAAGTCAAGTCAAGTCAAGTCAAGTCAAGTCAAGTCAAGTCAAGTCAAGTCAAGTCAACTCAAGTCAAGTCAAGTCAAGTCAAGTCAAGTCAAGTCAAGTCAAGTCAAGTCAAGTCAAGTCAAGTCAAGTCAACTCAAGTCAAGTCAAGTCAAGTCAAGTCAAGTCAAGTCAAGTCAAGTCAAGTCAAGTCAAGTCAAGTCAAGTCAAGTCAAGTCAAGTCAAGTCAAGTCAAGTCAAGTCAAGTCAAGTCAAGTCAAGTCAAGTCAAGTCAAGTCAAGTCAAGTCAAGTCAAGTCAAGTCAAGTCAAGTCAAGTCAAGTCAATCAAGTCAAGTCAAGTCAAGTCAAAGTCAAGTCAAGTCAAGTCAAGTCAAGTCAAGTCAAGTCAAGTCAAGTCAAGTCAAGTCAAGTCAAGTCAAGTCAAGTCAAGTCAAGTTCAAGTCAAGTCAAGTCAAGTCAAGTCAAGTCAAGTCAAGTCAAGTCAAGTCAAGTCAAAGTCAAGTCAAGTCAAGTCAAGTCAAGTCAAGTCAAGTCAAGTCAAGTCAAGTCAAGTCAAGTCAAGTCAAGTCAAGTCAAAGTCAAGTCAAGTCAAGTCAAGTCAAGTCAAGTCAAGTTCAAGTCAAGTCAAGTCAAGTCAAGTCAAGTCAAGTCAAGTCAAGTCAAGTCAAGTCAAGTCAAGTCAAGTCAAGTCAAGTCAAGTCAAGTCAAGTCAAGTCAAGTCAAGTCAAGTCAAGTCAAGTCAAGTCAAGTCAAGTCAAGTCAAGTCAAGTCAAGTCAAGTCAAGTCAAGTCAAGTCAAGTCAAGTCAAGTCAAGTCAAGTCAAGTCAAGTCAAAGTCAAGTCAAGTCAAGTCAAGTCAAGTCAAGTCAAGTCAAGTCAAGTCAAGTCAAGTCAAGTCAAGTCAAGTTCAAGTCAAGTCAAGTCAAGTCAAGTCAAGTCAAGTCAAGTCAAGTCAAGTCAAGTCAAGTCAAGTCAAGTCAAGTCAAGTCAAGTCAAGTCAAGTCAAGTCAAGTCAAGTCAAGTCAACTCAAGTCAAGTCAAGTCAACTCAAGTCAAGTCAAGTCAAGTCAAGTCAACTCAAGTCAAGTCAAGTCAAGTCAAGTCAAGTCAAGTCAAGTCAAGTCAAGTCAAGTCAAGTCAAGTCAAGTCAAGTCAACTCAAGTCAAGTCAAGTCAACTCAAGTCAAGTCAAGTCAACTCAAGTCAAGTCAAGTCAAGTCAAGTCAACTCAAGTCAAGTCAAGTCAAGTCAAGTCAAGTCAAGTCAAGTCAAGTCAAGTCAAGTCAAGTCAAGTCAAGTCAAGTCAAGTCAAGTCAAGTCAAGTCAAGTCAAGTCAAGTCAAGTCAAGTCAACTCAAGTCAACTCAAGTCAAGTCAAGTCAAGTCAAGTCAACTCAAGTCAACTCAAGTCAAGTCAAGTCAACTCAAGTCAACTCAAGTCAACTCAAGTCAACTCAAGTCAAGTCAAGTCAAGTCAAGTCAAGTCAAGTCAAGTCAAGTCAAGTCAAGTCAAGTCAAGTCAAGTCAAGTCAAGTCAAGTCAAGTCAAGTCAAGTCAAGTCAAGTCAAGTCAAGTCAAGTCAAGTCAAAGTCAAGTCAAGTCAAGTCAAGTCAAGTCAAGTCAAGTCAAGTCAAGTCAAGTCAAGTCAAGTTCAAGTCAAGTCAAGTCAAGTCAAGTCAAGTCAAGTCAAGTCAAGTCAAGTCAAGTCAAGTCAAGTCAAGTCAAGTCAAGTCAAGTCAAGTCAAGTCAAGTCAAGTCAAGTCAAGTCAAGTCAAGTCAAGTCAAGTCAAGTCAAGTCAAGTCAAGTCAAGTCAAGTCAAGTCAAGTCAAGTCAAGTCAAGTCAAGTCAAGTCAAGTCAAGTCAACTCAAGTCAAGTCAACTCAAGTCAAGTCAACTCAAGTCAAGTCAAGTCAAGTCAAGTCAAGTCAAGTCAAGTCAAGTCAAGTCAAGTCAAGTCAAGTCAAGTCAAGTCAAGTCAAGTCAAGTCAAGTCAAGTCAAGTCAAGTCAAGTCAAGTCAAGTCAAGTCAAGTCAAGTCAAGTCAAGTCAAGTCAAGTCAAGTCAAGTCAAGTCAAGTCAAGTCAAGTCAAGTCAAGTCAAGTCAAGTCAAGTCAAGTCAAGTCAAGTCAAGTCAAGTCAAGTCAAGTCAAGTCAAGTCAAGTCAAGTCAAGTCAAGTCAAGTCAAGTCAAGTCAAGTCAAGTCAAGTCAAGTCAAGTCAAGTCAAGTCAAGTCAAGTCAAGTCAAGTCAAGTCAAGTCAAGTCAAGTCAAGTCAAGTCAAGTCAAGTCAAGTTCAAGTCAAGTCAAGTCAAGTCAAGTCAAGTCAAGTCAGTCAAGTCAAGTCAAGTCAAGTCAAGTCAAGTCAAGTCAAGTCAAGTCAAGTCAAGTCAAGTCAAGTCAAGTCAAGTCAAGTCAAGTCAAGTCAAGTCAAGTCAAGTCAAGTCAAGTCAAGTCAAGTCAAGTCAAGTCAAGTCAAGTCAAGTCAAGTCAAGTCAAGTCAAGTCAAGTCAAGTCAAGTCAAGTCAAGTCAAGTCAAGTCAAGTCAAGTCAATTCAAGTCAAGTCAAGTCAAGTCAAGTCAAGTCAAGTCAAGTCAAGTCAAGTCAAGTCAAGTCAAAGTCAAGTCAAGTCAAGTCAAGTCAAGTCAAGTCAAGTCAAGTCAAGTCAAGTCAAGTCAAGTCAAGTCAAAGTCAAGTCAAGTCAAGTCAAGTCAAGTCAAGTCAAGTCAAGTCAAGTCAAGTCAAGTCAAGTCAAGTCAAGTCAAGTCAAGTCAAGTCAAGTCAAGTCAAGTCAAGTCAAGTCAAGTCAAGTCAAGTCAAGTCAAGTCAAGTCAAGTCAAGTCAATCAAGTCAAGTCAAGTCAAGTCAAGTCAAGTCAAGTCAAGTCAAGTCAAGTCAAGTCAAGTCAAGTCAAGTCAAGTCAAGTCAAGTCAAGTCAAGTCAAGTCAAGTCAAGTCAAGTCAAGTCAAGTCAAGTCAAGTCAAGTCAAGTCAAGTCAAGTTCAAGTCAAGTCAAGTCAAGTCAAGTCAAGTCAAGTCAAGTCAAGTCAAGTCAAGTCAAGTCAAGTCAAGTCAAGTCAAGTCAAGTCAAGTCAAGTCAAGTCAAGTCAAGTCAAGTCAAGTCAAGTCAAGTCAAGTCAAGTCAAGTCAAGTCAAGTCAAGTCAAGTCAAGTCAAGTCAAGTCAAGTCAAGTCAAGTCAAGTCAAGTCAAGTCAAGTCAAGTCAAGTCAAGTCAAGTCAAGTCAAGTCAAGTCAAGTCAAGTCAAGTCAAGTCAAGTCAAGTCAAGTCAAGTCAAGTCAAGTCAAGTCAAGTCAAGTCAAGTCAAGTCAAGTCAAGTCAAGTCAAGTCAAGTCAAGTCAAGTCAAGTCAAGTCAAGTCAAGTCAAGTCAAGTCAAGTCAAGTCAAGTCAAGTCAAGTCAAGTCAAGTCAAGTTCAAGTCAAGTCAAGTCAAGTCAAGTCAAGTCAAGTCAAGTCAAGTTCAAGTCAAGTCAAGTCAAGTCAAGTCAAGTCAAGTCAAGTCAAGTCAAGTCAAGTCAAGTCAAGTCAAGTCAAGTCAAGTCAAGTCAAGTCAAGTCAAGTCAAGTCAAGTCAAGTCAAGTCAAGTCAAGTCAAGTCAAGTCAAGTCAAGTCAAGTCAAGTCAAGTCAAGTCAAGTCAAGTCAAGTCAAGTCAAGTCAAGTCAAGTCAAGTCAAGTCAAGTCAAGTCAAGTCAAGTCAAGTCAAGTCAAGTCAAGTCAAGTCAAGTCAAGTTCAAGTCAAGTCAAAGTCAAGTCAAGTCAAGTCAAGTCAAGTCAAGTCAAGTCAAGTCAAGTCAAGTCAAGTCAAGTCAAGTCAAGTCAAGTCAAGTCAAGTCAAGTCAAGTCAAGTCAAGTCAAGTCAAGTCAAGTCAAGTCAAGTCAAGTCAAGTCAAGTCAAGTCAAGTCAAGTCAAGTCAAGTCAATCAAGTCAAGTCAAGTCAAGTCAAGTCAAGTCAAGTCAAGTCAAGTCAAGTCAAGTCAAGTCAAGTCAAGTCAAGTCAAGTCAAGTCAAGTCAAGTCAAGTCAAGTCAAGTCAAGTCAAGTCAAGTCAAGTCAAGTCAAGTCAAGTCAAGTCAAGTCAAGTCAAGTCAAGTCAAGTCAAGTCAAGTCAAGTCAAGTCAAGTCAAGTCAAGTCAAGTCAAAGTCAAGTCAAGTCAAGTCAAGTCAAGTCAAGTCAAGTCAAGTCAAGTCAAGTCAAGTCAAGTCAAGTCAAGTCAAGTCAAGTCAAGTCAAGTCAAGTTCAAGTCAAGTCAAGTTCAAGTCAAGTCAAGTCAAGTCAAGTCAAGTCAAGTCAAGTCAAGTCAAGTCAAGTCAAGTCAAGTCAAGTCAAGTCAAGTCAAGTCAAAGTCAAGTCAAGTCAAGTCAAGTCAAGTCAAGTCAAGTCAAGTCAAGTCAAGTCAAGTCAAGTCAAGTCAAGTCAAGTCAAGTCAAGTCAAGTCAAGTCAAGTCAAGTCAAGTCAAGTCAAGTCAAGTCAAGTCAAGTCAAGTCAAGTCAAGTCAAAGTCAAGTCAAGTCAAGTCAAGTCAACTCAAGTCAAGTCAAGTCAAGTCAAAGTCAAGTCAAATCAAGTCAACTCAAGTCAAGTCAAGTCAAGTCAAGTCAAGTCAAGTCAAGTCAAGTCAAGTCAAGTCAAGTCAAGTCAAGTCAAGTCAAGTCAAGTCAAGTCAAGTCAAGTCAAGTCAAGTCAAGTCAAGTCAAGTCAAGTCAAGTCAAGTCAAGTCAAGTCAAGTCAAGTCAAGTCAAGTCAAGTCAAGTCAAGTCAAGTCAAGTCAAGTCAAGTCAAGTCAAGTCAAGTCAAGTCAAGTCAAGTCAAGTCAAGTCAAGTCAAGTCAAGTCAAGTCAAGTCAAGTCAAGTCAAGTCAAA